>CM032419.1:5690859-6890859 GCA_019049465.1 Dryas iulia moderata | reverse complement strand
ATTGAACAAGGCTTAGGGATACCTGATAAAAGTCAACTGGTAATTTATTCATTTATTTCAAATATTTAACAAATCATTTACTATAACTTTTTTGTTTAGCTTCACGCTGTATCCCGCACACAGCAGGGTAGGCAGAGAGAACCTAGTGTTAAGACACTCCGTTTCCTACTTTCCGCCGAATTCGGAAGCATTGTGTGTTAAGAACGAAACTTAACGCCGCGCTTTGCCTCGGTACCAGAGCGAAGAAAATGGAAATATCAAATATTTCCACTCCTCGAGTGGGGAATCGAACCCACAATCGGTCGTTTACAGTCACACGCTTGTGCCACTGGGCCACGACTGGCCACTACTATAACTACTAGACATGCGCAAAACAGTGCGCCATGAAGTGATGTGATGTGGCATTACATTTCGTGCCGCGTGATATTACATTTTAGCATTACTTTAAACATCACGCGTAATGTCGCGTAATGGCATTACACTAATATCACACATGGCAGCGCGTGATGTGATATTACTGAGATACTGATGACATGTAATATGAAATGTAATAAGTAATACGGCATGCCCATCGCACCGCTATTTGTACAATGAACTAAAGTTGATTGAATAGTAGCTAACTCTTGATTTTTCGAAATGTCGTATGGTTTTACCATTATTTCAAACATAACACGCAATTGCACGTAATGCCATACATTACTATCACTCCTGCGGTATTGATATTTATATTAAAATTAGCTATCTAAACAGAAAAACAGTGTTTTACTTTTATATTGTAGGGGATTATTACTTCCCTAACTGTTTCGAAGGTTTCTTGGAGGTATAGTAATACACTTGTTGATGCTTCAGGTGGAATGATTTTATTTGATTTTTTTTTTTTTTTGATTGTGGAAATGCTGTTGACCCTGTGGTCTTTACAGCGACACCGGGGGGGGAAAGTTAAAAGTAATGCACTGCCCGGGAATCGAACCCGGGTCGCAAGAATGGGAATCTTGCATGATACCACTACACCAGCAGTGCAATTTTATTTGAAAATTACACTGGTATATATACAAAAATGACAATTATAAATAACCAATAAACAATATTTACAGAAATTCGTCTCCAATAAAAACTTTCACATTATAACCAATGAAATTGGATTATAATGTGAGTTATAATTTAATTACTGATTTACCAATCGGAAGGGCTATATTAAATATAAAAATCTTTAGTAAAATTATGCACAAATCAAAACATTGGCTTTTCTACCAATAGCAAGTGAGTATGTAAGAACAATGATTATTTCTTACGAATTGTACAAGAGGTGAGGGGCGCACCGTCACCGCGGGGGGTGCCATATAAATATGCGCCTGTCTGCGTCCATACAAAACTCGGCGTATGTGCTCCTACGCTTAAGCGCTACACGTAGTACCGCTCGACCCGCCGCCGGGACTAACTAACTTAGAAGTTTCGGTCTGTCAAGTGTTCCTTACTGGGCACTCGCCAATTATTATAGCATCAGTTTATAGATCGCCAAAAAATCCCTTGCTAGAAAGGGACCTTAAGACCCTCCTAGCCTTAGGCGACTCGGTAATTCTAGCCGGAGACCTCAATTGTAAGCACACCAGGTGGTACTGTCCAGTCTCAAACAGTGCAGGGGTCACGCTTGACGCGATCTCGAGATTAACCACCTCGCAATTCGAAATAATAGCCCCCATAACCCCCACGCGTTTTGGGCCACGGGGCCGTCCTTCGACACTCGATATAGCCATACTGCAGGGCGTCTCCCTCAGGCTGCGCTCCATCGAGTCAATCTCAGAATTAGACTCCGATCATAGACCCGTTTTAGTAAAACTAGGGCCAGATTGTCCATCGATTCCCGCGAAGGCCACAGTTACGGATTGGAAAACGTTCTCGGAACTCATACGCGATGCAGATTCCGAACTCGTAGACAACCCGTCACCCGACAGACTCGAATCAGTAGAAGCAGCCGAGACTGCAATCAATAAACTCACGTCGCGATTAAATTCCACGCTCGACAATTGTTCAAGGGAGATTGAAGTGCGCCCCGACGGCCGCTACAATCCCCCTCGCGATTTAAAACGTTTAATTACGCGCAAAAATAAGGCAACTAGGGACCACGACGCGTTTCCCAGTGCCGAGCACCGTTCGAAACTCTGGAGCCTCCAAAGACAGGTTCGATCCCGGTTCGCGGAGCTCAGAGAGGAAAGTTGGGATCACCGACTCGCGAAAATCTCGCCATCTCATCTAGCGTTTTACAAGTTGGCGAGATCCTTCAAAGACGACACGGTCGTAACAATGCCTCCTTTAGTACGTCCAGACGGAACGATAGCCGCCGACGATTTAGCTAAAGCCGAATGCCTAGCCGACTGCCTCGAAAGGCAATGCTCCCCTTCTGAACTACCGTGCGATCCAAAAGACGTCGCCGCGGTGGACGCACAGGTAGAAACGTGGGCGCCGTTACCACCAGTAGGAGAACCGATTCGCCCGACCTCCGTCGAAGAGGTCAAAGATATCATTAAAGGCCTTAAGCCTAAGAAAGCCCCAGGTCCTGACCGCGTTTCAAACAGGGTCCTGAAGTGTCTCCCGATTCACTTAGTTACGCTCCTCGTAACTATTTTTAATACACTCATGCAAGAGTGCTCGTTCCCTAGAAAGTGGAAAGAAGCCATCGTTATAGGCTTCCACAAACCGGGTAAACCGCGCGCGTCACCCGCCAATTATCGCCCCATCAGTCTTCTCAGCGCTGTAGGCAAAATATACGAGCGTATACTACTCTCGCGACTTCAGGCCATCGTCGAGGCCAAGAATCTCATCCCGCCCGAACAATTCGGCTTTAGAGCCAAACATTCCAGCGTTCACCAGGTACACCGCCTCACGGAACACCTGTTATTAAGAGCGAGATTGATGCCATCAGCGGCAATTTTCTTAGACGTCGCCAAGGCTTTCGACAAAGTCTGGCACAACGGCCTTCTAGTCAAATTAATGAACGCGCAATTCCCTGATAGGCTCGTTCACATACTGAGAGACTATCTCTCACACCGTTCCTTCAGATATCGGGTCGAAGGCACCCTCTCTTCAAGCCGCCCCGTTAGAGCCGGAGTCCCGCAAGGCTCCATATTATCCCCGCTTCTGTACAATCTGTACACCCACGACGTTCCGAAAGTAGGTGGGAGCAATCTCGCTCTCTACGCGGCCGATACCGCAATCTACGCTTCCGGCAGAGTGTCAGTCAATATAGCGAATAACTTACAAAAAGCCATGAACCATCTCGGTAGATGGCTAACCAAATGGCGGATAGAAGTCAATCCGGAGAAAAGCTCCTTAGTATACTTCCCTCTTCGCCGAACCGACGACATACCAACCGTCCGTCTGCTAGGCAAACCGATTCCCGAGGCTAATTCCGCGAAATACCTCGGCGTAATCATAGATAGGAAACTCTCCTTCAGAGAGCACATAACGTACGTCCGCCGCAAAGCGAGCTTCGTATTAAGTCGATTATATCCTCTACTTTGCGCCAAAAGTAAGATGTCCCTCCGCAACAAGATCTGCCTGTACAAAACGTGTGTCAGGCCCATCTTCGCGTACGCCTGTGTTGTATTCGGACACACAGACCTTCGTAGACTTCAGATTTTGCAAAATAAATTCTTGCGCTACGCCACGGGCGCCCCGTGGTACGTACGTAACTTAGATTTGCACAAAGACACTAAGCTCGATTCGGTAAAAGAGCACTGCCGGAAACTCTCCAGTAGCTGCTTTTTCGAAGTAGCTACGCATCCGAACCCGCTGGTGGTAAGCGCCTGCGATTATACGGTCAGTAAAAGACGCCCCGCGAGGCCTAGGGAAATTCTCACCCAAACTGACGCCATTACTGAAGTGTTAGGTAAATTCAAACACACACACAAACGCACACGATACACACACCGTCCCCGCCGGTGGAGACGAGGTCCCAGTTATTCAACGGTCCGATACCGCCCCGGGCACCAGCGCCCCTAGCTAGGCCTAGCTCGGACAGAGCGAAGCAAAGTCCCCCATTAAAACGGTGTCGCAAGTCGAGGTTCGAGTCTCAACTGAGACGCCCTTGCCATGCCGTCGTCGTCATTTAATGGCTTCCTCACAAGCGAGGATTCCAAGCCAAGGTCAGAGCTCATATAGCTCGGCCTCCCCCAAAGCCCGGTGAAGCTGTCGAGGCCGCTCTGGCCAACAGCATACTACACATTCGAAAAAAAAAAAAAAAAAAAACTCCTGCGCTTTAGTAACCGCGCGCCTTCGGCTCGCGACGGTCATATGCTTCATGTTATGTATGAACGCTGCGTGTGGTAGGTAATGTAGGTCCCACAATATTATAAAAAAATAATAATTACTTTTGATACCAATTCTGAATTTTATATAGGTACCGTAATACAGGTTTCATAGTACGGTAATAGTCGCAACAACATAAATTATACCGCGAGTATTTGTAGCTATCTCATGATTTTGCAAAAAAATATATATGAATTTATTAATTGTAGCATTCCGCAAATAAATAAACTAATTGTTATCATTTAACTGAGCGCTTTCTTGCTTCGCACTCTAAGAAATGTGCAGGCACAAATATAAACGAGACGCACGTCATGTCGTCCTCTTCACACAGCGCACGATGCACGACGCTCGGCCGACAGCGGTACGAGCAGTGTAATGTTATGTTTAGAAATTAGAAGTATTATGTGATGTTTAGTTCGGCCGCGTGATGTGTGCTGTTACAGTACGCGGTCGAGTGATATTACATGTAATACATCACTCGCATTACTTACACATGTCTAATAACTACTATTACTATAACTTAATTATATCATTTTGCATGTATTACTTTCTTTTCAGGAATATGATAAAGAAAAAAATACTGAAAATACGGGAGATGATATGCTCTCGTTTTTAAATATAACTGGCACAGTCCAAGATTGGGTACGAATTGAACCGATACCTTTGAAACCATTAAAAATAATATCCGATTCAGATAGTAATTCCACTTTAAATGATGTGGATACGATGAAATCAGAAGACACACAAGTTTCTAACACATTGTTTATAACGGACTGGTTGCAGCCTGAACCACTGTCCAGTAACGAGTTTACAGGCATGCCTACGTAAGTTGATGGCTAAAATTATATATTTTTTTACAAATTTAACAACATTTTTGCTTTTTATGATTTGTATAAATACATTTTAAATGAAATAACAGATGAACGGTTTTATATAATCTGTTTTCGAATATCAAAATATATGATATAATAATATTAATGTGACCAAATTGAAAATAAATCACTATTGATAAACATAATTGGAAATATTGTAGGTTAGAATATTTTTAATTAAACGCAATAACTTTATTCGTGGTTGTCGTGGTGCAGTGGGGCAGCGTATGATTGTGAGTTCGATTCTCATTTGGGGGAAGAACTATATATTATTTTCATTTCTCTGCATTTGTAGCTAATAGCTGTCATGCTTTGTATTAACAAAACATGACGTTAACTTTTGTCAGTTAATACACAACGAGTATCGTGATACTGGGCTGTCTCTAACTTGCGAGAAAAAGGCGTGAAGCGTACTTAACAGTAGACATACTACTTGATAAAATGGGGAAAAACCAATAAAGAAATGTTTTGAAAGACATATACTTATAATTATAAGGTATTTTTCATATAAAAATAAATTAAAGATTATAAAACGAAAACCACGTTTTTACAGCTAATTAAAGTGTAAGTAATAAATAATTCTTGAATGGGGGAATTCGATATCAATTCCTATAAATTTTTATTATTTGTATTCTGAAATGCAGTTAAAATATGTTATAAAAAGCAACCCACAGTATAAGTATAGGGCCCGATGACTGTAGACATCGAGTTTAA
This sequence comes from Dryas iulia moderata, assembly GCA_019049465.1. Lineage (NCBI taxonomy): Eukaryota > Metazoa > Arthropoda > Insecta > Lepidoptera > Nymphalidae > Dryas > Dryas iulia. The sequence continues at coordinate 6,884,968 of CM032419.1, read as the reverse complement.
AGATTCCGTTACGTAACCATTTAGTTCAAGCACTTATGTATACGCGTGGTATAAAGTAGTAAACACTGCGTCTCCATCGCGTTACAACAAAACTTTTTTTTATTAAAATATTATTTTAGGCCTCCATTTTAATTTAAATTCATTGTGTTTTTATTTTTAGGTACATTGACAACGAGGGTGTGATTTACTTACATGACATTTCTCAACAAGACACATTAGAATTGATTCGCAAAGCGCTCGACGTTCGCTTCCAAAAGCAAGATCCAAAGGCGAAATTCTGCAAGTGGACCGTCGGAGAGCCTTGCATCGCATTGTTCTTCTTAGATAACCGTTTCTATAGAGGAAGGGTTGTAGAAGTTAACGAGGAAGCTTCTACATGCCTAATACAATACGTCGACTACGGTAACGAAGAAATTTGTGCTTTTGAAAATATAAGAAAAAGCATAGTTTTACACCAAATTCCTGTTCAAGCTCACAAGTGCATCCTACATCGGATACGTCCCGTCGATGCACACTGGGACCGACAGACACTAGATTATATACATAAGTCTATTGTCGAAAAAAATTGCTTAGTAAAAGTGGCCTCAGAACCAATCGGCGATCTCATACCGATTGAACTGAAATACGATAAATTATGGATCAACGACCATCTCGTTGACTTTGAAATGGCCGTGTACACTGACGGGTCTAAAGCTATTGTACGGAAGTTTGTACCGAGCGTGATTGATACACAAATGTTAGAACAATCATTAGAATCCGATTCAGGCCCCGACTATATAATAGAGGACGAGGATAACGCCAATCAAACAATAAAGTCAGAATCGTCGTCAAACACTAAGGAGTATGCGCTCAAAGACTGGGTCAAGATAATGGACGAGGAAGATGTCGAGCAACAAGCGATCGAAGGCAACTTCATGACATACACTCCATTCACTGAAACCAAGTTTATGTGTAACATCACAGTATTAAACGAAATAGATAAATTGGAATTAGCTGTCATACACGATGAAGAGACTAGCAAGGCCTACGACAACATGTTCGAGGAATTGCAAGAAGCGTGCCACGATATGTCTCCATTAAACGGAATATATGAAAACAAAGCGTGTCTCGCTCTATTTCCAGAAGACGATCAATGGTATAGGGCGATCATTTTACAATATAGTGAAGCGACAAGCCGCATAAAAGTGAAATATGTTGATTACGGGAATATCGAAATAGTGTCTCTTGCACATGTACGGGAAATAAGCGAAAGATTTGCGAGACTGCCGCCGGCTACCGTCACCGTCACTTTACATGGCGTCAAACCAAACCCAGATGTTGATAAAGCAAAACTTGTTCAACATTATACAGATACGTTTATAGAAAAGGGCTCTTTTCACGTTCAAGTGATTGACGATTCCGATATAATTTTAAGTGTTGACCTGAGAGATGATGAAGGAAACTTAATTTACGAACATCTCATACAAGAAAATTTACTTATAAGTAATTAATCTTATTTTGTTGTTCTTAGTGTTAAGAATATAAAGTTGATTGAACAGTGTGCGTTAATACAAATATATAAAGTTGATTATACAAATCTTACCAATTGTAAGTTTAAATGACTAGTATTACATTTTTGTTTTGTTTCTTTTTTAGTGATAAAGAATAAAAGTTACTTTCATTGTTACGTTATTGTTTTATTAGCAGTAATAATGTTTAAAATTAAGCAAAACATTATTAGGTTACAAACATGAGGTACTTGTTACTTCTTTCGGACAGATCGCGACTAAACGCAACGGAGCCCCACTTCCCAGTTCTATTTTCATTGGCAACACTATTGCTATACAACCGCACTCTGAAAATATAAAAATGTATAATAGACTTTGTAGTTACAAACTACAGTACTAGTTACTAAAGTAGTTACTTTATATACTAAAAACTAAATGAGTACATTAAAATTAACTAAAAACTTATTTAAAAGGTATGTGCATTTTGTAATTCTATTTTTAAAAACATTATATCCTATTTAATTGTACTCTATATTATAGAATTATAACATTTTTAATCTATATTTTATAGTATAAAAAATAATTTTAATATTAAAGATGACATACGTACCAGGCACATATCTGTCTAATTTGACATTTTCTAAATTGTACAAATCTGCTTTAGCTAGTATCTGATGAACTGGATAATCTTCAGAAGAGCCTTGGTCCACTGACGCTGTGTCAACACCAATGCCGACAACGTTTTTATATGTCGACGTTATCCATTCAGCCACCTCAATACTTAATCCTAGAATTACGTTCACACTTCTTACAGGAATATAGGGAGAGCAAATCTACTGTGTACCGAACCCTGTATTTGGTTTTATCAGAACTAGAATATATAACTAAAAACGCTACCAGATCCTCAATTTAGACTCGGGTGCCGTTTGCGTATTGAGCGAAGCGAGCACATCTTAATTAATCATCGTGTCTATGCGAAAATTGATCAATCATAAATAATTGATGATTATAAATAATTGATGCTTACGAGAAATTACATTTTTTATTACATGATTATTCCTCATCGCCATGGATTTTTTAAATTTCTTTTTTTACCAACCAACGGAGCTTAAATAAGCCCGTAAAATTTCATTATTATCGGCTCAGCTGTTTTTAATTAACGCGCGCACAAAGAATGCAAAGTCTCTAGTTAGAGCGCTACGTTCCCTTTACTCAATCACTCATCCCGAGTGGAAATCTAACTCAAAAGCATGGTGTAAATCTAAAACTATTGGACTGCGGTGATAAAGTTAGCATTAAATTTTGCATGCTTATATGTCCAAATACATGAAATGTTAAGTGGTATTATAAATATTTAGTTTTAATTAAAAATATTCATAATTTAAAAATTTATTAAACTCACCCGGAAAATTTATATTATTATCTTTATCTATTCCCATGTATTGTGTCTTGTTATTATAAAATTTACTCCATCCAAATTTAAAAATGATAACGCAAGGTTTCCCAAAATTATCGTTTAATTTGGAATCCAAATGATGTTTGTACAGGACAAAATAAGGATTCCCATTCACTTTGTCACTAATGTCTATTATTATAACTAAAAAAAAGTAAAAATTAATACAATATTCACATTTGTTAATAATAAATAAAATGTATATAAACCTAATACTGTTTGCAACTTTTAGAAACATCTTACTGCTCGTAATTGAACATATTAAATAATTATAGTTTATTAAGTACGTACGTACATAGATGGCGTTACATGTATTCTAAGTCGCGCTATGGTTTGGTTATGTTACAAAATGTAAGTAATATTCGATGCGCGTGCGCTTTAACCGATTTCGATGAAATTTTGATTTTTTGACAGATCATCTCTTATTGAGTTTTATGATCTGCTATACCATGTTAATAGTACTATGAATGTGAGATAACGATTTGGTGACGTAGCAGTTACAGATACCAACTTATAGAGATATACGAGAACTACAGCATAATTATAAACTATAATATTCTTGAAATATACATTTTTCAATTTTCCGAAGTGTGGAATAACACTTTAAAAATGTTTAAAAGTATAATATTCTTCCTAAATTATCGTAATTAATATTACTTAAAAATTATAAATGATGAACGAAATTAGTGTTATTTACAAAAAAACTATTGGATTGTAAATTTACGAGTAAAAATGTCATACAAGGAAAAGTATTTATTTATGCTACCAAGCGCAATATCAAAAATTAAATCATTTATAATAAGCTTCACTAATTCTATAACAATAACACAACTGTATGTTAGAAAGCCATAATAGATTTTCAAAATTACTTAAACCCAAGTCTATAGGGATATGCAAATTAAACGTCTTAATAGCATTGAAATATAATCTCATATAATATTTGTATCTCATCATCCATCATCTTGGTACCCGTGGGGGGACGGGTTAAGAATACAATTCCCCCCCGCCGCTGGGTAGCGTCCCGTAAAAGGCGGGTAACCCAGTAGCTTGGTGGTAGGAGATTCGTTCTCCGACTGGCTCGCGACCACTAACATGTCAAAGACGAACCGCCAAATATCTTATGATGTGTTCCGGTTCGATGGCATGTAAGCCAGCTCTCCCTATTCCCACCATTCCCATCCTTACTCCCTCCTTCTGTCCTACATTCCCAAGGCTGGCAACGCATCCATAACTTGAATGTTGTGGATGTCTATGGGCGAAGGTAACCACTTAACACCAGGTGGGCCTTCAGCTCGTTTGCCTCCTTCATTCCATAAAAAAAAAATGTTAAGTTGTATTAAATGGCTTTCGCAAAAAAATGATTTAGTTCCTATTTATAAAATACTAGTCGCGCCGCGTGAACTACATAACTGTTTCGTTGTATTGCAACCCTCGGGGGGTGGTTTTTGAAAAAATAAAGTAGCCTATATTTAAGCTTGGATTATCAACTATATTCATTACAAAATTCATTACAATCGGTTAAGCGGAAGAAGCGGAGACTTTTCATATAAACCTTCATCCCTTATTTCAACCCTTTAGAGGTTGATTTTTGAAAAAATAAGTAGCCTATGTTACCCATTAACTTTTACTACTTTCATTCTAAATTTCATCCAAATCGGACTGGTAGATTAGCCGTGAAAGACAAACACAAAGACTTTCGCATTTATAATATAAGTATGGATTACCATCTTTTATTACAATGCAACTATTAAAATATAATTTATTTATTAATTAATTATATATTAGAGTTTATGGTTATTGTGTATTGTTTACAGATAACTTTAATAGAACCATATCCAAAACTTATTTCATAACTCATATTATATAGTGTATGACAGAAACAGAAGCAACGAATATGAATGACGCTTTGCGTTTTCGACAGTTTTCTTTACGGTTTAGTTGGTATAACGTTACGTTTTGTGTAGTTATTGCATATCTATGTAATCAATAATTATATAGGTATAATATTAACAAGGCTAAGATTCAAGATAGTAGGTAACTAGGTATATCGTTTTCCATTTTAGGTATTACGCGACCGTGGAATATTAGAAGCCTAAAGTTAGGTTTATAGACTGTCAAATAATATCTAGAAAAACTGAAAACTTCTCAATTTGCAATAATTAATAAAATTAACATGAAATCATCACTGCCTGCATCCTCGATGTTATTTAAAATGAGCAGACTTAAGACTTAGATTTTTGCGCTTATTTATACTTGAAAAACTCCCATTAAACATATAAGGAATCTAAATTTTAGATTCTTATTATGCTTAAAATATATTACGTAATTGAAATGTTTGTTTTCTTTTTCAGCTTCACGCTGTATCCCGCACACAGCAGGGTAGGCAGAGGGAACCTAGTGTTATGACAATCCGTTCCCCATTAAATGTTTGTTATTTATACAATTTACCTATATATGAATAGCTCGTTATGGCTGCCTCAGAAGAGTCAATTATTTATATTACGAACCTGGAACAATAAGCTTCTCTAATTGTAATTCTCCAACATGTTCACCATTAAATTTAAAGTGAAATGGAGCATCAAGGTGTGTACCGCCATGCTCTGCAGCAGCAAAAGCATTAAATGCAAACCTGATAAATAAAAGTCAATACATATGAAAACGTATTTCGGTTAGCATTTCTTAAAGATAAAATTATGTTGACGTCAAGTTACTTTCTTTACAGCTCTAAAGACTATCAAAACTGTAAAAGTAAGGTCGACATTGCACGATGATATTTATTTACTTACTAGCGGCCCGCTGCTTCGTTATATTGCAACCCTCGGGGGGTGGATTTTTGAAAAATAAAGTAGCCTATGTTTAAGCTTAGATATACATTTATACCAAAATTCATTACAATTGGTCAAGCGGTTTAGATTTTTCATACAAAAATTCATCCCCTATTTCAACCCTTTAGCGATAGATTTTTGAAAATATAAATAACCTATATTAGACCCAGTAACTTTTACTACTTTCATTTCATCCAAATCGGACCGGTAGGTTAGCCGTGAAAGCGTGACAGACAAACATACAGACTTTCGCATTTATAATATAAGTATGGATTTCGACAAACATTTATAAAAAGGTTACTAGACCTTACAAATCAATATTAATAGGTAGATAAAAGTAATAATAGATCGCAGAACACAAATACTTAGGTGGTCAATAACAGTAACTACATTGTAGGTACAAATTAAGTTAGCATAATTCCCGAAACGTGTATAAAATTTTAAGTAAAATCAACTTGGCAATAAGAATTTTGGATAAAACTGTTTTGAAAATCCCCTCTTAGTAAATTTAAAAAAAACTACATAGTACCTCGTAGACGATAGACCTTTGACAAGACTAAGAAGAACTGACGTTATTAATTATGTTATGATTAGGATTTGTAAGTTTAGTGCTGTAATTAAAGAAAATATAGTAATTTTAATTGCAAGGAATGTATATTTATTATTAATTAACCTAAAATATTAACATTTTCTTTAGATTTATGCTTTTTTTGCAAAGGAAGGTAGTCAGCCAAAGCCTAATCGCAAGAAACTCCGTTCTACTTTTTCAACCCGAATAGGAGAAATTACGCTTATGAACAATTATCGTAACTTAAATATTTTCATTTCTCCTTTATGGTGAACTAAGCAAAGTCCCAAAGTCCCGGATTCAGGCGGAAAGTGAAAAAAATAGTGTATTGGCATTGGATTTTGTCTAACTACCGTGTTATTCGAGAAAAAGCGTAAAGCAAAAAATAATTCTTGACTTTGTGTGTTAAAAAAATCACTACCTACTGTTTGACCACTGTAAGAAATTAGAGATTTAGAACTTACCAAGATCCATCTTTGTTAAAATGGTCGTCTTCTTCGATAATTTGGAAATGAATAGACCCCGGCCAATATGTTGTTGTATTGTCAAAGGGATAAGTCAAATCGATAAATTCGAAATCTCCATTAAATAACACATCGTGTAATATTGAAGATTTTACGAATGTAAAGAGTGATAAAAATAAAATATTATAAAAGTAAGTCATGTTGCTTTCGAATTACAACACTATATGGAGTAAAATTATCGTTTATCTATTATGTACTATGATGTATCAAAATACACCACCGCATGAATAAATGTTAATTTTAAACGATTATAGTATCAATTAATCCATCCGTATATATTTTTTATCGTACTTATATTAAGTGGAAAGTAGACACATTTTATTTCAGTATTTTATTTTTTATTAGTAAAAGAAATATTTATAATGTTAAGGTATAACTTATTTGAAATAAAATAAAATAAATAAAATAAAATAGCCTTTATTCTCCGACCAATATTTTTTTTTTTACATACTAAATCACTTATTAATAATTGAAAGTACATTTAAGTCTAAAAATATTATGAGTAGTTGAGTACACATACAACATTTTATGTATATTAATCTACTATTAATACTGAATTACATTAACTTATTTCATAACCTATTTTTATACTACTAGTGTTACTATATATGTATGTCTTTTTTTTTTCTTTATTTAGATACTTATTTACTACTTAATTATGTTCTACTAATTAACTTAACTATATATTACTTAACTTAACTTATTTCATAACTTATATTATACTTTAAGTTTTTCTTTTAAATATATACGTTTTTCCTGCATTTAGATAGATACTTGCATGTACATGTACTTTATCATTTTTGTACTTATGTAGTATCAACAACTTGGTCAGGTTGCCTTGCGACATAGGCCTCCTCCAACTTCCTCCAAATATCCCTTTCATAGACTAGCCTCCTCCAATGTTTGGGTAAGTCGTCTTCCCATCTTTTTACCTGTCTACCTCTTTTTCTTTTCCCATCTCGAGGATACCACTCCGTGATATTTCTTGTCCATTTATCAGTCTTTGTTCTCATCATTGGAAGAAATTTCTTCCCATTAAGACTAAAATAACTCTTGCCCAGTCTCTCCTCCTTCCTCTTTTTGATTACGCCGACGCCTGCTACTGTGACCTTTCCCAAGCTCTCCTTAACAAGTTAGATCGAATGCAAAACATGGCCATTCGGTTCATATTCAACTTAAAAAAATTTGACCATATCACTGAACACAGGACCCTACTCAAATGGCTCACAGTAGGGCCTCGACGTAATTACCATATCTTAACACTTCTATATACTATCCTGTACCATCCCCACACACCAGAATACCTCAAATCTAGGTTCCATTTTTTTGGTACCAACCACTCCCTCAATCTCAGGTCACTGAACGATAACAAACTGGAATTGCCACCCAGTCGTACCCAAACCTATGGTGACTCTTTTACTGTCAAAGCTGCGATTCTTTGGAACACGCTCCCGCGTGAAATACGAGCCGCCAAGTCAGTTTCGATATTCAAGCGTCGTCTTAAAGACTACTTTCTCTCTCTTTAAAATTCATATGTATGTAATTATTGTTTATTTAAGTTTATTGTAACTTTTAGCCTTTATATATTTATATATGTATTTATTTTTATATATTTATATAGTTATTTGTGTATGCTAGTATGTAATATATAGAATGTAACTTTTTTATGTAGGTTTATTTTTATCGAACAATATATTAATTTTTACTTTATTTTTATTTTTATTTTTTTGTTCTTATTTTAAGTCATTTGTACACCAACCAAAATCCCAATGTACTCTGCTTTTTCATATTGTTCTCATGGTAAGGGTTGCCTGGTAGAGATCACCTGTGGTGATAAGGTCGCCTTTGCACCAAAATTGTACTCCGTTGTTTCTTTGCCTTCTTTGTGTTTACTGTTAAGTTTTGTTGGTGTAATAAAGAAAATAAATAAAATAAAATCATATGTCCTATCCATTTCCACTTTAATGAGCGGATTTTGCACAATATGTCTTTAACTTTTGTCATTTTTCTGATTTTAGTAGCTCTCCATCTATCTTTCCTTTTGATGTTTAACATACTTCTTTCCATACTTCGTTGGCAAACCTTAAGCTTTTGATCTGTTTTGTATGTTTGTGGCCAAGTTTGGCAGCCATAAGTGAGGCAAGGCAGGATGCATGTGTTATATACTTTACTTTTTTCTAGGATAGGAAGTCTTGAGTCTTTCATGATCTCTTTTAGTGACCAATACCGTTTCCATGCCTGACTAATTCTTCTTTCTATTTCTTTAGTAAATTGGTCTTTTACTGATATTACCTGTCCTAGGTATATGTATTCATTCACATAGTCTATCTGGTCTTCATTGATCTTTACTGTATGCGTCAACATGTTTGTCATTACTTTAGTTTTTTCTATATTAATTTGTAGACCTGCTTTGATACTTTCAGATGACAGTTGTTGAAGCATAGTTTGCAATGTTATTGGATCCTCTGCAAATAGAATGAGGTCATCAGCAAATCGGAGGTGATGTAGTTTTTGTCCATTTATGTTAATTCCAAAGGTATCCCAATCAAGTTGTCTTATAATGCCTTCCAATACTGCTGAAAATAATTTTGGGGATAGTGGGTCACCTTGCCTAACTCCTTTTTGTATTGCAAACTCTTCTCCGGTTCTTTCTAGTTGTACATTTGCAACTGAGTTTTTGTATATTTCTTTAATTATTCTTATATATTTGCCCTCGATGCCTTGTTTTTCTAGAGTGGCCCATAGGTAATTACGATTCAGGGAGTCAAAAGCTTTGCTATAGTCTACAAATGAAATGTAATATGGTCTAGTATATTCGTTACATTTTTCTATTATTTGTTTAACAACATGAATGTGGTCTACAGTTGAGAAATCAGATCTGAACCCAGCTTGCTCTTTTGGTTGGTTTTCATCTAAACACTTTGATATTCTTCCTAATACAATTTTTGCGAATATTTTGTAAATATTTGACATTAAGCTGATAGGTCTGTAGTTGTTGATATCGTGTTTGTTACCTTTCTTGTAGATTAGTATTATTGTTGACTTAGTCCATTGTGTTGGTATTTGTTCTGTTAGTAGTACAGCATTGAATAGATCTGTCAGTGGCTTAAGTATAACATCCAAAGTGGTTTTTAGAAGTTCATTTGATATTCCGTCTTCACCTGGCGCTTTTCCTCCTTTCTGTGTTTGTATGGCTTTTCTTACTTCACTCTGTAGAATGTGCGGAAAAGTGCTTGTAGCTTGACTTGTATTTCTTTCCGTTCTTTCTTCAAGGCTTAGTATGTCAAGACTGTCTGAAGTATATAATTTCCTATAGAAATCTGTGGCTATTTTCAGTATATTTGTTCTTACATTGGTTGAAGTTTTCCCATTATAATTGTTTTTATTTAATTTTAAGATCCATGGTGAATATTCTCGTATTGCTTTTATTGCTTTGGTGACGCCCCCTGTTTTGGCTATTTGATCCCGGATAAATTTTAATCTTGTTTCTTTCCTGTATTCCCTAATACTACTGAGAATTTTCTTACTGATAGATGATATATCTTTCCTGTTTTCTTTTCTCTTCACGATCATTACGTTTCTCTGTGCAATAAGTTCTCTTGTATATGGTCCAATTTTGTCTTGGATTTCCTTCCCTGATTTGTTAAGTTTTAATAGAGTATTTTCCAAGTAATTATATTTTTCTTGTACTGTTGGGATCTCATTAGTGTCACGCAGTGATAGTTCCAAATTCTGAAGAACTTCAGATGTCACAGATATGTCCGCTTCTTTTCTGTAGTTTTTGGTCTTTTTTCTTGCTCTTTTTATATTTCTATCGTGTATTATAGCCCTTAGCATTCTGTGGTCTGTATTAAAGCTGAGTTTGTTCAGTGTATGTACATCACAGAATATCCTGGACGCGTTGGACAAAAAATGATCGATTTCATTCTTATGCTCACCGTTTGGGGAGATCCACGTCCACTTTCTATTATAATTTTTCTTAAAGAAGCTGTTCATTAATTTTAAGTTGTGTTCATATGCAAAATCAACTAGTCTCTGTCCATTGTCGTTACGTATGCCAGTACCGAACTTCCCCACGACGTATTCTTCCGGGTTGGATTTTGGACCCACTATGCTGTTAAAATCTCCCATCACTATTTTTATATTATTACAGTTTAGCATTGTGTCAGCAAGTTCTTTGTAGAATTGGTCTTTTTCTGTTTTTGGAGCCTGTTCGGTAGGAGCATATGTTTGTATTATTGACCAAGGTTTCTTATATCCAGGGAGTTTAATATTAAGGACACAAATTCTGTCTGAAATGCCAATAAAGCTTATAATATTAAGTTTTAGATAGTTTCTTACGAGAAAGCCAATCCCAAACATGCCCTGCTTAACACCTTTATAATATAATATAAATTCATTGTATTCTTTAATATTTTCTCCTATCCTTCTAACTTCGCTTAGTCCAATTATATCCCATTTAATTTCCGTTAAAGCTTCTTCTAATTCTAATAGTCTGGAGGCGCTCATGAGAGTTCTAACATTCAATGTCGCTAAGTATATTCTGTCGTTTCTAGTTTATAATGTTAAGGTATAACTTATTTGACTTTGAAGATCTAAGAGATCCCTTAAGGAGCCTTTTTTAGCCTTCTATTTGAAAACCTGCTATTTCTAACAAAATTTGGAAATTAATAGAACATTCAGCAAAAATGTAGCTTTTAGAAGATAATTTTTATTTGGAAATGACTTTCTGAATTCAAGAATAAAGTCACCTACTTATAAAATAAAAAAAAAAAACAAGTACAGTATTTTTTTTTTTGTATTCGCTCTTTATAATTTAATTGCAAATACTTTATATTTTTTGTACAGGTAATTGTCAACATCGTTTTATTTTTAAATTTCTTTTACGTAAATATTTGCATATCGTACGCATAATATGTTTTAAATGTATATGTTTACGAATGTAGAAAAATTAAAAGATAAACCTATCGATATGTTTTAAATTATTAAACGTTGTAAAATTTGAATTTCAGTACATACATGAAATTTCTGACTTACTGGTACGTATTCACGGGTTAGAGTTTAGTCCTGCACCACTATAAATAAATTTTAAGTAGAGAATAACCTAAAACAAAGAAGGCTTTTTTACATTTAGGGTGCCCCCTTGAGTGGAGTAGCAGGGCATAGCCGGATAGTGGCAAAATTCTTTAGAAACAACCGAGCTACAAATGGAACGATGCACGATGGTTGAAGTGGTTGAAATGTCACATTACCTTCGCTGACATTACTCGCACTCGTGACGTCGGTTGCAGTGCTTGCAGCAAAACTCATAACATTACCTATTTTGTTAAAAAAAAATGTTTTGTTTACTGATTAGGTGGACCTACTCTTTCAATACCTTGATTGTGTGCTGAATTTTGATTTAAATTATAATGATACAAATTTGAAAAAATAAAAAAGGTAAGCTATATTCTTCATCTTTTATTTTAACATGTGACTATAGGACAAAGTGGGTTAGTCTAGTAGAGGAATAGTGGGGTATTTAATTATTAAAGCGTTTAGTGTGTTGTTCCTTAATATGTCTATGAACCATTTGAGTAAATGATCACTAATTTCAGCTGTGGTCCGAACGTACATGAGAAATCAGTTTACAGAGGATATAGAAAAAAACTGTAGGTAATGTTACATATATCCTTTGATACATGGATTACAAACAAACAATACAGGCACACTGTATTCCATAAACCACACTTGAACGGTTTGTGTCAAAATATATACAACGAATACACAAATTAACGAAAGACAATATAACATTACATAACTAAACTGGACACAAAATCAAACACAGGTTTCACACAAGTAAATGTCTAGCAAGAGTAGACTGGCTGAGAGGGCTTTAGAGCATTATTCCGATATCAGTTACCGAAAACCTTACCTTACTTACTTCCGCAGCTAGTGCTATGGGATTCAACTAAGTTGCTGTAAGTCATTTTTTCTCAATGTAATGGAGAAAATGTAATGTTAATTTGCACTAAGAATAATGTTAATTAATTTTAATTTGGTTTATTTTAAGTATAAATGTTTATTTTTTACAATAAGTAAAAAAAACATTTTTGATAACTAAAAGGTCTCAACTGGCACCCCACTTTACCCTTCTGTACGGAGCAACGTGCAGTAAATTTCACTTTGAATGTGTTTTGTTCTTTTACTCAAATCGTCTTTACAATAAGGATAAATAGTGTGTAATCAATTATAGACTAGTTGTACAATGAAAAAAAGGCTTCATTGCAAGCCTAAAACAATGATTTCCTGAAATATCTGGCATAGAAACTTAAATATCCCACCATGCCCTCCTCTTTCCTACTCAGCATAGTTATTGATAATTTATAAAAAACGACGCTGAGACAATTGAAATCCAGAAAAACGAAATCGTTGAAATTAGTAAATATGTTATATTAAATCATTTTCAATAACTCATTCTAAATTAACGCTAAAATAAAAGACCATCGTAGTAACGAATACAATTAATATTTTTTACTAATCAGACTATTCAGAAATACATTATTATATTATTGTTAACATTTAGGTATGTTTCAAAATATTTGTATAAAATAAGTGCCATTGTTGTTGTAATAATTTTGTAGGGAATCTTTAAACAATTTTAATGTAAAGCTTCATTTTTCTTGTTTAGGACAGAGTGCAACCAACCGTAGTGGAGCTCCAGTTCCCATGGCTATCTTCATCGGCATCACCAGTGCTGTACAACCATATTCTGAAAAAATATTTAAGATTTTTATACATCTTTAACCTTAATATTAATGTACTACCTGAAATAATTTTACAATAGACTTAAAGCAATAGTTGATGTTTTTACGTACATACATATATGAGACAATTGCAAATCTACATTCGACTAAATCGTGACATTGCGTGTTAAGTGTTGAATGGCCAGTTTCAACTCTGCGTTTTGTGTAGGTACCAGAGCGGAAAGATGAAAATACCGAAAACCTGAACTTAATTCCGCAGCTAGTGCTATAGAGTTAACTTCTACGTGTGAGAATCGAACCCGCTACCAATCATATTTACAGCCAGGCGCTGTCCCATAAAGGACAAATTACATAACAAAACACTTACTAACCTAACCGATAGATAATGAAATGATGATGAAATACAATGTTAAATTTTGACTTTAGTTCACTTTAAAACTGATCTTAACATTAAACTAACAAAATATTAGTACCAAAGTAGGTGCTCATGTTATATAGAGTCGTAGCACCTGCAACACCGAGGATGAGCAGTTTCTACTTATATATCACAGAGCAGTTGCTGGTCTTCTCTCTCAAACCCCCTGGGGAGGAGAGGGGAAACGACTTCAGGGCTGAGCCCTCTGGACGTTATTTTCTCCGCCATCTATAACCATAGATGGGTCATGGGGGAAGGCCCTTTAGGCCTTGTCAGTGGGTCTCATTTTCCACATAGGGGATAAAGGGGGGAAGGGGGTAAGAGCTATGGCTGCCTGGGCGATCAGCCCAGCTGGGTGACGCCCTCGATTACTCGAGAGAGGCCCAGCTTAGGCGATCAGCGACCGCGGCAGGCGCTCAGGAATCGGGTTGTAGGAGGAGATCTCTCGGTAGGCGGGTGCTGTCTGGGGGGCGTGTGTGCCACGGCGCGATGTCCTGGATATGCGGGATATCCGAGACATCAGCGCGGTGGAACAGGTTCTCTGCATGTCTTCGGATGGTGGCGTCCAGGCTCTCAATTCGGAGGTCGCGATGGATGGTTGCGTTCCTCACATAGCGTGGAGCTTGAGTGACACGCCGGAGCGCTATGTTCTGGACGATTTGGAGAGATTTCTTGGATGTGGCGCTGGTTAGTGCATACCAGGCCGGCGCTGCATACGTCAGGTGGGGCCTAACGTATGTCTTGTACAGCGCGGCCTTGGTACGCAGGGGCAGTCTGGATCTCAGCAGAGGTTGGAGAAGGAAGAGTGCGGTCCTGGCAGCGTTGGACGCCTTCTTCACTTGGTGGGTCATCTTTAGCTGACGGTCAAGAATGACCCCCAGATAGGTAGCCGTATAGGCCCATTTTATTGGGATTCCCTGCATGACTAGCGGCGAAGGAGTCTTCCTGCGACCCCCAAACATCACAACCTGTGTTTTGGCTACGTTGAGGGTCAGCCTCCACTTCGCCAACCAGTCGGGCAGCAAGTCTAAGGACTTCTGAAGTAATGAGGCGGCGCGCTTTATGCGGGCGGACTTGGTTATCAGCGAGATATCATCCGCATAGAGTGCCAAAAGTGTACCTTCCAGCACTGGAACATCATCCGTGTAGAGGGAGTACAGCAAGGGCGACAGGATACTGCCCTGCGGAACACCCGCTGAGATAGGTTTGCTGGGGGAGATGGAGCTCTCTACTCGTACCCGGAACGTCCGACCGCTGAGGTACGCGGCTAGGATCCTGACGACATGGATTGCGGTTTCTTGCTAAGCAACTTGTATAATAGGCCGGAGTGCCAGACCCGGTCAACAGCTCTAGCTACGTCCAGGAAGGCCGCTGCTGCGTTCTCCTTCCTGTTCGTGGCGGACGCGATGAAGTGGACCACTCTTGCTACCTGTAGAGTGGTCGAGTGTCCACAACGAAACCCAAACTGTTCGGGGCATGGTTGGAAATGTGCCTGGATGTGAGGTAACAGCAGTCCTTCAAACAGCTTGGACGACGAGCTTAATAAAGTTATAGGACGGTAATCAGCGGGTTGTCTCGGATTCTTCCTGGGCTTAGGGATCATGGTAATCAGGCCTTCTTTCCACGCCTGGGGGAAATATCCCAGGCGTAGAATACCGTTAAAAAGCCTGGCCATAGCTGCAACCATCCTAAACGGAAGATGTCGGAGGGCGGCGTTTGTGACGCCATCGATGCCAGGGGCTTTCTTGGCTTTCAGCGTCTTCACAGCCTTTTTAACCGCTGACGGTAACGAAAAGTATGGTGGTGGTGAGTCGCTAGAGTCTGGTGCGTTGAGGCGGGCGAGCACTTCGTTTTCGATCACAGAGCAGTATCTACTACTATATATCTTATTATTATTAATATTTTATTATTTAATAAAAACTTGTTTATTATTTAATAAAAAAATGTTCTGATTGAAATATGTCCTCATATTCCTATTGACTAATTCAAATACGGTAAGCAGTGTCATAAGCGAAACAGCGCGAATTTTTAACTACAATATTACTTTTTCTGTTATGTTACGGGTATTTACAAATTGTTCTTACGTGCTACTGTACGCGCAACGATGATAGATAGTTATATAATTAATTTACCTGGTACGTGTGTGTCTAATTTAACATTCTCCAAGTTAAATAATCCTGCTGCAGCCAATATCTTGTGGGCTGCTAAGTCAATAACAGAGCCTGGATCTACCGAAGATGTATCTACACCAACACCTACTACCTTTTTGTATGATGACACTATCCATTCTGCTACTTCCACACTTAAGCCTGTAGTTGTTAATACATATTAAATGTACGCACGGTAAACTATTAAAATAGATACCTATAATTAATACAAAAATGCTAATTGAAAGGACGAACGAACTACTTTAGAAGTATTTATCTTGTAAAGTTTTGACTGAAAGGGATTTATTTCTAAGGCAGATGTTTGACTATTGTCTTTTGTGCATTAAAGGATTCGGTAAAAATGACTTTGTTACCATACATGAATATTTTAATAATAAATAATTATGCAGCTTCACATTTTTTTCACATAGTCGGTAGTCAGGGGGAACCTAAAGTCAAGAAATACTCTTCGTTCTCTACTTTCTGCTAGAAATCGAGACATTGCGTGTTGAGTGACGGAACTTAACGTCGCCTTGTCTTTGGTACCAGAATGAAGAAATGAAAATTTAAATGTAATAAGTCCTCCGATTGGGAATCGAACCCTTAATCATCGCGTTTACAGTCAGGCGCTGTTTCAAATATGATGGCATTCACTTATTCCATTAACTGATCTGAATGAAACTGATCAAAAAAGCCATCATTAAAAAGGTGATTTTATCCATAAATATAACATAGACATGTTAAGCATTTTTATTAAATAAAAAATTACCAGGAAAATGCAATTTGTTGTCTTTATCCAATCCCAAGTACTTTTTCCTGTCCTTTGCAAATTTGCTCCATCCAAATTTAAAAATGATTACGTAAGGTTTGTCGTGGTTGTCACTTAACATATAATCCAAATGATGTTTATGCAACACAAAGTTAGGGTCATCATTGACTAGACCACTAATGTCGACTATAATTACTAAAAAATAAAAAGAATGAAAAGTTATGAAATATTTATACGATTAGTATAAATATTATAAATTATCTTTACGATTTAGTCGAGACGAGTTTCCGTCTATCCCTAGGAAGTCTTGTAAAAGAGGTTTTACTTTGTATAGATTGATAAAGTACGTAATGTTTTCTTATGATCTATTTACATGAATGTTACGAATTTTGGGTCAACAGATATGTTATCTTCAATGTATGACATAATGTGATTTATACACTTTTCTTACTTTTTAACTGACTAATTATCTAATCATCACAGCAGTTGTCACAAAACGCAAATAATAATAGAATAATAGTCGAAGTGTACTTAAGTAAATATAAAAAAAACAATACGTACGCGGAACGATGAGCTTTTCCAGTGGTATTTCACCTACATGTTTGCCATTAGCATTTAAATGGTACGGAGCGTCCAAGTGGGTACCACCATGTTCAGCAACTACGAATTCGTTACCTGCATACCTATAATTTGTTTATAAATTTAAACGTGCTTACTAACAAATATTAAATAATTAACAAGCAACACCTTGCTTTTTTCTATATTGTGCAGGGCAGGAAGTGAGAGCCTATTTTCCAGACACGCTTGACTAAAACTTTTTGGGAGATTGAGGGAACCGGCAAGAGAAGACGCTTTATTAATAATTATTGCATAAAATAAGATAAAATATAATTCCGATAATAAAAATAAATAAAAAAATATGAGATACATAATAAAAATTATAAACTTACCAACTTCCATCTTGGCGAAAATATCCATTGATTTTTGTAAATTCAAATTTTTGTACATTATTCCAATAAATAGTTTTATCATCAAATGGGTAAGTTAAATCAATGAAATTATAATCACCATTAAATATTACATCGTTTAAATTTGGAGATTTAGCGTAAATATATACAAATTCAATTACTATTAAAAATAAAGCGATGGAAAATCTACCCATATTGCTCGCCATCTTCCACGATACTAAACTTACATATTTAATAATTAGTCATACATAAATAATCAGTACATAAACAATCACAGAAAACTATTCGTTTGTTATTTATTAAGTTTATTTATTAGGCGATAACCTTTATTTTATCTAAGAAGCTTATGAAATTAAAATAAACTCTGATTACCTCGCTAGGAATAAAGCATGAAGCTATAAAAAATATGAAAATGTTAAAAAAATCCCGTATCTTAAAACCATGCATGGCACAAATGGTTTTTGCAATTGACAGTACCTATCGCACAAAGTACTTAAATTAATCTAAAAATGAAAAACTGCCTGATAATTATGACCTCTACTATTACTAGTTAGCTATATTCCTAAACAAAATTGTGAGTAAATTAGATATTGTAATTTAATATGCTGGGATGGAAGGGGGCTTCAAAATTTCCATAACATCAGATATCCATTCGGAGGACAGGAGTACTACTAACTGATAGACTTCCGTAGGTATATCGCACGCCTGTAGCACTAACTTAGCCGTCACGCATTTTGACGCTTCTCTTGTGCTATTATCTATACGGCACGTCTCAGAATCAAAATGTGTTGTGCTAGCCTGACAAAACTAAACTGCTAAGTCGCTGATTGTATGATTTTTTTTCTTGACACTAAAATACGTTTGCCGGAGGAGTCTAGTCACTGCGTTTGCCACTGTACTCTGTTACGTTAAGGCAGTCGTGTGGTACACCATTTCCACACTTTGCAGTAGCCTTTTTCATTAAAGTCCGTTCAGTAAGCAGTTGTTCAACTAACAGACAAACAGATGAAAATAAGAGACAGACTAACGTTACAATTCATGTGTTATTACCGATTATTTGCCTAATTATTTTTTCTAAGTATCTTCAATGTACAAATATAATTCTTTTTCACTCTTTTACTATAGTATAGATTGTATTCATATCGAATTAAATGTGGATTTTCAATGTGCATTTCTCCTGCAAACGAGGATGATGAAGGTTCATGTACCCATCTTTTCAAGAAACTATTAAGGGGATAGTATTAGTAGTAGGTATACACAGTACTTTTACCATACATGTACTTTTTTGTCTATTTAGTATTGAACTCTTTCAGGGTTAGTTTATTTGTTAGTAATAATGATAAGTCCTTATACAATCTCGTCTAACGTACATACATGTACTTACAATAGACGAGTGGAATTAGTATTTCTTTTTAATTCTATGTGCTTTCCTTAGGTAATCAAGTTTGTAATGACGACATAAACAGATTGATAGGGCTAAAATTTATATTATTTTACATTTTAATTTAATCTATCTAAAAAAGATTTTTTGTTATCGTTATAATTTAAACACTTTTACAAATTCTCTTAAATATATGAATAATATGTATAGCACATATTATTCTAAAATAGTTATCATATTATAATTTATAACTATAACCTTATATATAATCTACAACTATTACCTTAAAAAAAACGTCGCCTCTATGAACGAGAGCAGAATATATCTAAAAAAATACCATATCGATAACTGTCATAATGACAGCCCATTACATATGACATTTAAGTTTTATTTTCATAACTGACTACATGCTTACAATAAAATTGAAGTTACAAATATTTTTTAATATTGTGTGTAATTTTTTTTAAGGTATTTTAATTTTTTTCAATGAAAAGGACTCGAAACGATGCCGTTAAAGCTGCTGTTACTTCCTACTTAGAACGGCGAAATTATCCAGTAAATATACCCATATTTATGATAAATAAAGTATCTTTTTGCAATATTATTTAAACTATACTATGTCTTCTTTTTAGAATATTGATTTCTTTAATAATAATTCAACTAGTCGTAGTGCTGAAGAAATGGCTGTCGCAACTATAGTTCAATGTGAAGCGAGTCGTGCCAATTCTATTTTGTTTTCGTGTATTAACAATGATCCTGGGCAGTATGATGTACAATACTCCAGGTACTTTGTTTAATTTCAATTTTTCGTTGTTTAGTTAAATTTGTCATAAATATTCATATAAAGCGCATTTTCAGACTTGTAACCTTTATCAAAGATATTAAAAACGAAGGAGTTAAAAATGAGCTGCTTGGCTTACTCACTCCATTACTGTGTCATATGTATCTGGAAATGCTTCGGGGTGGCCATAGAAGTGCCGCACAAATGTTCCTGAAAAGGCATTCTGCAACTTTACCTCAAAAAGATTTATCATATCACCAGCCTATTGATGGTAATTTACCATCAGCTCTCTATCGTCCCAATAGTCTTGAACAGTTATTTAATTCTCTTCAAAATGGGACAATAGACAATGAGGCTCCAGAAAAAGATTACATGAATCAGCTGTTAGATGATATTGGGACTATATACACATTACAAGAAGTAGAGGCACGTCCATCAATTGCAGCTTTTAGGTAAATGCAGCTATGTTTTACATTTTGAATATAATATGTTTTATATTTTACAGCTTCACAATTTTTACCACATAGCAGAATAGACAGATATAGTGTATGGAGTTTAAAGCTACTCACTGATTTAGGGAAAATAGGGGAGAAATGAAAAAATAATAAATAATCATTCCCCTGAGTGATATCAAATATATTGTCCAACTGTACCACGAATTCCTCTATTTATTTTCTAAACTTACAATAAGTTTAAATAGTTTACTTTTGTTATAAATTTCTCAACAGGTCTTGTAAATATGATATTTTCTTGTCTCAAGATACTCTTAATATGCTTAAGGCATATTTAGCTAAACATGGACATGTTCTCTTAATACAAGTTTTGCAGACTTGGTTTCATATTGATATAAACATTGATAATAAGAAAGCTGTGGTAAGTCAATCTTATTTATTATGTTGTTCTTAATCTTAGTTAGTAACACATTATATTACAAAATGGTAGTAAAATACTACTATTTTGTAATATAATGTGTTTTATATTGTTATTTGTTTCTGCTGTACATACAAACATTGAAAATCTATAACATACTACATGATTATATCTACAAACATAAATATATATTTTTAGGAAGATGATGATGATCAGGCAGATCAGGAAGTACATTTGAATTCTTTACATGTGTTAAATTGTGATGACAAAGTAAATGATAAAAATGGTAAAGTTACTTTTATGTTACTAATTTACATTTTTTTTTAATATATATTTTATAATATCATTTTTATGACATATAATAAACATTTAATTAAATAATCTGCAGATATATTCTCTAAATGTAATGGTCATGCTGAATATCAGTCTGTTGATAAAGAGTTAAGAGAATTACAAGATGCCATTAAAGGTGTGCGAGATTCAATGGCACCACTAAAATTATATAAAATAGCTGCACCAGATTCTCAGTAAGTATTGTAGTGGTTGTTTTAGTCGGTATTAAAATTAGGAATTTACTTATAGTATTAGGTTTTCTATTATACATTTCTCATATTTTAATGTGTAGCCAGAATTACCCTATAGTCTATTCATTTTTATTGGTTAACTTGAAGAACTAAATGTTGGATAGATCAACTAAATAAAATTCAATGCTATTATTTAACGTAATCAAAATAATAAATGAAGTATTTATAATTTAAGAAATTTGCAGCATAAAATTTCTTCCATAAGTATTGGGATTGTCTCCCAACTACCCTATATCAATTATATATTAAATAATATTAATTATAGTATTTAAGTAATTAATACTTTTTTATTTTTGATTATTCATAATAATCAATTTTTCTATTTTTAGTTTAGTGTGTGCAAAAACAGATCAATTCTGCAATGTTTTGTGTGGAGGATTTGATAATTCAGAAATAAGACTGTGGGATCTTGGGCAAAACAATGTCAAGAGAAATGTAAATAAAAATATTTCAGAAGTGGAGCTTGCTTGTGGCATTCCTCCTGAACCAGAAACTCTTATAGATGATACCTTGTAAGTTTTATTTACATTTTTACATACCACAAATATTATTCTATTTTCTATTTTCCACCCTTACATGATGTTATAGATTAGAATATATTCTTATTATGATAACTCAAAATGATTGAAAACCCTGTAACTGTGTATAATAAAGCATGATACTTTCACAAAAAGAAAC
Organism: Dryas iulia moderata; assembly: GCA_019049465.1. NCBI lineage: Eukaryota > Metazoa > Arthropoda > Insecta > Lepidoptera > Nymphalidae > Dryas > Dryas iulia. Next base: position 6,862,772 of record CM032419.1, on the reverse strand, counting down.
AAATTATTGAAATTTATTATTTTAATTAAATGAAACTAAATTAACTAAATTTCCAAGTACAAAAAAAGATTGACCAATCACCCAAATCCACTGGCTGCACAATTGTTATCTCAAAACCCGACTAGCCGACTTAAGAGACGCAATATTTTTGGAGCTCAGTAACACACTTTAATCTAGACTTAAAGAGCTTAATCTAATGTGATACAAGCTCTACTCGTCATCTTCACTCAACAAATCTGCTCATAGTCACAAAAAGACTGATTGCATGATTCTCACAAAAAAAAAAACAAAAAATAAATGAAACTAAATGTATCATTATTATTCAGAATGAGCTAGCCTTGTATTAATTGTTAGACCTCAACATGGTGTTTTGTTTTGTCCAAAACGCAAATAATGACATTGTGGTCATTCCACAGAGTGGTAATAGAACCAATCACGATAACATTCAGACACAGTCCCACTGCTCCACAATTCTTATCTATAAAAAGGTTTCAAATCCTAAAAAGCGAGATGCAAAATGAGAAAAAGAAAGTTATTACATAGAAATATTTTGTTATGATTTCTTTTATTTTAACATTAAAACCACAATAATATTTTTTAGCCAAATAGGAACTGGAGTACCACTAAGAGGACATTCAGGGCCAATTCAAGCTGTAAATATACTGTCGAGAGAGGAAATAGTGCTTTCCGCGTCACATGACTGTACTATGAGAGCATGGAGACTCTCTGATTATTCTTGTGCTTCTATATACAGGTACCTACGTTACATTATGTTTATTTGTAACTAAATTCAAATTAAATTCTGTCACAAACATTCCATTCCATTTTCCACCCCGAGATATTACATATTCAGTGATGGAGATCATCATCGTGTTTTGTTTAGATAACAGAGCAATGAAAAGAAATCATTTAAATACATATTATTTCTCCGATTTTATAGTCAGACGCTGTCCCACTGCGCCTGTTAATTTTTTTTTTACTTATTTCACTGTACATATTATTTTTTGTTTCAGAGGACATAATTACCCTATTTGGTGTATGGATGTATCAAAGAATGGCTTGTTTATAGTCACTGGGTCGCATGACCGCACTGCCAAATTATGGTCACTGGAGAGGACATTCCCTATTAGGATATTTGTAGGACACTTGTCTGACGTTACTGTGAGTACTGTTTAGCCATTCCTTTTTCTTTGTTCTCATCTTTCCACCAGAGCTAAGACATTATGTATAGAATGGTGCAACTCAACGCCACGCTTTATCGCACCAGAACATAAAAGTGAAAATAAATTAATTAATTGTCGTAATCCAATACCCAAACGATCATCAATCAAATCCACATCCATTGCGGTTACAGTTAGACACTGTGTGAATGTGACATGATCAACTAAAATATATATAATCTAATCCTTTTCCAATGTACTAAAAATATAAACAAGTCTCTTAACAATTACAAAACATTGAAAAAGACATGATTTCAATTTTTTATACATTTTCTTAAAAAATCTTTTTTAATATTCTAAGTTTTGTTGTTCAAATGTTTCATTAAAACAGTTTACAAACTATATAAATCAAGGGAAAACGTTTTATAATATGCCTAATATCACTATAACTATTACATTCATAATACCTCTATGCAGTGATAATATCATTATGAACCATTAATTTGTACATATCGCAACTGGAGAAGCTTAGGTTAACCTAGTGTTAGACACTCCGTTCCCCACGCACCGCCGAATTCGGAGGCATTGCTTGTTAAGTAGGAGTTAGTAAGGAACTTAACGCCGCCCTGTGACTCGATACCAGAGCGAAGAAGATGGAAATATTAAATATTTCCACTCCCCGAGTGGGAATCGCACCCACGACACGTATTACTCAGTATTTTTATTGTCTTCCACTAGTGCGTGAAGTTCCACCCGAACGAGGCGTACCTGGCGACGGGCGGCGCGGACCGCAGCGTGCGGCTGTGGACGGTGTGCGACGCGCGCCTCGTGCGCGTGCTGTGCGGCCACCGGGCGCCGCCGCGCGCGCTCGCCTTCAGCCCGTCCGGCTCGCATCTCGCTAGTGCTGGTAATGTGGAATGTTTGTTACTGGGATTTTTTATTGTATTTTTAGGTGATCCTATTTCAATTTTTTAGACGTTCATATTTTTTTTTAGCTTCACGCTGTACCCCTTGCGAGGTAGTAAGACGGAACGGAGCGCCAATCGTTACGGTACCTGCATACTTCTTTCGCCTCGTCCCTTTTCATAAACCTCTTCATACACGCCCTCCGGGGGGGTCCTCATGCTTTTTACGTGACCTTCCTCCAGTATTGTCGATACTGTGTTTTCGAAGGTCAACCGAGGTCTCCCCCTGCCTCTCTTACCACTCATCTTTGCTTCAGATATCTTTCTGACCATTCTTTCATCACTCTCCTCTCGAAATTGTCCAAGTCACCTGAGCATGCCCGTCTTCGCTCTTACTTTGACGTTCTCGCCAACATCTGCCATGCTGTGTACCTATTGCGGATTTTTTTAATATATATTATTTCCACAAATTTGTGTTACTTACAAATGTAAATCCCCTTTTTTTAGAGGTGAATTTTTATTTAAAAAAGCCCATATTTAGCCTGGGTTTTTTTTATTATTTTCGTTCCGAATTCCATATAAATCGGGACAGTGAATTGCCCGTGCGTATCAGACAGACAGATGTAAATACGAAACATTAGTGTGATTCGCGTTTTTAGTTTGGACTGAGGTGGGATCCACCGTTGTCGGTACTAAGGGCATGCCTACAACCTAAATTGCTTGTGAAGTCATATTTTTTGGTCTTGACACAAGTTCACTGACTTACGTCAGATTTCAGTGTCACTGTATTACCTTAATAAATTGAAATTAAAAATAGGTTTGGGTTTCGCAATTGTAATCATCTCCGTATTCATACAGTTCCGATTCTAAGGCTGTAACTAAAACCTTTCTTCAGGGTTGGATTCACTCCTGACCTCGACTTCCTCATTTAAAGTTTATGATTTATAATTTGTATGTTATGTAAAATAAATATTATAAATTTAAGTGTTGTATATATCCTTTGACTTTATAATAACGTTTTAGTATGGGAGTAACAAATTGAAACTTTTACATTACGATTTTCTATATTACAGGTGATGATAAAAAAATAAAAATATGGGACCTAGCAGCTTGTACGTGTGTGCATGAATACAGGGGTCATCATGGAAAGGTGACTTCTTTGGACTGGTCAGCTGTGGGCAAACCGAGTCTGTCCAATAGAATACCAGATCCCAATGACCCTACAGACAACTCTATACTATGTTCTGCTGGCATGGATGGCATAGTCAAAGTTGCTTGGGATAGCTATATTAAAAATAAGTAAGTATTTCTTGCTTATCTTTTTTTCATTTTTTAACTTCCTTCCTAACGTTAAGACACTCTGTTCCTCACTTTCTGCCGAATTCTGGAGGCAATACGTGTTAAGTAGCCAAACTAAATGCCATACTTTGCCTCAATTCCTCTAGTGGGAATCAAACTCACAACATTTAAAAATATTTTAAATATTTTATATTAGATATTTTACGTGAGTAAAAATATAATAAAGCTTAGTGTTGAGATCCTTCATTCAACATGTTGAATAATGTGCGTCACGTAGTCTGAACCCGCGGTAATCCATGGATTACCATGCACAAAGTATATCAACACTAGATCTTCTCGAAATCTTTATGAGGAAAAAAGGCGTGAATACCAAAATTTTTATATTTATTCTTTTTACACATTATTATGTAAGAATACTTAAATTATTTCTTTTGTTTGTTTGCAGACAAATGTCAAATCAAGATATTTCAACTTCAACATATAACACAAAATGCTCATACTTAGTTGATATTCAGGTACACCCTGATTGGATGGTAGCCATCGGAACTAAAAGATAATTTAGTATAAAAATAAATTAAATAGATTTTTTAAGCCTTAATTTTTATTTACCCAAATCATCCCCACACTATAAATGCTATATATTTTTCTGTGCTCTTACATTAATATCCTATTTTTCATATGTATATTATTAAATGAGTAAAGAGAAGACAAACAAAAATATTTGAAACAACATAATTTTTTAAACCTTACGAAATGAAAAATATATTTTTGCATTATAAAGAAAAGTTTTAAGCTCTGGCTTGTTTAGTCTTTCTGTTATATTAATCTATCTGTCTTCATCATGAGTTATTTGTGTAGAAGATAAATAAAAAAGGCTTACTAAAGTAATCATCTGCTCAAGTGCCAATTGCTAGTGCACAGTATAAAGGTAAATTTCTAAGATATACAACCAAACACAATGTTAACAACTTTTAGGTTATCTAAATTTCAGTCTAAGTTAAAATAAAGCAACTTCAAATACCCACCCGCATAGGGTAGTGGGAGAGGACCTACCTTTCAGGCACTTTCCACTAAAAAAATGAGTCATTTACTTTTTATGTGGTGAAACTCAATACCACACTAGATATAATTAGCACAACAGGAATTACTGTTTATAAGTAAAAGTCATATAGTATTTTCAATATATATTTAATTATCCAAGACAAAAATATTTACAATTATAGCACAAACAATATTTGCTTCCATGCTTATAATAAGTTAAATTTTTATATCAGTAAAGTGTCTCAGTATAAATAAAATCCATGATTAAAAGATACAAAAATTAACATTATGGGGCTTACATTTTTTTAAAGAAACTTGTAAGAGTTGATTGTTTCCCTTTTTGTGGGGGAGATATTTTTTTCTTTGAAGACTTTGGACCACTTTTTTTCTCAATTGGTGATGTTTCATTTTTTTCCAACTTTATAGGTTTAATAACCTCAGCCACTTGAACATCTTGCTCATTTTCAGAACAACTTTCATATACTTCTTCTTTTTTAGTTAATATATACCCATCTTCGTCAGTATATGTCTTGTCAACAACTTTTCTTCGCTTTTTAGGATTGAGTATTCCAGATGTTATTTTTATACTGTTATTTAAAGGTGTAGGTGGTATTTCATCATCTGATTCATTATTTACTTCTTGATTATCCACAAATGGATCATTTTCTGTGTCACTCTCACTGTCAGAAACATGTAGAACTCTTTTTCTTTTTTTATCCACTTTAGAAGTTCTTTTTATTTCTTGTAATTTTTTATTGTTCTTATTAGATTTGCCATTAGTGAATTTTGGCTCAGACTTAGGTTCCTCTTTTACAGGTACATTTAAAGTGGCTTTAGAATCTTCTTCATCAATATCCATTTTATGATTTTCCACATTATGATTTTCCTCAGATTTAGGTTTTAGTTCATTTTTAATTTCTTTAGGTGCTTTTTTTATAGTGCCATTTGAACTATTAAAAAAACCTGTTATTCCTTTTTGGGCCTTTTTAGCACTTGTAGCATTAATTTGTTTACTATTAAACTTTTTCTGAGGAGATAATTCAGTTTTAATATTAACCTCATTTTTTTTCTCGTCTCTTGCAGATACTTTGTTATCTACTCCTTTGATTTCTGTTTGGAAATTCAATGTTTGCTTTGATTCCTGTTTGGTTTTTTTGGGTGGAACCGTAGGTTTTTTTTCATCAGAAACAGTTAACAGTTCTTGGCTACTAGTTTTTAAATTTACTATTTCATTAGATGTTCTTTTGACACATTCTTTATTTTTTATTAATCCCGCACACAAATTAAAATCATTGAAGGTATTTAACATTAACAATGCATTCGGGTCAACTGAAGAATCACCTTTGCTAACGCTGTAAATATGTTCATAAAATATGTTTGTAAACTTCAATTTCATCTGTTTCAAATTGTCTGCAGTACAAACAGTAGTCCATGCTTTATTATCACCAATGATGCCCGATATTATATAGGTCACATTAAGCAACGTTTTTGGATTTTCTTTAAGAATTTTGTCAACTAAGTGTTGTAATAACAATTTACTGGTATTTATATGTACACAGAGATCCTTGCTCAAAGATATATACGTCACAATTCTTTCTTCATCTAATACTATTTCCTTCGCAGTATTTAAATTATTTTTAAAAGTATCTTCTAATTCCATATTTGTATTAGTTGATGAAAATGAAAATAAAATTTGATCAACTTAAGCGAAATGGCGCACTTTTCAGTTTGACATTGACAGGCATTATTACTTATTAGTATAACTTCAATATTTTGTTTATGATATTTTATAGGCCAATAAATAATTACGCAAATATAATGTATTTATTTTTTCTAATAATTGTATATAAATCTTGTTTCTCATTTATTTCTCGCTTCCAATCATTTTAATATTGTTATATCTAATAAGCTTTTATACTCCTTTATTAGGAATTTCAAATAGCCTGACACTGACAAATGACAGCTGGCAAATTTCTTTCATGTTTCTGTAGTGACACAGATCTGCTAAAGTGACGAATCTCTTTGAAATTTATTATTTATTCAATAATCGCTCGATTGTTTATCTATTTTTGTATGCTAAATCAAAATTTTCAATAATATTCTAATTTTACACAACTTCTGAACGCAAAGTAATATCTAATTACTTCAGTATAGGAGTTTAAAATTGCATGTGAGTATAAGTTCCAGTCTATTTTTGTTACCATTACATCATTTACAAGGAGTGTACTTTATTATTTATTGTGCTGTTTGTTATTCAATTTAATAGTTTTTACTTTTTATGCCCAACAGAAAAGCACACACATTAAGCACATATAGTTAGTTTGAATTAGTGGTGAAAATGCCAGGGTAAGCATTATAATAGGAATGATCCCAGTGCAACGGGATCTTGTCCTAGCTAAATATTCATCTGAATAACAGCTTGATTTAATATACCATAAACATCACAAGGTTATTTATGCACCTGATGTTAATTCTTCACAAAATATTTAATTCATAATAATTTATTAACCTCACTATCATTATACATAATAATCTTGCACTCATTTCATATTTATAGAGATGACTTGATCATTTTTTATAATATCCTAAATTGAAATGTCTTATTATTTTAAGAAAAGTATATTCATATTTCTGTATTTTGTATATTATTACAATACTAAATATTGTAAACTTTCATTACAATGCATCCTTGTTTAGATAAAATGAATATTCCATTATTATTATTAAAATGATTCATGATATACATAATTGTTTTTCCTTATTGTAGTGCAAACAAATTTGCTTGCCTGAATACTATAAAGCATCATTTTTCCTGTACAGTACAAATAAAACTTTAATTACTTATAACATATATTTCATTAAAAAAAACATACATATTAAACTATTTTGTAATTATAAACATCACTAATAGTAAGTAAATAAATTGATGAAACATTTTAAAATTAAAAATGTACCTCTTAGAGCTGGTAGTTGAAGTATTGTAAAACCTTTAAAGAATTGTCTAATTTTACTGTGTATACTACATATGTTTGTTTAATTTCAGCATTGCAAATATGTCGTTGGACAATATGTTTTGTACTCGTTGTGGAGATGGTTTTGAACCAAATGAGAAAATAGTAAATTCTAATGGTGAACTTTGGCATACTGGATGTTTTGTGTAAGTAAAAATTACAACTTATAACACACATTGAACATATTTATGTATATATACTAGTTAATAACATCTTAGTCAATGTCAAGAATAATTACCATAATTATAAGTAGGTATGAATGAAATTGTGCCACTCCCACATGTAATATGGCACCTTAATAATGTGGCAATAATATAAATTGGGAATATTTAATTTCTACAATGTTCTTCAGTGTGACCTACTATTTGAAAATTAAGTGAATGCTTATGAGAAGAAAAGTATATTCATTTCATGAAATAAACCTATTATATTCCTCTGTCAATGACAAAAATCATGGTTTTAATTATATACATAAAAATTTACATTTAGACAGATTAGAATCTATGTAAAATAATTACAAAGAATCATTTCGAAAAGCTATTATTTCAATTAGGTCAAATTGAAACATGAACATATTAAATACAGTAAAAAGAATAAGGTAGTCAAATTTCTTAAACATATTTTTTTTTAAATGTAAACCTATTTATTATTATTTGATCTTTTTAACAGATGTGCCCAATGTTTCCGAGTGTTCCCTGATGGGGTTTTTTATGAGTTTGAAGGTCGAAAATATTGTGAAAGAGATTTTCAAGTGTTATTTGCTCCTTGCTGTGGCAAATGTCGTAAGTAAAATGTAAAATATAACAAATAACACGAAAAGTTTTAATAGAATTTACAATAAAGCTTGCTATCATAAGTATACCTATAAGATTTTTAAATTAAAAAATTTTACAATTTTTACAATTTCTGCAGTTATGTACTATTTAGCAGGAAGATTTTGCAATACAGATCATAATCATACTCTATATTTCGACGCTTAGATTCCTTAAATTTGTGGGAATTATATTTAAATTTTCATTTCTTTACTAAGACAAGATGCGGTGTGGCATTCCGCCACTCAACGCTCAAATGTCTCGATTTTGGGTGAAAAGTGGAGGACAGAGTGTTTGACGTTAGGTTCTCTCTGACTATCCCGCCATCCGGGAAAAAGCATCTAGCTGTTTCTTCTGCTTCTGATTCATCTAGAAAATGTAAAGTTTAAAAGTTTGAGGCCGGTCGTAGCACAGGGGCATTAAATGTGACTGTATTGGGACTAGTTGTGGGTTCGATTCCCACTCGAAGTGTGAAAATATTGAATATTTCCATTTTCTTCGCTCTGGTGTCGAGGCAAAGCGCGGCATTAAAATCCATGACTTAACACGCAATGCCTCAAAAATTGGACGGAAAATGGGGACCGCACGCCGTTCCTTTTAACACTAGGTTCCCTCTGCGTACCCTGCTGTGTGTGGGGTACGTCGTGAAGCTAATAGTTTAAAAAATATATTTTTTCAGGTGAATTTGTCATCGGGCGTGTGATAAAAGCGATGAATTCGAACTGGCACCCGGCGTGCTTCCGCTGCGAGGAGTGCAACGTGGAGCTCGCGGACGCGGGGTTCATAAAGCACGCGGGGCGCGCGCTCTGCCACGCGTGCAATGCGCGCATTAAAGCGGATGGACTGCAGAACTATATATGCCACAAATGCCAGTTAGTATATTTTTAATTCAAGTCAATCTATTTCAAAATTTAAGTTGATTTTATATTCTTGGGATGGTACTGATATGGTTTTTTATTAGTCTATTATTAGTAAAATTGACAATTTCAGTATATAATAGTATTGTCGCCTATATTTTTTTATTCTAGATAAAGAAAGAAAATTGGATTGTCTGTTTGCTGTATTATAATTTTGTCGGTCTGTCAATTTGTCTGTTTCGGCTCTGGAACGGCTAGCCCGCTTTTTAACGGGACTTTCCCTATTATTTAACTCATGTAACAATAAATAACTAATGCTGTGTTATAATGTTTATTTTAGAATTATATATATTTTTTCCATGCGGATGATCGCAGCCACAGCTAGTAGATATATTAAATGAGAACTGAGTTGGTGTTGGGCTAAAATTAATTACAATTAACAATTAAATAGAAATAATCCATTATTCTTTTTCATGTTTATGCTACAATTAACACCGAATAATTAAATTAGTTAACTCTAGTTTTTTCACAAACAAACGATCAATTTCATAGTTAATTACAAGGTAAAGTTACCCAACACTAAAACAAGCCGTATTTTCACTGTGGTGTAATCGACGGTGAGCCGCTGCGGTATCGACTAAAATAAACAATGAATAATTAACAATTAGTTGACTGTAATTTTTGCACAAACAAACGGTTAAATTAATTGTTAATTGCAATTAACTCTAGCTCAACACTAAACAAACCGTATTTTTGTAGCGGCGTAATAGACGGCGAGCCGCTGCGGTACCGCGGCGAGGTGTACCACGGGTACCACTTCGCGTGCGCCACGTGCGGCGTGGAGCTCGACCACACCGCGCGCGAGGTTAAGAACCGCCCCGGTTACGCTGCTAATGATGTTGTATGTATTTTATTATTATTTTTTTATTTCACTATTTAAGCTAATTTTAATACACCTGGTCACATGCTTTTCCTTAATAATAACATATGATTTTAATTCTTAAATTATATTGTTAATCACATTGTATTTGTATAAATTACACGTATTAATACTCAGAACTAATTTCTACTCAGAAATAAAATTGGACATTTTTTTAAATTTTTTATAGCCATTTCCATCCTTTCTTCTTCTTTCTCACCTTTACCCCTAAGGTCGGCAACTCATCCACAACTCCTCTGACGTTGTAGATGTCCATAGGCGAAGGTAACCACTTACCATCAGGTGGTCCTTATGCTCGTTTACATTATTGCTCCAGTTATTGATATTTACAGTTTAGGGAACTGTTTTATTAGCGCTTACTTTTTATTTTGCTGTTTAAATGGAAAAAAGGGACCCAACCCGTGTTGTATGGAAGTATTTTTATATACTAACTTGTACGAGGCCAGTCGTAGCGCAGGAGCACAACGTGTTACTATAAACGAGACTGGTTATGGGTTCGATTCTCGTTCGGGGAATGATTATAATTAAATTAGTTTCACTATTCTATAATGCGAGAAAAAGCGTGGAGCTTATTTTTTATATAATTGTGGTATAAGAACCTGTTAAACTATATAACATTGAATAGATTTTGTTAAAACAAGAGATTTTAGTGAAACAAGAAGCGGCATTGAGTCTAAAGGAAAATAAAGAATAGTATCTTAACATTAGATTCTTTCTGCTATGTGAGAGATAGCGTGAAGCTGTTAAAAAAATTAACGACCTATTTACAATTATTTTTCGACTCGATTTAAATTATATTATTAATAGATTCTCGATTTAAATTATATAAGAACGAATTAAACATTTTATACTTTAAAAAATCTAATTGAATTGTAAAAAAATATGATTTCTAAATTGTATTACAGAATAATTTGTTCTGTCTCCGCTGTCACGACAAGATGGGGATACCTATATGCGGAGCGTGTCGCCGCCCCATAGAGGAGAGAATTGTCACAGCACTCGGCAAGCACTGGCATGTGGAGGTAAATAAAATATCATATTGTTATGAAGTAAATCCAAGTTCTCATATAAGCAACACGAATCACACGCAATACACTTAACACCGGGGGCTCTGGCCTCGTCGCTATTACAGGGAGAGAAACTCTGAGACAGCGTCTGGGGTTTGTGACCCAAGTGCAGGTTTAACCATGGTATCTTTACAATGCAGTAATATTTACAATACACCCATACCTCGCTTTGCGTCGGTGTTACATTCCAAAAAAAACACGACGCAAATTGAAACGACGCAAAGTGAAAATAGATTTTCTATAGCAAAGTACTGAATGATCGAAGATAGGTTCCAGGCTTACGAAAATACTACCTCTAAAAATAGAATTCAACAAAGTAAAATTTTTCAACAAAAATAATCTAAAAAAACGTATTCAATTAAACAATGTAAACTACATATTCTTTTAATTCATGAAAGTTTAATTAAATATTGTATATTGTTTTGTTTTTCATTGTATTCTTTTTGTGCAATAAAGTATATATCTATCTATCTAAAATTAATCACTGTCTGATGAGTCCATTGTGGCTGTTGTCGTAGATCGGCTTTCTTTCACAAAAAATAGAAAGATGTTTGTTGAACAGCTTTTTTCTTCAACGTAAGATAAATTTCCTTGTAACAATTGATATTCGTAGCTACCGCCTGGGATACTTTTAAACTCCTTCCGCTGTCGTTGTCGTTTTTTAAAACGATCTCCATAGCTTCGTCAATCAGACACATCACTTTATAAATTTGTTTGGAGATTAAATTTTGTTCTCTGGACATTTCTATTAAACGGTCACTGTCATCTTCTTCATTAGCAAAATGCAATTCCAGTTGCAATAGTTCTTCATTAGAGAATTCAAAAAAAAATTAAAGACTCGAATCCAAAACAACGCAACTTTGAAAATGTAACGACGCCCAGCGAAAATCAGTAAAAATTAAGTAGCGACGCAACTTCGAAAACAACGCAAAACGAAACGACGCAAAGCGAGGTATTGTTGTATAGTAATATTCGCCTCCACTGCAGGAGCTCCTCTCACTATCTAACATTTAATAACACACGTCATAGATACGACCGATAGATAGTTCACCGAAACTATTATAGATGGCGCTATACTGTGCGCTGACATATCCTGTTTAAGTGACATTTGGAAATACTAAAAAGGGCTTAATACTGCTACACAGGAAAGACGTTTTTTTTATTTAGATTGATATAAATCTTTAAATATATATTTTTTTGCATTTTAGCATTTCGTGTGTGCTAAATGTGAAAAGCCATTCCATGGTCACCGTCACTATGAGAAGAAGGGACTGGCGTACTGTGAACAACACTACCACCAACTGTTTGGTAACCTTTGCTATGTGTGCAATCAAGTTATAGCTGGCGATGGTATGTAACGAGACTATTTATAATATGTTTAAATGTTTTTTTGATTGTTTGTTTCTCAATTTTGTTTTTTTCAATAATTATTTAATTGTTTTTCATTAAACCTTGTCTTCCAGTCAATATGTAAAAGTGGATGTACAATATATGTAAAAACACAATTTTAGACATGCATATTTAAATATATATGTCTATATTTGTGTCTTACATATACTAGCCAGCCAGCTGTGGCGCAGTGGCACAAGCGTGTGACTGTAAACGATTGGTTGTGGGTTCGATACCGACTCGAGGAGTGAAAATATTTAATATTTCCATTTTCTTCGCTCTGGTATCGAGGTAAAGCGCGGCGTTAAGTTCCGCCACTTAACACGCGATGCCTCCGAATTTGGCGGAAAGTGGGGAACGGAGTGTCTTAACACTAGGTTCCCTTTGCCTATCCTGCTGTGTGCGTGATACAGCGTGAAGCTAGAAAAAAAAATAATACGATAATATAAATAGACCACATAAATAATTTAATTCAAATGTCTAATATACATTATTTTATCCAGTATTCACGGCGCTCAACAAGGCGTGGTGCGTGCATCACTTCGCGTGCGCGGTGTGCGACACGGCGCTCAGCACGCGCAGCAAGTTCTACGAGTACGACGAGCGCCCCGCCTGCCGCCGCTGCTACGAGCGCCTGCCCGCCGAGCTGCGCCGCCGCCTGCGACGCGCGCACCACTACACGCTGCGTCGCTAGACGTCACTTGTCACTTGTCAACCGTCAGTGTCAGTGTGACAGTGACGTTTGAAATGTCAGTTGGAGATTTGATGTTGAGGTCTAGTAGACGTTCAAACCCTCTTATGCCAGAAGAAAATTTGTTGTTTATGGTCTGAAGTCTGTCTAGATTAAAATACAAAGTATTTTGAACTATATTTTAAATGACTTTCGATATATTTTGACCTGTGACGTTTACGGACACACAATCCTTGGGCACCTAGCATGGTGGACAGATCTGGGCTAAGGCACCCTATAACAGGGGTTAAACCCTCGTAGGGTTATACGGGAAGGTATTGTTATTGGAATTCTTTTCAACTTATAATCTATAATAGTATATCTTTATCCCTTTTTTATCGAACACTCTTTTGTGTGTTCTACATACAACATGACAAGTGCTCAACTTGCACGTTCAAAGCGCCATAGACAAATAATTGAACTGACGTTCAACCCCTCGTGTGCCCCTCATCCGCCGTTCTGGGTGCCATAGGATGTATATGTCCGTAAACGACAGGGGCCGTTATATATAGAAATTAAAATACAGTTCAAAATACTTTGCCTTTTAATCTAGATATACTTCGGACCATAAACAACAAACTTTCTGGCACACGACAGGTTAAATATAATAGTAATTTAAGATGTAGTTCTTTTTTTTCGTTAATAACATAGCATTTCTAATTAATGAATATTTGATTATTATTATATTTCAATGAATAATACGGTTTTTCGGATACTTGTATCTAGTAATATTTCTTATTGCTGTAATGTTTGCAAAATATACATATACAAAGTTTGAGATAGGAAATACTTATGTTTAAACGTCTACTAGATCTTGCCTTACTATAATTAAATTGATCCACATTTTTCCCCGCTATATTCTATATTTTTTCCCTATATGCAAGATAAAAAAATTCTATGTGTTCACTTATGTAAGATAGAGGTGAAATAGAAGTTTTTTTTTATTTAGATAAGTACAAAAAATATTTAAATAGTATTTGGATTTTTATAATGTTATTTTTCAATTCAAAATTGATTGCATTGTTTTTTCCGCATAAATACTATTACTTCTCCATTTCTTGGAACAAAGTATAAACTTTTTAATATTTTATTAAGGTATTGTAATAAGAACTGACATTATTAAAAATAAATACTATAATATTAATAAATTAGTTATTAAGTAAAATATTAATCTCATGTTTATTATACAATAAGTGCCTGTATTCGAAAGTCTCGAACTGCCTGCCATATTAAGTAGTAGCACATATAACTATACTTAAGGTAATCCTAATTAAACAGAAGTAAATGTTATTTACAAACTACACTATTATTATATATCTGCAGATAGTATCTGAATTAGTATTTTTTTAGTTGCTAAAGCTTATTCTTAGTGCTATATTCATTTCGTTTATTGACTCCCTTTTATACTGTGTTTTACAAAATCAATTATGACTAAAAATTCATAGGATGATTTTATTTATTAAAAGTTAGCACTTTTTGCTAACTATGTAGCTGTTGCTAACTATGATTTGCAAGTAGATATAATATAAATTAGATTTTTAAATGTATGCAACTTTATATCTTAAATATTTTCTTTTTTAAAATATATAAATAGAAAAATAATTACATATTAAGTAAATAAGTTTGAATTTTCAAACGTTAATGAAAGAAATTGTCATTTTGGCTATACAATATTTAAATTATAAAAATTTCAATATCTGTATTGTATACTGTAAATACAGTATATAAATTATTCAACATTATTTTTTTTAATTAAATATTTTGAAAAATAATAATAACTTCTAGAACCTTCCAATAATTCTCATGTATAATTGTTTTTTTTGCAATTGTATCAATATACACATAACTATTCGATGTAATAACGTTTTTTATTGTTATAAATTAAATATTATGCCCGTCATATTCAACTTTCTGAACAGTAGCAATAGACACTTTGGAAAATATGTTTGCCATTCCATTTTTAGATTATACTGTTCATAATTTAATATTGAATTGGAGTTAAAATATGATTCTTAACTACCTCATGTTTAACATTGAAATTAAGTGCCTTAAAGTGTTAAATAATGTAATCGCTGTATTAATTTTAACAAATTTTAAGAAATATGAAAAGAATTATATTCTAGTATAACTAATATTTAATGACTACTGTTATTGATGAAGCCTTTTATATTAACAATTTTACTGTACTCTGTGGTGCTTAAATATATAGTAACAAGCAAAACGTGTCATTTTTTAATTTATTAATTTCAGGAATTATTATCGTACATGAACCTACATGAAAATATAAAATTATAACTGCCATAACTTTATCAAACATTCTCTTCGTTAAAATGTATATTCCTTTCATGTATTCATTAAATTTAATAATTATATTATGTGTGTGGTAGTGGCCAGTCATGGCCCAGTGGCACAAGCGTGTGACTGTAAACGATTGGTTGTTCGATTCCCACTCGAGGAGTGGAAATTATATTTCCATTTTCTTCGTTCTGGTGTCGAGGTAAAGCGCAGCGTTAAGTTCCGCCACTTAACACGCAAGCCTTCGAATTCAGCGGAAAGTGGGGAAGGGAGTATCTTAATTCTCGGTTCCCTCTGCCTACCCTGCTGTGTGCGGGATACAGCGTGAAGCTAAAAAACAAATATATTGTGTTAAGATTTCCGAATAATTATGTATTAATGGAATGAAAATCTATAGCGATTTTCAATACATTTAAAACTGTTCTCTTAAAAAATATTTCATGTCGCTAATTTTACACAGTGTTTCATTTACTTTATTACATATAGCAGGAAAGCCAAAGAGAACTTAGTGTCGTGACACTCCGTTCCCCACTGACAACCAGAAATCGAGACATTTGCATATTAAGTAACCGAACTAAACGCCGCAGGTAGGTAGGATCAAGTTGGGAACAATGTCTCGGATTTTTTCAGATGTTCAATTTATGAAGAAAATGTCAAAGTACCGAGCTAAAATTTGCACACTACAAACTTTGGTTACTAATCTTTCTCTCTGTATTATCATTTTAAATAAAAAACAATATTACAGTTATCTTATTGTTTTTTTTTAAATTAAGAAATGAGCCACTGTGTTGTAGTGGTTTACCGTGACTCAATGTCTTCTTCGGAGCTATTTCCAATTTTCCGCCCAAAATCCGTCTATAAATAATTTATAAATTCATTTCATAATGATTTGCTTAACTATTTCATAACATTTTGGAATTTTGTGCCATCTAATGATGGAGGTGAATGGAAATGCAAACAGTGCATTACTATGAAAACTTAAATAAATTAATTATACCTACATCAACTGGGAACCTAAGTAGGTATTATTTCCTAATAGAGAGAGAGATTTCTTATATCATTTATTCGTCATTTCCAAAAAAAATACACAGTGACTGTTGAGCTACTGTGTACCTTTTAAATTTGAGCCACTTTGCACCTTGTTGCCATTTTGAATTCACCAGCGTACAAGTTTAATCTAGTCTAGAAAGGTAATCGAACTACGCCACTGCCTGATGCATTAACATTATTTTCTATTAAAATAATAACAATCAATCAATCTCCATATAATAAAGAGTAAAAACTCGTCTAATTTACCTTAAATATAAATTTTTCAATCACAAAAACACACAAACGCTTATACTTCGCCAAAACGGCGTCAGAGATGGCGGATCACTGGTTTGGATGTGTTTAGGTCTCGACTGCTTCCGATGCGTGAATGAAACACATTGAAATTGCGGCTTAGTATTGGAAAAATAAGCATGAGTTAGTGTACCCGACTGAACCACTGTTCCCAACTTGACTCTTACAACACGACATTCTCCCTTTTACGACGTTTCATATTTAATTTAACAAATATAGCAATCAGCGTGGTCAAGAATAGAAACCAATATCATACAAAAAATTGTCTTTGTTGTTATAACAATTAACATAAATATATAATATTCAGAACACAATTATGAATCATATTCTAAATTATTATTGAGTGAAGTCCGCATCGAATCAACATCAGCAAAAAAAAAAGGTTTTTTTAAATTTTATTTAAACATTATTTTTCAGAGACCGCCAGTCAATTAAAGATTTAAAATAAAATTAGTACTGAATGCAGACGTAAAATGAATCGCCTAAAGATTATTGTTGAAACCGTAATTTTCTCTTAGTTGACCTAGATAAAACGAAATATAAATATGTTAAGAAAATGGTGTTGAAGGTAAATATTCCAAAGAACCAAATTCAGCGCTAGTATATTTTAACATAGATAACACCGAAAAAAGATATGCAGATAAAATATCCGTCCACTAAAGGCTGATAACGCCAAGTCCCTTTAGTTATTACATCGAATACATCTACTACTTTGTGAGCGTTCTGTACAGGTAGTAACTTCTCTACATACATATTGACGACAAATAAAAAATAACCTTAAACGAAACATTTATTCAATGAACATAAAATTACAACTCACATAACACTATTTTACACTTATTAATACAATAAGTTAACGAGTCATCACCTAATGTTACCTCGTTTTTACAACATTGAATGTAATATAATTTAATATTTAAAGGTGCTCCGCATTGCGGATTTGAATGTTATTTATGAAGAAAATTTAAACTATTGTGTGAACATTACTTCACTAGTATTTAATACTCTAGTTATCTTTCTTCATTCTGGTACTAGTCATACGGTAGATGATGGAATCTCTGCCAGGGTCCATATCCATGATGGCATATACAATGGCTACCAGGGTGAAAGCAAACACCACTCCGAACCACAAGATGATGTTGAAAATAGCAGCATAATCTGCAGTGTAGTTGTCCTCATCCTGATATGAAATAATTATCTATATTAGTAAGATATAATAACATATCCCAACTAAAGAAAATTTCAATAATAATTATATAAGAATGTAGTATTATTGAGATAAAGAAGTACAAACTTTGACATATCAGAAGGTTATATGCATGGAGTTAATGTTTTTTTACTATTCTAATTGCATTAAAAAATAATTAAATTATTAAAATGTGTTTTACAATTACTAACATATGTTTCACATACACATTTGTATAAAATGTTGCTAAGGCAACAAGCATTTTACGCATCAACTGTCAACAACATCTAAATAATTATCTCAAGTTTACAAATCTATTTAAATTCAAAATACTTCACTGTACTAGTTAAACTATAATCAACCAATATAACTACTTGATACTTTTATAGGTAAGTTAAGACAGATGTGTTTATAATAAAATATACAAACTCAATTGTTCATAGAACAAACCATTTTGCTCATATTTTTTGGTGCATCCTATGTAAAATAAAAAGAAATTATTTTTTTATATTATATTTTCAAATTAAATATATATTTATTGCAGGTGTGTCAAATTATAATATGGTAAAGGTGCCTCATAAAATATTGTAATGTATTGTATCAATATGGGACACAGTATGGAGTATATTTTCACTTATCCCTCAGAGATAGCAAGAACTTAGCTTATTATTGAAAATAAAACCAAATTATACCCAAAATCAATTGTGATATAAAACATTGTTAGAAAACATAAACATTTGAAAGCAGCAGGATTCAAACCTGTCTCCCTAAGTATGCAAAAAACACTTAAATTTTACAAATATACCAAAATTACCTGAGTTTCTTGTCTGAATTCAGGTGCCGCTCGTACTGCACGTCTAGTATGGGCCACATCTGTGGTCACTGCGGTAACAAGCACTGATCCATCGTAGGCTTTAACTAACGCATTGCTCAGATCTTCAAGAGCATTACCTAAAAATAAATGCAAACTTTTAAATTGATGATTTTTATGTTAAAACCTTGATGTGACCTTGTATTTTTTAGCACATTTAAGTAAAAAATAATTATATCTTATTTCTAATACAATATTACTGAATTAACATTTAGTAAGACTTTTAAATTACTACATAGTTAACCAATACATACTGATATAATTCAGTAGTCAATTGTAACATGGATAACAAAATAAACCCATGTTTACATTTTTACTCAAGGAATTTGATTATCGGAATAGGAATTCGAGAATCATAGCGAGCGAGCGAGCCTACTCTACTGAACTTAGACACATGGTTTTTGGTCAGTAGATTTATGTAATAGAGTAGACATACACATAGAGGAGTGGAAATATTTAATATTTCCATTTTCTTCGCTACGATGATGAGGCAAAAGCGCGGCACCATTTAACACGCAATGCCTCCGAGTTTGGTGGAAAATGGAAAACAGAGTGTCTTAACACTGGGTTCCCCCTACCTACACTGCTGTTTGAGCGATACAACTTGAAGCAAAAAAAAAATAAAGTATGTATCAAAGTCTGTCGTTTTTTTGATATCAGAAATATGAAACTTTGTGTATCACCATTGACCAGTACCAGTGATTAGTAAGCCAATTGGATAACAACAGCTTGGGAGTAAATGTATAAAATACAAGAAAAAGATGTTTAATTGAAGACTTGGCGCTTAGAGGAATTGTAAGGTTAGAAAGTTTTAAGGTGTAACTGAAAACTAGCAATGGTTGAAATGTTGGCCTCAAGCATCATTAACTGAGGTCCACATTTGGTCATAAGTTGGAATTTGGTTATTTCATTTTTTAATGCTTTTTTTTAATACTAGACAGTTCCTAGCATACTTTAACTAAATAGTTTATACAAATTTTATAGCTATTACTTACTTTAATTTTATATGTAATATAAAATTAAACTAAGGTTTTTATAGATTCACACTTTCCCACTAGCAGTATGAAACACCACACACTAGGGCCCTAGTCCCTGCTTGCTTCATTTTTTATTATTCCTCATCTACTGTCATCACCTTTTCCTACATGCCCTCGAGGAGTAGTGGATTGAGAAATTTTTACATTATAATATTTAATGTAGTCCACTTACCCAATAACTTCTTAGCTTCCTTAGCTTGTAGAGAGTTTGGACCATGGTAGTCAGAGAGGGCATGGAGTGATCGGAATCTAATGTTGTAGAAATCAACAACATTGTCAGCAGATACTGCACCAGATCTGATCTGTAATCAAACAATCATATATTAAGTAATAATATAATTTTTTTCAGTAACAGAAAAGCTACTGTTTTACTATATAACTAAATGCAACTTAATAACTAACTTAATGTTAACATGCTTCAACAAGTTGTTGTAAAAGTTTTACCTTGGCAGTTAAAGCTTTTAATACTTCCAATTCATACAAAAATTGGTAATCTTCCTCAACACTGTCATATTTCAGATGCTGTAATGTTTGCTTAGACACTTTTGGTGGTACAATCTCTCCAAAGACACTTGAAGCTGATATCAGCTAAAATAAAAAATATATTATTATATACAATGGTAAATATATTATACATACATGTTTACTTATTTAAAATGTATATCCTTACATCATCTGGTTCAGACAATCTTATATTAACAAGTCTATTTCCACCACTTGTGAAGCGCTGACGTATTCTATGTCTAACAGCATCATAGGTGTCAGGTTCATATTCATCAACAACCAAAAGATAGTTTTTACTCTTGAGTCCAGCCTAAAAAAAAGAATTATATAGTAAGTAAGTGCCTATAATTATTTTAAGTATAGCATATTTGATAAAAAGAATAAGTAATTTACATTATCGCCTAGAGACGATACACCATCAATGTACACTTCAACAACTGCTTCGGGGGTATTAAACGGATCAACGATGGATAAGCCACTCCATTCAGAACTCTGCAAATAAAAATGATACTAAGTAATGTCTCCATTGATCAAAACATTATATAAATCGTGTAGGACAGTGTTTAATTTTCTTAATAATTAATAATATACCTCTTCAACGGACAGTCCAAGAGATGCAGAGAATATTTCTTTTAGAAGACTTTCCAATGTTTTACTAGATCCAGTAAATTTCAAGGATGGTGGACTGTGCAGAATGCTAAACTCACCAGCAGCATAAGAACCTAAGCAAAAAAATGTTTTAGAATATTTATGCCTTAAATATAATAGAAAATACAACTTAATTACTTACCAATAATGGATATTAAGAGGGTACACCAAAAAAGGCCCATTGTTACACCCATTTTGCCTGAAAACTAGTAGCTGACTGTCATATGATTAAAGTATTGCCTGACTAAATTAAAATATTGAACGAAGTGACAAAATAATATAGTCTATTCTTTATTGTTTTTATGCTAGAAAATTAGGTTTGATTAAAAATAGTCTTCCTTGATGTTTATAAATGTCCACAATTTATAAATATATGTTATTTTATAAATCATAATATTCAATCTCATGTCTTTTGAAATTACTTGAAAACTTTTAACGAATTATCGTTTATCGCATACAATTATTTATGGTGAGAATTAAACTGCCTATTACAACAACTATTGACTTCCTATTATAATCTTTGTATCCGCAGTCAAACAATTCCACATACAAACTGTACAAAATGTAATGATGAGTTATTTTCCTATTTTGTATATTTGTATATACTAAAACAACTGTTTAGTTATTTTAAAAATGTATGTATATTAATGTATTTGTAACTGTACTCTGTATTACATATAAATGCTGACAGGAAAAAAATACACAAAGTGAATTATACATTTACTAAAAAAATATTTACAAGTTGTAAAATCTATTAAACGTTGGCTTAAAAGTAAACAAAATACATGCGCTAAAAGTTGACAAAGCTCTTCTGTGAAGAGAGGAAGGCAGTGATTTTTATTGATTTGATATTTTTATACATCTGTGGTATAAGCAAGGTTGACAATTTTAGAGTTTTAATTCCAATCCATGCATTGCTAATCTGTGATTGATTCTTGATTTGATTTGACTGTGATATAAATTAATATATAAAATCGATATAACTTGTTATTGCTTTGTTTCCTAATAGAATAAGCTGCGCGCGTGCTAACGTTTTAATTTAAGTATTTGAATAAATCAATTTTGTTGTGATGTTATTTTAGATTATTATTATTATTTGTGTCAAAAAGAAAATAATATTTGTTTGATTTGTAACAGCATATTAAAATGTCTCATAGAAGCCCTTCTTTTCAATTAAGTGATTTATTTCCCAGAGAAATAGATATTGAAGTATGCCTAAAAACTTTAAAAATATATCAGAAATTGGAAGGCGATGTCAATTGTGTTGTTTGGGATGCTTCATTGGTTCTAGCAAAGTACCTTGAAACAATGTGTCAATCGAAACCAGATTTTTTGAGTGGAATAAGAGTCTTGGAGCTAGGATCTGGTTTAGGGGTAGTTGGACTTACTGCTGCTACACTGGGGTTAGCATAATAAATCACCATCTTTCATTATCATATATTGTGTTCACACACACTTTAATATTTTTAATTTAAAATTGCATACATGATTTGTTTTAGAGCTCAAGTCACACTAACAGATTTACCAGAAGCACTACCTTTATTACGATTGAATATATCTGAAAACAAACAGAAAATTGCTAGTATGGGAGGATATGCCATTGCAGAGTCACTAGTATGGGGTGATAAAAATTCTGAAATACATAAACAGGAGTTTGATATGATTGTTTTAGCTGACTGTGTATACTATGAAGATGTAATAACTAACATTAATTTTCTGACATTTACTTTTAGTCTTAGTTTAAAAATGTCTTTTATAGTTCTAACTTTAGTTTTAACAACTAATCCACAACATTTAACTATCTTATGTTGTCTTTTGACTTTGTAACTTAATTACCATTACTTTGATCACTTAGTTTTAACATGTTTACAGGCCATTAACCCACTGATAGAAACTCTCCAGTGTTTAAATAATACAGTAAAAAAAAAGCCAACAATATATCTGACTCAAGAATTAAGAGATACAGAAATTCAAAAAAAGTTATGGAAAATATTCTATGAGAAGCTTGCAGAATTTTTTTATATAGAAAAAATTCCAGAAGAACAACAACATTCTAATTACAGAAGCTCTGATATACTTTTACTTAAGATGATAAAAAAATGATATTTGTACAGTTATGATTTATGGTGATCTAATGCATTTAGCACAAGATGTGATGGACACAAGCAATATCTACTATGATAAAGAATATGTTATATTTACCTTGTTAGTAATTTATTAATTGCATTAAAAAGTATAGTGTATTTAATTAAAATTGTACGTAAGGAATTATATAGGGATCTCAACTATTTATAAATTGTGAAGAAAGGATTTCCTATACTGTTACTAATAATAAAATCATGTTCTACTGTTATTATTAATTTTAATAGAGGATACATAAAGTCATATAGTTTTTGAAAATTGTAATAATTAAGCACAACTGGCTTCCAATTTAGGTAGTATGCATTTAAAAATGAAAATAGTTGACAAAATAAAGGATGTTAAAACATTTCCGATTGTTTTATTTTAATAAGATAAAACATTTATTTGGAATTTAAAGTATCCCTTAACTAGGTATCTTAACAAAACAACTAAAAATAGTTAATTATCCATTCATTATCTATCCTTTCCAATAATTAGGAAAAGTATGTAGCTACAGTCAATTGTAAAGTGCCAGTGACCCTAGTTTTCCCCAATCTGCTTTTGGGTTTTGAACAAGGCTTCTTGCCACAAATTCGAAATGTATAACTAAAACGATCACATTAGATGGATTATGATACTGACAAAATCAGTGAAAAGTAATTTACTAGTGATTTGTCACGGTTTTCGTTGAAATTAAGCCATTTTGATTGCTTAGTGTTCCCTGTGTGGTAGTAAAAAAAAAAACGCCGAATTATTCCGGCGAAACAAAACCGCAAAAAATAAGCCTAATAGGCTTGTAGCCTTATTGATGGTAGGAAATGACTTCAAAAACCTGGTCCATAGGCTGAGTTTTACCTTCATTGCCCTACCTAGAAGAAAATTCAACAAATGAATTGCCCTAATCCTTAAGGATTGCGATAAATGGCTGGAGGAACTCAGAATGTCTAACACCTCGATATGACGGATTTAAACAAAATAAAAAACTCAGCTCATTGAGCTGAGTTTTTTTTGCTTCCGCTTTTAATCTTCCGTCCGTGACTTATCTACAGACCACGTTCTGCCTCAACTTCTCACACCGAAGTAATCACTGCGATAGAAGCGTTAGGAAACAAAGTTCCTGGATAAAATACTAACTGTCCTGACTGTGCTTCAGGGACTCGAGACGCGTGAGGTTATAGGTTGCGTGAATAGCAAACAGCTGATCAAATTAATAGAAAACGTTGGCACGCTACTTCCCGCTAAAGAAACACAAAATAATAATACAAAGCATTTTGTTTTTTTTATTGATGAAAGTCAGGCAAACGAGCAGAAGGACCACCTGATGGTAAGTAGTACCTTCGCCCATGGACAACCACAACATTAGAAAAGTTGTAGATGCGTGGCCGTACCTTAAGGAGGGAAGAAGGAAGGAGGGAAGAAGGATGGGGATGGTGGGAATAGGGAGTGAGCTGGCTTACATGCCATCGAACCGGAACACATCATCAGATGTTTGGCGATTCGTCTTTGACATGATAGTGGTCGCGAGCCAGTCGGAGAACGAATTTCCTACCACCAAGCTACTGGGTTACCCGCCTTTTACGAGACGCTACCCAGCAGCGGAGGGGAATTGTATTCTAACCCGTCCCCCCACGGGTAAAAAAGCATTCAAGGTCAGCGCTCATAAACCGTTTAATGCTTAATAGGTCCCGGAACGAAAGTATAGCGCTGACCGTTACTGCGCAGAAGTATGAAATACGGTATCAGAGGGGCGAAGGCAGGACGCGGGAAGGTCGCATGTATCGGACGGGAGCTGTGATTGGTTCTCCAGTTTTTCCTTACTTCGCGCACCGAACCGTCGGCGTCGTCCCGCTTATTTCTTAAGCGCAGTCGCCTCAACAAGTAAAAGACTCTAAATAAAAGAAGACGTGCACCCATTGGAGTGGGATTCTGATGAATTCCATTTTTTGCGAAATAATTGAGCAATTATTTTATTTTTAAATTAAAGCAAATTGAACATTATTACTTGTTTTAATTTATTGCTTAATAAATAATATTTTATCAAGTATCATAATGGTCATTTCTATTGAATAATACAAAATAATTTTACATAAAAAAAAATAAAAAAATTATAACTGGTATTTTTTTCAGATCTACCATACTGTTTAATAGTTTATTAGACTAGAGATAACACATGAGTGCGCGATCGTAGACATGTGCAACTTTCCCCTCTACGTATCACTCAGCGCTACAGTTACGTGCGGGTGCCGGAAATTATACCTTATAAAAATTTATAACCTGTTGTCAACACTAAAAAAAAAAAAGTCAAAGTCAAAGGCTTATTTTTTAAACTAATGTCAAAATCTTATTTTCTTACCACAGCTTAAACTAAATATTGTATTATTTTGTGTGACATTTAGACAATATAAATGTCTATTGAATTTAAAAACGCCTATAACTAAGTTTTACAGGCCTTATGTTTAAAATATATTGCTTATTATGTCAACAAGTGAAACAGTAAAGTCCACAGGTGATTCGTGGATTGTATGTCGTTCAAAATCATACTTAGGACGGATCTATTATTTTAATACTTTAAGCGGTGAAGCAGTATGGAATTTAAGTGAACCAGAGGTGAATTTAACTATATTTTAACTGGTGATTTTATTTAACAGATTCTATGTTTTTAATATGAATACTTTTACAGATAGAAAAAGCAAAAAACTCGACAAAGGTGTTACAAAATCACCCAGATTTTCAAATCATTAACTGCCCAGAACCATCTCATTCACCTCAAGATTCTGGTCCTCAGAATAAGATCCCAGTACATAAATTAATACAACCAAAAATATACAACAAACAAGTCATAAATAATAGTTTTTCCAAATCTCATCAGAAAACTCAGTTTCTACCATATACTCAATTAACACCAATACAATTTAATATACCTATAACACCATTTAATACTGGTGTATGGAATACACCTCCTCAGCCCATATTTGTTACTCCTTCCAATATAAACCCATCATCTTCATCAATGAACAAACATAACTATGTACCTGCAAACACTTCTATATCTTTGTCAAGTAGATTTAAAAACCTTTGCCAATCAGATGCAATATCAAAATCAATACCATCAAGATCTTTTAACAAAAACTATGTATGGAAAAATAACATAAATGGATTTTCAAATAAAATTGAATATAAAAATAAACAACAAGCTTTTCAGAAGATTGATTTAAGAACACTGTTAATGTCAAAAAGAAATAACTTTAAAGAAGGTTTGTACTAATATTTTATTATCATTTATTATTAATTATGATTTTTCATATTGTATATCATCCAATATTTATAAATTTTCTTTTATCTCTTTCAGTATCTGAAGATTATGATTTGGAAAATTTTGGGGAAGAAATTAATAGTATTGCTAGTAAACAAGTGCTTGAACAAAACAATCAGATGGTTGTTCATGAGGAATATCATGATATTGATAATGATTATTGGTCACAAGTAAGTCAATTTTTTTTAGATGTTCTTCTTTATAGTAAGTTTTTAATAGGTTTTTAGTTAAAATATAGCCTTGCATTTGAAGGTATAAGGTAAAAACTTAAAAAAATTACAGGCATTAAACTTTTATCCTCCTTTTATCCTTAATATTGTTTTTTTATAATTCCACTTACTAATTAAGTATACATTTTAATAGGAAAATTTGCAGCCTCAGGCAAAGAATATTGACACAACTCCCTTGAAAATCTTGTTACATGTCGAAAATTGTAGTTCCTGGTATATTGTTACTGACTCTAATGTCTTTTTAAACCACATTATTTTTATCAATAACTTAATGAAATCTGGTAAGTAACAGTTTTTGCTCCTTATTTTATTTACATAAACTTTAAATATGTTTTATAAAAAAAACAATGATGCCAGTTGTGGTATAGAGTGACAAAAAGTGACTGTAAATGTGACTGGTTTTGGGTTCTATTCGCACTCGAGAAGTAGAAATATTTAATATTTTTTTTTTCTCCGCTCTTATGTTGGGACATAGTGCAGCTTACTTACTTAAAATTTGACACGCAATGCCTTCAGAATTTCGCGAAAAGTGCGCAATGGAGTGCCTTAGCTGCCTCTGAAGTTAAAAAAAAGACTAAGTATATGTACAAAGTCAAAGTCAAATAATTTTAATTTAATATAAAATAATACATTTGTAGCTTTTTTCAATGGAACACACAACAATACAAAAGGTAATAAAAAAACGTATGACCGTAAATGTATATATTGCTTATTATGTCAACAAATGAAAAAGTAAATTACATTACATGGCCATAACAAAAAAAATAATTATGCCCAGTATATAAATATATATTCCATTGTGCATCTATGGGCGCTTGCCCGTATTGAACGGTGTCTACGGCGTTCAATATAATCAATTGACTCATTAATTAGTAGCAGATTTCTGCTTTGTATTGTATATATTAGGCACCTTGAATAAGTTCCCTCTGTTTCTTGAAAGATGACATAGCAGCACTCCGTGCGTGAAATTTCATACGGTAAAGCATTAATCAAGTAGCACTATATGTTATTACAAATTCTAGTCGATATAAATTACCACAGTACCATTCTCGTGTTTATTTGCCTATTGTAAAAATGTCTACTTTTGTGCCAAACAAAGTGTTTTCGCGGGAAACTTTCTAGCACTACTTTATTCAAAAGAAATCAGTAACTGAAACACACAAAATTCTTGTTAAAACATATGATGACAACGCTTTGTTGAATACAACATACAGAGATTAGTTTAGTCGCTTTAAAAATAGTGACGACCCCGAAGATAAAGAGCGTTTTGGAGAAGTTTGAAGACGAAAAATTGGAGGCACTGCTTCGGAAAAACATTGCAAGCAGATGCTACATCAGATTCAGAACCTTTAAAAGGGTTCGGAATGATCCAAAAACAATGATATTGGGTGCCGTATGAGTTGAAGGCTATAGACATTGACCGACGTTTTGTTGTGAGTGAATAGCTGCTTCAACGGCAGAAAAAAAGGGTTTCCGCATCGTTTTGTCACTAGACATGAAAAGTGGATTCACTGTGATACTTCGAAAGCGTAAAAAGCGTGAGATGTGCTCGCTCACGCATCAACATCGTCTCCAGACAAAATATCCACGGTTGGAAGCTTTTACTCTGCATTCGTTGAGATCAGCAAGGCGTAATTTAATACGAGCTGTTTAAACCTAATGATACTATCGCGGGGACTCACTATGAACTTCAGTTGATGCGATTGAGTGCAGTTCAGAAAGAAAAGCGGCCACTATACGAGCAGAGACACGATAAAGTGAGTCTGTTACAACGCTCGGACACATGTGACAAAACCAGTCAAAAATGAACTGGAAACGTTTCACTGGGAAGTTTTAGCCCACCCGCTGTACTCACCGGACATAGCCCTTTCCGATTACCACTTTTTTTGGTCGACAGTGCATGGTTTGAGTGAGCAGTGCTTCCATTCTTTCGAAGAAATCGAAAAATGGCTCGATTCATGGATTGCGTCAAAACGTGAATAATTTTTCCGATGGGGGTTTGATTACTACCAGAAAGAAAGAAGAAAGGTGTCTCTAATGATGGACAGCACTTAGAGTAATGTCATTATAAGCCTTATATTTTAAATAACATTTTCTTTAAGCCAAAAAAACAGCGAGAACTTATTCAAGGTCCTATTATAAAACATAGATTTATATTAAAAGCATTTTATAATTAATATTTCCTACCATATTGCAGATTGTCAATGCCGTTTGTTGATACCACAACAAGTTATGAATAAAATAAAAATTGCAACAAATTCACGACTGCGTACTCAAGCTCATAGAGCCGCTTATTTTATTTCTGAAAAAGTTGATGAAAATGTGGCAATTATTGGTATGTATTGTGTTAAAAGTATATCTGTTTGGCTATCAAAAAATATCTAAGAGTAGTGAAAACATAATTGAGGTATTATTTATATAAATTAAACTAAGAGTGGGCATAGTGGGACAATCATTGCGGGTTCGTTTCCCACTCGGTGCAACGATCATAATTTAATTATTTTCATTTTTCCACTCTGATGAAGAAAGTAAAGCGAGGCTTTCAACACACAATGTGTTTTTTTTATTTTATGTATTCATTTTATTGCGTGTTCTATGTCAAACTGTTATCGGGCATAACAATCTCCTATATAATGTTGTTGTAAATTTCAGACCAAGAAGATACAGAAGAAAATTTCCTTTGTAAAGACGCAATTATTAACTGTAGTACAAAGTTAATAGAGGAAGGCAAACCTGTGGTGAGAATATACTTTATTATATAGCGCTTTTCCTGACGAGAAACCTGGTGTCAAGGCACTCCTGTTGACAAGGAGACATTGCATGTTAAATGTCGAAACTTAATGCCATGCTTTGTCTCATGTTCTGGTCTGTCTTTGTCAGAAATAATATATCTAGTGGGAATCGAATACACTAAAATCGTATTTTAATTATTTATATTTTATATTTTTGTCAGTGTTAAACAAAATAGTGTTTAGTATTAAAAAAACCTAAAATACAACGTGTATTTTAGGTTTTTACCACACCTTAACTTTTTTCGAACCGCCAAATATCTGATGACGTATTCTAATTCGATGATTGGTACGTTAGCTTTCTCTATTCCTGAATGGTTTCGGGTGCTCCCGAATCCCAGATGGCCGGCCTTGGTGACGGAGGGAGAAGGGCGCCCTCCCTTCTCCCTCCTTCCCCTCAAGGCCGGTTATGTAACCACAATTCCTCTAAAGGTAGTAGATGTCCATGAGCGATATATATAAAAAAACAATATGTATCTTACTTTAAACGAATGTGTTTTTTTTCTATTAGGTACTTCTCAATATAAACTTTGTGGCAAAATTCATACTCCTCCATTCGTTTCAAAAAATAGTTCAAAGTTTGCCATTTACTTATTTCATCTTACTAAAGTAATTTAAATTTCTTAAACAATGTTTTCTTACATTATTATTTTAAACTAAGAAATATATCATGTCATTTTTTTATATTTTATAGTTGAAAATGAATATATATAATTTATTTTAGGTTATTTTAACCGACGATATAGAGTTACACAGTACTGAATGCTCTATCCCCATATACACGGTAATAGAAATGAAAAAAGTATTAAGCCATTCTAACATTTCACACACAATTCTCCCGAAAGGCCATGAAAAAATACCTCTAAAACTTAAGCGTAATATAAAAATTACTATAGAAAATGATGCAACTACGGATGTACTAGATCAAGACACTGTCCATGATCATAGACTCACAAAAGGTACTATTGCTTTTGAAAGTGAAAGGCCGGAAATTTTTGAGAAATTAAAAAGTCAATCAAATGATCAAGATGAAAATAAATTAAATAATTTAAAATCGCCAGAAAAGACAACTGATGATATCGGTGTTCAAGCTGACCCAAAAGATTTAATGGTTGCACAGGGCAGTCTTGATACAAATGATTCCTCTAACACGATTCAAAATGATAAGAACACAAATTTACCTCAAACAAAATCTATAAAACTGAAACGTCAGTCTTCATTTGACATTGCTAAATTAAATGTCGCTAAGAAGTACTTTAAGCAAAGCAAAAGAAAAGCGAAATCCAGTTTGTCGTTAATATCAGAAAATTCAACTGATAAACAAAATCAATTAGAACCTTTTGACTTATATCCTACTGAGTCTATGGAATCAGTTTTAAGTAGCGAAAATAATAGATTAATAACCAGAAATAAATTTGATAATTTAATCAGTGATACCCCAAGTGTAAATATTACTAAATTAACAAAAAGATTTGAACATGTAACACAAGATACAAGACAATTTGAAGAACATAATAAATCACACCGAAGTGAAAATGTTATGTTTGAAGTAACAAGCCAAGCCATGGAGGATTATTTAAAAATGAAATGCGATGAATGGACGTCCCGATTCGTTCAAATAATGGAGGAAGCTCTCACTCAAGTATTGCAAATAGATCCGCCATATGTTTTAGACACTATGCCACCGCCATGGAATATATATGAAGCAACGGAATGTGTGAAACGAAAATATAATAAAATGGACGATATCTGCGACGCAGCAACTAAGTTGTCTTATATTTTGTTTGAATTTGGTGCTTCTAGAGGTATGTAATTTTTTATAATTTTTCATAATTGTGTTTATTTTATATTTTTTTAAATTTATTTTGTGTTGCAGGAAAAATTAAAACAGATATTAGCCCACAAAAATATATGGAAATGTATAGTTATGGCGTGTATTTAATCGACACTCTGCAGGTAAGTATTTTTTTTTGCAACTTCATCTTTTTTGTTTCATAGAAGGGTAGGTAGAAAGAATTTAATGTCTAGACACTCCGTTCTCCACTTTTCGAGACTCCCGAAATTAAGACATTGCTTGTTTAGTAAGGAATATCAAAGTCACCCCGTTTTACCCCGTGTAGGGACGGGTTAAGAATACAATTCCACTCCGCAACTGGGATACTCCGTAAAAGGCGGGTAACCCAGTAGCGGTAGTGGTAGGAGACTTGTTCTCCGACTGGCTCGCGACCACTAGCATGTCAAAGACGAACCGCTAAATATCTGTTGATGTGTTCCGGTTCGATGGCATGTAAGCCAGCTCTCTCCCTATTCCCACCATTCCCATCCTATCTCCCTTCTTCTCTCCTGCACCTCCAAGGTCGGCAACGCATCCTCAACCCCTATAGTGTTGTGGATGTCTATGGGCGAAGGTAACCAGTTACCATCAGGTGGTCCTTCTGCTCGTTTGCCTCCTTTATTCAATAAAAAAATAAACAATCACACTTTGTCTTGGATCTTCTGAATATATAATTGTTCTTCTGAGGTGAAATCGAACCCGCAACCATCGCGTTTACAGTCAGACGCACTAAGGTATTTTAATAATTCTTAATAAGACATTAAATTAATGACGTATTTATTCATTTTTATAAATCGAATACATGTAATATTATTCTATTGTAGTTATTAACAAATGTGAATAACATATAACGGTTTTTGGCTATAACAGGGTCATTTGAACAATATCGAGGATCTCCACACAGCTGAACAATCCCTTGCTAAGTTACTAAGAGATATCCAAGACCCGCACTTAGATCCGAGCAATCATGACTTGTTTATTGACACTAATGCTGAAAACCAGACAATATGTAATGAACAAGATCCTTTAAATGGTGAGATTAAACTAGTATTTTTTGATTGTGTCTTTAATTAATCAAAATCATGTTTTAATATCACCAGACATTACAATTTGTATATTTTTGAGGTGTCAATTGTACACAGAATTACTTGTAAACATATTAAACGACGACTTGATAAATTCCATGATAACAGCTTTACTTAACTATGGACTAACTCTTTGCAAAAAACGAATAAGAATAATAATAATCAATAATGCATAAATTACCCCAAAAAATTGATGTTTTTTTTTCAGATAAACAATAAAGAAAAGAAAAAACTCTCGCATACTATTAGAGAGGTCTCACTGTATACTATGTTTATTTTGTTTCAGGATCAATTCAATCAACTGAATCTGGTTGTAATAATAAAAATTTGGATGACCTAGCCGATAGCACACCAAACACGAAACTGTCGAATACGTCTAATGCATCATCAAATTACCGCCTAAGATCCCATAGGAAAAGATTATTGGAGGTATAACATAACATTTTTTTTAAGAAATATTGTCACTTCTTTGTTTACAAAATAATTAAAAAAGTGCATACGTATACAACAAAAAAATGTATCAAGAAACGTAAAAAAAATAAACGCAGGATTCCAACCTGCGCCTTTTGGAAACCGTCCAAGCGCTCTGACCACGAAGCCATGTGATCAACGCTCTGGACACTGCATTCAATTTTTTATACGTTTTCAGAATGTTAAAGCAGTTAAACTGTTAAACATTATAAGTGCAATTACTATGAGGTATAAAAATAGTATTACTTCCTTTCTTTAAATGAAAATTTTAAGTCACTAGTACTAAAAGCATTAAATAAGTAAGTTCTTAACAAAACAGATAAAAAAATCAAGCTAACAATTGTTGATGTACACAATCATCTTAATTTGTGCTTTAAAAATGTAGAAATTGACATGACATTACCCTTGATCATGCATTTCTTCAAATGTATAACATACTTTAATATTATCCTGTATATATATATTTTTTAATATTTTTTTTTAGAATCCGGAAAATAGCGGCTCTCAAGAGATTACATTTATTAGGAATATTGATCTTAAATCTTCCTTTTTCACGAACTTGAATCTCAAGGAAAATAGTGTAATAGACAATAATAACGAAATACAAGATGCCATTACAAATGAAGATGCTAACGAGAGTGGAAAAGAAAACGTAAATGCTACTTCATTAAATAATAACAATGCGTTAACTAATAATGAAGTACTTGATCAAACTGAAAACCTAAATACTAATAATAGTACAGATAATGTGGTTAAGGAAATTGAGCTCGCAGAAAATAACGGTGAAACAGAACCTAAAATTATAAGAAATTTCACCAAATGTTTGGAATTTGAAGAGAAATTAAAAAATATAGACGTTGAAACAGATTCAGTGCAAGATAACTGGTATATTCAAAGTGATTCTGACTATACGGGTAATGAAGAACTGGACTATGAAGAGGAGTACTTCTATGATAATGATTATGAGGAATACGATGATTATGATTATAATGCTGAAGAAAATGAATCTCAACTTAATAATAATGCTGACCAAAAAAATGATAATTTTAAATTGTTTATGGAAAAAATTAAAGATGAAATCAAAACAACGTTTTTAGCTATTCACAGTTTTTGGTAAGTTTTTTCTTCATGCTGTCCACACGCAGATTAGGCAGAGGAAACCTAGTGTTAAGACACTCCATTGCCCATTTTCCGCCGAATTCTGTATTCGTATAATAATAACAAGAGGAAAACTTTTAGTTTCCCCTGAATTCGTGTCATTAATTAAACAGTAAATAAATAAAGTAGCCTCTTCTTCATTTTCAGATCTAAAACTCAGAAAAGCCAGACATTTATTTAAATATCAATTTCAGTAGATTTTATATATATATTTTTAGAAATATTTTTGAGCTGTTTTGAGCTTATATTAAGTTTTATTATTTAAAAAGCAATTAAATGTGTCATCTATAATACGATTGATTCCATTCTCGCTATATTTAGAAATTCTAAAGTAAAATTCTATATGCTTATAGTTTAGTGAATGAATAACACTTAAAATGTTGAGAATTGAGTTAATTTAGGATTTTTATTAAATACATTTATTTGATCCAAAGCGTTATAGATGGTTAGTTTTGTTCTACGATGGTATTTTGGTATACATTTTCTTTAATTATATTTGTTTGCAGCACAACATCCCACGACACGCTAAGTTCATCGGACAATAGAGAGAGCAAATTAAAAATACAAGTGCTAGGAAAACAAACTCTTACGCACGTAAATAGTTTATGTGACGCATTAACTAGGTATGTTTGTTAGTGTATAATGGGAATATATTAAATGTCTATATATATTTTTTATATAATATAATATGTCTATATATAAATTTTAAATCAATCAAAAATTTGTAGGCTATAGGATTCGAACTCGCGCTTCTTCACCGGTAATTCATGTATTTTACATTCGGTTGCGTTGAAATTCTTATACGCTTATTTCGACTTATTTTTGTTGTTACCATTTTTATAGAGATTTTAACAAACTTCTGCTACCTAAAGTATAGCAAGAGAAAATGCTGTTTATAAAATGTTTATATCATTTTAGTGTTACTCATACATTTAGGAAATAGAAAAATATTTCGAAGAAAAATTATAATAAAATAAATCGTTATCCAAAAAATATTTTTTAATTTCCTAAATGTCATAACACTTGAAAATATTTAAAATATAAAAGCCTACTTCTAAATAATTTAAGCTTGCAAGTCCTTGAATATTATTATATCAAAATATAAGTCTGTAATAGCTAGTTCAAAGTGTTATATATTTATATTAATATAACTATTCATTCTACGATTTTTAAAAAATATTTTTTCCTTTCAAGAATTTTGTCGAGAGACGAAAGCGACTGTATATATAGATTAAAAGAACTTTTGAAAATAGACAGTCTAGATCAAAGTGTAATAGACAATGATAATATTGCAGAATATAGGTAAGTATTATTAAATTATTATTCGTTTTTTTTAATTTTAAATTTTTAAATTTTGCTTGTGTAAAACATATCGTCGTTGCGCGTGCAATACCACGGAAGAGTAGTTTTTATACATATATAAATTACGTGTAACATAATACCAAATTATTAATACCAAAATATATATTAATACCAAAGAGTGCAAAGTTGTAATTTACATATTCTAACCCCATTTTCGCTTATGGTATTACTTACGCTATTGAAATTAGTCAATATCTATATAGGGGCATATTTCAATCAAAATAATACCGGTAAAGACTACTTGTGTTACCAATTTTTTTAGATTTTTTTAGTAAAATTTTAAAGACGCTATATTTACAAACTAATCTTCAGCGGTATTTTACGTGCAACGTCGATATAATAAAATAGCATAACTATTTCCACCCTAAGCTGCTTGGATTATTCATTATTTTGTCATTGATAAGCCTGGCCTACTATCAATTTGTTATCATCAACAAACAGCACATGATTCATTTTCAAATTTAATAAAAAATATAAATCTTTTTAGTACAATTGAATTATTGAATCAGGGGGCTATTTACAAAACACTGTTCTTATCGTATTCATGGCGTCATTAAAATATGCTGAAGTAGGATGATTGTAAAAAATAATTGAGAAAACGTATAAAAAAATTAACGTGTTTTTAAAAAGTTAAAACTATGGTTGTGAGTTCATTCTTTCATGCGAGCATGAAAAATATAAATATACTTT
This sequence comes from Dryas iulia moderata, assembly GCA_019049465.1. NCBI lineage: Eukaryota > Metazoa > Arthropoda > Insecta > Lepidoptera > Nymphalidae > Dryas > Dryas iulia. The sequence goes on along the minus strand of CM032419.1, from coordinate 6,826,626 downwards.
TTGTTTAGCTCTTTTTTTATTTTTTTATCTTCGTCTTGATAATTTCGTTAGGTTCAGCAATCGTCCCACAATATTACTAAAGGGACGGAAAAAGCCAACCATTAACATTTTTTTTTAAATATATGCCTTCTAAAATTTCTATAGCTATTTGAATTTTATTTTTTAGGACCTTCATCAATAAATGTCTGGAACAAGGGCATTTGTTAAGGGACTCGATTAAATTAGTCATAGATGCGAGTGAAGAACAAACATAATACTTCTATACATGTAAATTTATAAAAAAATTGTATGTCGTCCAGAAAATGAAATGTATTTATGTAAAAGTGTTATTTTTTATCTTTAATATCTCAAAAGAATGATATGTTTGTTTTATGATTACTTTTTAAATTATGGTCACATGGAGAAGCTGGCAACTTTTTTTATTAATTTCATCCTATAAATTTACTATGACGCTGGTCTTAGTGATTGGCTTTAAGTTAAGTATTAAAATAAATGTATATTTTTTAAATTGGGTTTTTATTAAAATGACTTTATCATCTCACAATCAACAAGATATTTACAAACAGTATTAAACATTAAATTAATAATAACAGATTAGTATAGTTTAGTAGTTAAAAGAACACATTTGTAATTATTATCTCATCTTATTCGTCCCGGTAAGGGCTATCAGGTACATGCCATGAAATTGTAGCACGATATGAGTCAGACTTTTATACATAGAAAGATGGATAGTTAATAGATAACTTCAAGCTTTTTCTCATACAGCAGGATAGTCAGAGAGAATCTAGTGTAAAGACACTCCGTTCTCCAATTACCGCATGACATCGAGATAGTGGAATGAGGCAATATAAAGTGGCGGAACTTAACGCCGCGCTTTGGTAGATACAGATGAAGTTAATAAAAGCGGGTTAAAATATGGCACCAGTTGCAAGCATTTTTGTGTTGGTATATCGAGTCATGTGTTATACTTAAATGCTGTTTTTGTGACATCATAGTATAGACTTTATGGAGAAAGTATAGATTTCAAGCCCAATGAAGGAGATTCTTAATAATCTTTGAAATATATATTTTCAAATATTTAGTAGCCTTTTTTAATATTTAATTTACTTAATTACTTTTATTACAAACTATTCTGTTGTAAAACATTAAATATTAAAAATATGTAATCATCATTATGGTAATGACTAGTTGAATTAACTATCTAAAGCCTCTTCCGTCCATCATTGCTTGCGCGCAGTACTTCGGGAATTGAATGACTGTTAGTAAGAAATCCGTCAGGCCCTGAAAATAAAAAAATGAAAACATTAATAAGTTGTCATAATAGGGGTCGAGTATTATAATAAACTTTTAATTATGTGAAAATTTGATAAATGAATTAATTTTTTTTCTAGCTTCACGCTGTATCCCGCACACAGCAGGGTAGGCAAAGGGGACCTAGTGTTAAGATACTTCGTTTCCCACTTTCCGCCGAATTCAGAGGCTCAGTATCTTAAGTGGCGGAACTTAACGCCGCGCTTTTCCTCTAATATCAGAGCGAAGGAAATGGAAATATTAAATATTTCCACTTCTCGAATGGGAATCGAACCCACAACCAGTCGTTTACAGTTACACATTCGTGCCACTGCGCCACGACTGGTCACATTAATTTATTCGTATTATATTAAACGGTAACATTTCCCCGCTTTATCCCGGGTAGCGGGGTTTTTAGAGAGAGCCTAGTGTCATGATATTCCGTCCCCCAATTTCCTACTACAATCGAGGTATTGCTTTGAGCAGTGGAACTCTACGCCGTATTTTGTCTAAATGCTAGAGCGGAGAATTAAAAATAATGTGTATCATTCTTCCGAGTGGGAATTGAACTAACAACCATCGCATTTACAGCCAGACGCTGTCTCAGTGCCCCACGACGGCTTTATTATCAATGGTGATGCTAAAATATTCCTTATTCCCGAAGTTTTAAGTATAGATATGCTTTATTTCATACTATATAGGTAAGAATACGTATGTATAATTTACATGCTTTTGAATATGTAAATACGCATAGAATATGTTTATATTAGAATTTCGCATCAATCATACTTACTGATAAAGGTTCTATGCAGACTGTAAACGGAAGAAGTATGACGTAGAAGCCTGCTGAGATTCCGGCGATCCAAAACGCCAAAAATATTAAGATAATAAGCCATATTATCGAGTAAATAATGTTTCCCATTTTCTGTAAAAGAAAATTTTATCCATTAATGTAAAAGTGTTTACGAATCCAGATGGCCTAGGTGGCTAATTGAAAAAAATATTTAGTGTCGCCTAGCGGGGGCAAAATGAGGCAGATGGACACAGAAGTTTCTTAAGTAGGTACTCTAAAGCAACGATTATTGCTTTTGGTAAACTACTTAAAAATCTAGAGATGTTGTAAAGAAGTTGTTAATAAAATACTGAAAATGCTTTTGCGTTAGTTAGTACTTAGTGTTTGGATCGTAGTTGACATGTTTCATATCCTGTGTAATTTATTTCATCATTAAATCTTATACCTACTCATACCTGTTCTACATCTATGAACTAGCTCTATAAAAAAACAATCAACTATAATATCATGATATAACTTCTTAATTGACTGGAGGAGGCTAATGTGTAAAAACATTACTTAAAATATAAATTAACGTCTAAGATAGACGTTATTAACTTGAATATCTCAACACATTTATAGTTATGAGAAATTTATCTGGCAACTATGCCACTTATCAATAAACATCAAAATGTAAAGATTACGATATAAAGCAAGGTCGACATAAAAATATGTTTTATCGGTTATTCCATTACTTAATCAATACATTAAAACTGTTATGTTTTTCAACACATTCAATTAGTAGAAACATGGTTCCACGAATAGTAATAAATTAGTTAAATTTCGAAGGTATTATTGATTAAAAAAATAATTTTCTTGCCAAATAGTCTTCAAATACTTTCATTATGGTGTCATAACTACAATAAAATTTACATATCATTTGTTTAAAATGTTATTAAAAAATAGACGTCTGTTGAAAATGAACGCCCTGACCTTCATATTAAATTAACGTGTGTTATAATTTACTTATTATTCCTGTAATTAATTCACTCGAACTTATGAGGTTGTGTGTATTGCATATTTCTACCTATATAAGGCCCTTGTGGAATTAATTGTCATGACATCATCTTTGTAATTATTCTTGATATACATTTGGAATACTCAATTGTTGCCCACTCAGGTAATATGGTAGGTATACATGAAAAAGTATGATGTCATTTGTTATTTACAGTTTCACGCTTATTCCCATATACCAAGGTAGCCAGAGAGAACCTAGTGTCAAACACTCCATTTTCCACACTCCGTGCGAGGTCGAGATATTGCGTGTTAAGTGACGGAATTCAACGCCGCGCTTTATGCTAATGTTAGCTATATCAATATGAAAAAGCGCGGCGTTGACTACCAGAGCGGAGAAATGAATTTAATGGAAATCGGATTCCTATTCCCCGAATGGGAATCGTATCTAAAACCAATCGCGTTACGTTCAAACGCCGAACCACTGCACCACAATGGCCTCAATTACATATTATTCAAGTATAAAATTATTAATAGTGTATTAGATATCCTAAATCTTAATATTATCAGTTTGGTTAATAAGCGATATCTTTTCAGCTTATCTTTATACCTATTGAACTTCATAGAAATACTGGTTAAGGAATGCGGTTATTCTTTTTCGTTAAACACGAAATAATCATTAATTTACTTTGAAATATTTGTTACTTAACTTCAGATATTTTACGTAATCTTTCCCATCCTTGACACAACGTAGCTAATAAGCCAGTATTCCATACTAAAATACAATGCTTTATTGGACAGTGAAATCTCTATTTATTTTAATAACATTGAATTACTAACACAAATAGGCACCTAGATTTCTTTGACATGAGATAACATGCACCAGTGATCAGACAATAGATACTTAGGAATGTATTCCACTGTGCCGTAGCTATAAAAACATGCTATGATGTATAAATTCTTTATATTTTTCATCTTAACTTAATCCATTGAGCTTGTATCGCATTCCAAGCACATCATATGTGAAAGTTTCCTATTTACATCTATTTACGGTCGAAGAATGTGAGTAGTTCTCTTATATAGCTCTAAACCTTTTTAAAATTCGAATTCGTAAACCGGTATCGCGCCTACTCGTCCAACGTCTTGTTTACGCGAGGCAATGTGTGAATTGATGCGTAGGTACCTACCTGCCTTGTTTTAGAACGTGTTTATGTACTCTTGCGACACATTATTTTACGTTTACGATGAGAGTATTGACTATTTTTATATTTTATTACTAGTTTCATTAAAACACTGCAGCATTGTATACTAAATGTTAATGAAAAAATCACTTCCAAGACGATTAAGATAATAATTGGCTTCTAATTCTTATAGGTGGGTAAATCTTATAATTATAACTATTGAGAATAGGTAATGATATAAGTCACGTAATATACAAATATAATGGGATGGAAAGTTTTTATTCTATAACAAATTGAATATTGATTAAACTTATCATTAAAAGCATACTAATATTATTTTTAAACGTATTTTAATTATCATACACACACCCGTAACCCGTTATCTTTACTACTTTAAGGCGTACACAACACTAACCTTACAGTTAAACAGAGTGACCTGATTAAAAATATCACTTTAGATGACATCACCTATTTGTTTTTAGAAAGTAGGTATTATAAAAAGTGTAATTAAACTGTAACATCAAGCTTTATAAAGTAAAATCTACGAATTTAAAAATGGGCGCGTAAAGTTCACTTACCGGTTTCCGTTAACAAGTTTATCCGAATCACAGTAAAATGTATTACACGTTCGACGTTCGTCTGCTTGCGGGAATGACTGCAACTCAAATGCGCTGAGTTTCGTATGAGCAACAACTTCAGAGAAAACAAATAACTGTGTGTGACTAACAGGTACGTGTGTATAGTATGTAGGTAGCTGATAAGTAAGTGATTGTAAATGTATTTTTTTTGTAATTTAACAGTACGTTAACATAATATAAAACTATAGTAAAACTCTTGATACGATAAGATAAATGTATCGATAGGGAAAGTTTTAATATGGTAAATACATGTCACTTTCATATAGGTGTATATTTTCCGGAGAAAATTTATCGGAATTGATCAAGTGGTTCAGATTTTTCATTAAAGTTTTAATTCCCTATTTATACCTTTTAAGGGATTTTAGATTTATATATTTTAGATTTTTGAAAAAATATACCCTGGCTCTTCAACTACTTTCATTCAGAAATTAATCAAAATCGGGTAGTTAACCGTGAAAGCGTAATAAACAGACAGACATTTACATTATTAGTATCGGTAAGAAGTTATAAATGACTAACAATACCTATTCAGCAAAGTAAATATTATAAAATTTAATATACAGTTACAGGGAAATATATTAATTTAATGGTAATAATTTAAGTATTTTGGTAACAAAGGCTATTACAATTAGCAGATATACATATGACTAATTTAGTATATTTTACTATAATATTGTCTATATAATAATATCTATAATTTTGTCATTTTTATTCTTTCATCAATTTTAAACATATGGATCAAAATTGCTTATGGGAAGATTCGAGAAATAGGTATCTATTAATTATTTATAACATTTATGCCCCTGTAAAAACCGTTCGTCTTAAATTTGGGCCCATCTCATGATTAAAATTTATTAAAGGTGAGTGGCAAAAGCAAAATTTATAAAGCTGACGATGAAAATCTTGCAGCAAATAAAAAGCTGCCAAATATCTGCAAAATATTGTGCAGGTATGCTAAGCGTCGATTGACAGTAATATTAAGAATCTCTTCAGTCCAAGTTTGGAAGCTCTTAGATTCACAGACTTTTAACAAAATTTTTCGTCCCGTGGGGGGACGGGTTAAGAATACAATTCCCCCACGCCGAGTGACATTTCAGGATTTACATGATTCTTGTTGTGTTGGATGGCATTGCACCAGTGGTTACCCAAATCGTCATTTTTCACTATGATGTCGTTACACTACCTAAAATCTACCTATTGTCACTGACCATCTTGGGATATCCATTCTACATATCTTACCCAAAGTCCTTGATATCGTCGTTTATAATCAACTTCACTTCTGTTTCTCCTCTGCTAGCAGACAATAGATCCTCACTTGCTTGGATATTTGGTCTGGAACAAAAAAAACTGAACAGTTCTTTTTTTTAGTAAATAGATAAATATTTCAAAGAATCTTTTCACACGTTTCATAGAGACATATACTACATGTTGAACTAGTTCGAGAGTTCAACATGTATAAAAAAATAGAGCAATATTTGACATCTGGTTTTTATAACATCTTTTTATAGTATTACATTACATTTGTAGAGACTTTTGAAAACGGATAATCTTACGTACCGTTATCTTCGCTTATATCGACTAAAGTATTGAACTTCAAGATATATCTCAGAGGGCAGAATTTTTCATATTGAATTCTTAATAAACCTTGTATTATGGTTAAATTACACCAGGCCTTTATAAATTATAGCCTTTATGCTATTCTAGTGTACCCATATAAGCTATATTAATGTAGTTCATCTAAATATGCTTAGCAGTATTTGAATAAAAAGGTAACAAATATGTATCCGTGCATTCTGATAAATTTTCTCTCGTATTATATATGTGACAGGATTATGTTGTGCGGCTAACTTTAATGTAAGTAAATCTCCAAGGTTTATCCCCTTAGGATAGGATTTTTTTCTTTCTTTATTTTTTACTTATGCACTGTACTAAACCTATAAGCTAACATTTAAGACTATATAAAAGCTACCTGTAAACAAAACTTCAGCTTTATTGGCCCAGCATTATCGACAGTGCCGTCCGCATTGATATATCAGTCGAGTAATCTTACTGTTTTTTAGTATAAAAATACATTTTTTTTATTATTTTGTTTAATTCTAATAAAATATAGTCATTAAAGTGAAGAAATAGTAAACTTATTCTTTTTTCTGATTTATAGACGTAGTTCTACTGCTAATCTGTGAGTGATCGTGACTATAAATTTTTGACATTGACAAACGACAATTGATGTAAGAAATGAATGTTTTCTAATTTCAATGTATATACGTCTTGAAGATTTAAAATCATAATAAGTTTACCAAGAAGTTTAAAAAACTATTCTATGAAGTTTTATTATTTAGTTTAATTTTAGTGTTATTATAAATAAATCAAACGAGTCAGGTTCTTGAGTACGAGTTAGGATGGCTGACTATTTTCATGAAATGGGATGGAGAGAATTAGAGAATGGTGAACAACCTAATCATCTCCTGCATATGGCTAGATTTCTAATGGATTGTGGAATATATGAGGAAAGCGTGTCAGGACAATGGTCAAGGTATTTTATCTAGAGATATTAATAATATTATTTTATTTTTTTATGTTTCATTATTATTGCTTTAAATTATTTTTACAGATTACCACCTCCTGCTGCCAAAGAGGCAGTTAAAAATCTAAAAGAAATAACTATAGAGGATAATGATCAAAATTGTCCAATATGCTTGAAAAATTTTAACATCAACGAAAAGGCAAGGCAAATGCCCTGTCAACATTTATTTCATGAAAAATGTATAATGACTTGGCTGAATCATGTATATTACAAATAACTTCATTATTCCTTTAAAGAAAGTGTATAAAAATTTGAACCCAGCGGGGTTCGAACCCGCGCCTCCTGAATACAGTTCAGGCGCTCTCACCACTGAGCCATGCATGAATTTGGACGCAGCGGATAGTAGAACGCATGGCTCAGTGGTGAGAGTGCCTGAACAGTATTCAGAAGGTGCGGGTTCGAATCCTGCTGTGTTCAAATTTTTATATGCTTTCTTTAAATGTCTTTTTCAATTTTCCTAAGTGTGGAAAAACACTATAAAAATGTTTAAAAAATATTCATTATTCCTTTTTAACATAATGGCTGTATATGATATGTTAATGATTGCAAAAAGTTTTACCAAAGATTCATCAAATAAATTATAATTGTTGTTTATAAAGTTTTGTATAGTGACCAAAATTTTATTAATAACTGAAAAAATTAACTTTTCAGACAAATTCCTGTCCATTCTGTCGTTTTGAGCTGTTGACAGATGATGAGAGATATGAAGCTTTTAAGAAAGAAAAGAAAAGAGCTGAGCAAAGAAAGGAAGATATTGATACTCTCCATAATTCTATGTTTAGTTAAACATAATAATTTATGATATTCTCAAATCCTTTATAGAAATTACATATATAAATTTTAGATGGTCTACTTTTTAGGGGTTGGTATTGTCAATGAATTCATTAAAAGTAATTATCATTTAATAAAATTAATAATTTACTTTGTCTATTATTAAGGGACCAATATTTCCTTTTATATTACATTTCATTTTGTACTTTTTTTTTATTTTGTAAAAACATTTATTATTTTTTTTTTACTTATTGATTTATTTATTCATGTGAAATAAATGGCTGTGCAATATTTTCGTTATTTTTTATTTTATAAGAGTTCTGGCATCTTTGGAATATGTTATCATTAACAAAGTTAAAAATAATCTTTTTCATTTACTTAATCTGTAATTCATGACCATTTCAATTTTAACTGTAAATGTCATAATGTCATTTAGAACAAAAGAATTAGAAAATTTTAAGTTATAAATTTTAAACTATTTATTAAAATTAATTATAAAATTGAATAAGATGAACACGAAAAAAAAGTAAGAATTCCCTTATTTTAGTAAATAGATATTTACCAAAATTCAATTAAATATAAAAAACTGAATTTTGAGTTCATCACGTAATTAATATCAAACAATAGAGCTAATATTATTACACTTAATCTCTAATTTGTTACATCTTTTATATGTATAGCATTATATACTTAATTAAGATAAAATATTAGTACATACATGTTGATTATAATCGAGTTGTGCTGTAATAATAGAAACCGTTTAATAGGCACCATTTCTACAATTTCGGATATTCTACTATTTTTACGGAAAAACATATCGAAGAAAGTGTGGTATTAGTCTGACCCAGGACGCGGGTCCAGAATAAATAAACAGAGAGCAGAAATTAAAGTGATATTTCACTATTTTTAAATAATAACAGAAAAAAGAAAAAACTCTTAATAATGGTATTTTTCCTTAATGTTTCAGAATTTGTGCGTGCCCTCCAAAATTACGACAGATTTGCAAACATGCAAAAAATGTCGAATGTAAGGATGTAGAAGAAATCATTGAGGCTCTCTCAGACCAAGCTGAAAGTAAGTTTTCATTTTTCATTATTTTTAATTAAGATCAACAACCTTTAAGATTTTGGAACCTAAGAAAAGATGCTCACTATTGGTATTTTCAGCTTCACGTGAAGCTCGAAAAATAAAGCCGCCCAAATTTAAAACGAAAGCTTTTAAGCCCCGACATTATAAGGATACCTGTGTACCAATGGCTCCCTCAATGCATACAAGGTATAATATACTGTTTCAAATAATATAATTTATGATATTTTTATAGTCATCTTAATCTAATATGATGTTTTCAGGTTAAGATACATAGGACATTGTTCAGTAGAGCCACAAAAAAGTGAAGATTTAAAATCGAGGTATTGTAAATATCTAGGCGTTTTTTTATTAGTTTTAATAATTTTGTAGTACCAATGCCATTTATTGATTTTTATGATCCATTATTCATACTTTTAAATATGTAAAAAAGATTGTAAAATCTATTTTTAGATTTCAGTTTGATTCGTCATCCGAAGAAGAAACGGGCGGAATCTTAAAATCAAAGAAAAATCGTGCACATAAAAAAAAGAAAGTGCGATATTATGACTTACTACCCGGTGACATTTCGTTTCCGATGCCGACTCCTGTTATAAAACATACTGCTTCTGATAAATCTATTTTTAATGTTAGTATTCATTACTTATAGTAATTTTCATACTTAATACAGATTAAGTATGAAAACTTTAAATTTTTAATAAAATGCATTTTAATATTCTTTTTTTATTATAAAATTAAAATGGCTAAATATTTTTAGCCTGACCTCGATAGTAATGTTTATTAGTCCATAATTAAATAAAAAAATAGCTTCACGCTATATCCCGCACACAGCAGGGTAGACAGAGGGAACCTAGTGTTAAGACACTCCGTTCCCCACTTTCCGCCAAATTCGGAGGCTTGCGTGTTAAGTGGCGGAAGTTAACGCCGCGCTTTACCTCGACACCAGAGCGAAGAAAATGGAAATATAATTTCCACTCCTCGAGTGGGAATCGAACCCACAACCTATCGTTTACAGTCACACTCTTGTGCCACTGGGCCACGACTGGCCCCTGGAATTAATTAAAAAAGTTTGACTTCTCTTTTATCCGTAATCCTTATTTCAAGAACCATTTTTTTATTGAAAACTGCAACTTGTGTTGCACACACGCAACACGTTATGTAACACGACTTTTACATAATTAACGGAACAATAATATTATACTTATTATTATTTTTGTTCACAATTATAATAAAACAAATCACATAAGACAGCGTCTGACTATAAACGCGATTTTTTGGTGGATTCCATTTCTATTCGACGGAATGAAGATATATTATTTTCATTTCTCCGCCTGGTACCTAAAATAAAGCGTAGAATTAAGTTCTCTTATTTAACACGATATGTTTTAATTTCGGCCTTACGGAGTGTCTTGTCACTAGATCTCTCTGACTCACCTGCTGTGCAAGGACACAGTAAAACTGCATAATAAATTCTCATTAAGATTTCTACATCCGGCATCTTTACAGGTGCCAAGTCCAAAAACAAGCGGGGAAGTGATCCAGGCACAGAAGGCAGCCGTCAAACCTGGAGATTACAAACCGCCAATACCGCCAAAATCTGGATATGAGTAAATGATAAAAACATATCTAATATTGCAAATAAACTTTCATCTACCGCAGCTGGGGTGAAATTTGAATATATATTTTTTATTTTTATATAAGCTTGAGCCATATAGACAGATGTATATAATTTGTTTATAATGGCGATAGTTAGTGTATTATTCAACAAGTAATTAAATACATATTTAGTTTATTCATTGTGGTTTGTTGTCAAAAAAATTATGGAATATACTCCCTATGTAATATTTATGGACACCAATGGAGATTTTCTGCAATGATTTGGCGTTGAGATCCGCCACTGACCACGCAATGTCTCGAATTGGCCAAATTAGTAGGAAAGTGAGAAACATAGTGTCTTGACACTAGGTTCTCTCCGACTACCCTGCTGTACACAAAAAAAAGCTGTCGGAAGCTGAAAAAAGCAATAATGTATTTTTTTTAAATAAATCGTTTTATTATTTACGTTTACAGATTATTCAAACCACACAGTGGTATAATTGTTAATAAAGAAAAGTCCTTCGCCCCCGATGTCGTTTTTATGCCAGGACCAAGAAAAATCGCAAGGTATTTAAAATTCTGAATAACAATAACATTGCTAGGCATGATATCCGTAAATTTTTGTTATGATTTAGATTAATAAACTAGTGTTTTTTTTCTTTGCCAGTGATAAAGACAAAAAACCATGTCATAAAGGCGGGTAAGTTATTTCAAATTTAAGCCTCTAGTAATACTCATTTAAAATTATATTTTTTTTGGTCAAAATAAAAACTGAATTTGATTTTTTATTGTTTTTTCAGCATATGTTACAGAAAAACATGTCATCGAAAAAAATGCCGGTAATTAAGTAGATACGGTTTACTGTATATATTATTTTTATTAATTTATCTTAATTTAAAATCTAGATTCTTGTCATATACAAAAAAAAAAAACTTTAATATTAATAAATTTATGTAATATTTTATTTTACGTTTAATTAAATTAAGATACAAATGACTGAATAAATAATTTTAATGATATTATATATGACAGAAAATACGCAGCGTTAAGAAAACGCCACATGAGGAGAAAAACAAAAGGGTAAGCACACCAATTCTTATATAGGCATTTTTTTGGTTTTGCGGATCTAATACCTATGTTTTAGTTCAAATATTCTGGCAAACATTAGAGAAACATAGTTAAATTTGCAAACTCATTGAGCTCATTTTCCCCCCGTGGGGGGACGGGTTAAGAATACAATTCCCCTCCGCCGCTGGATAGCGTCCCGTAAAAGGCAGGTAACCCAGTAGATTGGTGGTAGGAGATTCGTTCTCCGACTGACTCGCGACCACTATCATGTCAAAGACGAACCGCCAAATATCTTATGATGTGTTCCGGTTCAATGGCATGTAAGCCAGCTCTCCCTATTCCCACCATTCCCATCCTTCTTCCCTCCTACATTCCCAAGGCTGGCAGCGCATCCATAACTTGAATGTTGTGGATGTCTATGGGCGAAGGTAACTTAACACCAGGTGGGCCTTCAGCTCGTTTGCCTCCTTCAGTCCATAAAAAAAAAAGTACTAGTATAATGACGAGCATTATATGTTCTATAGTTAGATAAGATTTATAGCATTTTTTATAACAATGAAAAAATAAAAGGGCGTGATAACTCACTCGTTGTATTCTTCTACGAAAGAATGTTTATATTTAAAATACTTTCATCATTTAAATAATTTTATTTAAAAAAAAATTGACAATACACATATTGTACTTAGACGGTTTCCCTGTGGCTCGGATTCAAGATCTACTACGTAAATATTTTTTTACCCGTTTCCTAAAAATATACTTAATATCGTTTTAAAAAAATATCAGCTTTAAGTCCGCCACTCAACCAAGCAACGGCTCGATTTCGGCCAGACAGTGGAGAACGGAGTGTCTTGACGCTAGGTTATAACTAACCTATTATACGGGAAAAAGCGATAGGCTGCAAAAAAAATATTGAAATTATTTACACCATTCTAACCTGGAAAAAAGTTTTGCTTAGTTACCATGTCATATTATTTAAACTAAGTTCATACAAGTAGGTATCTATTAGACGCCATGTAAGATTTTCGCAACAGTTTATTGTATCACAGCCGATTTGAAGTGATTATATATTGTTTTGAAGTTATAGTACATATCAGTAATTTGCATTACATTTTTGCTTATAGAACATAATATTTTTAGATCGTTTTCGGAAGTTCCTTACACAAGCTTAGGAGTAACCGATGGAAAGCCCAGAGCTAGAGGAACACAGAAGCATTTGAAGGATGATGATTCTGTTTGTGGCTTGGATGAAATACCTAAACCAGAACATGTAAGTTTGTTATAATGTGCATTTTTATACTTTTTTTTACTAATCTCATTTGCTTATCATGGGTATAATATTATATTTACTTTCTGCACATCTTCTCCATATAAACTTAAACTGTATCAAATTCCATACTTCGTCCTTATAACTACGTTACAAGGAGTCCATAGTTATTCCTTTTCAATTTCATAGCTTATACCGAATAGCAGGGTAGGTAGAAATAACCCTAATCTAATGTAGTGTCATATATGAGTTCAAGGCAGCGTCTTACCTTGCCAGGACAGGGAGTTGAAAGTAAATTTAAATATAATCATTTTTCCATGAGAGAATGGGAATCAAATCGCGAATCACCGTAGAGAACACTATGGGTATGCCCACATCCTAATTTGTTTGTGATGTCATATTTTTTGGTCTTGATACAAGTATACTGACTTACGCCGGATTTTAATATCATTCACTTTAATTAAATGAAAAAATATATTGGTCTCTCAATTGTAATTGTCTCCATGTTCATACTCCGACTTGCACTTTGCCGATTTTAAGACCAACACCTTTTTTGAAGACCGGATCCGCATCTAGTGGTCTCACCTGTTTTACTTATCAAATTCTAGGTACAAATGCCAGCGCACCTTAAGCGTGGTACTCTACAAACACATTCTTTGACTGTGTTACCATGCACGAAAGAGAGGAAAACTGAATTGCACTACGGCATACTAACAGGGTCTTTCAATATGTATGATGGCAAATTTAGTAAGTTATTTAGTATATTTATTGTTTAATTATTAATTAACGGTTAAACATAATGCTTTTGCGGTGTGTAACTATGAATCTTTAAAGTGTCTGTCAGGGTACTAAGTTATTCCAATAGGCATACTAAAAAAAAATTGAAGTTCGTATAAATATAAATTCAAGTACGTGACTGGCCGTTCGGTCGTGTAGAAGCACCGCGTGGTTTTCATCGGTAGCCTATATGTGGTAGGCTCGAAGGGATTATTTGGGAAAATAATCCTTCGGAATCCCCACTCGGTTGATTACCTCTAAAAGGGTTTCCTCCCTGAAAAGATATTATGACTTAAAGACCTCCGAAGTAGTGTTCCTTCAAGTTTCATAGCTTCACGCTGTATCCCGCAGGCAGCAGGTAGGCAGAGGGAACCTAGTATTAAGATACTCCGTTCCCCACTTTCCGCCGAATTCGGAGGCATTGCGTGTTAAGTGGCGGAACTTAACGCCGCCCTTTACCTGGACACCAGAGCAAAGAAAATGAAAATATTAAATATTTCCACTCCTCGAGTGGGAATAATAATAATCTTTATTGACTCCAAGAAATATACATTTGTAATCTATAATATTATAATATTTTACATGATTTTACGTTGACATTGAGGTTAGTAAACACTAGCGTTTAAACTAGGCCGAGCCTGTATCTTAAACGCTAGACTCTTCCGATGTCACTATTTTTAAAAATAAACTACAAAAGTAATTACTGAATGAGGGTAAAAGTTAAAAAAATATACAAAACAACATCAGTCTGAATCGAACCCACAACCAGTCGATTACAGTCACACGCTTGTGCCATTGGGCCACGACTGGCCAAGTTTTATAGATATTAGTTTAAATTTTAAATTACTTACTAGTGTAGTATCTATCGATATTAGAAACGTTTTAAAGTTAGTTTATCTGTAAAATGATTAACATACTTTTCTATTTTTTTAGGCGCTAGGTCTAAGGGTAGACAAGCTTTGACAATGAGTGTGATGGCGTATTGTCTAGCTTTCCATTATCATCCTAAACAGTGGACTATGAAATTAGTCGATAACTTGATTGATGCGGGCGATCAGTGGTTAGCTTTAAATTAATAATTTAATTAAGATATATTTTATTTTGTACAATTTTCTTTTTAAATATTTTCTTAGACTTTATATTGTTAACATTGCTGTTTCTTATTTTCCATTTCTTATATGAAAAAGTGTATTATATGTCTTAGATTAAATAAAAATTTTCGTAGGTACATTCAATGTTTAGAAAAAGTTCACGATCACTCATCCGTACAGGGAATGTGCGAAGTGTTGCCATTCGGTAAAAAACAGACTTTACTTCTAAATGGGAAACGAATGCAGGTTCTATTGGGTGAGCCCGACGTTGTTGGCTACACTATGTCTTTAGATCCAACAGTTTACAATCTATGCAGAGGATTAAAAGCTTTTTTCAGAGATAATCGAGCTGGTATTATGTTAACTAGGTATGTATGATTATATACATATATAAATGTATAAAGTGTATATTATATACACTTTAGACACAACAAATAAGAAAAAACATTTTGTATTGTTGTGTGTTCCATTGACAAAACAACTGAATAATGTAATTTCTTATATTAAATTAATTTTATTTGACTTTGACTTTGTACATATAAAATTTAATAATCCTTTCATTTTACTTCCCAGAGTATTAAAGGTTGTCGTGTGGAAGGACAAAATTTGTTATTACATATTCGATCCCGCTGGTCGAGATTCAAGAGCTTACTCTAACTTTTCAAACGGCAGCGCTGCTCTTATTAATGTTAAAGATATAGATTCAGTCGCTGAAGTACTCTTATCTAGAAGTGTATTAGAAGACCAAAAATACGTTCTGGCATCACTTAAAGTTCTAAAAATGGTCGATGAAACCTGTGATGAGGATTTTGATTCTGACAAAGAATTGACGCAAGCAGAGAAAGCTATGATGGGCTACAGGATTTTAAACGAAAATTGTGCAATCGTAAATGCTAACATGCATTTGGGTGATAGGTGTTTTGAGGATGCCAAATATCGCCAAGCCTTGCCAATAGCCATAGCCGCTATGACTTATGCGAAAATTTCACCCCCTAATACGTGGTTTTCTAAGACTTTAGACAAAGTTTTACGTTTAGGTAACAAGCTTTATGTGGATTGTCAGCACCCAAAAGTTATGATTGATATGACTATAGACAACATACCCAATGAGATTATAGTCGGTCCTTACGCGTGTGAGATAATTATATATAGAGAGAGGGTTAAAGGCCAGCTGTTTACGACAAAAGAGTGTCTTTTGAATATTCGGACTGGACTAGAAGAATTTTTCAGTCATGAATACAATAGTGGAATTTTGGAATTTAATAACTATGTGCTAGCGATATGGAGGCAGAGAGATATGTTTTATTTATTCGATCCGTATCCGAGAACTAACGATGGTCTCAGAACGTTTGAACCGGGCAAAGCTTGTTGTTTAATGCTTTTAAATTCAGATACAATGGCGGACGTTTTTACGAAAAATTGGAATTATTTACCTGTTACTTCGCAATTTTACATTCATGCGTTTAAAGTCCTCAAACTCAAAAAGAGGGAACCAAAGGTAATGCCGGAAATGGTATATATTTATTGAAAATTTCTTTATTTTATGTACAGATATGAATAGTGAATATCAAAAAATCGAGTTGATCACATCTTTTTATTTGTAAGTTATTTATTACAAAAAATAACTATTTATGTTGTTAAAATCATTTAATTAATTGAAAAGAATAACATTTTTTTCTAAAACAATTGAAAAATACATTAATAATTTTGATAAATTTTGATACATTACAGGCCCAAATAGTATGTACGCTCAGCGACGAACAGTTACCTGGTAGCAAAAGAGCGAAGAGGAAAGTGCTGCCCGCGAGCAAAGCGAAAGGAGATGGGAAGGAAACATTCCACGATATATTTCCAATGGAAGATTTTGAACAACAATCACCTCAAGTATGTGAAGATATTTTTAGTTGTTTCGTTATGATCGAGGAACTAGTGTTTTTTAATTGAAAATCGAAACATAACTTAGCTTGTTCTACATCCTTTTACTCCTAATATTATTGATTTTTTACGACGAATTTTCGATACAGTGCATGTTGACACGCGGAACATTTAAACATTGTTTGTTATAAATCTTTTACAATAATATATACAACGATCGAATGTGCACTTGCCTATTTTCCACTCGGCATCTTGGCAATATCAGGGGAATTGTCAGAAATCTTTTTTTATTCGTGAATATTTTTTATAGGTTTGATTTGATACTGGAACGGATAATTATCCATTCGTCACCTCCCTTCTGAAATCGACACGTTGTGTGTTGAACAGCGGATGGCAAACGCCTTATTTTACCTTAGGTACCAAAGTGGAGAAATTAAAAATTAATATAGTATATAATTATTCCTCCGGGGAGGAGACGAACCCACAACCGCCGTGATTACGTCAGACGTACACAAGTGGCCACAACTTGTTATAAAATATAGCGGCTAGCTCGCGGTTTTGCCGCGCTTTCTCATTTAAAATGCACCCCATTAGAGTAATTTTTGAAAAATTAAGCAGCCTATGCTTAATTCCGTGTTGTCAACTATCTTTATGGCAAAATTCATTACAATCGGTCAAGTAATTTAGATTTTTCGTACAAACTTTCATCCCTTATTCACAGGTTGTTTTTGTAAAAAGATTTGATTGGAAACTTTGATTGAAAGATCCAGTCTTGAACTACATATTCCGAAATTCATACAAATCGGAGCGGTACATTAGTCGTGAAAGCGTAACAGACAAACAGACAGACATTCGCATTTATAGTATTACTATGGATAATTATTTAATTGCGATACGATATTTAATTACAGATTCAACCACAAGTGGACGAAGAGCAACTGGGAGACATAATTTCGTTGGTAGACAGCATACAAGAGGACTATCTGCCTCCGATACCATTAAGATATAAGAATTTACCTCCAGAACCTGTAGAGGGAAGAATAGGTATGTAAAATATTCTATAGTTATTAATGAGATAAGAATTTATTTTATTTATTAATAATAATGATTAATTGAGTTTATAGTGTAACTTTTTTTTCCTGATAGAGGATTTGAATTGGTTTTTTTTGTTATATTTTTTTTTGTACACGAAATTTCAGAGACGATTGTTTTAAAGCCTTAAGTTATAGGTTACCTACCTATAACTTTTAGGTGTACTGTAAGCATTATGTTAGTAAAATTAAGAGCAAAAAACTTTTCATGCTTATTTCATGTCGTTTTTTGTGATGCAATTTATCTTGGATGTATGAAACAAAAAGTTTTTATAATTATTTGACCGCGCATAATTTATGTTTCTTCCGAATGTGACCGAAGTATTAACCAAAGATTATGTGTGGGTACATGATTGCAAGACAAAAAAAAATTCTTGGAAGCAGTTTTAAATTTTTTGGTGTCTTTTAAGACTATAGATAAGAATATAATAAAAATATTTTACTAGGAAACGAAATATATCTTATATATACGGTGCAGAGGCACAGAGTGTGCCTGTAAAGCAAGGTTGTGGGTTCAATTCCTATTCGGAGGGTGGAAATGTTTAGTATTTGCATTTTCTTCGCTCTGTTGTCGAGGCAAGCGCGGCGTTAAGTTCTGCCACTTAACACGCAATGCTTCCGAATTTGGCGGTGCGTGGGGAACGGAGTGTCTTAACACTAGGTTCCCTTTGCCTATCTTGCTGTATGCGGGATACAACGTGAAGCTACAAAAAATGTTTATACACTTACATAAGTTTACGTTTCATATCCCCAGTGAACCTGGACTCGCCGACGGTGTCGGTGACGCAGGTGGTGCCGCCGTGGCCGCGCGTGCGCGACAAGGCGCGCGAGCCGCCCGAGCCCGACCCCGACCCGGAGCCCACGCCTCCGCCCACGCCGCCTCCTATGCCGGTATATACATGTTTTATACAAAAATACAGGAGTTTTGAGAGCATTAATGGGGCACAAAGTGTAATCTGCTGATTTTATGATGGCTGAGCAAACAACCTTTTTGGAGGCCGAATTTTGAAGGCATTGAGTGTTAAATGGCGGAACTTATCGCTGCACATTATTGCGATATCAGAGCGAAGAACATGGAAATATTATACATTTCCATTCCTAGAGTCCCAGTGAGAATCGAACCTAAGAAATGAAAATTTTCTGTATATAAAAAAATCCATTAAATACACATCATAGCTACAGCATGCATGTTATAGAGTCAAACTCAATATCACTCTAGTACAAATAAGTACATTGACTAGAAATAATGAATAAAGTTAAGTATACTACCTTAACCAGGTAAAAAAGTAAGTTATAAAAATACATACATTATGAATAACAAGTACACTTGTTCCATAATATAATATTATGTTAAAACAAAACCGTATATCTATGAAATAAAATATATAACTATATATATATCAATTAAATAAAATATATAAATTTATAATTAACATTTAACTATTTTTAAATAAAATATTAAAAGATTATTATATTTTTTTCAGCCACCGGAGGGCGGAGAAGAGGAAGTGAGTATTAAAAATTGATTTGTTTTTGTGATTTTTTACTTATGCCTATAAAAAAAGTAATATAATAATTATTGAACATTCCATAACATTTGTTATTTTAAAACATTTATCAGGAGGAGGAAGAAGAGGAAGATGAAGAAACTGCGAAAAGAAAGAAAGAAGAACTGGAAAAAAAGAAGGCGGAAGAAGAAGAAGCCCGCAGGAAGGCAGAGGAGCTCCCACCACCGCTTCCCCCGCCGCCTTCCCCACAACCTGAGCTGGAAGTGCCGGTAGATTATAATAATATTTATAAAAAAAACCAATTTCAACCTTTTACCAGCAAAGTAGCGTAGATAGAGAGAACCAAGTGTCATGACACTACGTCCCCCATTTACCACCCGAAGTCTAGTTGTGTCAGAACTCAACGCCGCGCTTTGTCTTAATATAACATATGTAAGATACATAAAATTAGAAGTCATTTTATTTCACTTTAATATTATAAAAATACTCCAGTTACATATATATTTAAATAAGTTATATTTTGTATTTGGTATACATTTTCCAAATAAAGAAAATATTTTCACTTCATTTTTAACTTTATATCTTGAAAGTTTGAGAGCGTCCTGTCTATTCAAAGTTGAGGTTAGACGGCGATTATGACTACGCTACTGTGCGATATTCAGTTCCGCTACTCAATACGCAATGCCGTTATTTATCTGCTAGAAAAATGGAAATATTTCATGGAAATTTGTATCGGTAATAAACATGTGGCACCTAGTCAGCATCGAACCCATTAACTATTGAGTGCTAGTCAGTCAGCTTGTTTCAAATGCATTCATGACAGTCAGTCAATTCAAGTCCGAAGTATTAATACTAAAATATGTATATAATTTTACAGTTGGCACCGCCCATAGAAATAATAGAAGATGAAGTCCAAACAGCGCCTCCCACTAACATCAATCGCGAAGTACTACTCGCTGAAGATGCCCAATACCGTTCTAAATTACGTCAACTAAGAAAAAAAATTACCACACCATTAATAGAAGCTGAATTAGAAATAACCGCGGAAGAAGAATTATCCAAGCCTAATAATTTTAAAAATTTGCCAGACAATACGCAAATTATTCGTGGCACAGCCGCCATTGTTGAAAATCCTATAGATGTGTTGCCCTTCGCAGCGATAATGGCGATTGTGACGTCATATAAATATACGGTGAACACGTGGACGGAAGGTATTGTTAATTTTGTAGTGGACACCGCTAAGAAATTGTATACGAATAAATTGGAGAAGTTTCAATTGGCACCTGTTCATGTGATACCGAAAATTGCTATTGGACATCAGGTGTGCTTTTATGCTTTTTTTTATTAGGCAGTTCATATTGCAATTTAAACAATAATTAATAAACATGTCTAAGTATTACTTACATACTTAGAATATTAAAAATAATACTTATTATACCATACCATATTAAAAAAAATGTACCTACCGCACCTCTAGGAATCGTTCCAGGCGATTCTAAGAGGTGCGGTATCGCGGTAATGACTGCTGTTTTCTATACATTTTATTAAAAATATATTTATTTAAATTTAAGAAAAAGTACTTAATTAATATATACAATATTTATTTTAAAAAGAAGTAAGAAGTTGATATTAACAATTTTTAATAAGTTTAATACTAAACAAACAAAAATACACATTTACAGGCGTACCACGCTAACATAGACGTTGTAGGAGAAGGACCGACATGGCAGCTAGAAGATATATTAAACAAGAAATTCTTAACAAAGTACGACAGGGGAATGATAACTACAGCTACGTACAGCTGTGCCTTCTTCAAAAGAAACAGTCTTTATTATTTATACGATGGAAGTTCTTGCAATGCAATGGGTTTGAGAGAAACTAATCCCAAAGGAAAAGCGTGTTTTTTGAGATTTTCTACATTACACGATCTTGTTGCGAGGTGAGATTTTTCGATAATATTTATAAGTTTGTGTTTTTTTACTCTATATTTAATAGCTATGTCAGATGTTACTGTAAATAGATAATATTTTTTTAGAAAATAAGCTTATGAGCACGTGCGTAATCACATATGCGTACATTAAGTATATGTATAAAAACTTTTATTTTTATACGTATACTAAAAAGGTTTTCGATATGCAAAGTGTACGAATTATAGTGCTTTAAAATCTTTTACATGGCATTTTTTTCTTGAGCAACTGATATTCGTAGAATGATGATAAATTATTATTCATTGGGTAGAGGAAAATTGTAAAAATGTCTAACAAAAAAAGTTGCAATAAGCATATAATATCGATGCAGCCAGACGCATTACTTGATGGTGAGACCGGTTGGGTGGTTGGCTAGTGGCGAGGGTTCGAATCCTCCTGCGTACAAATTTTGATACGTTTTTTAAAATTGTAATAATGTAATAAAAATAGTAATAATGTTTTAAGTTATACACAATAAAATTTAAAGCTGGTTTAATTATTAAAAAAATGTAACTATCATAGTTAACTATGTACACTTTCAACATCATCTAGTTTTGTTCAGCGAACAGATAATGTCAATAATGAAGTAATTATTACAATATTACATACATAAATATTTCTTTTATTTTCAGAGTGCAATACAACAAAGATGGGAAAACTGAAGATCAACAATTTATATTGAGTAGAATAATAGTAAGACGACTATTAACCGAACCACGAATGAAGTTGCCAGAAGACTATGATTTCGAGACCGGTATGCCGAAATCGAGTAAATCTAAGACCACAGTCTCCGATACACCAAAATCATCCTCTGACAAAAAGAAAACCACAACAGAAACAAGCGATGTTAAAAGTGAAATAGTAATTGGATATCAGCAAATAAACGGCGTTTATAGAATAGAAGGAACTACAGCGTTGAGAGATAGAAAAGTTGGTTCAGAGGTTAAATCTTGCCATTTTGTTAGTTTAATCGCCATGTTGATGGCGACCATGCATCCTATAAGAACATGGGACAGTGTAATGGTAGACACTTGTATAGAAAAAGGACTAGAAATCCACCAGAAAGCGACTAATCTCAGTGTTTGTGAGAAAAGAGTTATTAAAAACCTCATATTGGACGGCCATTTTGTGAACGTCAATATTAAGAAGTTGATAGTTGTAAACGAGAATACGGAAAAACGTTTAGAACAGTACTTAAAGGCAGTTTTGCAAAGACTCAGATATGTTATGGTTAGATTCAGTTGTTGTAGTATAGTGATATGCCATACAGAGGGTTACTACCATTTGTTTGATCCATACCCACCGCCCGCTGGCGAAGCGGAGGTGACTACTGTACCGGAAAAAAAGAAGAAAAGCTCTACTGAGTCATCAGTGCCATCGCAAAAGAAACTTGGAGCTGTCGCTGGGTGGACTTTATATCGGTCCTTGGAATCAGTAGCTAACAGAATAAGGAAAGTCGTGACTGCACCAAATACACCAGAGTTTTACACTTTTGAACTGACATCTGTAAAGAAGGCGCCGCGACATTTCGCCTTAAATTATAGATTAAGTCCACTCTTCAAACCTGATGATAATCCTAATTTACCGTATATGAAACGAAGGAAAGTACGTGCAACTGTCGATGAGAAAATGTATTGGTTGAATATAGAGACTATACCATGGTCTAGAATGAACGTTGTCAACGATTTGGGGCTAGAAAGGAAAACTCCCAAGACAATGTGGAAAAATTGGGATATTGAATTTCCAGGGGATCTGTATTCTCTGTGGGGGTCCATACATCCTTTGGATCATAGATTTGATGAAGCACACCGTGGAAAACAATATTTGGCGACTTGTGTCGTAGCTCTGGTTATGACGAAGGCTTGTAACCTCAACGCATGGACGACTAGCTTTTTAGATGGAGTTGTAGTAAGCGGCGATAATTATCACCAGAAATGCCACGAAAAAATTGCCGGCAATAAAAATCATGAGATTTCCCTCGATGACTTAGAAACTACATACGAACTGTACCCGTTCTCGTTCACCGTTAAATTTGATAAAGTTATATTTGGATTTGTTTATAATATTTTCCCTGATAGATTCAACTTGAGCAAGGCTTTGGTGTACTTCTTTGAGAACAATTCGTTAGGTATGTTGATGAGCCCAGGGAAGAACTTGGCTTTTGGTAGAATAGGGAATTCCTACATTATGTTTGATTGTCAAAGCCACGGGTGTCCTATATTTAGCCCAGGGCAAGGAGCTTCTTATATTCTTAAGTGTGAGAGCCTCAATAGACTTATATATTGTATAGCGGTGACACTGAATATCAGACGGCATGGTCAGCAATTTCATTTGTTTAGTGTGGATGTAACTCTTACTGAAAAAACGAAATAAAGAGAAACCTTTTGTTCAATATTTTCTGTCTTTTTGTTATTTTTTAATAGATACGACTTGATTAGCCAAGAAAAGGTTTTACTTCTGTAGTAAATACACTGATACGATATAACGACTATAACATTTTAATTAAAATCTTTTTTAAAATCTTGTTGCTCAAAGTTGATGTGAAAAATGTGTAAAGTCGTATGATAGAAGAAAAACCACTCTGGTTTCCGTTTTTCGTACAAATAGACACGCCTATAGCTTCGAGCGGTATCCTGCCTAAACCAAAGTTAGACTACATCTATGTCTCACTTTTAAAAATAATAACTACATATAATAACAGTATAAGTGTGACTGTAAAGCTACTGGTTGTGGGTTCGATTCCCACTCGAGGAGTGGAGATATTTAATATTTCCATTTTCTTCGCTCTGGTGTGGAGGCAAAAGCGCGGTGTTAAGTTCCGCCGCTACTTAACACACAACAAAGTGAGGAATGGAATGTCTTAATACAAGGTTTCTGCTTACCCTGCTGTGTGCGGGATACGGTGTGAAGCTAAAAAAAAGAAAAATAAATCTTTCTAAATTGAATTTGGAAGTGGTTATTAAGGACCTTTTCCTATTCAATTTGATCAAGTAGCAAGACACTGCTTTGAGCTCCTTTCTCTGCAACGCGATGGGTACCCGTCCAATCATAGATGGAATGATACGCAGGCTCTTACTTTATCATAAACAAACAAATTAGACAAATGCAGTATTTATGTTAGACACATAGATTAGGCATATTTTAATTATATACAAAATATTGCCCTTTTACGCTACATACAATCATATTAAAAGCGTTTGGTCTTTTTGTCACTACCTAAAAAGTAGTGAAAAAATAATTTGAGTGCATCGAATTAAGTTACATTACTTGTAATAGTATACCTGTTAACTACTGTTGTTTATTAGGCGCTGCGCGAATGTAGCTACTTTTGAATTTCCTGAAGTTATCAGTGATTTAATATCACTGATAACTTCAGGAAATTCAAAAGTAGCTACATTCGCGCGGCCACTGTACAGATTTTGGTACAAGTTACAGTGTAAGCTTCAAAAAATCCAAAAGCACAGGCTACATACAGACGCAGTCGCAGTCAGTTGGGCACAAGCAATACTTAACAAATTTAAACTAGGCCTATCCTGTATGTGTGTATCGTGGCGGTAACAGGTGTTACTTTTTTGTGGTAAGGTAGTTATCGCATAGGAGGGTAGTCGGAGAGAACCCAGCGTAACTCCATTCTTCATTTTACTACCTAAATTGAGACGTTGCGTGTTAAGTGTAATAGTCAACGCCGCGCTTTGTCTTAGGCACCAGAGTGGAGATTGAAAATAATATATAATCGTGCACCCCGGTAGGAATCAAACACAACCATCGTGTTTATAGTTAGGATGTTGTCTCACTGCGCCATGACGACCTATAGAAGCCGGAGGAGGATAGTGTGTATAGACATTACAATAAGGTACTAAGATGCATCTCCTAAAATTTAATTAATAATATTTACTTGATAATAGCAGAATAATTTTGCACTAATCTTGACTGTTATCCATAAATTTCAATACTTTTACTATTAACTATCTCAGCCTAAACTTTCAATGTTGCAATAAAATACTAATTAGAGGAGGTACTTTTTATAAAATGTTTAACATTCATTAAACACTTTATTGGAAAAACAAATATTACTTACTTTATTGGGAAATTCCATTGGATGTTAATACTCACCAATTATTTTTAAAGAATGTTTTAAAATTTTAAATAAAAATGCTATTTTTTTTGAAAAGAAATAGCTACTTATAACTTTCAAGCTTCAAAGAGATACCGTTTCAAATAATATTTATTTAGTATTGGTTAAATTTTGACTGCCTCCTTAACAGTTTAAAGTTAAAAATGAAAAGAGCTTACAGCTTGCTTTACCGCACAAGAAACATGTATGCGATATAGTAAATTATTAAGATATCTTCTAAAGAAACAATACCTAAGGAATCTCTGATAGTTTAAAGCCCAATATTAATAAAAAGTTAATGATTCATTACAAATTTGTTTCATTATTAAGGATTGATAGATATTTAGAAATTTATTTCTTTTATTGAATTTTAAATTTTGACTATAATTGCTCACTATAAATCCAATACATTATAATACATTTTTAGTTATTGAATTATATTATTAAATTAATTATTGTACATTTTGTTACTTGTAAATTGGTTAACCTAACCTATAAATTATGATAACAAAATATCCTATTATTAAATACAATTAGTAAATGTTTTATTCAAAGACCAACAATAATAAATGAAAGAATTTTTTTTTATGATTTTATTATAACTGTAAAAACCTTAATATACATAATGTACTGAATTTTTAAACATAATCCATAGAACTACAGTGGGTCTCATTCTAGATCAGGTAAGTTTTCGTCATCAGAGTCACTCTCGAGGTCATCAAATGAAGGCTTATCACCTTTATCACCGGCGCCACCACCCATTGACCGAAGCATTTCTTCAATATCATATTGATTGCCACTTCCACCTTCTTCATCATCCTGTTCATCGTCTTCATCTTTCCATTTATTAAAATCTATTTTAAGGTAATGTGGTTTCTTTTTGTCTTTCGTTAATGAAGGCCAATACGAAGCGTCCTTTTTTTCTTTCCGGAGTATCATTTCTATGCAACGACCCTTATTAACAAAGGCGCTAGTTTCGGGTACTACAGCGTCATATAATGGAATAGTTACCTCATGGACTTTATTGTCTGGTGCACTAACGCCTTTAAAATATACAGAATTCTTTTCTATTTTAATAGACGGATCTTTGGATTCCACGCTAAATGTGAGAAAAACGTCTTCCTTGCGCTGTGCCCATAAAACTGGAGGTGGTACAGGAACTTCACCCGACATCTTTTAAAGCGCGTAAATTAACTATCACAAAAAGTTCAACCACGTGAAAAAATTGATCAAACGCAAACTGCTCCACAAATCACGATTCAATTTGCGATGGTTAAAATTCGAAGCACTATTCGCCGACTCGCCGATTCATTTATGGAAAACTGAGTTGCCATATCTGTAAATTGCAAAGGAAAAAAAACAAAACTATTATTGCAGTATGCTTAATAATGATTTTGCTAATATTTTAGTTAGATAAAAAGGACTATTAATAATTTAAATTTCCTTTATTATTATTTAGTATTTATTATATTATATTATAGTAATAATACAACTAAAAAACAACATATAGTGCCAGAAATTAAAAGCTATTTTTAACAGTATTGTCACTTTAATACATTTTATATAATTATTAAATTATAATCAAAATGTTTAATTAAATATTTTTTATTAGCTGAATTGTCGTGAATTTGTAATTGCGACAAATGTTTTAGGAATATGGAATACTATTTTTTTTTAATTTATTATTTTTTTGAGGAAGTTGATTTTATCCAAAGAGCTCATTCGTAAGTTCCTTACCTATATATATTTTTTTGACGAATTCTTATTCTTAAATAAGGTTACATCGACAATTTTACACCTTCTTCAAACATTTGATACCTGAACAGATTAAAAATCTTATCGTAGTATTTTTTTTATAAATATGCACTTCAATAAACATATATTTCTAATAAACAAAGTTTTGTATTTTAAGATGTACTAAATAGATATATTGAGTACTTCTTTGAGAAGTATCTAGGTTCTAGACAGGCTGTATTAGTTTGATTATTATAATATGGAAGACGAAATATTTGATGTACCACCACGATTCACTATACTAAATATACGATTTACAGGTCTCTAGCGGTATAAAGTAGGAAGAGACCGATTGGGAAAAAAGGGGCGGATGAGGACGAGCGGGTGACGCATTATATTACAAATGTAGAAATATCGTTTGTAAAATGTTGGTGAAGTAATTATTATGTATTACTGGGAATTTTTATATAAAAGTCCTTGGATAGATTAAGCAAATTAGGCATAGCTATTTCGTACACGATTGTATCTGGGCGAGCCTTGGGTACCACACTATAGTCACGTGTCAAGTCTCTTTGAAGCACTATATGAGTACTTCGTAGTTATTGACTACTAACTGTATTCAATTTATTAATATCTACAAATAATAATTTAGATTCATACTCAAGCAGTATCTCATTACGAATATAAGTGATTGAACATTCTAAAGTATTTTTATATAAATAAAACTACGATTTTTTCTTACTTTTCTTTATTGCACGAAACAATGAAATTTATTATTACATTGTGTTTAGTTAAAATTTCAAATGTTTTTATTATAGACTATTTTGCACGTGAGATAAAATGAATATGATTAAAATTATTTTGTACTTATTGAAGTCATAATAACGGTAGCTAAAATAACAATTTTTATTTAAATTATAGGACGTAAATATAGTTAAGATACAAGATTAAAATTATTAAATGCCATGTCGTAAACTCCTAAACAAAGTGACTAGACATTTAGACTAAAGTCTATATTATAACAGTTCATTCAACTATTATTATCTTAACAAACTAATTATTCATATTCGTATTCCACAATGGATTCCCCTCATTTTGTTGAGTAAGTAAATATTTTAAAATATGGAGTAATTACGTTACAAGTACCATCTACGTTATGTTAATATTCTACCACAACAAGAATATTGAAATCACAGTCGTAATTATTAGAAACACATGCAGCTGCCTAGATTAACAAAGAATATTTGTCTACTGCCTACTAATTCTATAATTATAGTAAGGCTTAATATGAAGGACGTTAAATATTTACTACTGTATTCTTAACATTTAAAAGATTATTATATTTAAGCATGGACATATTTTATTTAAAAAAATAATAAATGCAATTATTAATAATATATTTTTGTGTGGTGATCAATGTACAATAAAGACGGTATATATGATAGGAAATTATATAGTTTTAAATGCATTCTGTTGAACATAATGCTATTTCGTATGAATATTTGTATTGAAGACACATGCATATATAAAGACAATAATATGCCGCAAAATAAAATACCGAGACGGTTCAAAACTTTTTAGATTTAAATAACAACTTTAAAGAGAATAGACTTAAAGTTTTGTCATAATTTTAAGTAAACTAACGCTTAAAAATTGTTATAATAGGAGCGGAATTTTTAAACTTATTTTATTACTGTAAAACTGTCTATAATTTCTTTCTTCAAAATTAAATTTGAATATTTTTTTAATAAAAAATATCAATATTAAAGTTTCTTAACGAAACACAATAAATTACATAACGAAACATATTAAATTTATATACACTTAACTTATTATTTATGCATAGAACTGCAAAAAACTGAAACGCGACATATTACATTCATTCACGCACGTCTTCAATAATTATCATATACATATTTCATATTATTACTTAAAAAATAATATCGTTGATGTCGAAGATTTTAAAAGACCATATGTTATTTGGATGTGATTAAAATTCTATAAAAAATATTATATTTATCATTTTAAAATATGTTATGGAGTTGTATTTAAAATCTAAGTTACTTACTAATAGCGGAATACAGAAGAACATCTAAGTAAAATGAATTTAAATCTTAACTCTTGTGCTTACCAAGTCAGTTGATTATAGATAGTAAAATAATATATACAAATAAATAAAATTGGAGTGTCTGTTTGTAGTACTAATCTAAATGCATACACTTTATGTTAAATGCATTTGTATGTATACACGATACATATACCAAAATAACATTTTTAACAATTTTGTTTATCTGTCTGTCTGTTTGTTTGTTCCGTCTAATTTTTGAAATGGCTGGACCAATCTTGACGGGATTTTCATTTCAATAGTTGTTAAATAATAAGGATATATATTATGGTTTATTATAGAATTGTGTTTTTGTTAAATTGCATGCGAATGAAGTGTCGAGAACGACTAGTATTAAAATAAAGAAAAAAAACAATAAAAATGTAAATATTTATAAATTAGGATTTGGCATTCATTTTATATTGTTTATATGACTTCAGGTTGGAAAATCACCATTTCTTCCACCAACCTGTCATTAGGCTGCCAACAACTTTGGGAGCATGTGAATATCAAAACTGATAAAAAGTGTAAATATGGTAACTGAGTGTTATTTAGGGATAAACGTAAAGTTTCAGTAAAGGCTGGTACTAGTTGTAACTCGCAAATGAGTCTTGATCCACAACGAACACAAATAGTGGGCTTGTATGGTGAATTAGATGCGTTTTCGTTTGCTGGTAATGGGGCACCTAGGAGTGGAGGCTCATCTCTTGTATATCTGAAAGAGAAAAAAATGTAGATATTAAGTTATTTGCTACTTTATATTTGAGTACATTTTATATTGCAAGCATTTTGTATAGTAAATAGTCGCAATTTTTGTTAATATGTGGTGAAGTAGGACAGCATATGACTGCACACACAATGAAGATTATATTCAAATTATTACTATACTGTTTCGTTCCGTCATTCATAACCTAATGTTTCGAATTCGCGGGGAAAATGTTGATACTAACTTTACTTTGACGACCTCGCTATAAGGGAAAAAGTATGTTGATGAAGAAAAATAAAATAGTTATAATAATTATTAAAAATTGTTAATGAATATAAAAATGTTAAATATAATATTATTATGAATTGAGGTCGTCGTGTCGCAGTGGGACATCGTTTGATTGTAAAGGTTTGATTTCTAATTGGGGAATGATTATTTTTAAATTTTCATTTCTTCATTCTGATACCTAAGACAAAGTGCGGTCTTGAGTACTACCATTTAGCGTGCTATGTCCCGATTTCGGGTGGAAAAGTATCTTGACACTTGGTCCTCTTTGACTTTCCTTAAAACTCTATGATTTTGTTGAAAAAAATTATGAACTAATATAATTAAATTATTACCTTAAGATCTGCCCAGGATTGTTATGTAGACGTGTAAGAAAGGCATGAAATAGCTTATCTCCGTGTAAAGGTGCCGCGTCCTCATATGCTTCTTCCTCGCTACCAACACCAGCTACACGGTCAGCCACACTGCCCACGTCAATCTCTGAAAATAGATATCAATTTTTCTTAATTCCTTATACTTATAAATTTTTTTTTCTGTAATTTACTCTAAGATATTTTTTGTTTTAATTCTCTCATTATTTAAATGAAAGTTAATTTTTACAAACTCTCAAAGTAGCATCCACTTACCATTATCCTTTTTGTATTTGTTCAATAGTTCGGTGACTTTGTCATCATTATTGGACATTTTATTCCATTCTTCTTCAACATAAATATATTTGGATACAAATTGTAACGGACCACATAGTAAGCGGCTTCGAATATCTGGAGGGAGTTCAGCTGTCTAAAAATAATAACAATGAAAATATAATTAAAGTACAGGAAAATAAATGATTATCTATTACAGCTTTGTAAATGTTGTAAATTTTATCAAGAAATTATTATATAAGTAATATTATTATCATATTATAAAAAAAATATTAAAATATTAGAAATTTTTGTAAAATTAATTTCATTATTTTAGACCTGGTTAAATAATATAGCCATATTATTCATCGGTGCAGTTGGAGTTTCAGCAATAACAAGCCCAGATTCATCTTCAGCTTCTAATTCAGCCGCTGGCACAGGTGCGGCCACAGCTCCTACAGCACCTGTTACAATATATATCCATAGAATGTAGCTATATATAGTCACATATAGGAGGGTATGCATATAGAACCTATAGAAAAGGCACTTTTTACTCCACTTCCAATCTGAATACCAATATGAAAACATTGTAGGTTGAGTAGCGGAACTAATGCTGAACTATGTTTTGTCACCAGAGTTGAGAAATTAAAGTAATTTTAACATAATTTCCATATTTCAGCATTTTTAAAGTTTTAGTTATACAATTATAAATTTAGGATTTGATAACTATTTTTAGAAAACAAATTAAAAATTGAATATGGTGGGATTTGAGTCCATGTATTTTGAAAGCCATGCTAGCACCCTGACCTAGTGCTCAGCCTGCATATAATTAATTCACCAAGTGGGAATCAAACCTACTGCATCATACTGCCCAGTGAGACACAGTCACAATGGTCTTAATGTACATTTTTATAGTGTACAATAAATATTCTACATGTACTACTTCAAAAATTCATTATTGATTAAATGAATGATAAAAAAGTTTTAATTATCTATACTAATATAACAAAGAGCTAAAGTTAGTAACTGTGTTTGTAAATAAAAATTTAATCACACTTAGGAAGATTCTCTATCTATATAAGTGTGATTCATAGAATGTTCAGAAAATCCTAATGGGTCTCAAATAGGGAATAAAAGTTGAAGCCCACACGGTGAAGCGGCGAGTGGAGCACTTGTAATTTTGAGAATTATTTAGTTGTGTAGAAAAACAAACCTTGAACAGGAGACATATTGGCATTGTGCGCATCAACTTGTAAATTACCCAGAGCTTGTTCAACAGTTTCTAAGTCATATGAATTACTTTCATCTTCTTCATCAGAGTTCCTGATAATTAAACAGACAAGTCATTAATATTTAATTTCTGCATATTTGATTTTCATTGTAAATAAAACAAATGCTTAATTTGTTATGATATAATAAAAATGATTGTCATTTATTTTTTATTTAATTTAATCTTAAAGGTTTTTGATTGTAAAGTTAACAACTATTACTAACCTCTGCACTCCATTATTAGGACTTGGGGCATTGTCAATATTCATAATGTTTCCATTAGATGAGTCACCATTATCATTTTCATCCCAATCATCTGATCCAGTACACCAACTCATGTTTGTATCAGTAGGCATGGCCACTACTGCGCTAGTTTTACTAGGTTCATCATGAATTTGGCTTCTAACACAGCTCCAACTATTAAAAAATGTATGATTTAAATAGACTTAAGATGTTTTTTTATTGTTTGGTAATTTCCAAATAAGCAACTTTAGATTATTTACCTCTCAGATTGATTCCAACATTGAGGATTTATACAAGCAAACACATACAATGTGCGATGATAAATAGAACCATCCAAAGGAGCATAACATTGTAATACCAGTAACCTGTGCAGGCTGCACAAAGGACACTTAGTAGAAAATTGGATACTCTCTAAAGGAGGCCAATTCTGAAAATAATTATTTTATAAAAAATAAATATTTTTTTTCATTATCCTCAATTTTATATTTATATAAAAAAGCTAAAGCTAGCTAGCTATATAAATATATGTGAGTGAATTGTATTAAATTAAGTAAATAATTATAAAATAACAGATCTTACTGGAAGTCCACCAATTTTATTGATTGTATAGTTTAACTGAGACTTGCTTCTCTCTGATATAGTATCTTCTTCATATCCAAGATAAATTTTTCCTTGATATTTCGCCATCTTTTTCAATTTATTATTTATAAAGCCAAAATTTATTTCAAATTGAAACAATTGTATGTTCACAATATTTTCACAGCATCTCGATCAATTGACAATTGGTATTTGGCATTGACTTTGACATTAAAATTAGTGTTAAGTGTAGTACAACAACATAGTACGTAAATGTAGCACAATTACGGGAGCAGCTCTAAAAAAAATCGTCGTATATTATTATATTATTAGTTTAAAAAAATGTTTTAGATATGTTTTTTAATAAATTTCATAAATTATAATTCCATTAGGAAGAATAGCTTTAACATTTAAAAAATAAATAAGAAATATATAGTTTCTCAAAAACGAATGCATAGGTTAATAGAGATTTTGACCAGATTTACAGAAGCTAGTATTTCTTTATAATTAGAGCAAATAAAAGCAAATATTTAATAAATAACAATTTCTATCCCAAATTATTATTCTTAGAAATAATATTACTGTATCAAAATTTGTAAAAACTCCTCTTCCGAGATGAGCAAGACTAAGTTGTGACAAGTGTATAAGAATTTTGACGTACCTGGACTCTATCCAGGTTTGGATGGTTTCTTAAAAGGGTAGGTTCTAGTCTCTCTGCACTCAAAATATGTAAGTTTCTTAAAAATATTTTAAAGATGTTTTATTAGTTTTTGTTACCGCGCTTGATATCCTGTACGATGTCGGGTCGTAACAAACTGGAGCGACAAGAAGGAACTCATCTCGACCGACGGGGATAGTGTTTGTAACGTGTGCTTATGTGTGGTGAATATATGACTTTATTTATTAATGACGTTTTTTTATTTATTTTATATACTGACACTACGGATGTTTATACTTTTTTTTTAAATATTCTACTTTTTTTACATAAATATAAATTTTAAACAATAAAGGGTTGCAGTTTTCTGAGAAAAGGTAACGGGGCTTTACCAGTGAGACCAGTGCAACGGGTTCGAATGAAGTTTTAGGCAGTTCTATTTGGTGGAATAAAAAACTGGAGCGAGGAGGAGCTCGTCTCGACCGACGGCGATAGTGTTTGTAACGTGTGCTTATGTGTGGTATATATATATATACTCTATTTATTAATGACGTTTTTTTATTTATTTTATATACTGACACTACGGATGTTTATACTTTTTTTTTAAATATTCTACTTTTTTATATAAATATAAATTTTAAACAATAAAGGGTTGCAGTTTTCTGAGAAAAGGTAACGGGGCTTTATCAGTGAGACCACCAGTGCAACGGGTTCGACTGAATTTTCAAGCAAATAAAATTAAAATACTTACGAAAAAAAAAAAATATTATACATATTAATTAATATTAAATATATTTTTTAATTTTCTCCTTTCCATGTGGAAATAAAAGTCATAATAATATTGTTATAACATTCCAGGCAACAATTTCGTCGGAAAAAAATATTGGATATTTAATTTAGAAATTTATTTGACTAAAATCGAATTAAATTTGCAAACAAAAAAGTCCTATAATAATTCATTACAAATAAATATTTGTATACACATGCGTATACCATATCGTATACCATATTACAGCATAAAATCTTAATAATATAGGTACCTAATAGTGACAAAAAAAAACTAAATTGGCGAACTATATGCCAAATTATTTATAAAATTAAAGATAATGATATGTAGTAACAATTTGAAAAGAAAAATGTACGGAAGAACGAAATAAAGATCATCGTGGCGCAGTGTGAGATAGTGTCTAATTGTATACGCGATGATTGTGGATTCGATTTCCACTCGGAGGAGTGCTTATTTTTATTTTCTTGCCCTGGTAACAGACAAAGCACGGAATTGAGTTCCAGTACTCAACACGAAATGCCTCGTATTCCAGTGGAAAGTGGAGTACATGGAGGCGAAAAAGAAAATATATAAAATTTCAGCTTCACGCTGTATCCCGCACACAGCAGGGTAGGCAGAGGGAACCTAGTATTAAGATACTCCGTTCCCCACTTTCCGCCGAATTCGGAGGCATTGCGTGTTAAGTGGCGGAACTTAACGCCGCGCTTTACCTCGACACCAGAGCGAAGAAAATGGAAATATTAAATAAAATGGCTAAATATATAAAATGCAATAAAATAAAATAATAAATGGCTAAATATATAAAATGCAATAAAATAATTAATTATAAAAGATTTTGTAACATATTATTTAGGTTGTCTTAAATTTATATTAAAGACGCCACCTTGTTAAATCCCACGATACCGTTTTAGGTAATGTTGCAAAAAAAATAGCCTGTTATGTAGGATATATTTCATCAAAACAATCGTTACAAAACTGCAAAACCTTTTTTGGTATATAAGTAATGTTGTATAACCAAAAAGATAAGTTAAAATGATAAAATCGATTGTCACGGCCACTTGTACCTAGTGACCTACCTAACATATATCAATTGAAATGATCAAGCAACTAAAAAGGGTGTTTTTTACAACTGGTATAAGACTTTTTGTCATGTACCTAATTGTGCTTGTCATGTAATTGAACTTACTGTAGAATATAATATGCGTAATAACTTTTTAGGCTTATTACGACTTTTTCAGTGACGATATCTTCCTTTAGTTCAAAATTCAAAGTATCTTTATTAAAATATACTTATGCAAGCACTTTTGAATCGTCGAATTAACACACAGCTACCACCAACGCGGAAGACAGTTCTGCTGAGAAGAGCCGGCAAAAAACTCGACAGTTGCTCTTTTCAAATATAAAAATTACAATTTTATTATTTGATACAGTGGTAGCTAACCTGCATTGACCCCAAATCAGATGAATTCCACACATTTTTATCCTTTAAATATTCTTCTACAGAATAAAAGGCCTTGCTTATTAATATGTTTTTTACAGTGATATTAAGTTTTTCCAGTGGTAAATCTAAAACAAGCTGTGGGAAATTCCAATTTTTTTTTAACAAAAAACATACATAAAAACATGTGTATTTAAAAAAATGTAAGTTCTAAAGAGGACATGGTAACGTTTCGGTTGTTTTCGTTTGCTTATTTAGATTATGAAATATTTTATATGAAACTTAGAATTTTAATGTAAGTTTGAGAGAGACAGTTAAATCGAACCTACCTTTTACTACGCGTATACCGACTCACATTTTCACCATCCACCATGTGTTAAAATAACACAATTTCAATATGCAAAATTGCATAAACGAGATGCTTTTTATTATGTAAATATATCTTAAGATACAGAATTCATACCATGTCATGATAATATTTTTTTTTTTTAGCTTCACGCTGTATCCCTCACACAGCAGGGTAAGCAGAGGAACATTAGGTTTAATGTTAAAACACTCCGTTCCCCATTTTCCGCCGAATGCCGAGGCATTGCGTGTTAAATGTCGGAACTTAACGCCGCGCTTTGCCTCGGATACCAGAGCGAAGGAAAATGGAAATATTAAATATTTTCACTCCTCGAGTGGGAATCGAACCCACAACCGAACGATAACATGTATGTAAAATAAATTATATTGCTATAAAGTATTCTTGCGAATCCTTGTCGAGTTTGGGCTAGCAGATTGGATAAACTCTCGACAATCTATCAAATGTTCAGCAACAGACCATAATTATTTTCTTCCTTACTGACGTTTCCCCATATCCCCTTTGTTTTACTTGCTGGTTGATGCACACGAGTGGAATACTTAGAATAAATAAAGTCCAATTGTATATATGCATTCTCTATAGACTTCTCTCGCGCCTGTGAAGTCTGAAATATTTGCTAAGTTGTACCTAACTTGTGACAAAAGTTAACAAATTTAACCTATGAGGGTGTTGATTATCGCTATAATTTGAGGGATTACTAAGCGTTGTCTCTCTGTTTATCTGTTGGTTTGTCTCTTTGTAAAAGCTAATACCTTGAACAAGTTGACTGATTTGGATGAAGCTTTTTTATTGATTGTATGGGTGAAGCCTAGATGTAGCATAGGATAGAATTGATTTCGGAAACTGCCACATCTGGAAGCCACATCTGTAAGCTTGTAATAGGATAGATAAGATTTTTGTGTAATAAAGGTGTATTAGTTAGAAGTTATATAGCGTGCAATACATTTTCTTGTAAAGTATGTGTATAATAATATATAGTAAAGTGGTAAATGTATAGGGTCAAAAAGGTCTCGCAAGCGAATGCAGACATTACTTATTTAGAAGCTATAACAAAAAAATATACTGTTAATAAAGTGGCCAGCAATATTCTTATTTAAAGTCCTTTTTATTGCATTTGGTCATTTCTCATAAGGAGCGGTCATTGCCCAAGGATTTACACATTCATTTTGTTCGCGTGGGAGACCTCGAGCTTTAGTAACAAATACCTCGTAGCTTACCATTCAGATACCAATAGAACATTAGCACGAAGCAATCGTATTTGATAAAAATATTGTTGATAAAATCTAAAATTTTATTTATTTTGTGAAAATGTTAAAAATGTTGAAGTTTTTCGTTGTTGGACTAATTATTATAGTATGTTTGTTTATTTATATATTTAAGAAAATATTTAACTGTCATGGTTTATGTTTATGTATTTAATATTCTTTTATTGTACAGGTTATAGATTTCGCTGTAAGAACAAATTCGGTGACAGTAAACCCATTGTGTCCAACAAATAAAATAGCGCCCCATAAACGAGGAGCGCGGTTAGACAATAATGGAAGGACTTTTGGCGCGTTTTATGACTTACTAGCACCTGGTATCAATCATAATACACCCAGTAGTCTTCAGGAGGAACCTCAACCTGACGAAACAGACGATTGCGGTGAAATAGAAGATTACGACGAAAATGATTTAAGTTCAAGTGAGTATTTCTTGTTTCATTGTAATTTAAAACTTAAATAAGGAAATCTAGTTCTATAATAATATATCGCTAAGGCACTGTATAGTAAGTAGGTATAAACTGTATTTATTATTTTAAAAAATATAAGCATCTCTTGTATTTTAGCTGAGATTTTAAAATTCAATATAAAATCCTGTAAAATTGAAAAAGAAAAGATTTTTATCTTTTCTGTACGGTTTTCCGTACAACGTAAATATTATGACAAATAAAAATTGTATTTCAAAATACATAAAAATACCATTATATTATTACTACAATGTGTATATGTAATAGTGTCTACAGAATGGTGCCACGTTTTGGAAAACATGCATTAATTTCCTGGGATACACGATATGTATAATAATAATTCAAGAACAAACATTAAGTTTATAGGTACATGCATATATATATTTTCGCGGCGTTAATTTTTGATTGATCGTAATCCAATAATTCTAACCGTTGCAGTTTTTGAACTAGAATCGATTATTGACATTGGGCGTAAATAATTTTTTTGGACTACTTATTTTCATTTTTATTTCCGCTCTAAACCGGAATTGTTAGAGGGAGCCCAGTGTCGAGATACTACGTTGTCCACATTCCGTCCGAAAATGAGATATAACGTGTTTAGTGGCAAAAATCAATGCCAAACTTAGTCATAGGCAAAGCGCGGCATTGATCCCTCTGATGAGGGAAGAAATGAAAATTTATATATAATCACTCCCCAAGTGGGAATTGAACCCCCAATCATCGCGTTTCACTTAGACAAATAGACAAATTTATTTTTTTACAATAGTACAGTAATTTTTTTACGTAAAACACAAGGTAAAACACCTGTATGTACGTTTTACATTTTGTATACGTATTTACATTTTATGTACATAAGTACATCCAAGAAAGTGTTAAGATTTTTCTTCATAATAATAGGTAGGTGTGCGTTAAAAGTACGAAAGGTTATTGTCACACAGTAGGACAGTGTCTAACTGAGGTCACGGTAACGTACAGTATGAGACATGGTAGCGGTAGTTATATGAAGGAAGTACTAATATTATTGTTAGTTTTATATTGAGTTAATATTAGTATTTTTAAGTATTAGGTATAAGGTTCGTCATTGCTTCACAATACCCTTAAAACTGCGGTCCCCTCGTCCTTGTTATTTAATGATTTTAATTTTAAAGTATCTTTTCCCTGTTCTGATAAGGCAAAATGCTGTTTTACGTAATGCCACTCAATGTATCTCGAAATTTGTTGAAAATTGAAATCTGTCT
Organism: Dryas iulia moderata; assembly: GCA_019049465.1. Lineage (NCBI taxonomy): Eukaryota > Metazoa > Arthropoda > Insecta > Lepidoptera > Nymphalidae > Dryas > Dryas iulia. The sequence goes on along the minus strand of CM032419.1, from coordinate 6,787,188 downwards.
TAATACTAGATTCTTTCTGTTTCCTTCTTTATATGGTTTATATATCATAAAATATCAGCTCAGGGATTTGATGGAACGTAATGTGGATACAACGCCAACGCTAATAATTTTTTCAGGAGTTATTATGAGCATCAAATAAATCGTTATATTTGTACTGTAACGTCAACTTACGTCCTATTTCATACAAAAATTAAAAGGTAAAGCAATCTTTATCGTGGTTTCCTAGCAAGTATAATTCTAATTAGTAAACATATTTAATTTAAATGATTTATTGTATGACAGAGCAATAAAAGACCCAAGCGGAAGACGAAAGTCTCTAGTAGTTTAAGTAATTGAATTGACCTTTTACTTTTATTAACCGCTTATATATTCGTACAGTCACCCCGCAGTCAAATCGAAGACAGAGGCAGAAGCAGAATCGATTTTTCTTTGGCTGGTTGCAACAGTTACATCCAGGTTCAGGACAAATCTATAATGAACACCCTACAGTGCCTCCCTATAGACCAACTCGTCCACCAACAGGAGGTTACTTTGGAAACAATCATTATAGACCTCAAAAACCACAAAAACCTACAGGTTAATATTTTTTATAATAATATGACATTTTTGTTTAGCTTCACGTTGTCTCCCGCACTCAGCAGGGTAGATAGAGGGAACCCAGTGTTTAAACACTCCGTTCCCCATCTTCTGCTGAATTCTGGAGGAATTGTTTTTTAAGTGTCGGAACTTGCGCCGCGCTTTGCCTCGACACCGGAGGGATGAAGATGGAAATATTAAATATTTCCACTACTCGAGAGGGAATTCACCCACCACCAAGTCACGTTTACAAACACACTTATGTGCCCCTGCGCCGCGCATGGCCTCTACAGGTTAATATATTTTTTAATTATACTACGACATTTATAATTATTGTAAATACGTAGATAATATAAAGATAAGGTTAAGAGTCGTGATTCGTGACTAATGACCAGGTTATAAGTCCGGAACTAGAGCTTCCAAGGTATCACACCAGTCATTTCTAGGTTTTATTCTCAAGGGTAGTTATGTTCATTAAAATTCTAAATATTGAAGTAGTTCTACAAATAAAGCTTAAATAGTGTAATTGTAAATTGTAAATATGTTTTACGCATTTTTGTCTATGTTTACTATATCAGTAATTGGTATATGAAATTTTAGATCACATTAAACCTGTTGTTGAAGCTGGATTGAATGAACCACATATGATGTACAAACCGGGTTTAGTGGGGGGCCCTATCGGTCATATTGTTGGGCTACAACAAGCAATACCGAAGCCCCATCATTATGAATCAACAACAGATATTAGGAAACATCATAAAAAACCTCAAAATAATGCTTATACAAGTACAGCAGCAAGTCCACATACTCAAAAGCCAAAACGGCCACGTAATTATCATAGTGACGGAATAGTAGGTTCTTTTCTTGATCTATTAATTTAATAAAAAAATTGATACCATTACTGTTTTCTTACAAAATAAGACCGTGTGAAAGGATTAAGACCTTTTGTTACCTTTGTGTGTCGTCACAAATACCCCGCCTAGATGCCATAGCCTTGGTAGTTGTTTCTGTAATGCAAGCCATGCATCTATATTGTGCAGTCATGTAATTTCTGTTCTTATTTTTATAACTTTAAAAATAAAAAAAAATGTTTTGTAAACTCATAAACACGTAAATTGGCGGGAATTGTCAATGTTGTTGTGTGAATACAAAGATCGCATATCCTCCTACGCATTATCCTGTAATGAGAACCGCGTGACATACACCAGTTTAATGAGCTTCGGGATGTACTTGTTTTTCGTTCATTTATCTAATTTACACTTTTAATTAAAGAGTGTGATGATATCACCATGTGGTGTTTACTAGACATGCGGTTAAACGATTTATAGCGACCCCAATGCACGCATGTGAATTCTGTTATTTGTGTTGTTCGTGACTAGTGAATTTTATAAAAATGAACTTGTTATTCGTTCACGTAATATTTGTGTTATTTCTGTGCAAGCTGTTAACATGTGAAGGTAAGTTATATGACATAATATTTTTAATAATATATATTATTTAATTTTACTTCAATATATAAAAAAATATATTGGACCTGTTAAATTATAGAAACAAATCCTTATCTGGAAGCTCTTCGCCTTAAACCATGGAAAAGTTTACAGAAATACGTAGAAGTGCGTCCCGGTGCGTTCCTCTTTTACTGGTTTTATTATGCGGATGGTACTGTATTTGAGGCTGAAAAAAAGCCACTTATAATATGGATACAAGGCGGGCCAGGCCTCGCGTCTACTGGTATAGCCAACTTCGCAGAAATCGGACCCCTCAATATAGATATGCGACCTCGGAACCATACATGGGTAGGTATGTCTGTACAAACATATTTAATTAAAATCCCAATAATTTTGTAGGTATTATTATAAACTTCCTCCTATTGTATTTGTCAAAGTGTGATTATAAAAACAAAAAAAAAACATCGTAGATCCACTTCATATAATTATTACAGCTGTACTAACTTTTTTAACGTTATTGAAAATTTTATTTATACATATATTTTAGAATTTTTATATACCTACCCTTTTTAGGTGAATGGAAGAAATTTATTATTGATTGATCACCCTGTTGGGACTGGTTTTAGTTATGCTGTTAATAAATCACTTCTCGTCAAAACAGATAAAGAAGCAGGTAAATGATTTTGCTTTATAATATTAAATTGAACATGTTATTACAGTTTCCACTAAAATATTCAAATTTTACTCACTTTTTGCTTAGAATGGTAGGTAAGGAATAATCATGCACATAATTTAATTTGCATAATTATGATGTATTGTTTAGATATATGTTTTGGCTTGTTAATAACCTCAAGGTTCTATTGTAACAAAATTTCGAACAATGGGAAAAATAATAGTGACATGAAATACGTGTGAATTTTGAAATGTGATTACGTGTAGTTACTTATTTTGCTCGAAGTATATACCTAAAGTTATTTTAGAACTGTCACAATAAATGTTCTCCTAAAGTGTTGCAAATTATAAAATTTGCCAGGTTTTTTGCATTAATAATAATTAAATTTTAGCGAAAGATCTCTTAAGAGCAATAAAGGCTTTTTTCAAGACAAATAAAGAGTTTAGAAAAACTCCAACTTATGTTATCGGACAGAGCTATGGAGGCAAATTGTCCCCTAGATTGGGATACTATTTACATTCGGTACGTAATACACTAATTAAACAATATGTCTAGTGGTTAATAAGATAAGCAAAAGGTCATGGATTCGATTATTATCTAGAATACCTAATAATTTGAGTAATGGTAATAAGCTCCAGATTTCTCTGTGTATAATACAATACTATACTGTGTATAGTACTATACATCATTATAGTTTAAATAATGATAATATAGGCCATACTAAGCTCAGAAACAGATATGTAAACTTCATCCATAACTTTTTCATTTTTTTTAGCTTCTCGCTGTATACCGCACACAGAAGGGTAGGCAGAGAGAGCCTAGTGGTATGACACTCCGTTCTTCATTTTTCGTCGATTTTTGGAGGCATTACGTGTTAAGTAAGTGGCGAAACTTAATGCAACGCTTTGCCTCGGTATCAGAGCGGAGAAAATGGAAATATTAAATATTTCCACTCCTCGAGTGGGAATCGAGCCCACAACCAGTCGTTTACAGTCACATGTTTGTGCCACAGCGCCACAACTGGACTTTTTCATTAATTTTGTTAAAACAAAAGAAATTTCATTCACTCATATTAAATAATCCCAAAGATAAAGCGTAGGATTTTAACTGTCATGCAATAGTGTCTTAATGTATGTAGAAAAAAGATTGTAAAATGGTTAACCGTGTGAGTTGTGACAACCGGATTAAGTAATATCGCTGAGTTCGGTCTCCACAACCTAAATCTAGTTAGTACAGTATTCCAAGTGATTACATTTTCAAATGAAGGATTTCTTATTAATTTATTATTTCAGGCAATACGAAATAAGCGTTTAAAAATGAATTTTAAAGGAATTGGTATAGGAAGTGGATGGGTGGACCCGAAGCATAGCACTTTAGCGCAACCTACATACCTTTACAATATGGTTGGTATCCAACAATACATAGTTTTATAGAAAAAATAACTGAACAAAAACTTTTGTCATTTAAAATGTATGTTTGTATATATTGAAAAAATGACGCCTATTTTAAATGCACGTAGTATATTTAATCGCTATAGCAATTTCGAATTTTGCTATAGGAAAAAAATTGACCTTGGTTTGGTGAACAAAGTTTATATGTCAAACATTCAAACTATGAAAATGTATAATAGAACGGAAGCTCTGTGAACATTATATTGTAATAAATTTCAAACAAGTAGGTATATTTTTTTTAAATCTCTGCTTGTTTATCATGTAACAAAAATTGTGTTTCATTATAGGGAGCCATTGATCTATCAACTTATACAAAAACCATGAAAATTGCGAAAAAGACAAAGTACATGATAGACATAAAAGATTACAGTACTGCAAGTAAACTACATGATACAATATTTTATATTCTAAACCAAGAATCTGGAATGACGATAAATTTTAATAATATAAATCAATTGACTACTGATCAAACCTTTAGTGAATTAACATACAAAGTAAATAAATATGTGAAGCCAACGTTGTCTATAGTAAAACCGAGTTTCAAATGGTCTTGTATATCAGATGACGTTTTTAACAATTTGAACAGCAGTTTTTTAATACCCTCTACAATGTTCTGTAAGTTATACCTACTTTTTAAAAATATTTTTTTTTTAACATATTGTTTTTATAAAATGTTTTATTATCAATCTGAATGTAATAAGAATAACTCATTTGTATTCATATTTTGATTTAAATTGTTTTTTATTTTTTAGTAGAATCGCTGCTAAACCATACACAGATAAAAATTGCAGTTTACAATGGAAATTTAGATGTAGTGACTCCGCTTGCTGGTAAGTCATATAAAATATTACTTTAGAACATAACTTTTTTGTTGTAGTTTTTTCCGAACGCATTTTGAGGCGCGGCAGGTATTCTATTATATCATATATTCTACCTGTCTAAAGAATAGATTATTCTGCTCGTCATACTTCGAGAGGAAGAACTGAACGCCGTACCTTGTTTTAAAAAAAATAAACCAAAATGTTTTAAATATATTTTTTTCCGAGTAGAATTTGAACCCATAACCATGACTATGTTTCAGGCACGTCTCGAGTGCACAAATATGAGATAATTTGTTCTACATAATTACATTGCAAATACAATACAAATACAATCATATAAATAAACTTAATTATTAGCATCTCTGCATGAAAATAAAGAAACGAGAAGGCTTAAGATGATCTTAAATAAACAAAAAATCTTCCCAAAGTGATTGTCAAAAATGTTTTCTTAACGTTTACACCATAGTATAAAAATTTCGTCATTCAATGGATAGATTTATGATGTTGCACTTTCATTTTCCTTTTTAGGCGCTACGAATTGGGTACACGCACTTAAATGGCATGGTTCAGAAGAGTTCATGAATGCTAAACGAATACTCATACGGGGACATAGGAATGGGTTTTTCAAAATCGCAAAGCAACTGAGCTATTGGTCAGTCTTCGGTTCAGGACATTGGGTAGGTTGAAATAGTATTTTTAATGGCGATATGCAGTTTATTATTTTTAGAAAACATAGGAAATATTTTAGAATCATTATTAGAATTTAGCACAGATCTTATTGATATGATGAAATATTTACTTGTTTTCAAAAATTGTTATAAAACATAAGTTTTATTGGTTTTTTAAGCAAAAGCCTTATTGGGAGACTATTTTTAATTCAACATGGTATTTTAACATGTTAGTCACACAACATTTTAACATGATAGTCACACATAGGAAATTGAAAATCACATTTTTAGAAAAAAAAATAAAAAATAAGCAGTGGGATTCGAACCCGCTCCTCTGGAAAGCAGTCCAAGCGCTCTGACCAACAAATTGGATTTTAGTGATTCATATAAAAAATGCTGTTTTTAAGGTACCAGAAGACAATCCTGAAGCAATGGAGCAAATATTAGAGTACTTGATGAATGATAATGAAGAGTAAGGTTATTTATTATTATATAAGATGACTGATTTTATATGATTGTAATAAAATATTTATATAAACATGCCAGTCTTTTAACTTCGTCGTACCTGTCTTTATGTTGAATAGGTAAGTACTTTTTCTCTTATATTATACATTAATTTTCAATTTTAAGTAATAAAATTCTCTTTTTTGGCATTGTACAAGTGCTTAACCTAATAGGTTAAGTACTAGTACAGTACATGCTAGTATAACCGATAAAACAGATAAGAATAACTTCTTCTTTACTTTCTGACTATTTGATTTAAGTACTAGTCTTGCATTTACTTCACGTCAGGACACCGAGATAGTGTTAACGTATCGCGACTCGATTCTGAACCTCTTGGTAACCATCTATACACACTAAAGGAATAAATAGTAACGTCAATAATAAGTCCTAACAGTGGTAGTAGTACAGTATAAGTATTTCTCACGTATATTTGATTTATAAGCCCAAATTTTTAAATATTTACCATCAAACAGTATTTTTATTTTTCATTTATCTCTCTCTCTCTATAACTAAAGGAAGAAAAGACGTAATATCATGTAAGTATATTTATTTCATCAATAATTGCTATTAAAACAAAAATTATGTATTTACAATAAAAATTGAATAACAATTACACAACATTTCTTTTCGAAGCACCGTTAGCGTCAATGAATATTTTTTTATTTTATTAAAAAATGACTAAAGCACTGTTGAAACACGCTTATTGCGAAATAACTTACAATTCAATACTTTTGGACATAATTGGTCTTGATTTTATATTATTGCACTATACAAAGAAAAAACGATACACGACTAAGAAATTAAAACATATAGGCTCTTAGTCCCTTTCAATTAAATATTATTATATACTCAATAATCACCTAGATTGTTCTATATCAATAAAATTAAAATGACTAAACATATTTTCGTTACCAGAAATAATTATTTGTTACACTATAAATGTCACAATTTATTTGGTCCAAAATAACTGGTAAAAGGTAAAAATTAAAATTATTGTAAATAATGTTATCAAATACAAATTTGCATTATTATTGATTTTAAATTAACAATTATTACGTATTTGGGACAATAAAAACATTGAATAGCTGATTAAAAAAATTGAATACATTTAACAGTCAACATTCAGTCTCTTAGATATTTGTACTAAGTGAGTCTGACGTCATTGAAGCAACCATCACAGACTCGCACGGGCTTAGTGTTGCCAGCTAAAGCGACTGTTTTCTCACTGCACGCCCCACAAAATATATGGCCACACCTTCGACAGTGATGCTGCAAAAAAAAAAAATTTTATTTAAATATAAAATGAAAATCTTATTTTAAAAAATATGGTGTCTTTTATCTTAATTGGGTTCAATATTTAAATTCAACTGATTATTTTTTGTCACAATAGGTAATTTTGAAATGGATGGCAAAAATAAAGATTGAAGAAATTTTAGTGATTTGTAAAATAGAACTAGATCATGTAGAATAAATAAAGCTGAATACAGAAAGTAGAACATAAGCTTGTAATCGGACTTAAAGATTAAACAAAATATTTTAATGAATTTAAAAAAAAAACAAATTTGAACGTATTTGTATGTCTAAAATATCTTACACTAATATGTCAATTAAATTGATCTAGTTTAATTGACATTAATAACTTTTTAAAAAATAAAACGTTACGTTTTACAAGAATATTTAAATACATATTTCCTTACTTTTCTTCTTGCAATAGTGAATTCCTTAGCACACGCGAAACAGACGACAGCATCCTTATCGCTAGTCCAATTTGGCGTTTCTTCCGACGTTCTAGCTTCCTTTTCTAACATTTCTGCCAATTGTAATTTATTTTCGCTTAAAGTCGCCCCTACTTCCTCTAAGGTTTTTTGGGCTTCACTGTATTGTACTTTAAGTTGATGTTGTTCTTCTTGTAACGTTATGTATTTCTGAAATATTCAAAATTGTTTGTGTAACAACATATAACATAAACTTAAAATGTGATTGAAAAGTTTTACTGTTTGTTTAATATATTATTTAAAGAAAAAATAACGTCGTCGCACCCCCCACCACTCTTGTTCGTTTTATATTACGCAAAAATCTAGACGAGCAATAATTAATCTTTGCTTTTATTAGCTCGATTTTAAAATCCAGAAATTTATGATTTATACAAAAAATGCTTCTTTGTAAAATTTAATACAATTAAAAAATGCCACCCGCTGCTCGCTTTGTGACGTTATCGCGATAGACATAACTGACAACAATAATATTTAATTTTGTGTATTTTCCACTACTTCTACATTACAAATATATTCTTATTTTTATATGTAAATAATTTAACATAAATGTAAGTATATTATAAAAATATATGAGTATTAAATCGTTTACCTGTCCTATGGATTTAAGAGATTCGACTTCTTGTGTAAGTATCGATATTTTGTCTCGGTCTCGCATCATCGATTCCTGTAAATATATGATAAAAATATTTCACATTTTCACTACTTACAAAATTTACAGTAAGTAAATATATCTTAAAACTGTACAGGTCTAATTGTCTACGCTTTTTCCGTATATCAGGGTACTCAGAGAGAACCTAGTGTCTGGACACTCTGCTTTCCACTTTGCGTTCGAAATCGAGACATTGCGTTTTAAGTGGAAATTAGGAACAACTTTGTAATATATAAACTATTTTCTATGAACTTTTACAGAAAGTAATTATACATATAATATTAATATTAAAGAAAGAATACTAGGCTAAAAATCATTACATTGGTGATATTTTGTTCATAAAAGTTCGTTTAACAATATATAAATGTATTTCATATATTTTTTTTGAATAATATGATAAGTAGGCATAATTATGTCCTTAATTTTTTTTAAACAAAACAAACAGTAAGAAGTTTTTAGTACGGACTGTGTTTTGTTTCTAATAGATGTTTCAATGAATACCATTACCATGTATTTATAAAAGTAAAGTCAGAGTAACATAGAATTTTTATTTTTTACAGCCTCACTATTTTTCCCGCATAATAGTTAAAGAGATTGTCAAAACACTCCGTTATCATAAGCCTATTGTCAAAACACTCCGTTATCCACTTTCTCTCCGAAACTGACATATTGCATGTTGAATGGCGGAACTTAACACCACGCTTTGTGTTAAGTACCTGAGCGGAGTAATGTGAATAATTTAAATATAACCATTTCTCTGGGTGGGAATCGAATCCACAACGACGCAACACATGGCAACAATGGCCTCTGTTTTATGTATAAAATATGCCTATATTGGCTAACAACGACGCTCAAATCTTGTATTTTTACGTACATGCTTACATTACATACAGTATTTGAACGTACACGCTTGAGTTCGGATCCCACCATTTGAACAAGCACTCTTTGCTATAAAGCAAAATAAAAAATTGTAACAAAGTAAGTAGCTGGGTAGAACGTATGGCTTAGTGGTAGAGCTCTTGTATGGTTTGTTAAGGCGCTGGTTCGAATCTTGTAACATTCAATTTTTATACTTTCCAAAAATGTTGTTCATGTACTAAGTGTGTAAACTTTTTTAAAATGTAAAAAAGTCTCATTTTTTATTTATTATTTTATAATATTACCTTCATAAAAAATAGCTTCACGCTTTTCCTCCATAGCATGTTAGACATAAACTAGCATCAAAACACTTCGTTCTGATTTTTTTTGAGCAATTCGATCCATCTTAGGTAAGACAGCGGAGAAACGAAAATAATACATAATCATTCCCTCGAATGGGAATCGAACCCACAACCATTGAGTTTTCAGACAGACGCTGTCACAACTTTATACTAATTAATTACTATACCTGTAAGGATATTCTCCATTCTCTTTCTATTCTGAGGTCGCCTTCCGCCGCCACGGCCCTAGTTTCCGCCGCTGCCGCCTTTTGACCCAAAGTTCGAGAACTTTCTTCTAAATTCTTTCTAGCTGCTTTATCTTCCTGTAATCTATCTTCCTATTATAGACTATAGGTATAGCCTAAAATTTTTTTCTCATAGCTTTGTCTTTATTTCATTGAAAAATTATGTGTTCGTCTTTAAATGCAAGAATGATGTATATATATTTTTTTAAATAAAGAAGCGTACTTTACTTAATATGTATTTTTTTGAGTATAAACATATAAATAGAATATTTTGTGAAACTATTAGTTACTTGCATACTTCTAATATTTCTTTTGCATTTTTGGTATATTAGGGATAAATAAAGAAAAAAGTTGTCATACAACTTTCGAAATATTTCTTACATGAGTGATATAATTGATTTTAATATGTAATTATATATTACACAAAATCATGCAAACATAAACGAAAGGTGATAATGGCAAACCTGCACAATAAACAAAATTAAAAACAAGCAAATCTGTGGTTTCATAAATAAAATACGGTATGCGACTGAATATTATTTATTACAAAGAAGGCTTTACATAACTAGCTTTAAAATTACAAAACTATAAAAGAAACCGACAAAGGTTTGATTCAAATACAGTTGGTTCTAAATGCTATTACAGAGATATAACTTTATTGCGCATAATAATCTAATATAATAATTTTAAATATGGATTATACATAAAATGAGATCATATATTTTAAATAATACAAGAGATACCCCTACGGATTGTATCACATATCTATAATACTCGAATATCACTGAAAAAATATATAAAATATCTAAGATAATTTGGTATCGTCTATTGAATTTATCTCAATACAATATTGTTGCTAATGCTAAATATAGTCGAAATAACATCCAAAACGTCTAGCACAGTTAGAGTTATAACATAAAATCAATTATGATTTATTCGAAAAAAACATTATTCGATTGATTTGGTCTTAAAAAAATATACTTATAAGAAAATTAAAACTTAACATGTTCCAATAAATACTAAAAACTATTTAATGAACCACAGCAACAAGCTGAAGCAGTAGCGTCGCGCCTTCAAGTTGCCTTTCATAATAAAAATATATAATATCAAAATATTGAATTCATTGTGGTGGTTTGCCAATATCGAAAGTATCAAGATCGTTTCCGCAACTATCAAACTCTTCCCGCAGCAAGCAGTGCATCGCTCACCTAAGTGCGACTCCGATATATTGATATGTCAAGCAATATATGTTAATTAAAATAGGGTATTTGACTACTTATTAGGCAAAGACAAAAGAAGATATTAGAAAAAAGTTACATTTTTAATTATTTGTACGTTTTCTAAGGCATTTCTTAATAACAAAGTCAAAGTTAACCGTTTGATATCGCACTATGAATTTAACAGGTGTTTTTATAACGATACAAATTGTCGAATCAAAAGTCAATTACCCTATTAAACAATACGTCTAGGCACTGATCGTCGAGCGATAAGAGGCGTTAAGAAAAACATGTAACCTACTTTTCATCGAGTTGATGTATCGTGCTGCCCATTGACTCAGTCTTTGCTTCCAATTTTGCTATTAACTCTGTTTTATGTTTCAAGGAACTTTCACATTCCTAAAACAAAGCCATCGTTAAGCTTTCATAATTGAAGTAACATTTACTTTAATAATATTAGTAGTATGATTTAATAATGTTATTTTGAGATAGAAAAACCTAGATATTGCAACCTTTATATCGTGTTAGATAGTTAGTAAGCATATAGTAAGTACGCATTTCACTAAACTTACACTAATCGAGGCTTTTAAAACATTTAAAAGCTATATATTATGGTATCAATTCGCCATCATATTGTCGTCTACACTAACTTATGTAACAGTTACCAAGTATTAGAATTATTTGTTATTGTGTTGAACTAAATTTCTAGAAGGAAACACCACCTTGTGGACTTTAAAAGACGAAGCTAAGTAGTTAAAAATTCCTTCAATTGTCAACATTCGTTACAGATTTTTCGGTACTGTTGGTTTTCCGGAAAGGTGGTATTTCCTGTAAATTAAGTTTTTTATTTGGAGGGCCTTCATCTTTCGACTTTGTGCCCTTCAAGTGACTACTTTGTGCTTTAAGCATTTCTAATTTATCTCCTATATTATCGTTAGTGGGTGATTTGAGAGCTTTGACTAAATCATGGTCCGGTCCTAGAAAGTGGTTATATTTTTCGAGGTTGTGTAGGATTTTGCCAATTTGTTCAGCTTTTCCTTGAAGCCTGGATACCATTTCACCTTTCTGCGTCAGTTCCATTTCGCATTCCTTCCATTTATAAATGCGGCATTGACATACATTAGTTTTGATTAGTTAGTAAAATATAATGTTAAATTTAATCCATAGTATTAAATTGTCCAAATAACAAGTCCCTCTTAATAAGCAGCGAATATTTAATATAAGCTCATTTTCTATGAATAATTATTCAAATAAATTTTTTTAAATAGCGTACTTTTTTACTCTTCATTTCTCAATTATACAACATTATTATTTTAGTACATTGCTATTTTCTATTATATAATAACTTGTGAATTGGTTTAAAAACTCAAGTTTTTATGAAGTTCAAGTTATCTATACTTACAATATAATATTATACTTTTACCAAAATTAATATTTGGGACCCAATATTTGGAATAATATTCTGTTTAAAATTTTTTAAGAGTATATATCTAAAAATCAACATTCTAAGTACGTACGTAAGGATTAAGCTTTGGAATAGATCCGTGTGTGCCGCAACAAAAAAACAAAAAGCGAAGGCAGAACAATAAGATTTACGTACAAAAGGAAACGTAAATTAATAACTCGCTGAAGTAAACAAAATGTATGGGCGGGGGAAACAATAAATTTGACACCCACGCTTTCGGAGTTCAATGTCTTTTTAAACAAATACTAAACAGTACGTTTGATTCTAATTCAAAGAAAAACGAACCAAAGTATATATTATTCTATTAAAGCTAAGAATAATTGAATGTTTATAATAATTAAATTTACTTATTATTTAATATTCTCAAAGCGTCCATTCTTACAATGTCACAAATTTGTATTTTGGTGTAAAAAATCAGGTCAACGTCGATGAATCAAAAATTGAATACCATGAAGGTTATGAATGAATTATAGTAGCCATTGATATTATCCAAACATAGTTGACCTTCGATTGGGTACAATCTCAAAGTAATTGTGGTTTATATTACAATGGTAGCCTTAGCGATTTTGTACAGTGAAGTGGAAAATTGGGTTTAAAATTAAAATTAGTGTTATAGGTTAGTATTATAGTATTAAAAATTCTACAGTAGGTTGCCAGATGTTCATTTAGAACTTTAAAATATTTTTTAACCAAATAATAATTATTACATTTTAACTGGTAATAAAAAAACTAGTTCTATGAAAGCATTGTGTGTTCCATAGGAAATGGACATGAATGATAGTTATTATATAACTAAGTTGAAGGTCGAACTATTTATAATGTAACATTGTGACCATAATTTTAAATTATTAAAACATTAACAATATCTTCTCTATACTACGATTTCGTGTGTAATTTCATAATTTTACCCATAAAGTATAATTATTTTTAAATCAGTTATAGTAAAAATTAAAAAAATAAAGTTTTTCTTAGAATAACTGAATATATCTTGCACATCTGGCGACCATACGGGAAAAATCACAAGCAAAAGCAATGCAAATGAGGCTCACCTGTAACTTCTTATACATTTCCAAATTGATAAGTTTTATATCATCAAGTTGTCGTCTTAACGATATAATGGTGTCTTGTTTGTCGTGGATGTCTTTTTCCAACAATTTCATAGCAACCTCCATTTCTGCTTTTAAAGATATCTGAAATTCGATAAGTGGAAATGAGAATTTTAATCATGAAATTGTTATATAATTATTGAATATATCTCTCTATTATATAAAATCCATAATTTTTAATAATTTCTATACACATATACTTGAGGCCGACATGAGATAGTGTCTGGCTGAAACACGATGGTTGTGGGTTCGATTCCCATTTAAGGGAATGATTGTATTTAAATTTTCCGTTCTTCGCTCTAGTACTTAAAGGAAAGCATGGCGTTGAGGTCCGCCACTCAACACGTAACGTCTTGATTTCAGGCGGAAAGTGTCTTAGGTCCTTTCTGACTATGACAGGAATGTGCGGACGAACTTTTTTTTTTATTTCTGCGTTCTGGTGTCCGAGACAAAGGGCAACGATGAGTTCTGCCACTTAACACGCAATTTCTAGTTTTCGGGTGGAGGACGGATTGTTTTGGCAGTAGTTTGTCTAAAAAATATAAAAACCTTTGTTTAGAGTAACTATATTTACCTGCAAATCAATTTCCTTTTGCAACTCCGCATTTTTCTTCTTCTCTTCTTCCAGTACCTTACCCAATTCGCTGTCCTTGTCATTTTTATGTTTGTCAGATGTGTTGCTTTTGACGCTTCTTTTCTCCTGAAAATGTTACGACGTATATATTTTTAAATTGGCAACCCTAATTATTTATTATACCTATATTTATTCATGTATTAAATATATAAATATTCATAATAAATAGGCCATCATGGTGCAATGGTGTTGTATGTTCGATTCCTACTCAATGAAATGATAATAATAATACACTTATCATTTCTACGCTGGGGCAAAGCAGGGGTGTGTTCTGTCACTTTATTTTAAGGGAAAGGTGGAGAGTGGAGTATTTTGACACTAAGTTCTAAATAACTATACTGCTATAAGGGAAAAAAGCCGTAATAACATACATATCAAATATGAATCTTTATTCAACGTCTTTACGTTCAAGTGACTCAGAGATAATAAAATCAAAAACATGTCATTCTTAGAAATAATTAACAATTATGAGGAAATCTGAAAGTATTGTGAAAATAATTTCTTCGTTTAGCTTTCCTTATAAGATTACAATTTAAATTTAATGACACATTTAATAAAAAAAATATAATCGCTAGAGATCCGCTCGGGGGTTCGTCTGCGTAAACTACACGATAAAAACCATTTGGTCCACGATATTATTTATACTATTGTAACTTTCTTATTTACGAACCGATTGAAATAAAATAAACACTAAATGTTGAGGGAAGTTTACAGAAAAACAATAGTCAAAACTGCATTTAAATCGGTTGAGCCGTTTGAGAGCTCTATTGAACTGACAAACAGACAAAAAATTTAAAAATCATTGTTTTTTACATCGATGAATATCCCTAATAATATTTTTACTCATATACATAAATTCGATGTACGAACAGCGGTTCGTTATAATTTTATTATATGTATAGATTAGCCGATTGGTTTTTGCGCTAATGTAATATAAACAAACCTTGTCTAATGATGTCATCACATCATTACATTATAATATTGCTAGTTGCATTAATGGATTGTCAGTAAAGATGGTGCTAATAATATATCGTAAACAATAATATTAATGTGTGACGTCATATACTTAGGTTAAGTACCTTAGATATATAGTAGATGTCAACATATAAATAGATACATATATTAAAAGAGTTTTATAGTTCTAATTATCTTGTAAATAAAAAAGGCAGCTTCACGTTTTTTCCCGTAAAGCAAAGCAATTAACAAAAATAACACATTATAATAACACCGAGTGGGAATCGAACCCACAAAAATCGCCTTTCAGTCAGACGCCGTCCAACTGCGCCACGATTTTCATATTTAAAATCCTCTTATTTTCATATTTAAAACATTATTACAGACGTTATTCTATTTAAAATTAGATTTAT
This sequence comes from Dryas iulia moderata, assembly GCA_019049465.1. Taxonomy (NCBI): domain Eukaryota; kingdom Metazoa; phylum Arthropoda; class Insecta; order Lepidoptera; family Nymphalidae; genus Dryas; species Dryas iulia. The sequence continues at coordinate 6,771,390 of CM032419.1, read as the reverse complement.
TAAAAATTGTGATATAAAAAAGTACCAAAATATCATAAACAAACGGCATTATCTACAGATATATCGATAAAATATGCTCTCGTATATACAATAAGTGGTATTAAGCCAAAACACTCACCTCCTCTTCAGACTGGAGTTCCACAACTTTCATCCTATCTTTAGTTATGTCTTGACCTGTACAAATAAAGACGCGTTCAGTGATATAAAAATACACATATCAAAACACCCACGTGGGGAAAAACTCACAATTTCTCATATAAATTTTTCTTTGCGACGTTGTGTTACCCATCGTGTATTTCATAACGGTTTGTTATTTTAAAACAATAGTTTATTATATATTTTGGTTAACGTCCGACGACACCGGCATACTGTTGCCTACTAACTAAAGTAACAAATGTGAGTCATTTTGCAAGGTGTCTTTATGTCTTATCTAATGCCTCTGCCTCTATTATTACGATTTTCACACTGTTTCACAGTTAAGTGTTACGGCTTATCGTTTAAATCTTGAGTTGAGATTATTTTGAAGTGATAGTTTATAGAATAGTTTTTATAAATATTGTATAAAAATAAATAATATTATTAGTTAAGATTTAAACGACTGGTTGTGGGTTCGATTCCCACTCGAGGAGTGGAAATTATATTTCCATTTTCTTCGCTTTGGTGTCGAGGTAAAGTGTGGCGTTAAGTTCCGCCACTTAACACGCAAGCCTCCGAATTCGGCGGAAAGTGGGGAACGGAGTGTCTTAACACTAGGTTCCCTCTGCCTACCCTGCTGTGTGCGGGATATAGCGTGAAGTTAAGATTTCTATATATCTTGTTATTATATTAAATTTTAATAAAAAACGTGTATATAAAATTTATTACAAATATTTACTGAAATGGACTAACAATTTAATAAATAAATAAAATTGGAATGTCTGCTTGTAATAATAAAATAACCGCGTTTTACAATAAACAAAAAAAACATTTTTTGTATGTTTGCCTGTTTGCTCCGGCATATCTTTGAAACCTGGACAGGACTGAAGCTGGACCGATTTTGACGTGACTTTAACTGACTTAGCTGATGTAATAAGGACCATTATATACTCCTATGGAGTTTTGATATATTCCATGCGGACGAACTAGCTGACAATAATAGTTATCATATAAAAATGCAATAACATATATTGCACAACAAGTATTTTTTTTTTATAACTTCACGCTGTATCCCGCACACAGCAGGATAGGCAGAGGGAACCTAGTGTTAAGACACTCCGTTCCCCACTTTCCGCCAAATTTGGAGGCTTTGCGTGTTAAGTGGCGGAACTTAACGCCGCGCTTTGCCTCGGACGCCAGAGCGAAGGAAATGGAAATATTAAATTTTTCCTCTCCTCGAGTGGGAATCGAACCCACAACCAGTCGTTAACAGTGACACGTTCATGCCACTGCGCTACGACTGGCCCCAGCACAACAAGTGAATAAAAATAAATCAGAAGAATAAGTACTGTAAGTATTAATACTAAGTAATAAATACATTAATTGTAACTCAAAATACATTACCTAAAGCGTGCTTTAGCTGGTTATTCTCTTCAACAAGTTGAATCATAGTGTTTTTGGCGATTGCCAAGTCCTCCTTCATTAAGGCATTAGTTGTGGTCAAACTTTCCACTTTGGATTGTAAATTGGCTACCGTAGCACTAAAACAAAAGATTACACGAATGTCTATAATGATAATTTATAATAAAGTCATACGGACTTAAATTACATTTGTAATACATAAATTCATATTAATTCAAAATATATATTATTCAATATATGAGGTTATTTCGGCGGTTCGAGGTATACCGCGGTCGGTTTGAGGTATACCTAGGTAATTTCGTTATTTTCATTTCTCTAATCTGGGGAACAAGATAAAGCGTTGCGTTGAGTTCTACCACTCATCACGCAATTATGATTTAGGGCGGAAAGTAGAGAATGGAGACTCTAGGTTGATACATTTATTCATTGATTGTCATGCTACGCAGATTAATATTTTAATTTCATTTTTTGAAAAAATATAATCTTTCTTTAATTTGGAAATGTGCCACATGTTAAAAATAATAAAATAAAATAAAAAAGATTTAATATTTTTTGTAATGTTTAACTAAAAATCACATTGAAGAAAATATTGTAGCTGCTAAAGTAAAGCCTGAGAGATAAAATTCCATTAAGTCATTGCCATTTTCTATGTGTACCAAATACCTACAATGTAGTGGTCATTAAACTTTGCGACCGAAATGTGAATTTATAAATAGTATTGTTGTTATTCTTTACGTATTAGTGGATTAGATCGTGAACTTCATTAATATACCTTATATTTGAAGGGATTATAATGTTCGAAAAGTCTGTAAAAAGGCCATCGTGGTACAGTGGAAAGCTTCTGACTTAAAGCGCGATGGGTGTTGGTTTGACTCTTCTTAGGGGAATGATTATATATTATTTTTTATTCTATGCTCTGGTACCTACACAAAGCGCCGCGTTGAGTTCTGCCACTTAACACGCAATGCCTAGATTTTGGGCGGAAGCTGTGGAACCGAGTGTTGTGTGAACACTAGGTTACTAGTGTCAAGGTCAACCCTGGAAACTACTACTACGCGGGAAAAGTCAGAAGCTGCTTTTTATATAACATATGAAAGGTATTTGAGTCGAGCCTATTGGGGTACACTGAAACAGTGTCTAACTGTAAGCACGGCGATTGTGGGTTCGGTCCTTCCTCGGCGTAATGATTATATTTAAATAATTGTTATTTTTTCCGCTTTTACAAGAAAAGCGCGGGGTTGAATTACTTCGAATAATGATTGTGGAAATTGGGCACAAAATTGAGAATAAAGAGTCGTGATATTACGTTATACTCTTTGCGTATCCTGTTATGGGGAAAAACCGTGAAACTGAAAGAGATATTAAGAAAACGTATAAAAATTTGAGCGCAGCCGGGATTCAAACACGCGCCTTTTGGAAAACGTCCAAGCGCTCTTTATACGTTTTCTTAATGTCTTTCTCAATTTCCTAAATGTTTATATAACACTTATAATGTAAAAAATCGTAAAAATGCTGATGAACCATATGACTGCTAATAGTAAGAATAATTTATGTACGTAAAAATAACTTAAACAAAAATAGCTTTCTCGTTTCATATCGCTGAAAGTAAGTGTCTAATAAAGTAAGGTCATTTGAAAATATTTCTATACCTAGGAAAAAGCACTAACTACTAAAACTTTCATTTCGTGCCGTACTGAAACTTGTCAAGTTTAGGCCGTAAATGTGACTCATATTCGTGGGCAAGTCGTTTTTAAATAATAAATAAGGTTTCAAAGAAGTTAAAAATAGGCCATCGTAGCGTAGCTGGATAGTGTCTGACTGTAAATGCGATTGGTTTTGGGTTCAATCCCACTCGGGGGTATGGTAGTATTTAAATTATTTTTGTTCCTTAAAAAGAGAGAGCGTGGTCGAGTTCCGCCATTCATTCAACAAGTAGTCTCGATGGGCGGAAAGTGAAAATCAGAATGTGTTGATAGTATGTTTTTCTGACTAAGCGGGACCTTACTTTGCGGGAAAACGCTTGAAGTTAAGTTTCGAAGAACTTAGATATTAGTGTGCTCAGGGATTCCGTCAATTAATGAGTTATATTTTCCCTTAAAATGTGCAAGGAAGAACTACGTGTTTTCAGATTTTTCCTTGTACCACACTGAACTTGCATAAATATAGGATCAACGGTGTGTTATTTTGCTTTGTAAAAAAACCTACTTAGGGCTATAGTGTATTGAGAGTAGTAAATAAACGTCAATGATTTTTAAGACTGGATGAATATTCCATTTAATTTAGCACATATTTTTAATTTATTTTGTTGATTTACTTAATGTAAAAAAAAAATAATAAATAAATAAAAAATAATGTAAATAAATAAAATGTAAATAAAAAAGTAAAGACATATCGTCTACTTAGCTAAAACCTTGTATATTATTCAAATAATATAAACACGATCGAGGCCGTTGTGGCACAGTGCGACAGCGTATCAATATAAACGCGACTGTCGTGGGTTCGATTCCCACTCAGGGAATGATTACATATTATTTTTATTCCTTCGCTCTTATAAGACAACACAAAGAGCGGTTTTAAGTTCCGCCACTGAATACGAAAATTTCGCTCCGAGAGTGGAGGACCTCCGTCCTCCACTCTCTGTCTTGAGACTAGGTTCTCTCTAACTATTGCTATATGCTAAAAAAGCGTGAAGATACTTCCTTTATACAAACTGTAAATAATATTAAACTATTAAAATTCTATTACGTATTGCATAGGATAGGTATTATAATGTCATTTTTAACCAAACCGTATATGGGAAAGCTGGCGGACGTTGTTTTCGTGATTACAGTCGCTAATGTAAAAGTGCCGTTAACGTCGGAGAACTAATGTTGGGAATGAGTCAAGCTCAAGTATTTCTCAGGAAACGAAAAATAAATTAACCGTCCCTTTGAGATTTATGTTGCAGCGGATATTTATATATTTTATTTAACACAGCAAACTTCAGTGAAATTGAAATATTAGTCCTCAATAGTACCCACTTACACTTACAATTATTGAGCAAAATAAATTATTTAGTTTAATTATGAAAAACTGTAAAGGAAAGGGGTGCATAAGCTAAACTTGTAAATTTTCTTATTCTAGCGCAAGTTCGTAGTATTTAACATGCCAATATTCAATTTCGGCAGCTTCACGCTTTTTCCTACATAATATGTAGGTATGTCTACCATCATATTATATATCATATTATGATGGTAAACATAGTGAACTAAATGTCCGAGACACTCCGTTCTGTATTTTCCGCCAAAAATTGAGACAAAAGTGACAATAACTTTTAAATCATTGTCGTAACTAAAACTTGTCAAGTTTAGGCCATAATTGTGAATCATAAGTCGTAGGGGGTTTATAAATAAAAAATAAGTTTTCAGAGAAGTTACAAATAGGTCAACCTGACGTAGTGGGATATATCTATATAATCCTTGTCTCGAGTGGGAATCGACCTCACAACTAACCGCGGTTACTAGCAGACGTTTCCGACCGTTACCCACGATTGTTTTAATGTAAAATAGGAAAAAATCTTCTAGAAAAATGCCTACAAAGTTCTAAGAAATATACTAAAATACAAATTTTGTTGATTTTATCTAAAAAACAAATAATAATTAATTTTAACTTACTTGAGATGTCTGTTCAGTTCTTCAATGTAGTTCTTCTGATCCAACATTGTGTTGATGTGTCGCTGTTTGGGTTCGTTGTTTCCATTGCCGTTTCCGGCCAAGTCATTAGTCGAGTTGCTACCACGGAGGTAAAGCGAAAAATCTATAACACCCTGTTGACTGTCCAAGTCTTCCTCCTACGATAATTATTTGATCGATAAATAATTTAGTATGCATAAGAATTTAGTATACATATATAAAATTTACTTAATTAATTCAAAACACTGGCGATTTGTAAAATGGCAAAGATAAAAGACAATATTTAAAATTTACATCTATACTAATGTAATAAAGTAGTTAGTTTGTAGCTTCGTTTGTAAGGGCTAATCTTTGGAAATACTGAACCGATCAAGAAAATTCTTTCACAATTATAAAACTACACTACTCAGAATTGCTTTAGGCTATATTTTATTATGATTGAACGGAAAGGTCAGAGAATCTCAAAGGGCCTATATCAGCCTTTAATAAGGGATAGAAGTCGCGAAGATCGCGAGGCGAAGCCGCAAGCAGGTCACTAGTTTATTATATTTTTTTTTAGCTTCACGCTTTACCCCTAATGGGGTAGGTATAGAGACCTTGCATACTTATTTACCCTCCCCACTGTTATTATTTTTATCATACATGCCTTCCAGGGTTGCTAATGCTTTATACGTTATCTCTCCACTTTCATAGACACTGTGGTCTCGAAGGTCAAGTGAGATTAATCTTTATCCCCTTTACCGATCTCTATTACGTTTTCTTAGTATTTACATATTTAATCTCGTTAGAAGCCGTCGTTCCACAATTGGACAGTGTCTTACTGAAAACCCTATAATTGTGGGTTCGATTCATTTCAATTCTCCGCTTATCCAAGACATAAGAACGAAGTGAAAAACGGAAGTGTATATCAGTAGTATCAGTATCTTAGTACATATCAGTAATTACTCTCTCTATCTACCCTGTTATGCGGGAAAAGCGTGAATGTATTTTTTTGTCTCGCTATATATAAAATTACGTAAATATATACATACAAGTATGTTAATAAATACAATAATGTCCTTGATAAAATATTAACAGGTGGAGTTGCTATTAAATTATTATGACTGCCTATTATGACTGAGGTATGTATTATGACATCACTTATACACAATTAAGTCAATTGGTTAATTTCTTAATTATTAAAGCCGTCATTATAATTATCTTTATATGTATTTTAATTACAAATATTTGTAATTAAAATACATTTTAAATTTAAAGTTTAAGTTTCCTTTTTAATATAGCGGATTAAAGTAAGAAGATTTTTACAAAACGTACAAAAAATTGATGTACAACGTATAAGTTAGCAGTCTGAGCGCTTGAACGAATTTCAAGAGGCATGGATTCGAATCCCACTGTTTAAATTTTTATTTTTAAAAAAGGTTTTTGCATTTTATCGTGTATGAATAATACTTTAAATATGTAATAAAAAAATTTAAGTAAGGTTTTACACTGCAAAGAATTTAAAGATATACATGTATATGTATAAAAAGGACAACTTATCACAATATGAGAACCTACAATCTCCCACGTGCATAAGTTAGTATATTATATGGGTCTATAAGACACACGTGTTTATAATAATTTGCATAAAACCATCAGCGCATTCGACGATGTAATACGCTGCAACCTATATAAGATAATATTTTTAAATTCAATTAATGTATTAGCCTAAGATAATTGTATAAGTGAACTACATTATGTTACAAAATATTAAGATAAAAAATAAGAAGAAATTAATAAACAGTTATATCTAATCTAACTATAGCAGTAAAGGTTTACGATTTTTTTATAGGTTTGATTCAATTATAATTCCATTAAATAATCTTCTTTACTAGAAACAATATTTTAAATAATATTTGTATGTCGCGTATGTGTTTCAAATATCTCTGTGTTTATGACTTAACCGTTATTAATTTAAATTCTACCCCTGTATTTTGGTAATATTCCCCAATAATGAGTATTTATTTTACATAAATCGGTCATATAAAATAACCGTTTTATTAAATGAGCTAAAAACTCAATTTAGGCAGGCGAAACTACAAACAGGTTGTTAATAAATAAATAAGTTCTCTTACTATCTCTATTCGAAATTTACCTTAACACACAAATTGCAGTCAACAACATTAAGGCCAACAAGCAGGCCAGTAATAATCACAGCTTCCTCATTTAACATCAGAGCGTGCGGTTCGAAATACTCCTCTAAAGTTTCTTCACGATGTTCTAATAAAATTCTGAGGTAATCTGCGAGTCTCTTTTGCATAAGAGCTAATCTTAGCCAGGCACGGGCACGTCCCATAGCGGTCCTAAAATAAAATGGAAGACCATAAAACACTGGAGAAAAATAGTTTTCGAGTATATTTCGTTTGAAAACAGCTGACTTGAATTACACTTCGAAATAAAGGTTTACGTTAAGAATTTATTTAAAAAATGTTATTTCCAAAATATATACAGCAAGAAAAGTTTAATTTTAGTATGTACATATTATTATATACTGTATTATGAATTAATTATTAAGAAATATAGTCAGTCTTAATATTTTGATATTATTTTAGTAATTTCGTAAATGTAAAACAGTTTTATTGTGTTATAACGAAGAAATCTTTATATGTTTTAATTAAATTTTGTGAAGTTTGTTTTCGATTACGTCATAGGTTTCACGTTGAATTTGCGTTTCTTTAAAATTTTTAAAATACGTAACTTTTTTGTATTCCGTAAGTGCTAATTATGAAAAAAACTTCTTTTTTTATTTCGTAAGTCATAGTTATTGTTTAAAATAGTCAACTTACTAATGATTTTTTAGAATTGATAAAAATAATCAACTTACTTGACAGTTGGCAAGTCTCTAATACTTGCCGTAATATCAGCCGCTTCAGGTGAATACTTTTCAACCATTTGTAGAATATCCCACAATTCTTTTTTAGGGCCGAGTAAACCCTGAAAATATCTTTTGTTATAGCAATAATATAAAATACTAAGGAAATGGCAAAGTAATATGTAAGTAAGTTTAACTGTTTCAAATGTCGTAAACATTGTCGTAGGAGTACCTTTTTAGGTTTAAGTCCATGACGCATGACATGCTCAAGAACAATGAAGAAGTGGTGCAACGGCAAATGATCACTGTCGAGCATCCGGCCATAACGAAGCGATTGCTCAATCAACTCTTTCACGATCAATTTCGAGATGTTCACGAGATTGCTGCGTTCTATGACTACTGGGTCTCGAGCTACAAAAGATTATATCCATTTTAAATTTCAAAAGAATATGTTAGCACGTGTAAAATTACTTTAGTCACAGAAATACTAAGTAAGTGAAGTTACACAATTGCCACAGTTAACAAAACTATTTGAAAAACGTGGAATTTTTGAATATTGTTCATCAATTCCAAACTACCATTACCCATCAAGGAATGCATGGGATCGTCAGGTGAAGTTATTGCGCCGTTATCAGATTGACGAGTATATGAATCCTGCATTTCCAAATCGTGTAGTTCCTTCAAGCAGAGCCACTCTCCGTCAACTGACACGCGAAAATTGCACAGATAAATGGTGTCCTGCGCGCCGGCCATATCCACATCAGTATTTTCGTCACCTTGTATTCCAGATGTTAAGCCTAGTTCAGGCAAGGGTTCTACCCCACGTGCGGGTATAGAACGCATAATAAAGCAGCAAAAAAACTATGAAGCGAAACAACAAACACGGATGAGCGAATTTTGATCACTTGTTTGAAGGCATTTTAATTTATCCTCTTAAAATATTTTAAACAATTTTTCTTTGGGATTGTCTTGGTTTCTTTTGAAACGAACTATCACACATGTATAGAAATATTTCTTATTTTGATCACAAAGAAGCACCTCGAAGGACAATGTCACGCAATTGGTTTTTCCAGCAGCTTTAGAATAAGTATTGATTTTTCAGTAAGCATGAGTGTAGGGGTGAAAATCAATACATGTGCCCAGTGCTGCCATCTCATATGCAACATGAAAATTACTTTGTTTGCACTGTAGTACAATATGCCCATTTATTTTTTATACATTTACTTAATAGTTCAAAAAATGAATGACAGATGGAGTTTTTTATATTCATAAAAGTTGTTGTTACATAGTACTTATATGAAGTATAAATTTCTTTAAGGCATCTAAATGCTAATGTCTAATTATATTAATAGATTTAGTTTAGTTTATTAATAACAATAAAATACCTCTATATAGGTTGGAGTGTTTCAAATATTTTATACATTGTTGTTTAAGTGTAACTTTTCGGGTTTTTAAATTTATTCTTGTTGAAAGTATCAAGTTTATTTGCATATATATATTTAGAGTTACAAGCTATAAAATATTAATTTCTTTATATTTTTTGTTATAACAAAAATCTAAATAAGTAAGGATCAATAAGATATTATAAAAGCTAGTTAACAAATATATTACGACATAGGGGGTTTGACTCTACCTTTTTAAAAGCTCGAGTCGCTGACTTTGTTATATAAATACATAAAGGACTTAACGATAGTGTCTAGAATAGAGTGATTTTTAAATAAGAAAGAGTGAAGATAACAAACAACATGTGCATTATATATTATATTAGAATTTTGTTACAAATACAGTGTTTAGGAGAAAATCTTGAAACATTCATTAAATAAACATTTAAGTGTGTTGTTCTTGTTATAAATATTTAGTTTAATAAAGATCTTGTATTTTGTATAAGTGCACACAGTCTAAATCTCAACCTATTTTAAAATTTATTGATTTATTATTGTTCATTAAATTATTTTAAACTATTTAGTATGCAAATAGTAAACAAAATCATAATTCTATCATATTCTACTAGTATTTTTTGAGAATATTATTGTTGCTATTCAATATATCAGTCTGAAAATTATTTGAAAATAACATTTACATTTAGCATTACCATTAACATAACATAACATTTTATTTTTAATATATGTATATAGTTTTGTATTTTGATAGATAATGTATATTATATGATTTAAAAAATAATAGCGATGCGAGTAAAAGCTGATACATTTAAAGCTGTTTACAAAATTGTACGGTTTAATAACCCAAATGCTACTTAGAATACATTACTTACACTTAGTACTGTAATAGTATGATTTTTCTGGTCTGGATATCAATAGTTCCGGCCATTTGTCCTCTCTGTTTGACGACACGGAAGGAGATCGTTCCAGGAGGTGAGATTTTATTGAGGCAGTTGATGTAGCTGGTGAGACTTGTGGTTGTTTATCTTTCGAGGACGCCATAATTATTATCTATTAATTATTCCGCGAGACATTTCTGGAGAAACAACAAATTATTTTCATTTGACGTGTCACAATGTCACTTTACGTCATTTTGACATTTCAGATAAGTGAAAACAATACACACAGATTAATAATGACGAATTTCTCTTTTATGAACGCCCTAAAATCTAAAAACCCTTTTAAATACAATTTTCAAATTTTATACAAAATATCAAATAATCCAAAAATTTTATTATAAGCGATATATAACATTTTGTCATAATTGTTGAAATAATAATGAACAATGTAGTAATTAAAAACACCAAATAATAAATATGGATTAAATAGAAAAAAATACAATTTACTATTTATGCATATGAACAATTAAGCAATCTAGAGCCACGTGAAGAAATACTGCGAATGGATCAAGAGACCATCAAAAAAAGCGAGCTTCGAATATTGTTTAAACCCTTTTATTCCCTTTCAGGTTCGCTTTATTGGGAAAAATTACGATACTAGTTTGATTACTCGAGAGAACGTTACAGTATCTACTTAGTTTAAATAGTCGGTAGCAAAGGTAGATCCAGTCCTCAAAAAAGATTGTGGTCACAACTGCCTTAAAATCGGTTAAGTGTGAGCCGGAGTATGCATACAATTCAAAAACATGGAAATAATTACAATTCAGAAACTTGCACTAGTTATTTTTTATTTTATTAAGGGAGTACGGCGATATTGAAATGCCGCATAACGACTGGCATGGCGCAAATGGACCTCACAAATTACTATGGATTGTGGGCATGTTCATGGTGCCTACAACGGTGAATCCTCACTTGCTCCGTAGTAGTGATATTTTTCAAAACACGCTATTTTAAAAAAAGATGTAAGTGTGCATTTAAATGTTGTTAGTAGTTTTTAAATAACAAAAATAAAATGTTAAATATTGGCGGTATAACGAGCTGTACAGCTTGCATTGTGTTGTATAAACATGGCTTAAAGATTTTGGCCCTGAAATTGTGATTTAAAAAATTCTTCATATTGATTATTTATTTTGGACAAGAGCGTACAAAATATGGTAGTAGTCAAAGTGGAATGCATAACTTATTTCATGTTTTTATCACGGTTCATTAATATTACTAATATTTTTTTTGTAACACGTCTTGTGTCAAAATAAACAAAACGAAATATAATAAAACTTTCATATTTTTAAACTGTCAATGTAATGTGTTTCATTTTCTCTATACTTTTGCGTTAGTTTTTTAAAATGAATTTCCAATACGAGCCAATATTACAACCATTAAAAGTTTTTATTGTGAATCCTCTAGCACCGGCATCTCAACTAGTAATAGTTAAAATAATGTCTGGTTTAATATTTGGAAAAAGTCAACCGATCGATTTGAACCTCGTTGTGTCTTCTGATAACAGAAAATGTGTGGACGCTTTTAGATTGGAGATAGAGTCGTGTGCTTTTACGTACACTAATTCTATTAAAGTAATATCTGATTTGCCAAGGTATGTAGTATAAATAAATAAATTTTGCTAATTTAAAAAGGGAAGGGTGACGATCTTTTGTACATTTATAAATATACAAGTCACCGGGTCGTATCAAGGTATGTACCTACATGCTGCTTTTCAAGTAACTTCATGCTAATTTCTGCATAGCGGCGTAATAAGAGAGAACATAGTGGTAAGACCCTCCATTCTGCACTTGCCTCTCGGAATATGCTGCTTTTATTTACGATAAACTAACGATAAGTTGCTAAGAAGGAATTTTTGAAAATCTAATCTAAAAGAGTGGTTTGGAATGTTGGATGGCGCAGTCCGTAAAAAAATCATAATCAAACATTTCTTGAGGAAAATCCGGAACGATTTACTTCAAGAATATAAATAATTACAATCTAAATGTACGTTTAATAATAATAAATATGTGTATTGTAATATAACAATTTGTAATATTTACTTTATTTGAATCCATATAAATTTTTCATAGTGCTGCAGATGGCGATGTCTTCTGTTTTATGTCAGACTTCACCAATCCCAACATTTTTAAATTTAGTGAAGAAGATCTAGAGGATGAATTTAAAGTTCTAAATATTATAATAAAAATGGCAAACCAATTTGGTTGGTCTGATGAATCGAAGTTACCTGAGCCTGAAAAAAATACTTTTTATACTAAAAAGAATAAAAATCCGGAAGTTTCTAAGCAACGGAACCCTATTTTAATGACTGATGGTCTAATAATCATGGATATTTTAAAATGTTTATCCAAAAATATACCAACGACATCGTTATTTTGTCCTTCACCGTTAACAGCAATCGCTAAATCCGTTCTGGGAGATTACTTAAATGTAAATAAGTATATATGAAACTGTTTTGCAAATTACTTCATATTTAAAAAATTAATAGAAATAAAACAAATCAAATAATGTAATAAATCATTGATTTTGTCATTCTGACTTGATATTTTTGATGAGAAAAATACCTGATTGAAACGAAATTATCTTTAAGGTTCAATGTAATGTCATTAATGACGTACTTGTCTGGGCTGCAAACGACGAAGTATTTCACGTTGAGGTAGAGAAGCCTTTAATTATCCATGACTTTCATTGCAAGTCAGATATTATCGGAAAAGATCTTCTAAAATCATTGAATTTGGATTCAACGCAATTCAGTGCCGCATGGATGAAAAAGGAATTCATTCAAAAGGTGTTGGAACCGTTTTTATCGCACCGAGCCTAGAAAATCTATATAGTATAATGTATATTATGAACGTACTAAATGTTATCCCTTTATACAAAAGGAAAAGGTTAGGAATTGGGGGTAGTTTTATAGGCTATTTATTATGAAAAATAATTTGATTTCTTGTTCAATCATAATTTATTTAACAGATAGTCTATCAGTCTATGTCTACGATCAGATTAGCGCAGGCTCCCATGCCTAATCATAGGCACAGAGTGTGACTGTAAACGCGACTGGTTGTGGATTAGATTCCCACTCGAGGAATGGAAATATTTAGTGTTTCTATTTCTTCGTTTTGGTGTTGAGACAAAAGCTGTGTTAAGTTTCGCTACTTAACACGCGATGTCTCCAGAATTCGGTAAAATAGGAAACGCAGTATTTTAAAATTAGGTTCCCTATGTCTAACCTGGTGTGTGCGGGATACAGCGTGAAGCTAAAAAAAGATAATCTATATCTCTATAGTTAAAAAGTTTTCTTAAATCGAATGGAAAATGGATAGAATATACTAAATGTATATCGATTTTCCATTTTATTTCAGAAAGCTTAAAATTGTTATCAAAAATAATTTACAAGAAAAGTTCTACTAGCATGTTGGTACACCTGTTGTTGGTCAACTCAATCAAACTTCGACCACTATCTCCTAGACTATTAGAGCTACGGGTACTAAACTTGATATAGATTTACAGAGACTAGCTGGATAATCTTTGCCTAGCTGAATTTTGAAAAGTTTCCTATTTATCGCGGTCGGCAGCACCAAAACATACTAAGCTTATACAATAAATGGCTTCGAGATAAAAGATTATGCTAATGTTCGAAATATCACTAAATAAAATATAACAACTTCTTATCAATGTACTCATATGTACTACAAATATTTGAAATCAAATTTTACATAATTTTTTATTCTTTTCATTTGAACTTTTCTACAAAAATTATAAATGACCTTCAAAATGCCCTCGCTTCTCCATTTGATAGTGATGCAATATAAGTAACTATAGATATAGTTACTTGTATTATCGCGTACTCAAGTTATAAAAATTATAAACTCAATTAAGTATGAATTTTGAACAAAACAAAGAAAATCAGAGCAGTGTCTTTCAAAAGGGGACGCCTGATCTGAACGTTAGGCACAATTTTTTTGACTAAATCTTTCTTTCCTCAGCTCCATTAGCTTACATTTTTTAGTAAAATAGTAAAATAAATAAAATCATTGTTTCGGCTTGTCTTAAGGCTAATAACATACTAACAAAAATTTGTATTATTTATTTGAAATGAATGAAAATTCAAGTAAAAAACTAAAAATCTTATAAAAACATCTCTTGTCAAAAATAAATTTTATGAAAATATATACCTATGCAATGATATTTCACCTTTCAATCTGCGTCTCTTTGAATTGGTAGAGATCAATGACGAGAGTAATACAGTAGCGACGGCAAAAATTATCAACTTTTGAAAGTGTCACGTTTTAAATGGCAATCACTAATCTGATATGTAGAGATAGAAAATGAAACCTGCAATGCAGAACATTGTTGTGTATTAATGTTTTGTATTAAAAAAATACAAACAATGATTAGGCTTACAGTAAGTAGGAATATTTGTATACAGTCCCACATTAGCCTAGGCGATATTAGACTAAATAAATCGTGTATTTCAGTTACAGCCTTTATAACATACTAGCGGCGCGTTCGCGGTTCGCCGCGTTAACTCTATGACTGTTTCGTTAAATTAATATGACGTTAAATTAATATGAAATAATGTAACCTATGCTTAATCTTGGATTATCAACTATATATATTCCGAAATTCATTACAATCGGTCAAGCGGTTTTGCTTTTTCACATAAACTTTCATCCCCTATTTCAACCATTAAGAGGTTGATTTTTGAAAAAATAAGGAGCCTATGTTTGACCTTGGATTATCAACTATATATATGCCAAAATTTATTACAATCGGTCAAGCGGTGTAGATTTTTCATATAAACTTTCATCCCCTATTTCAACCCTTTAGAGGTTGATATGTGAAAAACTAAGTAGCCTATGTTTGACCAAGTCATTTTTACTACTTTCATTCTAAATTTCATCCAAATCGGACCAGTAGATTAGCCGTGAAAGCGTGACAGACAAACACACAGACATTCGCATTTATAATATAAGTATGGATGTATAATGTATAATAAAAATAGTATTATTTATAGTGTTTAATGGTTCTAAATGTTTTTTTTTAATTTTTTAATAAAGTCAACTTATAAAACTTAGTGCTATTAAGTTTTTAATAATATAGAACATTAAATTATAAATCCAGCTTAATATCAATAAAGTTATGTAAAAAGGTGGCGTCATCTGCGTCGAAGAATCCTTACGGATGTATTTATAGGGCGGCGGAATTTAGCGAAACTTTGAGAGACATTTGGTTAACGCGTATTCAAGGCAATGTTACGAAAGTTTGCACAAACATGGGTGTCATTAGTGACGGCTCACTTGGAACTATTAAAGGTAAATTTAGATTATCGTAAACATTCCCACAAAAAAAATACTTCTTAATGGAGATCTTTGGTATTCTTTTTTAATTGTTAAGTTTAAATCTAAATAATATAAAAACATAATGAAAAAAATCCCAATCAATGAGACTACTTAACTTTTTACTTTCTTCTAAAATGTGTTTATATAAAAAAATATTAAATTAATAGAATTTGTCGTATTTTGTGACGTCGGTCGGACGGTCCAGATTGTGTAGTGATCTAATTCTTTTGTTCTCTACCTGAAGCTATTTAAATATATTAGTTATAGTAATAGTTAGGTCCTTAAAAGGTACTTGAATTCATAATCAATCAGTGAACATCATTAAAAGTTAGAAGTTAGATAGTGTTACAAGGTAGTAGAAAGTACGAAGAAGATTGTAGAATAAAGCTATTCAAAGAATCTAAAGGATGGAAAATCTTACTTCACGGGATTATTTTACAACGGTCTTTCGTAACAAGTTTAGTATTGAAATTTGCAGATAAATAAGTAAAACAAAACAAAAAAAAAACAGCTTTACGCTTTTTCCCCCGTCGTAGGGTTAGAAGAAGGCCAGGGAGTCTAGTGTCATAACCCTCCGTTCTCCACTTGCCACCCGAAATCAAGACATTGTATGTTGAATGACGCAACGCCACGCTTTGTCTAACCTAAGCGGAGAAATTTTGTGATCATACTACCAAGCGAGAATCGAATGCACAACCAATCGCGATTACAGCCAGACCCTGCTCCACTGCGTCACGATGACCTCTAATTAAACAAAATTCTAATACAAGTTTAACGTAATATTATTACGCAATTTTATAACAGGACTCCCGTATGTTTTGCCAATTGAGTTGAGAAATGATTCTTGGTCCATCGACAGACGTTACGAGGAGGATTCGCATCTCAAGATGGAAATAAAAAGAATGAACAAAGCGGCCAGCGAACATCACGCAAAGGTAAAAAGACGTATAAATATTAGAACATACCGGAATTCCAACCCGTGCCTCACGGAAACCATCCAAGTGGTCTGACCACTAAGCCATGCGTTCTATTACCAGCTACGTTGAAATCCTTATATGCTTAATACAATGTATTTTTTATTGTCCAATTCCGTTGCGTTTTATACGTTTTCTAAAATATCAATACATGTTTTTGGAAAAATTTAAAAGATTAGATCTTTCAATTTTATCTTATGAAGGTTACTTGTTGTTTATCACATTTTAGCTGATATCATACTGCAAAAAGTTCTTGCAAGAGAATGTCATTTATCAAGCTTTCAGGGATGAAGATGACAGCGGTTCTACGAGCAAATATTAAGACAGTAGAGTTATCTTAGGTTATTTAATAAATTAAATGTTCGGAGATTTTCACTTCATAATTCTTATTAAAAATATTTAAAAAATATGTGTATATAGTTTATTAAAATTTATGGATTTGTATATTTTATTTTTAATTAAGAGTGTTTTATATAAGCATTAATAAGCCTTTTATTTTTTTTGCTGTTATATTAGCATATCACAACATAGTTTTTAAAAAAGTATATTAATTATAATTTTGTTGTGATCTTTCTCCCTATCACGTAAAATATAGAAGATGCGTTAGTATTAAAAGAAATTAAAAATGTGAATTGATCTTTAAAATGTTAAAATATTGATAAAATATTGATATTAATATTTCCGAATTTGCCCAAAGGCAAAATAATGTTCACATTATACTATAGTTATCTCTTTAAAAAAATGTAAACACAATTCGTTGTCTAACTTAAAAAAAAGTAATTTATTGATAGCACAAATAAAAACACAGTTATTATAATAACTTCAAACTTTGTGTAGTGTATAACGTTCATTACATATACTTATTCTGACTCGTAAACCCGTTGACGTGTAAAGTCGCGTTGCCTAAACAGCGACAACAAAACATAGCCTGTTTGTCTAATACTTATTTTCTTAATTTACTGTACTTCTAAAGCATTATTTTAAAAATATTGCTTTTCTTTTCCATATAAACCACATTATTTTCGTAAAAAGTGGTACAGAAGTTTTCCTTCATACATTATGCTGTTAGCGGCCCGGTGGCGGCTTCGCAGCTTGAACTGCGTAATTGTTTCGTTATATTTGTACCCTCGGGTGTGGATTTTTGAAAAACTAAGTAGCCTATGCTAACCTTGGATTATTAACTATATTTATCCATAAAATTATTACAATCGGTCAGGCAGTTTAGATTTTTCATATAAACTTTCATCCCCTATTTCAACCCCTTTCATCAAGAGGTGGATTTTTGAAAAAATAAGTAGCCTATGTTAGACCCTGGGTTTATCGTGTATGTCAACATCGTGTATGTTGATGACGAAGTTATACAAATATAAAAAAAATCTTGACGATTACATATAGGTTTTACACCTTGGTAATAATCTACCGTACCTCATAAAATTTACGTGAAACATGTAAACTAGCTTAGTATATTTCATGTTAAGTACAATTATTCTAGTACATTAGTCAAGGAATTCCACTGCATAATACCAGTATTAAAACTGGATTCGATACTTGAACCTCCGCCTCCATTTAATCACTCGAACCGAGTGTTAGCTTGATCTATTAGCCCGATAGTTGGATTGCTAACGCTGTAAGGGGAAGACAAATAAAAGTACATTTATCCACCGATTAATATTCGACGGACTTCGGGTCTGAACAACTCGACGGCGCAGATTGATGATCTTTATTTTATTTCCACCACGATCTACTCATTTTTCATTGTTAAAGTTAATGTATTTTATACTATATTCAATTACTGAAAGAAATTCTGTATTTTGAGAACAATTAATTGACCACATAAAACTTTTTTTTTGGCACAAAGAAGTAAAACGTCTTACTATGTTGAAATGAGTATTTGGTATGTTTATTTGCAGAAAATTGGAGTAGATTTTTTTTGTTATTTAGACTACATTGTGTATACATCCGACTTTTTGACATTTTTGAAATTTTATATCTATCTATCTATCTTATCAATTACGCGAAGTGCCCATACTCATTACTACTAGGGTAGGTATTTATAGTGTACAAATAACTGTTAACGAACAAGCAACTTTTCGTTACATTTAAGTATAAACTATAAAAAAAGAAATCAATATGTACCAACATGACTATAGGTGTATTTATTATATATACCCATTATGTTAACACATATAAAGAAAAGTAAAAAAATCTTATTTGAATACTTACATTATATTCTTGAGATCCGTATATAAGTCAGTATATAATTTATTTTTTGCACTTAGTGCTATAAAACGGTAAATACTTTTTGAATTTTAAAAAATAAAATGAAAATATACTCTCAGCGAGAGGTTGTGTAATAGAGGCATTAATTCAATTTACTACGATTCGATTACACCATCTGAGTGCTAACTTGATCCATTGGCCAGACGGGCGGCGTGCTAACGCGGTAAGGAAAAACAAATAAAAGCGCATTTACCCACCGATTAATATTCGACGGACCACGGTCTGGACTCCCTGACCACATCGTTTGTTTAACCTCTTCTGTCAATTTGATTTCCGACCTCAGGGTATGTAATTTCCATTACGGAGGCCAAGCGCTTTGTTTGTGGACGTGCGGAGCAATAAAGCTAGAAGATCTGTTTTATCAATTAGTTAAGAAACTTCCCCGTTGTATAAACTTTTTCAAAGGACACGTTGTCAAATAAACAACTTTGTTTTATAATACGATTTGATTGAGTGTTTTTAATTATGGTTGTCATTATTCTACTTTTTAATTTTTCTGTCATTTACATATTTGTTTAGAAAGAGAGAATTTTTGTTTGCAGCTTTCTGGTTTTCTCCCGTAGTGCGGTCATTATAGTAGTCAGAGAAAACCGTTTCAAGACACTTTCTTTCACTTTTTTTGTCAACTTTCCGCCCGTAATCGAGACATTGCTTGTTAAGCGGAACGGTTACGGAACTTAACGCCGCGCTTTCTCTTACGTACCAGCGATCTTTGTCTTGGGCATATATATATATGATTATACATTCCTCCGAGTGGGAGTCGAACCTACAATCATCGCATTTACTGGCGCCGTCCAACTGTGCCATGAAGGCCAGCTAGAAAATATTTAGGTTGATTCTAATTTTGAAGTAATCATAGTATTATAAATAATATGATAGCAACTAGATTTATATCAATACCTATAATCAAACGACTTTCGCAAATAGAACGTATTACTTATATTATTCATCTTCAGTTTCTACGTTTCACAAGTTTGTGTACATTCGCTGTTACTACTACGAAGAGATAACATGCCTCAACGATAATTTTCCAACTCCAGTCTTAGCTTCTGTATCTAAATACTGCCCGGGGCAACCTCGCGTATGTCTAGATATCTAATTTTCTTGTTTCGATTTTACGAGTAATGCAAGCAAGCTAGAACAACAACCTTCATGAATATCGATACAATTATTGCTTCAAATTTTCTTTGTACTATATTCTAAAATTACATACAATTTATATTTCAATTTTATTTTATCGGTTCAAGGTAAAGTTTTTTTAAGCGTAGCATGGTCAAGCAGTCAGAGAGATCCTAGTGTAATGGTACTCCGTTCTCCGGTTTCGGTCTGAAATCGGGATATTTGGAGTTGATTAGCTAACTTGTCGCTTCGTTTTATTTTAGCTACTAGAGCTAAGAAATGAAAACAGCATAATCATTTCCCGAGTGGGTCGAACTCACTAACATCGCGTTTACAGTCATACCCTGTCCCACTGCGCCACGCTGTCCTGAATATTATATTTTATTTCAATTATATTTCAAATAATTGTTTTTCTAACGGGTTCTAATTATATAAAATTTGCTAATGAATAAATAAACATAGATTTTCTAAATATTCCGTTATAAAAGTTTTCTCTAAATAAATAAGGTTATTTTATTTTTTATATTACTCCTAGTGTTGCGCAAGATTTTTCTTTAATTCTTATCTGGCTGATCTGAATTAGTAATAGCAAGGTTAGAGTAATAGAGTACTTTCTTAGCGTTCAGGGAATTCGAATCAAACTCGTCTCATTAGCTCGTACGGGAAAACTTGGATTAGTTGACCAACTTCTACTAGTAGACCGGTAGACGTCCACGTTGCTTCGATAACTTTGCTATACAATTTAATTACTTTACAATATTAAAAATCTTCGAGTCGTCGCAATTTATATGTAGAAAATATATTTCTTTAACTTCTTTAGAATCGATATAATTTTAAACTTGATAAAAGGAAAAAGGAGCATTAAAAAGAGACAAACGCATACATTACTAGAAAGATAAAAGAGACGGTATACATTGTTGATGGCACACTGGTGTGACTGGTTGGGGGTTCGATTCCCACTCGAGGAGTGGAAATATTTAATATTTCCATTTTCTTCGCTCTGGTGTAGAAGCACAGCACGGCGTTAAAGTTACCACCACTTAACATGTAATACCCTCAAAATGGAAAGCAAACGACGAAGTGACTTAACGCTAGGTTTCCTCTGCCCACCCTGCTATGTCATGACACTAGATTCTCACTACCGTGTGTCATGACACTCAGTTGTCAATTTTCCGTCCGAATTCGAAATATTACCTTTAAATGGATCGGTGATACGCTTTGTCTATACCTTTGCTAAAGCGGGAACAAGATATCAATATAAAATAAACATAATAATTCCTTAGATTAGAGATTGAACCATTCCCTAGACCGCTGCTTAGATAGAACCGCTGCGTTACGATAGTATTATCATCATAATGATGTTAACAAGCTTCCAAGCAAATTTACAATGTATTTTACAGAGAAAGTTGAGATAGTTTATTCAAACGAAACTTTTTCATAATCGTTGTTATTTGAAATTGAATGAAACGAAAAAGCAACCCTTATACATAATAACTTACATATGTCTATGGAATTTAGAGAAGAAAGAGTGAGATGCTCTTATTTAGTGTTTCCTGTTACTTGTAATTTAATATTTATAGGTAAGAAAAAAATTATAAAAAAGTAATTTCTATTTTTATGCAACTAAATAATTTCACTGTTTATTTTTCTTATACTTTCCTTTGATGTATAATTAATACTCATTACTCGCTATGATATTTACAAGTTCTGTATAAAATGTTATTAAAAATAAAAAAGCGTGTTATTTTGAATAACAGAAAATCTACGTTTTTTAACAAAGATTTAAGAATTTGTGATACAAAATAATTGATAATACCGCTTACCCTTCATAAGCTTCGGAGTCTTAGTGTCACATTAACGCAAGCAAGCTCCTGCGATTTTCCAGTCGGGTTGTGTCGCTCTAGAGACATTCGTTATCTGCCCCAGCTTGCTTGGATTTATTGACTTTTTTTCTGCCTTAATTTCCAGAGATTCGGTCGAATGGACGAACGCCACCACCGGAACATTAACGTTGCCCCGGGGAAATATCGTTTGTTTCATACTATTTTAAATTATCACTTAGGTACATTCTTTTTTGTATCTTAAAGAGTAAAATATCTTATATAAAATAATCGATATCAATAAATTGTTAAAGAAATGTTAATTTTTAAATAACATTTTTACTTTCAAAATATAAATTGAGTTTTCGGGCCAGCAGGTATAAAAATTATTTAAAAATTCAATGGCGTCCATAAGAAACTCGTTTTGGGAACGCAACGACTTGCGAACATTCCCATTTCCCTTAATAACATGAGAGAAATTGCTCGATTAGTGCAGAATGGAATAGATCGGAACGTTCAATTGCTAAAGGTAAATCCGGCTCAGCTTCCTCAGGTATTTTTAGTGTTAAATATTTACGCTTCAATTTTTTATATAATCAACCTTAGCATGAGTTATTTGACCTCATTTTAATTAATGTTGATCCATTTCCAATTTGAATGAAAATTTAATGTTGTAAATAGATAGAAGTTTAAAATTCTGAAAATAAAAAAAGAAGAACTTTCACAGGAATTGAGTGCTCAACAAGCTTTCCAGTTCTTTTTAAAAATTTAAATCCATCAATGGGACGATGCCATTTCTCTTTTCTATAGCCGAATGAAATTCGCAATCATTTTATTGTAGGTAACCATTAACCGTAATAGTGGAAAAACACAATCCTGGCATTGTTTTTTGAACAAGCAAGTTCCATTAAGTAAATAGTTTTTAAGGTGATATTTGATATATCGTGTTTGTGAACATGTAAAATATACAAACTGTAATCCATTTGTGGATAAAATTTAATTATCGTCGTTAAGGTTTTAAATCTACGGAATCTCGTAGAGGGCAATCACATGTTTAAATTACATTTTCTCTCAGAATTACGTGCGTTGTTGAGAATTTAATTTGTAATGATTTCTACAGTTTTTACTATGAGGTAACAGCAAACGGGTATTAAAAGCGAGAGATCGGTAAAATGTGATTATTCGGGTCGTCATTACTTGGTGAAAATAATCTAGTAAATCAGTTTTCTAGAAGACGGACGAAATTATAGATTTAATATTTAAATTACGATACGTTATTTACTAAAAGATAAAGTTAATATTCAAAAATAATTATATTTATATTGTTTCATTACATGAGTATTTAAAGAAAAAATGATAATTTTGTTGCTTTCTATTTATTTTCCAAATTACCAAAGTAAGAGTTTAAGTTCAGTCACGTCAGTCAAAATTTATGTGGTATTTAATAAATTTTATTTTGGGTATAAGCAAAATAAATGAAAATTGCCGCAACAGTAATGTCTAATGTACTTTTGTTTAAAAAAGTTGTTCTATCTGAAAACTGAAAAATCGCAATCTCTCTGCAATTTCGTCGGCATAGAATTCAACAAAATGAAAAAAAGTAGCCTAATTTAAAAAAAAAGCAAATTTAAAAAAAAATAGCCGAAGCCTATTTATTTTATCAGCTATCTGCTAGTGGAAGTCCTGTCAACCATTCTAGAGATTAGCGGAAACAAAGACACAAAAATTATAGTTTTTTGATATACATACATATGTATGTACGTATATACCGTTTTGTAAAAAGTGGTTATTTTAATATTACAAACAGACATTTCAACTTTTTTGATTATTGGATATTACCTATTGCTACCTTTTCTACTGTGAACGGTATAAAAGCCGTTCTATCTAATCACACCTGGTGATGTGTCAGATTATAGTTCAAAACAGTCAGATACCAATTAGACTAAGCCTATACATATTCCTGGCTAATATAATTCTTTTGACTTCTACATGAGATACGTAAATAATTTTTAGAAAATATATAAATTTCAACATTGAGTTGAATCCGCGCTTCTGGAAAAACGTCCCAGCATGCATGGCGTATGTCCTAGCGGCCCGAGCACTGCGACGAACTTGCTGCGTTCATATATTTATATTTATACGTTTATACGTTTTCTAAATTTTTTTTTAAATCATTCCGTTTTTTTAATTGTACAAGTTAATAAATAACATTTAAAATTGTAAATCATAAGTATTTAAAATTTTTTCACAAGGATTAACTTTCTAAAATAAATTTATTAATTACAAGAACATAAGTAAAATAAACTCTAATATATTTGTATGTTCATGTTTGGATGTACAAAACTGGCTTTAAATATAAAGTAACTAGCTTCTGCTCTGCACTATCTGGTGAATGCAAGCTAAATGGGATTACATATTATAACGTGCGTGCAAGTCCACAAGCTAAAGTTATTATATGTTCAAATAGTATATTCATTCATTAATTCAGAAACGTAGACTTGAACAGTTTGGAACTCGAATAAAAGTGTTCGGTATGAATCCAATCATAGACTTAGCAGAGGTAATTCTAGAAAAAGTAGGATATCTTGCCAGATTAAAAACATTCAATTTAAATATCCCGGACCTTTGTCCAGTGAGTTTCCGTAGGCAACCGGGCATGAAATTTCATTTAATCGCTGGAAAGAAGTGCGTCTCGGCTAATGCAGATTGCGAAGCTCACCCCCGGGACCGGTTAATTTATAGCTCAACAAAATTTTATTCTTTCTTTAACTGTTCATTTATCCATTTTTTTATAGTTAATGGAGTGGATTTAGTGAATTAGATATTTAATTTAGGTAATTACAGCGTGCCTTTCGTCACATCGCGTCCTCTTAAAGAATTTTGTAGTCTCTTTAGTAATTTCTTTTTTAATTGGTGAAAATGCCCTTGAATATTTTGTTTTGACAGGTAATTTGTTAAGAAAATCTTCGACATCATTAAGTTGGATCTCATTTTTTTGAGGTCGCATCGAGAGTAATCATGACCTAGTTTTATTCGCGGTCGATGCACATATTATATAAAAATATTTGTTATATTTTATTAAAATAAGTACGAAAAAAATGTATTTTATATATTTTTTAAATTTAAATTAATTTCAGATTCATGACTATACCATTAGAAATTTTTAAATAATTATAGGATTAATGTTTTCTCTTTTTATATATTTCTTTGGTTCTTACTTTTATAAATTATTCTGTATTGTTGTACCCAGTTTATTTTTGTAAATGTCACTATCAATCATTTTGATGAAATTTGCTACTTGTACTTGTAATATATACAATATTTAAAGTTTCGAATACTAAAATGAAATTAGTATAAAATATCTAATGCAAATCCATGCATGTAATGATGTCAGAGAGTTATAGCTAATATTTATCGACATACATACTATACCTATCAAAGAACCAGATTGCTTGTTTAGACGATAAAATAAATACGAACCGATTCCCTTCTGATTTGGTGACCTTTTCTTGTTGACAGCTTTATCGTTAGATTTCTAAGATGTGAGGGCGTGGAAAAGTTAAATAAATTTAAGGAGAACATTAGATAAGGGAATGGCTTTTGTAATGTGTTCGGGACGCCGTAAATGCAACCAATGTGTGCCACAGATATCTGTCGAAAACATACTGCGAGTTCGAACTTTGCGTTACAATTAGGTGTAATTGATCGGTAAAAAGATACCGTAGTATTCATTTGAAATGGGCACTGCAATACCAATAATTCTTACACATAGTAAAAGTATCTTATATATCTCTTCCTACGATATATTTACGTAGCAAAAGAATGCAATGTATGAAAAACACACAAAGTTTATTCTTACGAGCACTCGTTTCTCAGAAGAGAATGCTGTTTATTAAATATTTTAACATTTTAAGAGTGTTAATACACTTAAGATATGCAAAACATTATTAAAAAAGGTAAAAACAATTAATGAAATGAATGAATTAAATATAGAAGAATTCGAACCTGCGCCTTTTGGAAGGCGAGAAAATGCAGATTTACATACGGCCTCAAATCAAGCTACGGGATATAACTGTTTTAGCATAGAAGTCATTTAACCCTATTTGGTTAATATATATTTTATAACCGCAGCTCTCTCATCTCATCTCAGTCAACGAAGAAAAGTAAAAGTAATGTTTTTATAAGAAAATCTCTTAAAATTATGAGTAATAAGTTATCATAGTAATTTAAAAAAATATTCAGTGTATGTAAATAGCTTTAAATGGTACAAAACTTTTACTATGAATGTTGTAGAACTATATAACTAAATATTTGAATATGCTACATTACTGTGTTCTTTTATAAAACCGTCTGAAGTGAGTAAATGGAAATGAAAAGCAAAAAAGGTGTAATAAATCCAATAGGCAAGTCCAAACCTACATACGTTTGACGTTGAAGAGATTAATATTTAAAGTAGATATTAATACTATTGGCTTGTATAAAGCTTTATGAAAAATTGCTTCTCTTATGAGTATATTTTATGAAATGAAATATGTTATTTTTTAATTTATTACTATGTAGACATTTAAGTAAATAATATGATCATGTGTTTTCGCGATTACTACACATTTTGAAATGTCACAGGTAGACTGTCAGTCTACCTGTGACCACGGACTACTGTAGTGTTCGAAAAGTCGGGTTTCTAAAAATGTTTCTAAAAAAGTTTCGCCTCCCAGAGAACTCTTTCTACGCTATAACACGCGGGAATTGTGTAAAATAAAAAAAAACA
Source organism: Dryas iulia moderata (assembly GCA_019049465.1). Taxonomy (NCBI): domain Eukaryota; kingdom Metazoa; phylum Arthropoda; class Insecta; order Lepidoptera; family Nymphalidae; genus Dryas; species Dryas iulia. The sequence goes on along the minus strand of CM032419.1, from coordinate 6,744,676 downwards.
ATTTTGCAATATTTTCAAGTTATTAACATCGATTTTTTTACTATTAGGAATTCATAACGCAGGTATAAGTGTACTCCACTTTCAAGACCGTTTATGAAGATAAGTTAAATGGTAGTAGAGACGTAGTAGTACGTATGGGATTAGACTGAATATATCTGATACATTTTCGTCTCTCATAAAGAGTTGTGACCGTCGCAACAGCGTCTACTCAGCGACAAAATAATTTCATACCATAACAATATTATACGAGTATATTGCTGTTAACCACTAGAATTTTGTTTTGCAAGATTACTAAAAATATAGATGGGGCCAGTCGTGGCGCAGTGGCAATAAGTATCACTATAAAGCGACTGGTTGTGGGTTCGATTCCCACTTGAGGAGTGGAAATACATACTTATATTATAAATGCGAAAGTCTGTGTGTTTGTTTGTCACGCTTTCACGGCTAATCTACCGGTCTAATTTGGATGAAATTTAGAATGAAAGTAGTAAAAGTGACTGGGTCTAACATGGGCTACTCATTTTTTCAAAAATCAACTTCTATAGGGTTGAAATAGGGGATGAAAGTTTATATGAAAAATCTAAACCGCTTGACCAATTGTAATGGTTTTTGGCATAAGTATAGTTGATAATCTAAGCTTAAACATAGGCTACATTATTTTTTAAAAATACACCCCCGATGCTTGCAATATAAAGAAATAGTTCACGCGGCGAAGCCGTGGCGGCGGCGTTAAATTAATTAACACACAACGTCTCGATTTCAGGTGGAAAATAGAAACTGGAACATCTTGACACTTAATTCTCTCTGACCACCCTATTAAACAGAGAACAGTGTGAAGCTGAGAAATAGAATAATAAAAACATAGCAACTCAAAGTTGTTTACAACTTTAAATAGGCCTAAAGAAAAATTAACAATCAAAATATGCGAAATCCGATAGTGAAACCATAAATCTTCAACAATAAAGTAGAGTTATGGCATATGTTAGAGCGTGGAGTTAATTTCAAACGATGTCACAAGTTCCGAACACAATATGGCATCATTGAATAACCACGGTGCTTGAACGGCGCATTGACGTTGACGAAGATTGCCTATAAATAATGGAGTCGGCTAACGACTGACGCCGCGCGCAATACGTCAGAATCAAATCTATTGTTAGTTCATCAGTTCATGCTGCGGCTCCTTGTTAGTTGCGATTATCGAGCTATCCTTGCTACGTAAGCTATATATTTTTAGTCGCCCTAGAAGAAAATTTATTTTTAAAGACTTATAAAAATATTATTTTATTTTAAGATCTGTTATAGTGCTAATACTTTTTTATTCGTCATGTTGAACACTTTAACGTAATAATTAATGTTACAATTTTGCAATACAATAATCACATAGTTTTTTTAAATAACAATTTCAATATTTATTTAAATAAAACAATCGAACTACACAGCGTGTCAAATAAATTACCTTTTTCAATTATAAATACATACAAAAAAGTTTTTTTCTCGGATTAAAAATGTATAAATGAACTAAAGCGTATATTGTACATGTAAGGTGTTAAAATATTTCAAAACTAAGGGTATAATTCACTGGGACATGATGAAAACAGTGAATTGGTGAAGCCGTGCTGTCGGCACGCTTGTATAAATGTATCTGATTTATCTGCGCCGCATGTCCAACTCTGTTTTATAGCTCTATCGTTGTTTTCCACAGCCCATTGCGTTCATCAGTGCGTGATGTACTCAGGGCGAACTGAGTATGTTCTATAATGATTATTAATGATTTCAAACATTTAACGCTGTGTATGTTGATGTATATATATTTAAAAGTTAAGTATTATATTTTTTAATATGGCTAGGGCTAGTCGTGGCGCAGTGGCACAAGTGTGTGACTGTAAACGACTGGTTGTGGGTTCGGTTCCCGCTTGAGGAGTGGAAATATTTGATATTTCTATTTTCTTCGCTCTGGTGCCGAGGCAAAGCGCGGCGTTAAGTTCCGCCATTTAACATGCAACGCCTCCGAATTCGGCGGAAAGTGGGAAACGGAGTGTCTTAACACTAGGTTCCCTCTGCACACCCTGCTGTGTGCGGGATACAGCGTGAAGCTAAAAAAAAGAAAAAAAATAAATTGAAAGATATTTATATTTATAAGCAGTTCAGTTTCATTCAGAGTTTTATTACTTTCTAATAATATGGAAACTAGTAAGAAGCCCAATATTCTTTATCAATATTACGGTCCAGTTTCTACACAGAAACCTTCTGTAGTCCTCTTAGAGTTTAAACTGTGTTTGTATGTTCAATTAGTATTCTAGTCAATTAAAATTTCCCTACTTAAAAAAGCCAAACAATATATTTTAATAATTCTTTGCTAAGTTTTTTTAAGCTTTATTTCACCATGGTGTTGTATTATTATAGACATAAAATATATAAGGATGTAAAAATCCGTAAAAAACCATCATTATTTTCAAGCAGAATGTTGATAAAGTTCTACATAAAGATCACCTTGTAAGTAAAGGACTAAGAATTTATTAATGCAAATGTGTGTCACAAATCATATGGATAGTTAATAGGTATTCTTGTTGTCTTGTCACGATGCCATGTCTAATCGTTATTAAAGGAATTTTAAAATTAAATTAAATATAAATAGCTTCACGCTATATCCCGCACACAGCAGGGTAGACAGAGGGAACCTAGTGTTAAGACACTCCGTTCCCCACTTTCCGCCGATTTCGGAGGCATTGCGTGTTAAGTGGCGGAACTTAACGCCGCGCTTTACCTCGACACCAGAGCGAAGAAAATGGAAATATTAAATATTTCCACTCCTCGAGTGGGAATCGAACCCACAACCAGTCGTTTACAGTCACACGCTTGCGCCACTGGGCCACGACTGGCCACAAGGAATTTTCAAGGAATTAAATTAATTAATACGCAGCTTCAGGTTTTTTAAACGTGCAGCAGGATAATCAGAGGTAGCCTAGTGGTAAATTACAACAATTAGAATTTATATAAAACTGTCTCCCAAGAAACTAATTCAGTATGGAGCTGAGTATATTTAAGTAAGGATGCCTGACTATTTTTTTAAAAAAATATTGATCTCAGTAATTCTTATAAACCAATGAGAAACAATCATAATTATTTTCTAATATTTTAACCATATTATTGTAAGTAACCACTAGGTCTATAGCACCTATAAAATAAATACAAAATCCTAAACATATTATGAACAAGCTAAAAATAATAAGTATTAATTTCAATAACGTTAATTTGTAAGTGTCGAAAGCACGTTATAATATATCGGAAAGTTTCTTGGATGGGATATTTTATGCGCATACCGAAAGGCATAAATTACGTGCACATTATACAGTTAAAACGACCAGTGAAATGAGAACGGTGGACCTCAATGGAGCTTCCGTTCTCATATTGAATTACTTAGGTTGGCACATGAGAGGGAAGGGAGAGTTCGAACTAAATTGCGGGGGAAGGTGAGGTAGCAATTCGTCTCGTCAGTCTAAGGCCAGCTTATCGAGCACTCCACACTCGCTACACTTGGCACATGCTAACTGAAACTGATTTACGTTATAGGTTATAGTTTATTCACAAATGGACATTGCTTTATAAGATTAGTGGCAGTCACATGAATAAACAAGCAGCGTTGTGATCATTGGTCTTGTATGAATTTCATTTTGGTGTCATAGTGTTTATGTTAGTGTTACGATTTGGGATCTCGTTAACTGAATTAATTTTGGAAGTTAGTTTATAATTTATACATTTCGAATGGGTGTTCCGGCTGTGATACTAAATTGTTCTATTATTATCTTAGTTATATATAGTTTTAGGTATATTATTAAAGCAACTCATTGATATCGAATTTTGTTGAAAAATTGAGAATTATAATGTATTTGCTTGTAATGGTTGTTGTAGATTTTTTTTGCGTCGCGCTGTATCCCGTACACAGCAGGGTAGGCAGAGCGAGCTCAGTGTTAAGACACTCCGTCCCCAACTTTCCGCCGAATTCGCAGGCATTGCGTGTTAAGTGGTAGAACTCAACGCCGCCCTTTGGGACCAGAGCGAAGAAAATGGAATTATTAAATATTTCCACTCCTCGAGTGGGGATCAAACCCACAACCAGTCGTTTATAGTCACACTATATATTTAATGCGAGATTCATGGCATTTTATTGATATTTAGGAAATTAGTTTCAAATGTACAATAAATGAGATAATATATTACTTATGAAAATCTACAAATAAGGTAAAAATAAAATTAGAAAAAATGGGTTTAACATTGCATCTTAAAAGATTTTTCGCTTTTATTTAACGGATATAATTCTAAACAACTGTTTCTTTGAAGTTGGCTAAATATTTAGTAAACATTTCATTTTTTAAAAGAATAAATTTTATACAGAAAATAAAAATCCAGTCCTTTTTGAATAAGGAATAACGCTGCGAGTAGTAAGAAAAATGTGTAGATTAAAGCTAATACAGTCCATCTCGAGACGAACGATTTATTCATTCAATAAAACTATAGGCATCTTCTTTTTCAATTTCCTGATAAAAAGATAACTAAGAAGTCTGCACTTACTTTCAAGCCTTTTACTGCTAAAAATTCATATTATTACCACTGAATAATAGTAGTCTACTTTAGTAGCTCGTCGGCAATAGATCGTCCGGTAATGTTTTGCATTAAAATTTTTAATGTGATAAGTACCCTTACATGCAATAATTATAAAAGGCACACTTAAAAATATTAAATAAACATAGAATACCGTTGTCTGTATTGTCTTATGTTTCTATATAAAAATAAATTATTGTATTAGTATTTACATTCATTTTTAAGTAATTCTCATAAGATATTGTAATGCAATTGCTTTAGAGTTCCTGATAATAATATGAACATAATAGTAGGAGTAGCCCAAGAGAAAAGCCGTCTTACTTGATCTATTTTAATTTTTATTTCCTCTTGGTTCTAGAGAATAACAAGGTAAAATAATTTCCGATAAATTCGAAACAAAAACAAAGGATTAATAATAGTTCGTTCGGTAAAACGGAGCGTATCAAAGGAAACGACGGTAAAATGGCAGTCTCAACTTAATCTTGCCACTTAGAGGAGTACAGATTGTACTGACATTTTATTGATGCCTTCGAAATAGAGTCCAGTTCTGAAAGAGGGCTTTTGCTATGAGAAATATAACCTATTCGAAATATTAAATTTATTAAAAATAAAAGATTAATATATTATAGTATTCATTAGTTGTATATTATTTTCGCTCTGGTATCTAAGACAAACAATGGCGATAAGTTGCCACTTAACGCGAAAAATGGAGAACCGAGTGTTTTGACACTATATACACTCCAATAAAGCATTCAGATAAAGTATTACTATTTGTACAACTTTATAGTATATTAAATACATATCTAGGCTTATTTTCTTAATTTCATTTTGTTTTACAGAAAGTCACATATTAACAGAAAGACATTTAGTAAAAAGTTTCTTCCCATTGCCGACCTCGCCAACCGAGTGAGGGAAATATAAATCTAGTTTTTAGTTTTTAAACAATGCACTACAAAATATTGAAATATCACAGATAATATAACAGGGAAGTTTGAAAAAAATATATAAATAAATAAATTTACTTGTTTATTTTTAATTATTCCGATCTCATTATATTGGACAGATCCTGAGCACTCGAATATATCTATAGAATAGAATATCATTGGGCTTAAAAATAAAATTCTATTTCAGAAATTTATTGAAATCCTATTTTGAGACGAGACACGCTAGCGATTGTATAGATGACGGGCTGATTTGACTGTTCACGGCTGTAGGTATTATCGCGTTCCCGAGGGAAGTTTCATTAACTGGTGATATTACGTTACAATGTGCCCGGGAAGACGGTTCTGTTGCGCTGTTTTGACCTAATTAATATATCACCGAGGGATAAGACGTCTACGGCACTAATTTTGATTAATTGCTAGAGCTAGAGTTTTATCAGGTTACCTTAAGGGGTGTGATTACCATATATTAAAAATTTGACCTTTTTGTGTAATATTATTTTATCAGAATATAGCTTAAGTTATAAATTTAAGATAAGATTTATATCTTACCTTAAATTTAGAATTATTTTTTTTCAACAATCAATTACAATTCTTTTTTTTTCGCACGATGTATAATAATTTATGCGCTATTTTAAACGCCATTGTACATAAAAGAATGTGTTCTACATAATATTTTAATATGTATATTTTAAAGAACGGATATTTAAGCACACATTCCAATAAAAAACGAAAATGTTGATTTAATAACAAACACTAAACAGTTGTTTCATTAAGGTAATTTAAATAGTTTAGCTTTTTAACATTGCATATTTATGAAGCTACACAATGGTCCGCTATGACAGAAATGTGATAATTTGCGAACGTTATACCTAAATTATTTCTATTTTGATTTATGATATTAGTGCAGATTGTTTCCTGGTGGTATATAAAAATCGACATCAAAAATATCAATTAATAAGGATTATAGTCTTTTATTTTGTTCTCTAATTAATAAAAAGTAATTGTAATTGCGGTAATATTTTTAACAATTAAAAGTGTTATTCACACATTTTAGAAATGGAATTTTTGAAAAAACGTATAAAATCTGAACACAGAGGGATACGAACTCATGCCTCTTAGAAACGGTCCAAGCTCTGTGACGGCTGTTTAGCCCATAGCCCATAGAACAATGCGTTCTACATCCGGCTGATGATATTCCTATACGCTTACTACAATTTATTTCTATTGTTAATTTCTAAAAATGTCTTAGTCCGGGGTTTTATTAAATATTTTTTTTTTTCTCTGCACTGTTACATATACCTACCAAAGTAATTCATTAAGTTCTTCCATTTAACATGAGGACGTTAATGTCTTGACACTAGGTTCCCTCTGACTACTCGAATAAGCGGGAAAAAGCGTGAAGCTGTTTGTTTTTAAAGAAGTATACTTGTACTGTGCTGTACTTTGTGAATATATATCTATTACAAAGTGCAACAATTTAGTGCCAAGTAATCTACTTTATGTGCGCACTTCGCTTGAACAATGTACACATTACGTACTCGTAAAAATAAAATGTTATAAACAATATGCGTATACATATCAAAATACTCAAAAGCTTGAAATTTTTTTTGTTGAAATAGTATATATTTTAATATAAGTGCTTCAAGCAATCTTTTTTCCTGTATACAAGGAATAGTATAAATGGGATATAGTGGCCAGTCGTGGCCCAGTGGCACAAGAGTGTGACTGTAAACGACTGGTTGTGGGTTCGATTCCCACTCGAGGAGTGGAAATTATATTTCCATTTTCTTCGCTCTGGTGTCGAGGTAAAGCGCGGCGTTAAGTTCCGCCACTTAACACGCAACGCCTCCGAATTCGGCGGAAAATGGGGAACGGAGTGTCTTAACACTAGGTTCCCTCTGCCTACCCTGCTGTGTGCGGGATACAGCGTGAAGCTATTTGAATATTTTAAACCAAATTAAAAAAAACATGCTTTTCCCTGCTATGCAGAGAGAGCGCAGTGTCAAAATATTCCGTTCGCCCCTTTCCACCGGAATCCGAGACATTTTCTGTTGTGTTGAAAACTCAACCCCACAGTTTATCATAGGTTCCGGATAAGTGAAAATATTATGTAATCATTCCCCCTAGTGGGAACCGACTTCACAATAAGGCCGCTTAAAGTCATACTTTATCCCACTGAACTACGAAGGCCACAATAAATATAAAAAATGAAGTATTGTGCTATAAAATAATATTTATATAAAATAATTTTTACAAATTTATTTGTAAAAATGGTTAAAACCAAAGCGAACTTAAGCTAAATAATTGTTCAACTTAAGCAAATAGTGTCTTAACCACCTGGGCCTTGCGTTAATTTGGCCCGTATAATGACCCGCAGGTAATACAACATTATGCTTTACCGTGCCGTGTAATGTATAAGTGTGTAAGTAATCCTATAATTACCTCAGTTCAGGCTCCGTTTTCATTGGTCGTAAACCTCAATGGCTCTGCAACACCGGACCGTCCCATTGCACTATAAAGTGTCGGCTAATAGGGATTACTACACTTAACGTGAGATTTACTTTAATGTTTTTTGGATAGTTAAAATTTTATTTCATTTCACTTATTATGTATTTAATTACTGGGGAATTAAATTTACAATTGTTATTTTATTTTTCTTTAAATTATATTGTTATGTTTTCTTTTTGCTTTTGCGTCGTGATAACTTGCATGTAATTTTTAAGTTATTGTAAGTTTCGAGTAATTTAGATTGCTATGGATAGGTTGGACAAAAGTGGAAAAAATACAATGAAGTTTACGTCTAAGTAAAAAAAAAAAAAATATAGTCTTATATTTTTTTATAAATAAGTCAATCTATAAAAAGATTTTTATTATTGCTCGACTACACGATACAACCCGTAGTAGTGTAAGTTGAGTAAAACTTTTATAAAAACTGTACGAACTCTATGAAAAAAGAGTGCTCGAGAATACAACAAAAATGTTATTATTTCCTTATCAGATTGTTTCGGAAGAATTCCAGTCATATAGGAAATAATCCGATGGGTTAGTATAACTTTATTGTTATAAAGTAGCACGTGAAGGATAAAGGTGCCGCGAACTTTTGCCGTGGTAAAACTTGTTTGTAACTTCATGTTACTGTATGAGCAGTTTAGCTCATGGTTTGGTTATATTATGAGAGGTGACTATGTTTACACTTCAATAGGGATATATTTGCATATTTTTTATTTTTTTTTATATCTCATTACTGTTATTGTTTATACAGTAGGTACTATTATTACTACTAACTATATATAACAAATTTTGTTAAATTATTTTTGATTCAAACAGTTTAGTCTATTTTATTTTATTAGTTTTTTGAAAGAATCAATGCTTTGTGCTCAGCTTTAGCTGCTCAGTTTGAATATTATTAATGAAAATGAGAAAAGGATCTTGAAGCGCTCAAAAGCTATACGTTATATTTCAGGTTCTATTTCTGTTCAGTCAACGTTCAGTCTAAAGTGCGAATAGAAATTCCGGGGTTGAGGTAAAATTAGCGTGTGAGTTTATATGTGCTTGTCCATTGCAGTGTCTAGAACAGGTCAGGACAGCCGGCTAACCGCAGTTTGCGCTAGCCGCATCGACTGCAACTGGTTCGCCAGACTGACACAGGAAATTAATATAAATTCCTATCACATGAACTCCAAACAGGGCGCGCCTCGCCGTCACACGGCCAGTGATGAGCCCATTGTACGTTTCAATCGAAACTCGCTGGTTTATTTATGATAGTTTAGCTCTAAACGATGTAACTCTATTGTTGTTTATTTTGTTCCCATTGGAATGCGTTTTGATCTCATAAAACTACCTGTAAATTTAATATATTTTAAATTAAAATATGGAATTAGAGTAATAAATTTAAAAGTAGCCAGAAAAACCGATAAATTATAATGAATGAAGCTAAATTGGATGGTAAAATATACAACCGTCAGCCCGTGCAGTGTAAATACTGCGGGAAGTTGATACTCGTTCACATTTCGTTGGGTTTAGACAGTCATATTGAGTAAAATAAAAAGCATCTTTCACAGAAAAGCGTTCAATTTTCGTGATAGTATATAATTTCCTTTCATGCTCATGTATTGTATCTCAAGTAGAAATAGTAGAATATACCTAATATAATCTTGTATGTGTACAAGTACACCTATTGTTATACCTGTTAAGATAAAGTAAGAACAAAGAAAATATTAAGAATCAGTATTGTTGCTTATTTTGATATAATTATGTGCATTAATAATAGTTTATAACATATTTAATTTTTTTTTAGCTTAACGCTGTATCCCGCACACAGCAGAGTAGGCAGAGGGAACCCAGTGTTAAGATTCTCCGTTCCCCACTTTCCGCCAAATTCGGACGCGTTGCGTTTTAAATGGCGGAACTTAACGCCGCGCTTTGCCTCGACAATAGAGCGAATAAAATGGAAATATATTTCCACTCCTCGAGTGGGAATCGAACCCACAACCAGTCGCTTCTTTCACAGTCACACTTTGTACCTCTGCGCCACGACTGGCCACAACAATAATTAATAAAAAACATACTTAATAAGAACCTATTTAATAAAATACACAAGTAGGGAACGGAGTGTCTTAACACTAGGTCCCTCTGCCTACCCTGCTGTGTGCGGGATACAGCGTGAAGCTAAAAAAAAACACATATTTAATAAAAAGCCCCAAACAAAAATAAAAAGAAGTTGTTACAAAAATTATTTAACATATAAACCTTTAAAATTTTCATACAATAGTACGTACGTTCATTTTATCACGATACCGTCACAGAAATTTTGCGTGTGTTGAAAAGTGCCTACCGTATATAAGGAAGTGAGACGCCGGAATCCGCCTACTTAGGGGCAATACTATCGCACAAAAGAACGAAATTGCTTCCATCTCCATAAACAGTTGGTTTGTCGATTTGGCGGGCCTTTTGTATCAACACCTTCGATATGGTACGTATGTAATTGATACTTTACTTTGTTTACTTTTATGTTTTAAAATGTTTTTTTTTTAATATTTATTTGAGAAAATATTTAAAGAGGGCTTATTCAGAAATACATACCCTTGTCAATATTATGGTGTTAACATACCAAACATTTTTTTTCGAATTATAAATTATATTTATATAAAAAAGTCATATATGGCGAAACTGCCCACTTTATACGAGTCAGTTAGAAAAAGGGTATTCAAAATTGTTATATAGACTCTAGTGTCCACGTTACAGGCATTACGTGTTAAATGATAGACCGCAAAACTTAACACCACTGCAAACCAAATGCGGCAAACTAAAATCTTTCAAGTATAAATATTTGAATTGTAAAGTTGAATGCTTCCTATCCTATCGTGGTTCGAATAGTACTCATTATACAACAAAATTAGTGTATCTATCTTCATTTAATGTTTTTAAGTGGCTACAACTTTCATAAGCATATTCTTATATAGATAGATGTTAAACGTCTTAAAAGGCATGATAGTGGATAATATTTTTATTTATAATACTATAACAGGCCATCGCGCTGTAGTGGGACAGCCTCTAACTGTCAACTCTGGGTTTGATTCCCAGTCCGAGAAATTATCATAATTTTAACATGATTTAATTATTTCAATTTAATATTTAACAATGTCAATTCCTTCGCTCTGGTAAACTGGGAGTTGAGGTCTTTCCCTCAATAAGTAATGTCATGAGTTTGGGTAAAGTGGGAGTTTGAGTCTTGACAGAGTAAATAAAATAATATAATTACATAAAAACAAAAACTTAAAATGCTATTTAATTTTTTTTACAATAAATTTACAAAATCCGTCACAAAAATTCCTTAAGAGATTGTTTCTAAGAACAATTGAAAATTATCTTAAAATATTCTCGTTCTATAGAGTCACAAAAGGTAAATAATGAAAATAACAAAAAAATACTCACTTACCAGGTGTAAGCTATTGAAATTAGACCATTGAAAGTTACTTAACTTATTTTTAATAAATAACTCATACCTTCCAACTTCCTCATTCCAAAGATTAAGGATTTTGTTGATTTTTTCTTTTTGCGTCGTTAGGAACTACAATTTACGCAGATCATCCGTGCACAAGGCAACTTAGAGAACGTGGAACTTAGAGAACTTAGAATTTCCAAAATATATAATATAATATTTCCAATATTAGTTAAATTTGTATTAAAATAGTAATTTAAAATATCTAAATAGCTAGTGATTTAAAATATCTAAATACTTAATTTCAGAATTTTAAAAAAATAATAAAATGATTTTTTTTTATGGATTGAAGGAGGCAAACGAGCTGAAGGCCCACCTAGTGTTAAGTTACCTGATTACCTTCGCCCATAGACATCCACAAAATTCAAGTTATGGATGCGTTGCCAGCCTTGAGAATATAGGACAGAAGGAGGGAGGAAGGATGGGAAAGTTGGGAATAGGGAGAGCTGGCTTACATGCCATCGAACCGGAACACATCACAAGATATTTGGCGGTTCGTCTTTGACATGATAGTGGTCGCGAGCCAGTCGGAGATCGAATCTCCTACCACCAAACTACTGGGTTACCTGCCTTTTACGGGACGCTACCCAGCTGCGGGGGGGAATTGTATTCTTAACTCGTACCCCCACGGGAAAAAATGTTGAGTATTTGTATAGAAGGCTGTAATTTTTGAAGTTAGAAATTTGAAATTTTATTTGCTACTATTTAAAAATTAAAAAAAGATTTTTTTCAGCGATCTTTAAAAATTCTACCTGAGGTAGAGAAAATAAGGGTTAAAAAGGTAAAATAAATAAGTGAACATATAAAAATTCAAAAAAATTGAGATTGGGAATCAACGGCTTAGTTATATCACCGAAAAAAAAAACCTCGGAGTGAAGTGGGTGCGCGGATCCAATGCCACTGTACACTCTAGTAGATTGAAGATCAGAGGGTAGCAGCAGGCACTACGCACATTTCGCTACAAGTATAGTATTTAGTATCAGGTAGATTCGAGCTCACTTATGAATTCCACAGCATAATCCATCCGTAAGGAATATTTGCGTAAATTATATGCCCGGTGATAAAAAAAGAAAAAAAATGACTTGATTTTGGGCGGAAAATGGAGAATGAAGTGTGTCGTGACTAGATTCTCTCTGACTATCCTGATATGCGGGAAAAAAAGTGAAGCTACTCGTACTTTATTAAAAAAATACTCAAGAGCAGTAAGTATTTAGTGAAATAATAACATTAATTTCATTTCTCAAACAAGACTACACGTTCAGTTGGAAGAATTCCTTTCCAACTTGTTCACTTACCCATAATTTTCTCAAAAACTGAAAACTTTTCACGTATTCGTTGGTGCAGTAAAAGTTTATTTTATTATGTAGTAAGAGAATCTTAATAAAATGAAGATAAGTGTAGTGTTTAAAACTATTTTCCATACTGTTTAAAACGCTTTTATTTTTTTAATATGTAGTTAGTTGAAAATGTCTACGACGTTCAAGCTTTTCTTTAAATACGCCTTAAAGTAAAATCTTAAAATCACTTCTTTCTTACAATAACCTACTAAGTATTGTTTAAGGCACCATCAATAAATTAAAAAAAAACATACCGGAACCATACCAGGAATAAAACAATCATTTAAACTAACGTTACCACAAAACCTATTCCTGTAAGGGATAAAAGGTCCATGAAGCCTTTGAGCAGACTTAGGTACAGATAACGAATTGCTATTTTATAACAAAAGGAATATAATAGTGTCCTCATTTTCACATATCACAGTCCGCACACTGCGTTTCAAATGCAAAAAGAGAAACACATCAAAGAGACCTACGTTAGTGTTTTGATCAAGTGTGAAGATATGAGCTGCTGGGTGATGGACAGATAAGAATTTTCTACTATGTCCTCGGAAATCGCTTTGAACTGACACAGTCATTGCGGCTAACAAATGGACAAATGGAGTATTACAATTGCACGGCTTACGACTGAATCCGGTTTCATATTTTGACAGTTTGCAGAAAATGTTTAATTAACTGTGTTGAATTATTTTCGTAGATCTTTATGGATATTATGAAATTATTTGATAAATGAATTCGTATGTAAGTCTACAATTGTGAATAGTTTTATAAGGAAGGTTACTGTATCGCTCCTCCAATTCAAAAATATCGCAAATAAAAAAATGTGAAAACGTTTTTACTGCAAAAATACTATTATATATAGTTTTAATTGTTATGTATAAAAAACCCACTGATTTCGGACTTGTAAAGTACAAAAATAACGTAACTGTTTCCATTGAATTTTCATTAAGGACTTCCGAAAAAATATTTAAATGCTGTTTTATTATTAAGTCACTTAAAACGATTAAACAACTCTACCAATATATGAAATATATACATTTAATATTAAATAAAAAAGGTAAAATTTTGACTTGTATTGTATTGTAGGATCAAAATGCATTTTGCACCTGTATTTCAAGTTCTATTTCAAAGAAATTTATTTTGTATTATAAATTAAATGATTATAATAAAATTTACGCGTGGATATCCGAATGTCCTTCTTAGATTTGCTCGTAGCTAACGTGAAAGTTAGTTATGACAAAGTTTGATTGTATGGAGAATAAACATTTGTTCCGCGCCCCATTGTTCTAGTACCAGTTACTAAGTTATTTCAAACCAAATGAAAAGATAACGAAGTGTGATTTTACCCCCGACATATAAAGTTGTTTTGCATAAAATTTTCTGTTATGGCATCAGCGGGGCGTACTGAACGAATATTTATGGTAATAAAAAACTGAACCTTAATCGGAGTTATTAGAGAGAGTTACGACTTGCGTTAGTCGCCAGCGTCAAAGTCGATTATTGTGCTATACAATTGTGTAAAAAAGATTAGCACATTTACCGTTAACGATCCCGAAAACAGGACCACATCAGACAACATTGGATGGTGGAATAAAGCGAAATAGTAATAAAAGTAAATCGACGGGCCGACCCGGGCCGTTCAACGTGCCGGATTAAATCAAACGTTATACGTCTTAGCAAATTACGGTCCATGCTTATGTACACTCCCTAAATTTAGGCAGAAATAGAAAGAGGTAAAATCTTAATTTGTGATGTTTTGTACGCTGTCATTTGATCTTAATTGTGTTTTTGTTTAGCTTAACTTTCTCTTAATGTGTTCCGAAGGTTACGTAGATTTTAAACAATCTACCATGTGGGTGTATAAATATATGTTGTATTATATGTCTCTGGCTACCCCGACATGGATAAAGCGTGAGACTAAAAAATATATAATATTTTCTATAATGTCTTTCGTTTTTATCCCAAGTAATCTTATTTATGTTTATTTTATTATTATTGATAATGGATAACGATGTCATTAATAAGTGTTCACATCGTTGATCTCTTCATAAATTAAATTCAAAATTAATAAAGTAATCCTTTTAAAACTTTCCGTTCAAATATTGTTGTTTATATTTACGGAAACTGTAACAAATATACACAGATTTGCGGAATAAATTGCGACGAATCCAATGAAACTTTGAAAATATTTTTAATATATAAAAATATTATTATAATACATGTACTATATTAAAATATCGATCCACATAATAAGTAGGTATATACAAAAGATAAGTAACACATAATAGGAATACAAACGTTATTAAAAGTTAAAGCTAAATCGAAGGTCGTTAAAACGACAAATTTCCTGCTAATAAAATGTTCTGCATCATGAGCGATAAAATTTATATTACGATCGTGGTGTCATAGTCTTTCTGTAAGTTCTGCGAAGTAAAGCTTAGACGTACCGTTAAGTCGTTGCGAACAATATTAAAGCCGCGATAAACTTAAAAACAAGTTTAATCCGAGTTGCCGCGGACTCCATATACCTTCATCCCGGCAAGCTGCCTGCATTGCCGTCGAATTAGCCTGCTTAAACGCCCATGCTCAATTAAAAATAAGCTTTTGATTGTTTCTTCATTTTCATCAGTTACTTAGTTATTGAAGCTGTTGTGGTATTGTGGGACAACGTCTGACTGTAAACTTGATAGTTGTGGGTTCGATTACCTCTCGGAGAAATAATTATATATTATTTATATTTCTCCAATCTGGTGCTTAGACAAAGCGTGGCGTTGAGTTCCGCTACTCGATGAGCAATGTCATAATTTTGGCGGGGGAAGTGGAAGACAGACTGCCATAATACTAGGTTCTCTCTTTTTGCTATGATGAAAATAAGGTAGCCAGTAAGACTCTAATGTCAAGACGCGCCGTTCTTCGTTCTTCGGTTCCATTTACCGCCGAATTCTGGAGACATTGCGTATTGAGTGGCGGAACTCAATGTGGTGCTACGCCTTAACACCAGATTGAAGGAAATGAAATATTAAATGTTTTATTCCTCGAGCGGTAATCGAATGACACGAAACAATAACGACAGGATTTCAGTAGTCATGATTGAAATTATTTGATCGTATAATAAAGCCATTTACTATTACCATTACTTAAAACCAAAAATAAATATATTTAGTTGAAAGTAATAAGGTTTTATAAGGATGTAGGACAGGAAATATTTCCCATCTCATCTTATGAACCTTAGAAAAAGTACTTGATGCAAATCTTGTTAGACTATAACTGCGTTAGACTAAAAAATTTTTAAATTGTTATTCCACTGCGTTCAGCATTGCTCAGTGGTGAGAGCGCCTGGACGGTTCAGGAGGCGCGGGTTCGAATCCCGCTGCGTTCAAATTTTTATACGTTTTCTTTAAATGTCTTTTTAAAACTGCGTTAGACTAAAAAATATAATAGCATAAAATATTTTCTAGAAATGGATAGTTTCAAAAACTATTTTTAAAGTTAAAATAATACAAATAAATATCTAGTTTAGACTTCAAAAAGTCCGTCAAATATTGAATTATAAATAAAAATTGACTAAAAGCGCGTTGTTGAATTGTTAATGATGTACTTATACCTATCATCTCTATATGTGTATGTAATTATTTTTTCTTTGGTTTGTAATATAGACGATATATGTTTTTCTGACTATTTTTGTCACTATATGTCTACTATGTTATATGGATTCGACGGAGAGAAGCTTGGACATTCATTGTCTAATTGATTACTACAGTTAATATTTACATAACTCTTCATTAAATTATAATATGCAATTATTATGGTTTATTTGTAAATTATAGTTAATTTTATTATATAATGGCTAAATTATAATATTGTGATTAATTTCGTTTGTGTGTTATTTTAGTTAGCATACGCGTTAATGTAATCATTTCAGTTCAAAGTTGGTTTTTGGAGAATAAGATAGCGAATAAAGATAATATTTATTATTAAGATTTTAAAATGATAGTATAATGTTACAAGTTATCTATGCTGTATTTAAATTGGACTAGTTGAGTAAGTTTTATATATTTTTCGTACCTACTAGACAAATATACATATGTTTATATAAAATGAAGTAACAAATTAATTGGTTTTGTATTAAATATAAAACTGTGTGCATCACATTTATAATTAATTCAAATGTATTTAGAATTATTCACATTACATTTGTTACAACAAATATAATTTACCTCCACTGACATAACTGTATTAAGAGTAAAAACATATTTAAATCTGGATATAACATAAATTAGTTTTTAGTCATAACAAGATATTCAACAGAACATACACGTAATTATGTTAAAAGCCATTCACCGGGCCGTTGAAATATTCGTTTCACATAAAATGTAATATTGTTTTAATAATAATGGCGCCAATCGTTTGTTGTATTGTGTTCGTATATTGTAAGGTTTCGCTTTTGCTATACTTTTCTTATAATAAAATTTTAAAAAATATCCGAAAGAATTTTCCGGAATCCGGGGACTTGGTAATGGAAATCTATTTTATTTTTTAGGAAAAAAAGTGAACGTGATTCGATACGTTTTAGCAGTGTGTAGTGCACGGTTCGCTTGGTTTCCGATTGCATTATGGCGACGGCAGTCGCTAGACATTACTGAAGCCATTACCTTATCTAAAGTCCTTCTCGGATTTATTTAGTTTTCCCTCGCCGCAATTTATCGAAAACCGCTCGATAAAGTTGTCAACAGGAATGGATCTGGAGCCAATTTGAGAGAACGGCTGAAAAAACGTGAATAGCTTTTTTGGACCTTAGTTCTTTCTACTGACTGTATTAGATGGCGTAAAAGGTTTTTACTTGTAGACTTATAAATAGTATCAATCACCTATTTAGTATATAATATCGTCACATCCGTCTTTGTGGCCAATCATCAAATTACATCATATACTAAGTTAATTATTAAATCTCGAATATTGTTTCAGCCATACAGCGGATTGTTACAGTTTACGCTACTATATTTTTTTCTTATACTCTTAGAGTACTACTCGTAACTTTTAGTTATATATTATAGTGGTTAACAGACTCATTAAATGTAAATTTCCATTTGGTATATTACATTCTTATATATTCTTCGTATTAAATATGTGCATATCGCCCGTGGGGGAACGGCTATGAATACAATTCCTCTCAGAAGCTGGGTGGCGTCCCGTAAAAGGCGGATAACCCAGTACTTTGGTGGCAGGAGATTCGTTCTCCGACTGGCCCGCGAAAACTGTCATGTCAAAGACGAACTGCAAAACATCTGATGATCTGTTTCGGTTCGATGGCATGTAAGCCAGCTCTCCTTATTCCCACCATCACAATCATTCTTCCCTCCTTTCCTCCTTCACCTTCAAGTCTAATGTTGTGGATCTCCATATGCGAAGGTAACCACTTACTATCAGGTAGTCCTTCAGCTCGTTTGCCTCCATTATTCACAAAAAAATTACGCGTAGTGTAAACGACATTATTTTCGAAGTGTTATATTTAAAAGCCTTCTTAAATAAAATATTGAAAAAATTATACTTTAAAATCTCATGACCTCATAACCTATTTTATTTATACACATACACTTTAGTAAGTCTAACAAATTGTATACTTAACTAGCACAGCAAATGGTCTGGCCTTTATGCACTGTGAAGTGGTTGAGTTGATCCAGTATCGGCACGGAGATAACGATCACTTTCTTGTTAGTAAATAACGCTGTTTTCAACGCAAAATTTATAGTTTCAATTCTGAAAATTCTTTTGGCGACTTTCCAAAATATACGTATTTCGAGATACTTTGTCTGTTGTCTTGTTTATGCCATTTATGCGACGAAATTACGGAACCGTGAAGGAAATACTAAGCGGATGGTATATGTCGCTTTCTCTGAAATTCCTACCGGCGCCACACCGACTTAAGACTCTAGAGACGTTTTCGAAGGAAACGTGTCCATAAGAGCATTCAACTTGAAGAAAAGTAATAAAACACAGAATTTTAACTCGTAATTGAAAAGTTCTTAAAAGTTTATTTTTACCATTTCTTTCGAGGAAAACTGAAAACAAATCTGTAAAGTATTTGTATATCTAATGCTTAATCTTTGTGAAACATAGATTGTGAAACCTGAAACCGGGTACTCGTAAATCTGCTGTGGTTAAGCAAGTGTATAGCACAGCACCTACGTACATTGAGTCACAAGCTAATCCAAGATTTGTACATGCTAAAATAGTTCGTAACAACTCGGGAAGAGATGTAAAGTGTGTATAATGTTTGCTGATATACCTCATTTAAGAAATTATGCAAACACAGAAATATAATATAATAAAAATGTAATTGGTTGCTGTCTGTAGGTCGAAGATATATGAGAAAAAATGTATGAAGATATATGAGAAAAAATGTATGTTCATCAATATAATAGAATACGAAACTATGATTTTAATTTTTTTTCTGTTTGTCTGTGTCTTGTGTACACTAATCTCAGTAACGAACACTTTATAGTAGTTCGTGGTGGAGTCTACCTGTGACCACGAACTACTGTAAAGTGTTCGAAACGTCGGGTTTCTAAAAATGTATTTTCGAATACCAATAATATACGCGATTAATCCGGTTAAACATAGTTTCATTTCAAAATATTATTTAAAGTCATGTAGTATACGCAGGCAAAGCCGCGAACTGATTGCTAGTATGTTTGAATGATTAAAAATAATATTTTGAAATATGATTATTTACCACCGTATACAAAAACCGTTCAATAATATATATGTCCACACGTTAATGTTAGGAGTATCATTAATTCAATTAAAATATAATAATTATCAATAATGATAAAACATAACATATATTTATATTATATTCTGATACGTTATTATATTCTGATACGTAATTATATATGAAAGTAATAGTTTATATTTTGTAATTATTCACAAAAAATATATTAATAAGTAAATAAAAATAGATGTAAAAAGCCCAAAGAAAGCATTCAAGGGAAGAAAGTATTGAATAAATAAAGATATCGACACGTTTTCACGAGCTCTCAATTTATCTAAGAATTTTATTCATATCCGGAAAGAGGGAACCGCTTCAGAAGATCTCGACATATGTTGAAAACTCGTAAGCTTTACTTGTTATTCTCCTTTTTTACTTATTATTGAAATATTTGTTATGCGGTTAAAGTGAGACATCTAATCGTGTTAGTTACAAACCGTCAGTAACATTGCGTGTGTCGTGGCGGAACTTAACGCTGTTCCATTCCACTCTTCGAGTGGGAATCGAACCCACAACCAGTCGTTTAAGAACCAGTCGATTACAGTCACACGTCTGTGCCATTGCGCCACGTCTGATACTTTATATAAGGTAAAATAAGTTCCCTGTATATTTTTTTGTAATTTTTAAAATAAATAATAGCTTCTCATATTACCTTATATTTAAAATAATGTATTTTAACATTTTTTTAATATTAATATGTCAACTACAATAGAAACAAATCAATATGGCAAAAGATTTTTATTTTGTCGTTATATTCAAACACCGTTCGAAGCAGTAAGCCCGTTGTCATAAGGTAAGTTAAAATTCAAGTTGAAAAGCGGATTAGGACCGTTAAGTTTGTTGCGAAGCAAAGTTATATTCTCTAAGGCAAAAAAAGAATTTCTTCAACGGTGCACATTTTACAGTGTATTATGAGTTTATTTTAGCTAATATTTTATTAAGTGTAATATGCGTATATATTTATAATTTAACAGCAATAAAAGTATTAGACCTTTTCAATGTTAATATAGTAATACTATAAAATAACTCTAGGTGTCTTCTTTGTAATAGAAGACAAATACATTTTTGTCCGTCTTTTTGTTGTTAACCTTTCACACAAAGACTACATATAAATAAGCACTTTCTGATGGCATTCGACATACAAATGTACCGCTTCCTGAGGAGTAAAAATAATAACTTTGAAAACGTTCCTTGACTTTGCTTCCTTGTGTTTTCGGTGTTTTTTAAGAAAAGTATTAATTGAATCAGAATATATTGGCAATTGAAATGCAAAAAAAACCATTAAGTAGAATTTTCGTCGACGTTTAATGCAGCTAACTATAATTAGTCTTTGCAATCTCACTATATAATTTAATTATAATAAAAGGTAACAAGCAAAAACAAATACTGTTTAAAAGTAACCTACAATCTATTTATAATTTTAGATACTAAATTTAAGCTATACGTAAATAAATCACCCTGTTTGTTATCATATATAGATAGCATAGAAATTGATATTCCTTCTATCAAAGCAAATGTTATAGTTTATACTTTAACTTAATTACTTATTTTACTAGAAATGTTGTAATACGATATATGTAATATCGATACAACCCCAAGCGATTTACCGATATTTGTTTCTATATTTTTTCCATCGATATATATAGAAGTACCTTCTACAAAAATATACAGAATGATAATAAACAGTGGCCAGTCGTGGCCCAGTGGCACAAGAGTGTGACTGCAAACGACTGGTTGTGGGTTCGATTCCCACTCGAGGAGTGGAAATTATATTTCCATTTTCTTCGCTCTGGTGTCGAGGTAAAGCGCGGCGTTAAGTTCCGCCACTAAACACGCAAGCCTTCGAATTCGGCGGAAAGTGGGGAATGGAGTGTCTTAACACTAGGTTCCCTCTGCCTACCCTGCTGTGTGCGGGATATAGCGTGAAGCTATTTATTTAATTTTTTATAATAAACAGTTATTGTAACAGACGTTGAAAATATTATGGCCTGTCGTTGATTTGTCGAAGAAGCCTATAAGCTAAAAAAGGTCATGCATTAGTACTACCAATAAACCGAAGCATCTATGATTTTTTTTAAAAAAGTGGCATTTGTATTTCTTTAGTGACGTAGACGAAATTGCACGGGTTCGCTAGTAAATTATAAAACTGTGTCATATTGTCATTAAAGCAATATGTGGAATTAAAATACTTAAGCTTGAAAATTAGTAATAGCATTTAAAGTCCATACTCCATGGAACACTTTAAGGCCAGGGGGAATCCCTCGCTTATTCTTATAATTTCCTTGAATGGCGAACATTTGATTTAAGTAGCGTCCCAGGGCTAACAACGACTCCTAAGGGACCGCCCCGACTATTTTCTTTTGTTTTTGTGCCAAATTTTTACAATTCCTTTTTCAGAGAATTCTCTAAGAGGTCATCGCGAACGTGATCATTTAAAACAAATCCTGTGATTAGAAACGAACACTTTCCTCTATGAGTTCCTTCATAAGATAAATGGTAATAATGGAGTCGGTAATTACAGAGATAGTGTGCATAAGTTATGCAAATAGAACTAGCAAACTTTGAGCTTTGGAATTCTGAAGATCATTTCACTTAAACTAAGTTTGTGGGTGTGACGATAAACTAAAATAGTAAAGACTAGTAATTGAATGGAAAATGATGACTCTCTTACTTGTTGTCCTATTTACATAACATTAAACTAGCTTCCTAAGAAAACGTTTGTGCTTTCGAGCGTGAAAGTCGAGTCATTTTGTGGAGGCACGGGATTATGATGGAGTGGATGGCGTGTACTCGTATTCAGCACAAAGGCTTAACAAGCCAACTTGCACAGATTTGTGCATACAGAACTCGGTTGTTATTAATCGAGCGTCAGCAAGTTTATTCGGAGTGTGCATTTACCTTGCGATCTCGCTATTGTAAAAGCGAGAAAAACTGCACGGATATTACATTTTCCAAATTTTTTGTAGAAACTTTGTATTATTATTGAGAAGTGTTGTTTTAAGTTATAAATGTTATTGTTTTATTAAAATAGATCTATTATATGAGTCAATCAACTTTTAAGATCCTCCTTTTAGTGTAAATCGTTATTTACTCATGAAATGCATACAGACATAATAATAAAGTCAGTCACTCGCTTGGTAAATCACTTGGTAAATTATTTGTATTTTTACTATTGAAAGTAGCTGGCAATATTTTTATTATAATTTAAGAGATATTTTGTAAATTCTGCATTAAAAATCCACGTTATTTCTATGTGTTGCTAGTAACTAAGATAAAGTACTTAAAATATTTCGAAATTTAAAAAAGTAGCAGCAGCGACTGGCCATTTTTTTTAATTTTTTTATTAAGTATTTTCGTGTCCCTATGAAATTAAACGACTGGTTGTGGCTTCGATTCCCACTCGAGGAGTGGAAATTATATTTCCATTTTCTTCGCTCTGGTGTAGAGGTAAAGCGCGGCGTTAAGTTCCGCCACTTAACACATAAGCCTCCAAATTCGGCTGAAAGTGGGGGATTCCCTCTGCCTACCCTGGGATCCAGCGTGAGCTAAAAAAAAACATACTTCCTGCTTCCTGCTTTAATAGTTTATTGTCCCATATAAGGTATTCTTCTTTGTACCCCTTATTTTTCATGATAGACATTTGTGACGATATGGGACGTGCTACGTGGTGATTCGTGCGTAGTTTTGTCTCAAACAAATTTTGAATATTTCCTTGCCTGTGTATGTATAGGAAATGCTCAAAATTTGAATAAACCGATCCTTTAGTTAGATAACTTGCCAAAAAAGGTAAATGATGTTAAAATTTTGGGAATTTGATATTTTTCATGTATGTTGTATTCCTAATATATATTATTTGGAAGAAAAATGAAAAACAAATTGAAATTTCTTTTCATTATGCTAAATTACATGAGAAATATGTATTTTTATGCTTTTAATTCTATATTAAAATTTTAATATGAAATAGCAGTAATAATAAACATTAAAAACAATTTACAAGTTATCGCATCATAATGCGTAGCTTTGGCGGAGTATTATGTGAATGCAACATACGGTTGTGAGTTCCGATATGTTGTAAGTGTCACCGAAGATGCAATATAATTGCATAAATTAGAAGTCATGAAGACTTTATAGACATAACAAGATATACAACAGAACATAGACGTAATGTTAAAAGCCATTTACCGGGCCATTAAAATATTGGTTTCACATAAAATGTTATTTCATTTTAACAATATCAAGGCCAATTTTTACCAGGTTTTGTATGTCTAAGTAACAGACTTTGATTCTTGTTATATAGAAATTTTATATATATTTTTGCTAAGCCAATTTTGCTATTTTGAAAATATCGTTTTTGATTTATTCTGTAGTAAGTTTAGTTTATTTTGGTTCAGATACGCGTGTACCAACATGGCTGACATGAGGCTTAGCTGCGATGTTTTGGTTTAGCTGAAAAGTGCTGCAACATTTATGTGTATGAACACCTGTTACTAAAGCTAACAAACAAGTAAACGTTCATAAATCTTGAAATTGATTTCAAAATAGCTTTCGATATAGTGTTTATATATTAAATATATTTATTAGTTATGACAATTTGAAATAGAATAATATAGATGATTTTCTTGTTGGTTAAGCTATCATAATCTGTAGTCTAAAGCCCATAGAGAGATCAGAGAAGCTATGTTTGTAGGCGTTAAAGCCGAACGTTTATTAACAGTTTGTGTTCGCGCCGATCCAGTTGGAAGCGATAATGTTCTGGTGCCCACATTTATGGTCCGCTGCGTGCCGTTTGTTCAACCACTGGGCTGCTGATTCATTTTGTGACGGCACAACGCGTAGATATCGACCTATTTGCCATTTCAATACACTTTATTTTAAGTACTCGATTTCGTTTCCTTTAAAATATTGTACATATATGGTTAATATAGAGATAAAAAACTGTTTTAAAGCAAGAACTAATTAAAAAACTTAATTTCGTTGAACATTGAAAGTAAATCATAGTTCTGCAGAGATTCCCTTTGATTTGACAATTTTTAAAAATAATAGGCAAGCATAAAAGTTATTTTGCCGACTGAGATTCTTATACCATTTGCAGCGACCGTCTCTCTCGCAAGCACTAAATCTTGCTTTTCTTTCTTTTGTCTGCTGAACAAACGGCCTTTAAATCTTAAAAGTTCTGAACTATTTTCTTTAATATCGTAAATGTATCTTACTTTACAAAACAAGTGTAAAACATTATACCATAGTTTTTTCATCTATGTAAATAGTTGAATTGAATTGAAAAAAAATGGTATAAAATATATCATTTTATATTTATATTTAATAATATATAGTCAGTAATAATTATATATTTATATTTAATAATATATAGTCAGTAATAATTATATTGTCACTGTATTTAAAAGAAACAAACTTCCGTCGTATCTACAGTATACATACTATTTGTAATAATTATACCGGGGTGACGCAAACATTACCATGGTAGATTGACATCGTCGCGATATTCGAGCGCGCACAAAATGGAAAATTTTAATTGGTATCACATTACTGACATTCTGACAAAGTCTCTTCATACAAACATATGTAGGTAGCTGAAGAGTGATACGAACTTGTAATTAGTCAACCGTTAATGTGACCAAGAACGTTGACTGCAATTAAAGTCTATATTTTTTTATAGTTTCTTTACTTTTTAAGCTTCATACAGTTGCCCGCATAGCAGGATACGCAAAGAGAGTCCAGTTTCAAGATACTCTTAACTCTATTTTAGACTGAATTTGTGCTTGATGTTCCATGTTGAATGCCAGAAATCCATGCCATGCTTAGTCATATTAGGGCGGAGAAATAAAAATAATAGATATACAATCATTTCTCCGAATGTGAATTTAATTTACAATCGATAATATTTATAGTCAAACGGCATTGCACTGCACCACGGCCTTAATATGTGTATATGAATAGAGTATATGCTGTACTACTACAGCATCAAAGAATCAAATCAAGGCAATATTATAATGTGTTATTTTAACCTGGTGAACATAATATGGTGCGACGAGAACTTATACTTTAATCAGCTGGTTTTATCAGCTAAGCGAACAAATTTTAAGAGTTGCGACTACAATACGGATTGATTTGTTTAAATTTCAAATGGAAATCTTATTTTCATAGACACGACGTTCGTCGTCGTCGTTCAGTTTGATACAAGTGAACTGAAACTTAAAAATGTTGTGGATAATGTAATAAAACACCTGTCTATAAATATTTAGCAATAAACGGACTACAGCTATCCAGCTACTCTGGCAGGTACATATAACAAACAAGCTTAATAAGAAATACATGATCAAAGAAAAAAATCATAGTGTACAAAAAATATTAAATATACATAATTGTCAAAAAAAGGAACAAGTAAAAAAATAATTTCTTATTAATTCCGTGATATTTTAAGTAGCTGAATTTTATAATTGGTACAAAAGGGAATAAATTACAAACGAATTGGCTAAGACTTTCTTAAATAAGTCTAATTAATATTATTTATCTATTTAATTAGTTATTTTTTAGCTTCACGCTGTATCTAGCCCAGCAGGGCAGACAGACGAAACCCCGTGTTAAGGCATTCTGTTCCCTATTTGCCGTCAAATTTTGGATACGTTCTTCTTTTTGGTCAATCTTGATGTATAATAAATAAAAATTATTCTTCTTGACGCAAAATGCGCGGACGGAAATGTAAGAAATTTGGCTTAATTAAAATCTCTGTAGACATGGATATTGTTTAAACTCCTTTACAGCTTTAACTAATAACACATATACGGAGGATTTCTACAGAGAATGTAAGAGAAATATTTTAAGTGAATATATAAACACTACCATACTTTTGACATACACTTTTGGATAAAGTGATATGCATGTTGCAAAAGCAACGTATATTAGGCCGCGTCAATGGTTCTACTAGTACTAATTAATGGACCTACTAACTACTACTATGACCTATTAATACTAACGTGAAAAATAAGTGATAAGCCGAAATGAAAAAAAAATACGCTAGTTTTATATAAGTACTGATACTGCACACACACCAGTGCATACACAAGTGGTGAAGTGTCCGTATAAAACTATTAATTTTGGTAGCTTCACGCTGTATACATAGCACGCTTTGATTCTGATACCGCTCTGGTAGTAAAGGAAATGGAAATGTTAAATATTTCCACTCCTCGAGTGCGAATCGAATCCACAACCAGTCTTTTACAGTCACACGTTCATGCCACAGCGCCACGACTGGCACCTTTTTTACTTTTATATTTATGAGCGAGTATATGAGCATATTTATTACTCATGGTAAGTTTTAACAAATAAATATAATTGTTTAATAGTGAAATAATCCACTATAAAAATCTATTTTAATTGATACAAACCAATATTAACGTAAAATAACTTTCATTAGTGTTTAGCATATAAGATTTTTAATATGATTTTAATAAAAAAAAAAAAGCACTTCGCCACTGACACACATACAGATATACATATTAGACTTACAGTACCTACTCACGTCGTTATGTCGCCAACGTTGTATAGTCTGCCAAAGTTTATTAGATTACCGTATCGATTTGGTACAGTACTCCTTGGGTATTGATAACAAACTTTTCATCTTAAGGACCCGTGGCGAAGGATCGACTTCATATAAATTGATCAATTGAAAGACCACTTAAAGAACCAGGTGGAACTTAGCGGACACTTCTCAAATACCTACATTACTAACAAGTACTCTTGATACAGCTCTTTACGTCATATTTTTATATACACATTTTATATGCAATTGTACGATTAAGTCAATCTTTTATTTTACCGCTCAACATGTGTTTTAATTACACAAAACAAATATTATTCGGCGGTTCTATTTAAAATAATTAAGTATTGATATACATTTATATGAGGTAAAGCGCGGCGTTAAGTACCGCCACTTAACACGCAAGCCTCCGAATTCGGCGGAAAGTGGGGAACGGAGTGTCTTAACACTAGGTTCCCTCTGCCTACCCTGCTGTGTGCGGGATACAGCGTGAAGCTATACATTTATGTTTCCTTCATGTTATAAAAGGCTGAGAAAGCAAAACTTTAAATATTTATTGGCTAATATGATTAAATATTATACAAATTATAGATCGTAACTTCGTTTGGTTGAACTATACCTTGTGATTTTCCCCTAGGAATTTTGAGAGATTCTCTTTTACGTCTCACTTACGTTTCAGAATCACATGCCAGATTGCAAATGTCTACGCCCTGTATCGGTTGTGTGTTGTCTATCAATTAGTACTGAATAACGCAAGGGTTACATTACACCATACAACTCTCTCATTGTGCTAATTCATTAAAAGTAAAGGAAATTCTTTTCTTTTTTCCCTTTTTCCCACTGGCTCCTTTTTTACCACTCCCTCCTCTACTAATTTCTTAATGTGTGAAATGAGAAAAAAAATACTATCTCAACTTATACATGCCTGCCATTCAGAGGATATCCTTATTGCAGTCGGTCACTTCGAGGATTTCTAATCAAAATAAATCTTTAACGTATTTGATTTACAACAAATTCAACTCAACTTTTATATAAAAAAATTTAACTCGGTAGGTTGTAGATGCATTAGAATTACATTAAATTAATCATCACAGCAAGTTTTTGGTTAATTTACTAAAACTGTGAAATTTGGTTGAAGGATTAGTGGCGTGACTGAATAAGGCGTTGCGTTCCTCACTTTTTCATCATAGTAAACGTTTCGAAATGAATGGATATTTTGTTACTTTCTTACAGAGATCTATCTTCAGTTATTATTAATGCAATAAAATTAAAGTATTTTATTTATTTTCCGCTTTTTTACACTCCGAACTTTTAGCCCTAGGGAAGTTAAAGCTATATTATTAACGAAACTTTTCATTGTGCCAGTGAGCATGGCATGGCATTTAGGAAATCTTTACTTGCGTATGCATATTTTACATTTTTTTTCATGAACTGAAATATATTGATATTTTTTCTAAAACATCATGAACGATGAGTAATAAAACTATATCTCTATCTCTATATATATAATAAAAGAGTAGAAAAGTCAATTCTGTACATGAAAAATTTCAGAAAAATTTTAATTGGGTGCGTTAATATATCGATAACAGAGGCCAAAAATCCACTCAGTAGAATTTTTGTCTGTCTGTCTGTCTGTCTGTCTGTCTGTCTGTCTGTCTGTCTGTCTGTCTGTCTGTCTGTTAATTTGTTCGTCAATCACGCAAAAACTACTGGATAGAAATGAATGAATTTTAGTATGGTGATAGCTTATAGTCCAAAGGTACATATAGGATAGTTTTTATCCCGGTATCCTATGTAGTTTTTTTGGAAAAAATAAAAAACTGATATAAGTAAATCATTTGTATATCGGTATCTACCGGGTAGAAATTAATGAATTTTTGTATGGAGTTAGCTAAGAGGTTAGAGCAACATATGGGATAGTTTTCATCATAACTCCCGCAGAAAAATAAAATTTAAAAAAAATATTCATATTATGTCGATAGTTCACGAGTGAAGCTAAATTTGTTTCAATATCACTAATTAAAATAATTATAAAATAAAATATGCATAACATTTATTAAATATACATTTGACCGGTCTATAAAACTTTATATAATCTATATATTTATATAATCTATATGACAACAGATGTCGTTTTCTGCAACGGGTAGCGCCATTTGTTATTATATAGTTGACATTGTATTAGACATATCCGCACTCATTAAAATTATTATTATAAAAATGCAAAAATCTGTATCTCTTCTATTTGTTATGTTTTGACGGGAATTCGTAAAGAAGATTGTTGAAGATGCAGGGTCATATAGGTTGAAACAGTGGATGAAACTTATGTATGTTTAGTATATAGTAAGAATGAAAGATCTAAACTCCTTGACTGAAATGAATGAATTTTCTCAGGAAAATAGTTAATGAGGCAAGGTCAAACATAGGCCATCTCTCTTTTTTTAAAAATTACCCTGGTACTCAAAACAGTTCCCGCAGAAAAGTAAAAAACTGGCAAAGTCAAATTGCATTGGTTATTTGCAAGTAAAGCTATTTTTTAATATCAATAAGTAACACAATTGTAAAATAAATAGCTTAAAGTTTATTTAAGATATTATGACTGGTTTATAATACTGCATACCAGATGGTATATATGTACGAAATCTACTATCATATGATAGCAGATTTCGTACGTTTTCTTACTAGAACAGTTATCGCTATATGTTATCAAATAATATAGACATTGCACTAAATGTATCGATGATTTTCTCATGAACATAATTAGTGACGATAGTCAAATATAGACGGGTAGTCAATATTTGACTATCGTCACTAATTATCCTTTTATAAAAAAAAAGCAATCCCAAATAGGCAATAGAGGATGAAAGTGGTAGTTCACGTGGCGAAGCCGCGAGCGGGTCGCTAGTATATAATAAAAGAGTAGAAAAGTCAATTCTGTACATGAAAAATTTCAGAAAAATTTTAATTGGGTGCGTTAATATATCGATAACAGAGGCCAAAAATCCACTCAGTAGAATTTTTGTCTGTCTGTCTGTCTGTCTGTCTGTTAATTTGTTCGTCAATCACGCAAAAACTACTGGATAGAATTGAATGAATTTTGGTATGGTGATAGCTTATAGTCCAAAGGTACATATAGGATAGTTTTTATTCCGGTTTTCCATGTAGTTTTTTTGGAAAAAATAAAAAACCGATATAAGTAAATTATTTGTATACTGATATCTACCGGGTAGAAATTAATGAATTTTTGTATGGAGTTAGCTTAGAGGTTAGAGCAACATATGGGATAGTTTTCATCCTGGTATTCAGTACAACTCCCGCAGAAAAATAAAATTAAAAAAAAACATTCAAATTATGTCGATAGTTCACGAGTGAAGCTAAATTTGTTTCAATATCACTAATTAAAATAATTATAAAATAAAATAAGCATAACATTTATTAAAGATACATTTGACCGGTCTATAAAACTTTATATAATCTATATCACAGCAGATGTGACTACGTTTTCTAGAACGGGTAGCGCCATCTGTTATTATATAGTTGACATTGTACTAGATATATCCGTACTCATTAATATTATTATTATAAAAATGCAAAAATCTATATCTATATCTTTTATGTTTTAAGGGGTAATCTACAGATTTCGTACATATATAGATGGTATATATGTACGAAATCTGCTATCATATAGATATACTATGATAGCAGATTTTGTACGTTTTCTTACTATAACAGTTATCGCTATATGTTAGCAAATAGTATTGACGTTATACTAGATGTATCGATGATTTTCTCAAGAACATAATTAGTGACGCAAGGTCAAATATAAACTGCCACCTTTTATAAAAAAAAACAATCCCAAAGAGCAATATAGGATGAAAGTGGCAGTTCACGTGGCGAAGCCGCGAGCGGGTCGCTAGTTTAATAATAAAAGAATAATTATATTGAAATGATCTGAATTAAAAGCGATGAGTAGTTTGCCAAAAACGCTAACCTCATATCTAATTAATGCTAAAATATAGGTTGTTAGCGTATGTAGAGCTGTAGTAAATCTGTGAAATAATTTATGACAATACCTAACATATGGAGCCAATTTGCGTTATATGGCATAAACTTAATAAGCATTAACAGCAATTACGTTGATGTACAATCGTATAATAAGTGAGTACTAATTTAGCGTAAACTGCTGGAAGATATACAGGCTGTCGAGGAAGTCAATATCTAAAATGAACACACAATTTTCACCACTCGTTACAATTGCGACATAGTTATAAAACAAGGGATTTTTTCCAAGAATGAAAAAGTGTTTTTTATAACACAATAAATAATATCTAATTAATATTTTTTATAAAATCAAATGCCTTGTTACGAATGGCGTAAGCAAACAGTAACCTACTATAATGGTAATGTTGCGAACCATCTCATTGAAGAAATCGAGTAGTGGGTAAAAGCGGTGAAGATTAGCGGATCAGTATAGTATATTTTATTTTTACTATTTTAAATATTCCACGTGAAAAAAACAAAAAAACCCTAATTATAATTAAATTAAATTTTCTATAAAACTTTTGGACCAGATGAGTTGAAAGTTGCTATTCAAGTCAAACATTGTTTAGGTTTATTACAAAAAAATTACGCCCAAAGAGAAAGAGTTATAAATATGAAATAAAATATGCTTTTGTGAATAAAAAATGGCAAATCGGCAACGTTTTGTGGTACTGCAGTAGTTGTAGATATTGTATGTACAGATATATACACATTGGTATTTAACATGAACATCGTAACGCGTGGTAGGTAAAAATCGTGAAGTGAAAATAATAATACTGCGTCTGTACTGTACTATAGATACTGATTATAGGTTATTCAAGCCCTAATTCCCTATCGGCCGGTATAATACATTTTAATATATTAAATAATATATTTCGTACTTACCTTTTATCGAACACAATTTTTGTATACTTTAAAAGATGATTCAGATAAAATTGAAATTTATTATCTCCTTTTATGAATTTTGACCTAATTTTATATTGTTTCCTGTTGTATTTAGCGTATTATTTATGTACTTAATGCCTGACTGACCTGGTTTGTACAGATAGCTACTTAGTATACAGAGATTCAATACGACGATCATTAATCAAACTGTCCTAAAATATAATAAGCCATCTTTTCTTTTTCCAAGTAAGGCTTTTTCATTTATTTTTTAAAATAAGGTAAAATAACTCTTTAAGTGAATTCATAAATAAGTTGAATACCTGCTCTACTAAGTACGCCGCGCGCCGTTAAGTTCCGCCACTTAACAAAACACTTAGCCACTTAACAAAGTCTCTACTTCGGTCAGACAGTAGAGAACGGAGTGCCTTGACACTAGGTTCTCTCTTACTACTCTGCTACGTGGGTAAAGCGTGAAGATGAATAAATATAACTTATTTTCTAATTTAATACTATTTTTTATTTGTGTTAGTATATAATATTGTATATATTGGGTTGAATTTTACAAAAAATCACACAGTTTAATGGATTTATTTTGACGGTGTAGGCCGATCGCAATCACTTGGAAGTCTATTTTTATGACCTGTACCGGATGCGCCATAAAGTGTAGCATAAAATCAGTAAGCCTTGGAGGACGGAATATAAACGTAAACAACACTTATATTGGATACTTACATGCATTGGGCGAAATATACGGTTATCATATCGATGGATTAGCTATTTATAGAAATACACATATGGATTTAGGAAAATTCATGTACGCATTAATATAATTTGAAAATACTTAGGACGTGTTGCCTTATTATTTTAATATAATATACAATACACTTTTTCCTGTCTTTACATTGTTTTGTATATAATGACTGTTTATTCAGTTAGTGTGTGCTTTCGCCTTCTAAAGTTATTGCATGGTAGATGAGGAAACCAGATGATTCATTCAGGCCAGATTGACATGGAAACACATAAAATAACATAAAAATTAACTTCAGCATTTTGAACAGGTCAAGGTCATAAATTACACCAAGGTTATATATGCCGACATGAATAAATGTTATAATATTTTAGTAATAACAATACAAATAATAAAAGACGCTGAGTTCCCCATATCAGTCATGTTTTCGTTTCCCAGGTCTAACGAAACTATGGTATTAGCTTGCAATACCGCCACCAAACAAGATGTGCTAAAATAGGCAGAAACTTACCTCATTGCTGGAGAAACACGTGAAAAAAAGTTTTAAAATTAACGTTTCACTTACAAGAAAATACAACATATAATAACATTGTTTAGTAAAGTATAAGTAAGTATGGCTTCACGCTGTATCCCGCACACAACAGGGTAGGAAGAGGGAACCTAGTGTTAAGGCACTCCATTTCTCACTCTATATTCCACTGAATTCGAAAAGCGAAGGAAAAGGAAATATTAAATATTTCCGCTCCTCGAGTGGAAATCGAACCCACAACCACTCGTTTACAGTCACAAGTTCGTGCCACTGCGCCACGACTGGCCCCAGCCTAAATAACTACTATCTTTCTAGATATCCCATGAAATATTTATTAAAAAAACAGAAACAAACAAAGACTTCTAAAGTTTATCAGTAACAAAAATTAAACATCAGAGATATGTGTGTGTGTGTGTGTATACATAAAACTGAAGTAATGACCGAGCAGTTTAACTTATTTTGCATACTCGAATCTACACAGATCTCTGATAATGCACAAGTATTTGTTTTGTTACAATCGATGTTGTAGTTTCAAACTACAACGTTACGGCAAATCGCTGGTTTAGTTAGTTTTACTTTAAACGTTCTGTTCTACAAGCATTTATTGGTGCGACGTATGCAAAGTGCAAAGGCTATTTTTAAATTTGTTTAACAACTATTCACCTGTGAAACCTTTTTAATACATATGTAATAGCATGTAAGGTAATTTTGTTAATTAAATTTTGGTATATTAAAAAGAGAAAGCTTTTAATAATTATATATTTGCTTGTGGATAAAGAAAAATAATACTGAACCGAGGTGAAACTGAACAAGGTGCGATTTTCTCAAAAAGTGATCGTTTCATCTAGCATACAGTTATCTACTATACACAACAGACAAAATTCATCGTATCCTTTTGAAATTGTCTACTTAAGAAAGTGTTCTTAACTAGATACAAAAGAGTTTTTAAGTAGACGTAAATTGTCGCTTAGATATTTCAAAGTGACAACGAGTATAATTTTGGATTATCAGCTGATTGTTGTCTTACCTACCTACCTAATCGGTTCAGTATTTACGAAGATTACCCCTTACAAAGAAAGTTACGAACTTCATGTTTTTATTATATTAGTATATAGATAACAATAATTAATTCGATGTATAACTGAATATAAATATGAGTAACAGATGTAACGAGTCCGTGCTTATTTCATCAAAACTATTTGATGCTGTATCACTGTTTCTGATAAAATCATTGTTATTTTATTGTCATACTACTTAGTTTCTCAATGTAAAAATATGTATTTAGGTACTACTAGAAAATCTAGTCTTCTTTGAAATATTATACAAAGCCGTCTCATTTTCGTGTTAGTAAATTTCATTTTATGAGAACGTATTCGTGCGAGATTGTATAGAGTAAAAAAAAGCAAAATTAAAAATTTTGAAAAAACCCACGACGGTTTAATTGTAATTGAAAAAGGATAAAATAACTGTAAATCCCCCGCCTAAAAGAATATATGTAACGAGATGATGGGGACGACTCCGTCGGGGGCTGTCATTACTTTAAGCACAAATCTTCTCATAGGTTTTCTTGCTGTTAAAACAGGTTCCCAAAAAAATTAAATATTAATATGAATTTACAGTTTTGATAACTGGTATTTTAAAAACTTTAAAACGAAATCTATACTGTTAGCTACTATATTTAAAATAGGGATTGCAACTGGCAGCCCTCGACGAAGTCGTCCCCATCATCTCGTTACATATATTCTTTTAGGCGGGGGATTTACAGTTATTTTATCCTTTTTCAATTACAATTAAACCGTCGTGGGTTTTTTCAAAATTTTTAATTTTGCTTTTTATTTTAAACTTTTTAAAGTGAATAGATACACATTATATATTATTACATAATATCGAAATACTTTATATCTTCATGCAAATCCAAAAGAAATTATAAACCCAATGCTTTCTGGTTATCAAAAGCTTATTGCAGCGCCTGGCAGATTGTCACCGTAACATTTCCACGAAACTTAAGTCTAACCAAATCAGTGAAAATCACAAAACCCAGTAGTAGTTTTGATTTTGAACAAACTAATTTATACTGGAGCGCCCCGTGGTAGTTTGTGATATGGCATATAAAAACACGCAGCAATTGAACCAGAACCTATCACAGAAAACTGCATCTAAATAGGTTTCACACAAAAAATAAAAGCAAATGCTTACTGCAGCGCCCCCTGGTGAGGTATCACCATGACACATATACGAGGACACGTGCTAATTAAGCCTGATCCTATCTTTGATAACTGCATCCAAATCGGACTTGTAGTTTTAGCTTTGCACAATTAAATGTTTAATGCAGCGCCCCCTGGTGAGTTCTTGACGTAAAAAAAACCTAAAAACTTACACCAAGTAAAGGTAACTCTAATACTAAAAACTCTGCCCAATCGGACTAGTAGTTGTGGTTTTGCATTAAATATTACAAATAAATGTTTACTGCAGCGCCCCCTGGTGAGTTAACACGATAAAACATATCCAAGAACATGCACTAATTAAACTTGAGCTTATTATTGAAACTGCATCCAAATCAAATTCGTCATTTTATCTTTGCACAAACAATATTTTACTGCAGCGCCCCCTGGTGACTTGTCACCGTAATATAAATTTAAAAACATGCTTTAAGTAAAGCGGAATCTAATACTGAAAACTCTTTCCAATCGTACTAGTCGTTTTGGTTTTACACAAAAAATTGAAGCAGCTGCTTACTGCAGCGCCCCCTAGAGAGTTGACACATACATGAAAATATGCACTAAGTAAACATACATGACACATATATGAAAATATGCACTAAGTAAAATTGAATCTATCATTGAAAACTGCATTCAAATCGGACTCGTAGTTTTAGTTTCGCACAAACAAGTGTTCTTACTGCAGCGCCCCCTGGTGAGTGGTCACCGTAACGCATATATGAAAACATGCACCAATTAAACCTGAACCTATCGTTGGAAGTTTCATCTAAATCGGACTAGTAGTTTTTGGTCTGCATAAACAAATGTTTACTGCAGCGCCCCCTGGTGAATTTTCACCGTAACCAAAAAACAAAAATCTTAAAATATGCACAAAGCAAAGCTAAATCTAGTTCTGAAAACTCTAGCCAATCGGATAAGTAATTTCGGTTTTAGACAAATAAATACAAGAAAATTTTTGGTTTTACACAAAAAAATAAAAACAAATGCTTACTACGGCGCCCCCTGATGAGTGGTCACTATAACATATATATGAAAAGACGCACCAATTAAGCCTGAACCTACCCTTAAAAGTTACATTGAAATTAGACTAGTAGTTTTTGATTTGCATAAACAAATGTTTAGTGCAGCGCCCCCTGGTGAGTTTTCCCCGTAACAAAAAAAGAAAAATCTTAAAATATGCATCAAGCAAAGATTAATCTTTTTATGAAAATTCTTTTCAATCGGAGCAGTAGTTTCGGTTTTAGACAAATAAATACAAAAAAAGTACAAACAAATGCTTACTGCAGCGCCCCCTGGTGGTTCGACACGATAAAACATATCCAAGAACATCCACCAATTAAACCTGAATCTATCACTGAAAATCTATTGAAATCAGACTATTATTTTTTGAGATAATTGAAAACATTCGTTTTCACGTAAAATGCTTACTGCAGCGCCCCCTGGTGAGTTAAGGCAATAAGACATATCTAAGACCATACGCCAATTGAATCTTAACCTATCATAGAAAATCGTATCAAAATCGGACTTATAGTTTTGGAAATAATTGACATAGTAATTTGCACAAACACACAAACAAACAAACAAACAAACAAACAAACAAACAACCTCTCACCCCAAACACATATACAGTCGCCGTTCCGTCGCGGGTAAAAAATCCACCTTCGTAAATAGGTGTTTTGATAGTCTGTATTTTTAACTTTTTTATACAATAAATGTAGTATAGTATAAAAAATAAAAGTAAATAAGCTTCAATAAAATAATTCTCCATGGGCTTTATCTTTTCTACTGGCATATCAGCTTGCCGTAAATACCCTGCCTCTTGGTCATTGATATTCACGGCAATTCTTAATGCTTCGTTAATTCGTATTATTTTTGTAGCCTCAATAAAATATATTGACAGGATTAAAATATAATTATAAAATAAATAGTGAATAGATCGTTGTGGCGCTGTGGGCCAGCGTAAACGTAATGGTTGTGGGTTCGATTCCCATTCGGACGAATATTATTATTTTTATTACTCCCTTCTAATAAAACTCCCGTGAGGAGACGGGTTAAGAACAAAATCCCCCTCAGCTGTTGGGTAGCGTCCCGTAAGAGGCTGGTGACCCAATAACCAGGTGGCAGGCGATTCGTTCACAGACTGACTCGCGACTATTTCTTCTTCTTCTTCCTGGCAATTATTCCAGCTTTAGCCAGGACCTGCCAACCTACTGAACCTATTCCACTTTGCACGGTCTTTGGCATTCTAAGTAGTAAGTCCACTCGCGTAGTGTGACTCGCGACCACTACCATATCAAAGAAGAACCGCCAAACATATGGTGGCGTATTCGGTTCGATGACATGTAAGCAACCTCTCCCTATTCCCACAACACCCATCATTCCTCCCTTCCTTCCTTTCTTCACCTTCAAGATTGACAACACATCCACAACTCGTCTAATGTTGTGGATATCCTTGAGCGTAGGTAACCACTTATCATCAGGTGGTCCTTCTGCTCGTTTGCTCCTTTACTTATATCATTCATATATTCATAAAAATAGAAGCACGGCGATGAGTTTATCCACTAAACACAAAATGTCTCAATTTCGGGCGGTAAGTGGAGAACGAAGTATCTTGACACTAGACTCTCTCTGATTAACATACCTACTATATGGAACAAGGCGCGAAGCTCCTTTTTCTGATGTTTTCAAAATTTTAAATACCACTTTGAATCTGTTATCTTATTTCTATGGATAACAAAAAACACAATGTATTGAAATTAAGATATAAAATAATTGACTTACAAAACCGTCTTCTCTAGTCTTATATTCTATTTTTACCTCTAAGAAAATAGCGTTTAGCTGTTAGAAAAGAAAAACAAATAATAGTAACCCAATATTACTAGTTTAGTCATATAAAGTAGATAAGTTGATGAAAAAATATTTTAGTCCCTGTTGTGACCAAAAAGGTGAATCTTTGAAATCATTTTTCTGAAAATTTACGTTTGATTTGAATAGATTAAGTAAAATTAGGTATATATATATTCTCTGATAGTCTCTCCCATATCTAAAGCCCTCGCTAAATGCAAGTATTAGTAGCTAGGCTTGAGCTTATTGTTTTAATGTATTTTTGGCAAAGAGGCCAACCGCAAAGAGAAGCACGAAATAGCGCTTTAGATGTTTAATTATTCTTATTAAGTTTTTTATAACTCTGCCAACTAAAAATTAAAAAATAAACATTGTAACAGTACAATAAACAAATTATAAATGACATACTAATAAATATATAAACATATTCACAGCAAATCTATATTATACTTCTACATGATTTATGGATTCAGCAAATACGATAGCTAGCTAGCTGTCAGTGGTGGCCGCATATTGTGATCATATTAGCTAAGGCATTTTGTGTAGGCAGAGGCTCAGATAAAGTCACCGCTCGAATCGCCTTGTAGGTACCTACATCAATCACTCTGACACGACGCTAGGTTGTTCGCCTAAATGGATTATAGGAAGTCACAGCCCCACCCGTGAGAGGTGAGTCTTAGATTTGCCTCGCGTCACCTACGACGAGTATATGTACACGTTATTTGGCAAAGTGATGCGGTGATAACGTAGAACCTTTGCGAAAAGTGTATGTTCTCGATAGACGATAAGCGGGTAATGATGCGAGTTGTGTTTCTAGGATATTTATATAGTGGTAGTAATAGTAATAAGTTTATTTATTTCACTATATATTTTTTTAGGATGTGTTTGTTATTTTAAGTAAGCAATAAATATTCTTGGTAATATTTATGTGAATACTACTGTTGTACTACCTTATATAATTTATATGTTATACTAGCGACCCGCTCGTGGCTTCGTCTGCGTAAACTATACCATTATAACTATTTCGTTTTTTTGCTCGTCGGCGTACCCACTTAAATGACAAACTTAGTTTAAATTAGTAGTTAGAGTTGGACCTTTTTTTATTTATCAGCATATTGAAATACTAATTGTTAAGGGAATTTCACCAAAATCAGTGAAACCATTTCAAAATTAGCATGCACAAGCGCAAAGACAAACAGAATAGAAATTATAAAAAGACATTGTTTTGGGTTCTATTACATAGACAAATACTGACAATAATAATTGACCATATACAAACGGCGGTCAGTTACATTTTATAATATTAATTTTGAAACCTTTTACAGATTTATTAAATATTTTTATGAAATTCGTTAATAATATAAGTTATGTTCATTTATTCGCCGAACTAATTTATAATATAAAAATTTCTAAGTCATGTAACTTTGTATGGAATCACAGTTCATAGAGATTAGTCAAGGCTGTCATAATCTCATACCATTGCATATTAACAGTGCATTACAGTAACTTTACTACATACCTACATAGATATGTATGATTAATATACAACTCGTATTGTATGCGGAACAATGGATTATAAACAAGCCGTAAGCGCCTAAGTTGCCTCATGAAATTTCATGGAAGTACCCATACGAAAGCTGTAAAGACGAATATGTTTGGCGCATTTTTGATATAGGTACATATATTTGTGGTGTAAATGATATTGCGTTTTGTGGGTGTCTTAAAATGAAAATAATTTGGGTTCTTTTTAGATAAGTATGGTTTTTATGGGTACTGTTATACATTAATCTTCATATTTTGATTAAATTATTTTCATATTTTTAATAAATTAATATTTAAATTTTAAATTGTTGTTGGATGACAGTAAGAGTTGGTACCCAAATGTAAAATTAATATCGTCTTTATTTTAAATACTTATATAATTTTGATGTAAAAGTCATAGAACGGAAAACAAAACAGAGTCCAGTAAATAAATTTAAACTATGGTCTTTTATAATATCATTTTGTAAGATATATTAATATGTATCGCGATCTAGACAGAAAGTTGGCCAAAGTGCTAAAGTTTAAACGTTAGTGTTTGAGTTTTGAGGGAACAACTATCTTGAAACTGACTAATGGTTCAACAAGAAAGTTCATTGTATAAAAATGTTCTACAAAAGTCCTGTCTTATGAAGTTATAGGGCTCTTACGTAAAAATATAAAAAAATAATAATTGTATATATTTAAATCTATTATTATAAGCAAATTTTCATTCATTGTTACGAACTTGATTATATTATTAATGTAACAATGACGGAATGGTATTGGCAGCTGTGGTCGATATCGTAGCTTTGATCTTGGTATACAAAATTATGTATTTTATCATAAATACTGTATTTGTTCTAATATGATTTTGAAATGGCTGACTGTGAACCGCTCGTGGAGGTAATGGAGATGTGGCTCAAGTAGCACATAAGCTTCATTTAACTCCATGTTTCCTTAATTTTATTATCTCTGAATATTATTGATAAATGTAAATAAAAATTTTACTTTTTGTACCTACACATACTGGAAAGCTTATTTTAGTATCTGCTACAATTACTTCAATACAAACATTCGTCGATATCTAGAACACTTAAATATTTGAAATTTGTACATCAAAGGCATGTTTGCTCTCCAAACAAGCGCAAATTACGAGCAAAGTGATAGATGAAAAATTATTCGGGGAAGAATTTTTCAAAAGATCCAATTAACTCCGAGTACTCGAAAGGGTTTGTGGGAATAGAAGGAGCAGTGACTAACGAATTTCGTTGATGCTTAAAAGCGTTCGAATTTTCGAAGCTATAGCCAAAGGAATAAATTATGGCCAACCTCAGTTTACGGTTTTGCTGAGGCACCATCTTACTAAACATTTTTAAAACATAAATGTTCTCAGCTTGCATATCGTATGACCGAACTTCATTATGTTTGAGAAAATCCTAGCACATTTTTTAAAGAGTACAATTTCAGTTTCAAAAGTAAAGATATTGCTCTATTGAATGTTAAATTACAATTAAAAATATTTAACATTTACCAACATTTAATTTTTAAGTACAAGATTCAGATCCGATATATAAAAAAGGTGAGACTGACGTTTTTGTTTTTAAGGAAAGCACGTAGATGCATAAAGTATCTACAGCTGCGGGCGAGAAAAGCGAACACAAATTGTGTCCCTACATTTCTAAAAGCACTGTCGCGAGCGCGCAGCAAAGTTTCTAGATATTTATCAAATCGTCCTCTCTGTTTCGCCCAAAGCGGCGCCTCGTATCTATCATCTTATTTCAACAAACATACCCATGGGCCACAATGAAATTTTTGCAACGTCTGTTCTGTTCCCCTTATATTTTTCCAAAATTTATAAATGTTTTTTCAGAATTTTTGCTTAAGTAAACCGTTTAAATCATAACATATTAAAAGAGATGAATGGCAATCAAGAAATACATATCGATTGCATTCACAGATATGTTTTCAATTTTTGGGCGCACAAATTACTTTCATGTTATTATACGAATCATGTTGTTTCATGTTTTAAAAGCATTTCATTGTTCGAAGCGTGCAACGTAGTTACGTAGAGAAAATGGGATGGTGCATTTTCCTTCCTGCGCCTTGGGCTGCAAAATGGAATGACTAAGGCTTTTAATTTCCATATTGTTTTAAGTAGAATT
Source organism: Dryas iulia moderata (assembly GCA_019049465.1). NCBI lineage: Eukaryota > Metazoa > Arthropoda > Insecta > Lepidoptera > Nymphalidae > Dryas > Dryas iulia. The sequence goes on along the minus strand of CM032419.1, from coordinate 6,702,522 downwards.
ACTCCAGATGTTTATATAACTTAATATATAAAATATTTACATAGTAGGTAAATGACTATTTTTATATGTATTATGATCTGATTAAATGTATATGTACGAATATTAATAAAAAATATTCAGTCAGGAAACGTTAACATATCTAGTATATACTGTACATTTTAACTAACACCAAATATCGCCAGTACCTACAACAATAAGCTATTGCATTATATCAATAAATATAATGACACACGTCATTATAATATGTTTCAGTAACTATTTATAATAATGTATATATAATACCATTGTCTCGTCTTTGGTCTACTTAGTTACTAAATTACATGGCTTCTAGAGCACTGTAGTAATAAAATGAATACTGAATTCAAATTCCAGTGACAATTTAGCTAGTTAAGTTAGCCTAGGTTAGGTCTGAGCTTTGGCACAATTTGGGGTACTTGGTGTATAGCACATGCATGTATTACATAGACTGACGCACTTGAAGTATGTACTGGAGAAAATTCCAGTCTAGACCAATAACGACAAAATTTTTCAAAATATATTACCATTACTCAATTCATTTTACACTTCTGATATGAATATCAAACGGTCTACCCGATTTCAAATCTACGTCAAATATGTATCAGACACGTAACACGTTTTGTATGAGATGAGAAAACTACGGTTATATTGGAAAAAGTATTCACAATAGAACTCATATGAGGACACATTGTCTGGAGCGGAACTAATTAGTGGTTTTATTATTAGACTTGCTTGGTTTAGTTACGAGTGAAGTTATGAACATAAAATAAGTAAATAGCAACTTTAGGGCGTCGTAACAATGAAAATGTCACTTTATGAAATGGGCTGCTGTTGATTAATGGAGTTAGAGTGGTAGGCGGTAGCCTGGTCGGCCTTCTTCCTCGTTTATTCATTCGGTATCCCACGTCAGAATGAAACAATGTCATAAATAATAATCTAGAATATTTTACAGCGTGTGTGTAGCGATAAAAACTGTGACTGCCATTTTGTTGTTTATAGCTGTTTGTAGGATTACGAAGATTCTTTTTTTTAATAGTATCTGCAATCTTGGGTCAGTGACTGCAGTGTGCAATCTTTGTACGTAAAGAAGGCTACAGCAGATGTGATTTTCTATGAAACTATCAATTTCTTATTAATTTAATCAAGCTGGTTTGATGCCAGCTTTTAATGTTTAATGAAATAATCGATAAGGTATTAATTTGCTATTAAGAATTATTATAGCTAGAGCACAATAGTTTTTGTATTGACTACTTTGCAGTATTGTAAGTTAATATTTTGTCCTATTAAAATATACCTTAGCAAAAAATAAATGTTGTACATTGTAGAAGAATAAAAATGTTTTTCATTGTAACACTGCAGTAGGTTTAAAAACGACTTTATTTTTTTTATAACTACATGCTAGTAGTAGGTAGTTATTATATTTATATAAGTGACCGATTGCCCAAGAAATAAACGTACTGGTAATTTAAAACCTTGTCTTTGTAATATAAGAACCTCCATGTATTACACTGTGGAACCATTTAATGGGCCATACAATTGATTAAAATATGTGTTACATTTTGAATTACATTTAGTTTCAATTTGTTGTAGTTCGTTGTACTTTCAGGTACCATATGTTTTAAAAATATTCAACTTTTTTCACAGAACAGCCAAGGGGCCTATTTTCGATTTCGTATTACAAACGTTATTAATATTAGGTATATGTAACAGAATAGGGATTTTTTACTCGAATTGATAAATTTCAAATACAATTCGATATTATATTTTATGTTATTTGATATTTTTGGCAAGCAGGCCAATTTTATCTTAAAAAACAAAATCGTATTGAACAAAACTAAGATTTTAATTTAATTATTTGATTTTAAACAAATTATCCGATAAAAATAATCATTTACATTAATTCACAAAGAAATCCACAAATTAAAATAATAAAAAAAATATCGGGAAGAGTCACAACGATAAATCTAGAAACGTCAATTATAAAAAATGTTACAGTAAAAAGGTTGTAGTTTTATTTCCAACAATATATAAGCATTTAAAATAACCTTAACCTATAATAATCATATTTCAGTAATATTAATATATAAGTCTAAAATATTATCCCAAAAATCTAAATATCTCTATTGGAAACATTGAGATAAAACAGGAACAATAAACGTCATGCGATTTGATAACAACACGATAGACAGTTTATGAAACGTTGGTGCTGATAAATAGCGCAAGCGGCCGTAGTTTATTCATTGCTCCCGCCGAACTCATTACAAAACCCTAAGGAACCTCCAACAACCTGCGCGATTAATATTAAAAGGTCGATAACTGGAGCTTTTAGCCTGTATCATGCTATTTATTACAATGTTGTCATGTTTTTTTTATGTTTAAACTGACATATGGAATAAAAATGTAAAATAATAAAATATAAATAAGAAATACGAACAAGTGTGCAGAAATGATGGTTTGAACAATTTTTTCGATTAAATTTAATAGATTATTTTAATTTATCCGCTATGGCACCTAAGCGTAATGCAAATCATTGCGTGTTGCGCCACTTAAAACGCAATGTCTCTATTTCGGGCGGAAAGTGGAGAACGGAGTATCTTGACTCTAGATTCTCTAGAACTACTCCGTTGTACGGAAAAAGGCGTGAACCTGCTATTTTAATTGACTGTCCCATACATTAATACTAAACGAACTGACTATATAATCTTAGAAATGTTCTTCATATATAAGTAATTACTTAATAGCTAAACTAAATTTCGTAACACGTGGTCTAGAACCACACTGTATTAAAATAAATAACGTTTAAATTGGCTCGCTTGACAGTTACGATGCCACAACATGTGCTCACAGACATACATAAGTAGGCTTAAAACTTGATATTCCCCTTTTGCGTAGGGGTTGAACATCAAGAACTATATGTTAAAATTTGCATTTTATATAGATTATGTATGATATATACATACGTATACTACTATCTACATTTCATAATAAAAGCATGACAAAATAACAAGGTGTATTTTTTCTTGAATGATACTGATTAACGACATTTTGGTTTAAAACAATACGCGAGAAATGAAAAATAAACGTAACACGCCAGTTCGATTTAGATGGAAATATAACAATAATGCGTAGCGCGAAATTAAAAACGTTCAGTAAATATTTTCTGGGGTTGCTTTGAATGAAATTGTATTCCAATATGGCGGATGGGGCATTGAGAGATGTTTAAATAGGCTGCTAATCCCACCAATATTGAAATATCTGCGACAATATTCAGGCGGGACGCGGTGATCCGCTTTTATGAAAACACCGTTTTACATGCGAAAGTAGAAAAACGAAGGTACGCCACTATTACGTGCTCACTATCGTCTCTGCGTATTAACTGCACAACAATAGGTATTACTTTTTCACGTTTCCGAGAGCAGGCTAAACCAAGGAGTTTTGATGGATATTCAAAGTATGAGTGATATGATGTTTTTTTAATTTAAGCACAATCATTTTAGTACTATTTATAATAACGTTTTTAGTATTTTAATTTCTATGCTCTAGTACCTAAAGCAAAGCGCAATGTTAAGTTCCGCCACTTAACGCACAATGATTTGATTTTAGGCGGAAAGTGGAGAACGGAGTGCCTTGATATTAAGCCTGAATATCTTATTAGGCGAGGAAAAACGTGAAGTTGTAATTTTAGTACTTAGTACTATAAAAACAAATGCAGTAGTTTAATAAAAATGCAGTAGTTTTTAGTATGTAATTACATAAAACAAATTAAATAGGTATCCGGATTGCAAATAAACTTTGAGCACTTTGTCACCAACATCAGAAATGAAAACATCAAAATCGTCAACAAAAAAATACACGAGGACACCCAAAAAAATATATGCATAAATTAAAGAATTGTCTTTGTATTATCGCATAGTTAAATACACAAGTACCTACGCAATACTTTTAGTTAATAACAATATCTTTCTTAAAAAGTATGTTTTTCGTCATACTATTAGTACGTCGTGACTACAGTAGCAGTAATTACATATAGGTATACTATATACCTATAGCTCACCTGAGCGAGGTGAGAGAAAATATAAATTTCTAGCTAGTAATACGCAAATTGGCGTGTGTAACATAAAAGCAGCTAGATAGTGGCATCCGACAGAGCAAAATGAAATGTGATTTGTAATATGAGAAAATATTTCACCTAATTTATGCTTTCGTTTTACGTGCTTTATATTTCTTTTTGCTATAACGTATGTAGTATGCTTAATATTTTTAAATAGGTTGTATATTTTTTTCTTGGTTTATTTTTTTATGTTACAAGTAGTATTATGTTGTAGTTGGACGCCATATTTGCTCATTAGAATAATTACTATCGTGTACGATATGGTTAGGACTTCAATCTTGGGTTATATTAAATTCAAATTATTTTTACGTTTGGGTTATCATAATAATATAAATTGAATAAATTTGTATCGTATTCTTAATACTAGAATAACATTGCAAATAGCTATATGTGTAAAATAAAGCTTTACACATGTACAGTAATTGTGAAATGTTCCGTTAGTACTACAAACTATTTATTTTGTCACTTTCACGACTTTTTCTCCGAAATCACAGAGAGACTAGCGCCAAGACACTAAGTTCTCCACTTTCGGCCCAAGAGGCGTTCGAGACGTTGCATTTTGAGTGACGGTACTTAAGATACAATATAAATACATAAAACATAAATAAATGCATAGTTATAAATAAGAACCTAGGTTTAAGAGGCTACTAAATGTTACTTAGGGTGAATACATAATTTTTCCAGAAAGACAGGAATGATTCCTTTTATGTTTCCATGTAACAAGTATTAATGGTCCAGGCGGACCACCTTCCACGGTTTCTGTCATTTGCGAGCAATTAGGACCCTCGTTTCATAAATTGCGTAAGAATATGATTAATATCATTTTTTATTTGTGATTCAAGACTGTTTAAAGCTTAGGTCTTTATAATAATAAAGTGAAATTTTTATTAATGTAGACTATTTTTACATACTTATTTAATTGTTACTTAGTATAACTATAGTAAATAGTAAGTAGGAAAATAAAGTAGGTACTTGTAAAATTATTTTTAAAATACATATTCGTATATATATGTCAATTATATAATTAAACTTAAAATACTTAACAACGTCAGATACTATATGCATTGTTCATTCTAAAATAAATAGAATATTTAATATAAATATTCCAGTCTTTTCATACGGAAAATTCTATTAGGATTTATCGCATCAAAGCGTAAGGGAAAACTTCAATGCAGAATCGAATTTACAACGAATTTTTAGTGGATGCGCGTTTCTCCTTACCAATCCGTTTTGGAACAGCGTCCAAAGCCGGTTGGAAATACTAAATGAAAAATACAACCAACAGCTTATTCTAAGTTCACAAATAAGCTCTGTTGAAGAAAGAAATAGAAGAAAACAAAACTTTATATGAGTTTTTATTTACTAGCATATCATCAGCTTATAATACAGTCATATAATATATTAATTAGTTAGGCCAGTCGTGGCTCAGAAGCACAAAGTGTGACTATAAAGCGACTGGTTGTGGGGTCGATTCCCACTCGAGGAGTGGAAATATTTAATATTTCCATTTTCTTCGCTCTGAAGTTACGCCACTTAACACGCAATTGTTCCGAATTCGGAGTATCTTAACACTAGGTTCCCTCTGCCTACCCTGCTGTGTGCGTGATACAGCGCGAAGCTAAAAAAAAGTTACATTTTATAGTATTAATATAGTAACTAGCTAATATAGAGCTAGCTTATATAATAAACAATCGCGATTTAATAGACTGACTAGAAAGACTAGACAAGAAAGCGTAAGAATTTAAAAAATATATTTAACACTTTGTATAAGCACTCTGCTGTCTGTATTGAGTGATGATTATTTTGTATCTGAAAGGCTAAATAGATTATTTAGAATTCTACAACAACGTTATCCGTTATTCATTAGATTGTGCTGCTTGCAAATTAAGTTGGCACTGTCCCAGAAATTGATATTTTCAATCTTCCATATAATAAGGGCGGCTATGTGGGATCCGTTGAAACAATAGACAACGAAGTCTTTTAAATTCATATAGATGCTTAGAAGCTATTATTAAACAAAAATTACGAGAGAAGCACTTTACAATTCTTAAATAACGTTTGACTTTTCGGAATTATCAAAATAGTTCAACTACACCTAGTCTCACGTTTGATTCAAAAGCTCCTTAATGTTTTTATATTTTCAGTATATTTGTGTTCTCCTTAATATGTAATAATAAAAAAAATTAAATACTCAAATTTTATTCACTGCAGTTTTTACTCGAGATATCTACAGTGCCATTATTGTAATATTGAAAGATAAACCTTCGTCTTATATTTAATCTCATTAAGTCCATTTTCCCTTTTTTTTGTCGCAATTTGTATCTCAACAGATAATTCCTTTTGCGTTGTTTATATCTGAAAACAATATTGATTTAGGACAGGAATTTCAAAATGTATGGCGAAAAGTAAATAACAGTATTTTAAAATTATTCCGTTTTACACTCTTAACTTAAATTCGAGAGACAGCGTGTTGGGCGGTGGAAATAAAAATCACGCTTTGAAAATAATTCAAATTTAATAATTCCCTCGAGTGGGAATTGAACCTACGACCAATCGTGTTTAAAGTCAAACGCTATCTATGCTATATTTTCTGTAGATATTTTAAGTTTTACGTTCAAAAATTAACTGAGACTTAATTCAATTTATTTAACAATTGTACAATAGTTAAATTAGTCGAACAAGTTTTATCATTTTCCATATCTATTCATAAGTGGACACAATTCCATAAAATCTATGTTCATTCATTTTAAAATGCACCGCGGAAAGGAAGTGATTATTTTAATGGTGGGAAGTCATAAAAAATGTTGGTGTTGCTTTCGTCATTAATGTGATGGACATAAAATTATTTTTATGATAAAAATCCGTAACAAATGTAGGTGAAGTGCCAGCGAAAGATATTTAGGAATAAATGGTTTACCGTTTATTGTGTACGTCACAAAGTTTTTATAACACAGCGAAATTATACTAGCAAAGGCTATTGTTATACCGCTTTATAAATGAAAAATGTTTACAATTTAAAGAAGATAAAATATTTATATTTGTATTATTTTAAAACCTATAGTAAATAAATGCGCTGAAGATTTAAAGAGTTTTTACATATTTGCAAATTGTAAATGGTTTTTTTCTGAAATGGTTCACGCTTGACTAAAATGTAAATAATGTTTTAGATGTAAAAAATATGTGTTTCTGGTTCAAAATATATTCAAAATGACCTAATTTCCCAGATTTGTGATTTAAAAATTGCGGAAATCTAGCATAATGGGGCTCTTAATGTTTATGCATCAAAACTGGTACAGGCTATAATGACCATGGGGAGAAGGTTTCAATGGCACACCGGCTATAAGTTTCAGATGCCACACTTTAAATTGTTATTTTTTTACTTAATATGAATTTTTGAAGCTACCAAATGTATACATTTTTTGTCCTGGCCTTATTTTTATTTGCAAAAGTGACATAATATGTATAATATAAGAAAAAGACAAAGCGCGGCGTTAAGTTCCTAGACTTTCCACGTAAAGTCTCAGCGTGGAGAATGGAATCTTAACGCGAAATTAAAGCATAAAGTTGCCTATACGTATGTATATATTTTACAAACGGAAAATATTCTCAACTTCAGTTAAGCAATTTAATATTTTATAACTTGTAATAAACCATTACGTCAAACGAAGTTAGTTTATAAAGTAAAATATGCCTCGTTGGGAGGGTCTGATTATGTAATCTTCAAACGTCCAGAACACAATAATCGTCGCATTATTGCTCAGCGCCGGTTCGGTCGCAGATAAATCCTTGTAAACAAAATTGTAACTGTCATCGATATCCTTCTTTATGATTTCACCGTTCAAGGAAACGTGAAATTCAAATCGTACGAAACGAAACCTTTTCACACGTCGAGCGGCTGAGCTGTATAACTGTGAGTATGTTTGCGTGTACATATAAACATACCTAATATATTGTATGTGTAATCTCAAAGCAGTTAAAAGCTTTTTAACGTACGGGGCCCTTGGACAATGACTTTGACGGGGCGTTATTATGTTTTATTCTCCCTCTCGACACCTTATTATTTTTATACTTTTCTTTTATACGAGGTTATCGGCTATAAAAAACGAAATGTTTCTTGCTTGATTGAACCCTCGTGAAGCGCGTATTTTATTTCCTTATAACTTAGCAATATAATGTGACATATTCATAATATTAAACAACGGCAGCATAAGTGTTATTAAACGCTGAGTATCTTATTAATAATTCTACAATGTAGATGACCTTTAATAAAATAGCTTCTTCAACCATAAAATAGGTAATATTAAAGTAGTTTACAATGATAGGGTGATAAGTGGGTGTGATAAATTGATGTCTCATTTTATAATAGAGCGTGCGGTGTTGCAAGGCAGGAAAGCGGGGTTTATGGCTAATATGGTGCACGGGCAACTCACGGCGAGGAACTTAGTTGCATTTTGCATAAAATCGATATTCTTGTAGAGTTCTTGTAATAATAAATGCGTCTGGGCGAGGAGTTTTACAGTCTTCTTGTGTTATTACTATCAAATATTGTATATTGTTTTCGTTAAACGTAAAAAAAAAGATATAAAAGATTTCCACTGCGTTGCGGGGTAGAGAGTATGAATGGAGAAGCAATATCTACTTTTAGTGTTTGACACACAATGTCTTCAATACAGGGTGACTGTTTAGAGTTTGTTAGACATGTTTATCATGATTAAGAATCTAATATAAATATACAATGAAACATAGTTAGATAGTTTAAATCAAACATTACAATAATTAGCTCAACTTTGGCTTATCATATTTTTTAATTAGAAACTGCCAACCAAACATTTTATCTTGTATACCTTATTCGAAATATCACTTTTGTTATAGTCTAATAAATGTATTTTTAATAGATTCCCGCTTTACCCCTAGCGAAGAATTCAGAACAACCGGAGCTAAACCAAATCAACAAAACGCGTCTTTGTTCTTAAATCAAATTAAATAAAAGTCTTTTGTTTGAACATTTGATAGAAATGTAAATATTTTAATAATTAAAACATGATTAAAACATTTTTTTTGCTTGAATATGCAATTGTTATAATCATAAGTCATATATGGAAAAGCCAAAATAATCATTACACAATCAAATCAAATGTTATAGTCTAGTTCTTCTATATTGTATTAATTGAATTTATAATAAATTTATATGTTTTACTGTATTGTATTAATTGAATGAAACGAATACAAATTGTAAGCGAGATAGACTTGAGAAATTGTTATCCACACAAATATTAAAATCTCTGCGGCAAAAATATGAACAGAAAAAAATAATAAGAGATCATTTATAAAGATTTTCAGGACATTAAATAATGTCTCTCATTAAAACGGTTGAACACAAGTATATTTAAATTTTACGTTCACCTCGCTTTATTTACGTATTTACGTTTCAGTTCGGAGATCCGTTTTAGAATTTACGAGTCCTTGGTGAAAATTTTCAAATGAGCGCACCTCAAAGAGTTTACGACTGATACGAGAGTTACCCATGTTGGGCGCACCAAAACGTCAGTAAAAAGTTGTATAAAAACGTGGTAGGCGGGTAGGTAGAGCGAGCCACGACAGGCGTCCGTCCCTCGGGCGGCGGCTGTCATCGCATGCAGTTATGAATAGAACCGACGATGCCTCCTCTAAATTTAAAAACTGGCAAAGCTATATTCGGACTCGTCAGTTACTCTCTGACTTGGCGTAAGTGCATTAAGGCTTCAGTGTAGTCAGTTGAGCGTCCAGGCACCCCCCCCGACTATTATTTTATGCAAAACAACCTTCAACGGGAATAAATGTGTAATAATTTTGGAAACAACAGCATTTTCAACTCATGTTTTCTGTAAACTGGTAATGCGCGAGTATCATCGAGATGCGACAGATAAGAAATGAAAGTTTCAGTGTTAGTTTCTATTATCACAAGTAGGTCGCGGGAATAGTTTGCGTACTATAATAAGACGCCTTGAGGGTATTTGTCAGTGCTTTTCTTTAAATGAGTTTCCTTGTGGAGAATATTTTAAATGTTAGTTTTTTTCATATTTTACTTCTTTTTTTATTTACTGTATATTTTTTTATATGAACGCTCATATGAACTAATATAATTGTTACTTTATTTTACTGACTAACTTGCACAATTTAATGTTTTGTCATTGAAAATACAGTGATTAAAGGATATATATGGGAAAATTATAAACGGTTAATTTTATGTAAAAGTTTATTTATTTAATAACTTTACAGAAACAGCTAACGATCACTATAGTTAAGTCATCAGTTTCAACAATGATTGTTATCTTCGGGATATGTTTTGCTAGGATGAGGAGTCCATATTAAAAGGTAAACTACTAATTAATACCTATGGTATTTTACATACATCTATGAGTAGTTCGTTTTTTAACACTTAAAGGATTGTTACAACAATATTTTCTTTAAATAAATTTAGTATAATAAAAATATACAATTTATGTCGGATTAGAAAATACTATATTATTAATAGTTTACCACGATTTTTTTTACTTACTTTGATTTGAAAAAAATGATTTGATAATAAAATCGTGTAAAGTAATATTTAAAACATATATTTTTCAACAGAATTAACAACTTTCGTTCTATACAATCTAAGGCTAGGGTAATAAGAAATGTAAATTCAAATCTAGATGGACATATTGAAGTCATTACAATATTTACGGTACGTATACATAAGGCTGTATATACAAATAATAGAGTTACTAAGTATTTATTTTACAAAGCACACCATATTGTCTTTATTGCCAAATAACATAAATTATTATTTACAAATATTGCACTAAGTTTGGCAGAATAATATTAATGCATATTTCCTTTTAAATATATATACACAAATACAGATATATGTACAAAAATATAAACAATAACTAAATTATAATTTATAATATTATTGTTTCTCGTAATTTACTTACAGTTTGAAACTGTTTTGATATGGAATCCTTTTAAATAATTAGTTTTACCCCAAAAATATGAATTTTATTATTATTTTTATAAATAAAGCAGTTTTTTTTAAAGTCATGATAGAAACAATGTTTAAGTAATATTTAGATATTACGAGTGTACAACATTTATCTCCTTTTGTTGAGATAATTAGTAGCAAATATCCGCTTGCTAAATTTACGTCTCAGATATTTTAGATGGATGTATATTTTTGGAGTGGAGGAATGTTAAAGTTTTATAATATTTGAACACTTACAAAGTTGAGCTCGGTTCGCTTTGAAAATCAAATATGAGGGCAATTAGTATTGTAGAGCTTTCGAAGTTGGATTTCAAAATTATAATAGACATAATGTAATAATAATTTGTTAATAAGATAAATTATTTCACTAGAACGCCATTCATTTTACTGATTTTCTTATTTAGTTTTACAGTATTTATATAAAGTTCGATACTAAGACGCTATCACAGGTCCTGTTGGACGTCTACACAATAATTTTATATTTTTTAACAATTTTTGGCTCGAAAGATTTATTAATCACTTTTTTGATTTTCGATGATATAAGTGAATGAAATTAATTTAACGGGATTAATCGCATATGTTTTTGGTATTCGAAAATACATTTTAGGAAACCCACAATGTCTACTTGCGACCACGGACTACTGTAAAGTGTTCAAAACTTGGTGTATTTAAAATGTATTTTCGTATACCAAAGTTATATGAGATTAGTCTGGTTAAAATATTATCATTTCAAAATGCGTAAAAAATCGCGAAAACTAAAGATCATTTGGTATAAGTTAAGTTTAATACCTTACAAAGGTCAAATATGTAGTAAATAATGATATAATGTTTAATAAACAATATGAATAGTTGATATGTACATCTGGCTTATAAATAGCAGAATTTCGATCAGACAAGATATGGCATGATTACCGTAAAATCTATCAGTCTTTTATAAAGATACGAATCAATTCACATCTACGTACAATAGAGTCTATCAATAGCTTTTAGTGAACTGGATCTTAGTGCAAAATAAATTAAATTGCTGAAATATGTTTACTGTAACAAATCAAATTACATTCTGAACAAAATATTTCCAACTATAATTAAATAGCACAATTTTGCTTCGTTGAAAATCGTTTTAAGTTATAATAGTCCTTCCCTAGGAAATGCATTTTACTTGTGTCATGTAATTACAAGCACACATAAGTATAAGTTTATTTTTAGTGACTAACAGTTGCAAACTGCGTTTTCGAGTTATTCGATGTTTGAGAAATTAATTCACAAAATATGGAACTGAAACTACACATTTACTAAAGTAACTATTTACATTTTAACTGCTATGAATAACGTCTTTATTAGATAATTTAAATTTGCTTACACTTTCATATTTCACAGTTTTACAGTTAATTGGCACTACAACAGTTTTATGTTTAAGTAACGTGTCAGCTAAGAAGTGCTATGGCGAGCGCACTATAGATAATCCCGTGGATCGTTGAAGAGCTCGAAGACTGTGTCGATTCGTAATCTGTACAAAAATGGTTTATTAATAAAATATATTCTAACTAAATGATATATTTTTTTGCAAAAATAAACAAAATTATGTTGTTTCTTGTTTCTAAATTTGTCACCAAGGTTATTTTTAATGAGATGCTTATCTTGTATAATTAAAAAAATATATTTTGAATTTTCTTTAAATATATAGTAACTAAAAGACTAAATTAAAAACCTGAAAGCATCGTCATTTCATTTAATTGTACATGAATATTTTTTGTTTAGAAAAGTTATAATATCAATATACACTGTTCTACAGTAAAATAAATTTTATAACTTTTGGATTGTAATATTTGTTAGAATTCTAAACATATGTTAAATATAATTTCAAAAAGTATGGGAAAACAGCATAAAAGTCAGCATCGAAATGCTTACGGTACGTAAGCAAACAAAAAAAGCAATTTTATAATTAAATAAATCACATAAAACATTAGTTATTTTTGTTGATGTTGATTAAAATCAAGACTATTCTATAATAAACTCACCGATATCCTTCCATTCTTCAACTTCATAATCTCCAATTACTCTATTCTCAGCTGAGCTGTCTCGCCAGCGATTCTTGTGTTTACCTTTAAAAAGAATTCTGCTAGATCAAACTTATAAATAAAACGATACGTATAGAACATTTTATTATAACAGTTCAGAATACTAAAGGCTTTAGTCTAAGCGCGATATATGACGTCGTAAATGTAGAGAGAATCCCAAATTTGTAACAATAAAACGTACATTGAAAGTCACAGAGCAAACAAAATCGCTTTTCCCACAATAATATTACTAACGATCCAATTGTACGGAAGCATTGGGCATCGGCGGCAAAACCAATAAATACAGAATTCAACATCGACCTTTCTCGATCGGCATCTCTTCCCGGTGAATGTATAAAAGGCACGTGGGCCGACAGAACTTTTCACAGTATTGCCCTTCTAATCGTGGTTTACGTGGCTATATTGAATTTCAAAATTTTCCAATAAGCAGTTGTACAGAGGATCGAGATGAACATGAAAAATTAATTTCGGAAATGCCGAACTCGAAAGGGTTTCATTGGTGTTACCTGCTTAAATATTCATAAAACGAATAATTCTCTATCTCGTTTACGTCTTATCGCATTGATTTAGTATAATTATATTCGTTAATAAATCTTTCAATAAAGATAGTAGTTACCTTTTTTCCTTTGAGGAAATGTTGGAACATAATTAACAGTAGTACTCGTAGTTGAGGGAGCTGGTATCTCTGTATAAAACGAAAAACTATGTTGTAAAAAATATAAATTAACAGTAACGTGAACATTCATTGTTGTATCAAGAAAATTATAAGATAGTTTAAGATAGTCCAATATCAGAGTACTCATAAATTAGGATTAAAAACATTAAAATATCGTAAGTAAAAAAATGAACACTTTCATTTCTCTAGTCTATTACTTTACATTTTTTCGGCTACGGTAAAATTTCGATTTTTGGATTTTGTTCTTAGTTACTTCGCAACAAACAAGAAAGCTTCGCTACTCAGGATTGTTATAAAAAAATCATTCATTCGAGAGGATGCTATTTGTTCAATATTTTTTCTATTTTGACAGAAATTTCTTAGATTTATAATCGGATAAGAAATTAGATAACGATTTAATCGTAATGTTATGAAAATGGCAGCATAAAGTTTCTAAGGCATACATTCAAATCCTTCTACGTTTTAATTTAATACGTATTATAGAAGTCTTTCAGCCACGAAAATTGCCTCTAGTAATATTACCTAATTTAATGTAGCTAAAGCAAGCGGTACGGTTTGTAAATTAATGTTGATAGAGTATACTTCATGCGTGGCTAAAATTGAATAAAATTGAGTATAACATAGGAGTAAGCATTTGGTTTTTAGATATAGTTGAAAGTTATAAAAGACACTAAAAAAACCTAGAGTCATGACAATCCTTCCTCCATTTTCTGTCCGAGGTCGAGATTGAGTTTGCCTTAGATACCAGAGCAAAGAAATAAAAATATTTAAATATCTCTCCAAATATCCAATATCTCTCCGAGTGGGAATCGGAACCCACATGATACAACAGTCAGATCTAGATCATCTATTTAAGAAAAAGTACTGTCAAATAAAATTGATTTTATGTATCATTTAGTATATAAAAAAGATTTTACACTCTTCGTTCCTTTTCTACGATTATCAAAGTAAAGCAATGTTGAAAAATATATAAAGATATATCAATAAGAAAAACCTCCAAACTAAAAAAAAAAACAGAGTTTATTTTTATAAACGATAATCAAGTTTATATCTGGCTCAGAGAAATATGCACCGCGCTCGAGAGTACCAGTGACATAATTATGACCTTGGCAACGAATATCTACCGTGTAGTAGTTTAATTAATATTAAGTAAGTTATAAATATAAAATTATTAATTTTCCTCGCAAAAGAGAAAAAGTGCCTATTACCCTGCTCTTCTCAGGTCTGAGGCATTAACTTTAGTGAACCGGTCGTAAATTGTTTGATATTCAAAAAATGGAGCATATATTTTTTTATTTTAAATAAAATTATTTAACTTTGACCTAGTGTCAAGACACTCTGTTCTCCACTCGTATTGCCGCACGAATTCTATACATTGTGTTTTAAGTATTGTCGCTCAGTACGTAATCACGCAAGCATTACGAGAGAACGGAAACGAAAAATAATTGTAAAAGTGGGAATCAAACTCATAACCAATTTTGTTTCCAGTCACGATTTGTTTAGCAGAACGTTAACAAATAAACATTTTACTGCAGAACATCAGTTTAAACAATAATATATTTAGTTTAGGCGGTTAATATTCTTACCGTCAAGTCGGATAAGACCGTCCGTCTCGCCGAGTGAGTTTCTGGCTACACAACGGTAAGACGAGAAATCTCTGGACGCTACTTTGCGTATAGTGAGCGTCATTTTTCTACTGTAACCGTCGTCGCTTAATATGGTAATATACTTGTTACCTGTTAACAAAATGTATTACACATTACATACAAGTAGTTGTAATTTTTAATATATACCAATTGTTATTTAGTAATGCTTATATTAGTAGCTTTACTATTTCTTCTGCATGTCAGAAGAATCACAGAGAACCTAGTGTTAAGACACTTTGTTCCCACTTCCCCCAATATCGTAGATCTCAACGTAGCACCTTATCTTAGACCCCGAAGTTAAGAAATGAAAATAATTTATAATTATACCCTCAAGTGGAAATCGAACCCACATTTATCTGCTTCATAGTTGAACTCTGTTCCACTGCACCACGATGGGCTTGTATTATAATTAAATATTACTGCCTAACAAATAATTAACAATGTTTGTATGCTACTTAGTATTTTCTATGTAAAATATAAGCTAAATTAGTGCACTACTGATTTGATACTAACCCGATATAATCATATCGCCACGTTCAGTAGTCCAATAGTTAATAGGGGAGGGGTAGGCTTCTGTGTGGCACTCCAGCGTTACGTCCTGCCCTACATATGCAGCCTCCAACTGATTCGGGATCGATAACATCGGCGGGACTGCATACAAATATGACATTCCAATATCAATATTTTTAAGCGAAAGTGCATCCAGTAAAATAAAAATTTTATAGAGTATACTCTAAATTTTATGTTTATATTTTGTATAATATATTAAAATTATTCAGAATCATAAATTACTAAAAAATTAAGAAATATTAAATATAATATGTCTTAGTAAATGTGATCAAGTTAGATCATTAGCGATTCAAGATAACAAATGGCGATGTTCCGTAAAGATTTAAGCTACGCCGTTATAATGGAATCAGAGGATGAATTCATAAGGAAGTTTCATCGGTTAATCGAGTGAAAGTTACGTGAACATTTTACGTATTTCATAAGAAATGTAGAGCTATGAATATGCTGAGATACGGAATGTGAATAGGGGTAAGGAAATAGTCTCATTGGCTTTCGTGCCGAGATGCGGCCGAGGCGACGGCGTAGGCGTAGGCGCGTGAACAGATAGCCATTAGAACACCCGTGCCGTATTCACGTCAGCATAATGCTCTAATTGGACGAAATTACCTCCCTTCCAGCGGAAGGCTCTGTCAGGTAGAGGCATCGTTTTCTCGTAAATATTCGTTAACGATGCCCGCCCTAACAAAAATAATATTTCAGAGCGTTCACTACGAGTGAGACGATGTGGAAATGCTCACGCACCTACAAATGAAGGACATTTTTCTTGTTATATTGTACTGTCAGACTTATATATCTCAATATGCCGTATATATTTTAATTTCAGTAAGACATCATAATAAATTAATTTGGAACGGTTAATTTAAATTACGAAATTACATTTGGCGAGTTATACAACTTTGTAAAAACAAAACGGTTAATTCTTCTGTTAAATACCAACGACGTGTATGTAATTACAATTGCGTCATTTTAATTCGAGAGATCATGACATGGTGATAGGCGATTGTGATAAACAATTATCGGAGCTTAATTAGAGACCGTAATGAAACATAATACGTTCGTTGATTGTCTGTTATTTATTGTTATGATTCGATTTAGGATTTAAATACTAATGATTATAAGAAATATATTATTGTTATTTGTGTTGTAATTAAATTATAATTAAATGTACTAAGAAATTTACTTACACTGTACCATTAATACAACTCGTTTGCTAATTGAAGGAGGGACTCCGTTTGAAGCAATACATAAATAAGCTCCCATGTGCAGCCGCGATACTTTGGATATGGTTAAATTTTCTCCATCTACCACGTTAACTGAAAAAAGATTGAGACATTAATAAGAGCATTTACTATAAATAAATAATTTATAGATAATGGTAAAATATATAAGAGTCGAATGTAGTTAGAGAAAAGAAATAAGATTATTTATTTTTTGTTTAAAATGATAATTAATTTCTTATTTTCTATTTTCTTTGTCTCCTCTATAATTCCTTATTATTTTTGAATCAAACTCATGGAAATGTCTGTATGACACGATTCTGCAAATTATTCACCTGGGTGCTATATTTTATAATATTTTTTTAACGCCAACTTATCTCTACAAAAAAATCACATTTCGCTACTAAATAAAACAACAAGTTCAAGGAATTTATTAAATTTTACTTTTTGGTTTTTTGCTATGCATGAGTAAGATATAGTTTTAGTAAGATATTATAATCGACTAAGTTCTAAATTAGAAAAAAATGAATAAATTGTAAGCTTTGTGAAATGATAAATAAAAAATTCAATTTATGTCCAATAGATTGAAATTACCTTGTAAAATAACTCTTTTGAAACTTACAACATCGTTTACTTTATGTTATTGTGGAAGAAAAAATATTATAATTGACAAACTGATAGTTATTTTTCGCTTTAATGCAAGGTTAAAAATACAGGGTCTGGGTGTGACAGGTATTATTTTAGATAATAACGCGAACGCGCGATTATGATGTAATATATTATTTCATTAAGTTTTGCTTTTATTACTTTGTGTATTGCGTTACTCGTCATTGTTTATACCAAGGCGACTTCCTAGGGAGTGTATTCACTGGATGAAAAAGAAAATCTGTACAAATTAATATGATATTTGTAATGCAAATTGTTAAAATTTTAAATAATATTACGAACAAAAGATTTCAATGGTGAAGTTATAAATAAAGTTCCTGAATATTGTATACTAATGTCCAAATGCTTTACTATAATGCAATTCATATATAAAATGTAATTATATGGGTTAGTTTAAAATATGATAAATAATGATGACGGATTAACTGAACCAGAATTACGTATAGTCCGAATAATATATAGTAGGTAGATTAAGCTATTCATAATGATTAGTGTATGTTTAAATAAAATACTGAAATAAGTTCCCGTAACATAAGCAAAGTACCGCGCTCTCAATTCAATTTTGTAAATATTTCGGCTATGCGAAGATTGTACAATTTGGCTGTATTGTAGGAAACAATTGGTTCAAGTTGTCATTTCGTCGGAAGGTCGTTTGATGTCCCAAACCATTGGAATCAGACTGACATTTACCTAAACTCGCAAGGAAATTTGAAACTCGTTCCTGAAAAGAATTCCAGCTATTACAAAGAATCTTCCAACATATTTCGTTTATTTCATCGAAAATTCATGGTTATGGTAGTCCTTTTAAGTGGTCCGCCCGTTTGTATTATTTTCGAGTTTGTAATCGCACGGTATTTTATTGCTTTTTATTTTCCTTTCTTGAATATGTGATATGGTATGGTGAAATGAAATATATGTATTTATTTTAACGATTTGAATAGAATTTTACATACCTGACTCGCCGTTACAATTGAATTCTTGGCCATCTTCTCGTCTCCACATTACATAAGGTTCAGGATAGCCTGTCGCTCGACAAACCATTGTGACGTTTGTTCCTTCCCGAACGACCATATCCGTTGATGTCATATTGTCGATAATCATAGGCGGAACTAAAACCAGTAATCCATTATATTACAATATAAACTGCAATGACAATAGGTGACGACGGCTGATATGGGTTTGACTTTGTTAACATTTCTCTATCGATTTTGATTTTGATTACGATTTTAGTATCGTGTAAAGTATTGAACATATATTATTGTATGTTTTATGAGTATAATGGGCTATTTAGATGCTCGATGAGTAATAAAGTTCCAAATTCTTATCTTTTTAATAAAGGAAAAGATTTTAACAGATTTACTTTCTTCCCTTATTTTCTTTCAATGATATAGATTAATTGATAACATTTAAAAATGATAACATTCTTCATTATTTACTGTCGAATACAAACCTACGACTTGAAGGTAACCTTTTCTTGAGCGCATTGGATCTGTGTTGACTTGACACATATACCAACCGCGGTCGACTTCCTGTACGTTTTTAATATGAAGATACCATGAGCGATGATCATTATAAGAAAGGCTTATACGAGGATTTTGTGTTATAATGTTGTGATGGATGCTGAGGATTGTTTGGGTGTCTACTCGGACCCACGCTACCTGCACAAAATAAAGATACATTTTATATTATATTTTATAAAACAATTTATCACGTTGGGTACGGTACCTAACTAAACCTAGATTTCATGACCTATTTAATTTTAATTCATGCTTTCATGTTAGTTATATGCAAATTACTTGCTCTTTGATTTTTATGTTCAAAATGTAAAATGTTATAACTTTTAAATGCAAATCTATAACATTAATATAATAATGCTAGATACGAAAAAGATTTATCAAGCAAAAACATAACATTATTTAAAATATTTTGAACAAAATTTAATTTCTGTTGTGATTTGGACATAACGTGTATTTCAAACGGCAACTAAAGTTCATTGTCCAAAAAAATGCTAACTTCGTTTTATATTCTACGCTATTATTCGCAATTCAGAACACACAATGACGTAATTCAATAATCTCTTTGTTTCAGGCCACTGTACTAGAGAGAGCGTGAACGTGGACTTGTTTATTCGTCAAAGAATATTAAATCGTCTTCTAAAACCCAACCGCGGTATTCGCCTTCCCACTTAAATCTGAGCACACTACATGCCACTCCAATTTCGCTAACTAGCCGTCCTGCATGATTAATAACTGGCGAATCGTGCATTCTGAGCAAAGTGATATTAAGTTGGCTTGTTAAAACTTTGCTTCCTGCGCCGCACGAATGAAGTTGTATAGAATTCCTGTTAGTCTGTATCCGCTGATGGAATGACGGCGCGGTTTTATTTTATTTATTTACTGAATTTCAATGCTTCGAATATCAATACTTTACCAGTTATATTTGTTTTAGAACTTTATACTATTTTTGCTTGTTTTTTCTACACAGAAATACTATTTACTCCAATTAGAAAATTTTATTAAAAGCATTGCTAAATTTATATTAAGAAAGTATAAAATAATGTTTTTATACAAAACCTTATATGTACGTAGATCTTCAACAACACAAGCCAGGAGGGCGTCCCTGCCAACCGTCACCGTGACATTTGGAACTGGCTCGACAAAACGGGGGAACAGCGACTCTGCATACAATAAGTGATAACGTATTCTATTATCTCTTCGGTGTAAAAAGCAAACTGCAGTACAATATATATTATTTTGAAGATACATTTCAATTGAAAAAATAAAGAGCCTTTGTTTTACGTATTTATTCTTAAAGTTTAGGGTAATCTATTTATTGAATACTTGTCGTAGCTTTTTCTTGATATTAAATACTTTTTATTAGTTATATTATCTTTTTTTTTTAATTTAAAAAGAATCTTCAGTCAATTAGTGATTAACTAACAACGCTCAACTAATATTACTTGGCGTAGAAAGCTGAAATTTGGTATGTAGTAGGGAGTATGAGGGAGTCCTAAGAGGGAATTTCCGGAAATTCCTACGGAGACGGAGGGAAACCGGATTTTACATTTTACGATCGAAGCTACGGGTCATAAATACCGCACAAACAGATTTGCGAGCGACATTTAGTATATTATATATTACATAACTATAGTAAGAGACGATGCTCTGACGGGTTTAAAATAGTATTTGGCGAAATACTTGTTTTACTGAACATTTCATTTCCGATTTCCAATATTTATAAAATAGAAAAGCTATTTACAATATTACATAGAGTACTACTATTTTCCTTTATATTAACAGTATTATTTTTTTATAATTATATTTATATTATATTTTCATATTAAAAAAGCCTGTCATTTACAAAGCTACATTTACTTCATTAGAATATGTTTTTTATCTACATTGGTCAATAAATAACAGACATTTATTATGCTTATTAGTATGAATCCACCTTAATAGCAGAGGATCTTATTACGTAACGTTGCGCTACCACAACGCTACTAAGGAAATACATTGTATTACGTAGGTAATTTAATATTTTAACTGAAAATAGCAAACTAGGTTTCTATCTGGTTTCTAGAGCACTGCCAAGTTCTGTATGCCGTGTGCCCCTTACACCGAGTAGTTCAGCGTTTTTAAAGTTTACGTTGCCTATTGTCGACTACAATGCCCTG
Source organism: Dryas iulia moderata (assembly GCA_019049465.1). Taxonomy (NCBI): domain Eukaryota; kingdom Metazoa; phylum Arthropoda; class Insecta; order Lepidoptera; family Nymphalidae; genus Dryas; species Dryas iulia. The sequence goes on along the minus strand of CM032419.1, from coordinate 6,680,864 downwards.
CACAAATACTTGCTTATTTATTCAGTTCTTTTCTTTGAAGGAATGTACCTTGTTAATATGAAAATGTGGAGTATGTGAGTCACATAATATTCAGCTAACGATACTACTGAAATTAGCGCTGTGGCTTCCGACACTATCGTAGTAACGTATGTGTCAAAAATTATTATTATAAATACAAAAACTATATTCATCATTTAAAATTTTTGAAAAATATAATAAAAAAGAGGTTTTATAGGTCATCCATGTTTTATTAAATGTAACGATTCTGTACATATTTATCTTAATTTTTTAATAAAAAATCATAACATAATATAACTTTATTACACAACAAAAAAAAATGGCAAATGTCAATTAAGTGAAGCGTCCCTTCCTTTGAAATTGAGTTAACGTCAATGCTAATGTGATACACATGTCGATATGAGCGATGCTCAAAGCCTGCAACAATCTATTTAGGCTAAACAACCTGAGACACGGAAAAATATCCGCGAATGATTGATGAGTGAACGCGAATAGAACAAATCCATCCAGGGCCCATCAATCTTGGTAGTAGAGCCTTTCTTGCCACGACGTCTTCGTCTCTAATGAAAGAAGCTCAGCACATATAAACAATCTGAAAATGTTGTTTCTAATATCCAGTATGATAGATGGTTGGTTGAGTCTCTATGAAATAGCTGCTCCTTAGCTCATTGTGTTAAATTGAATAAAAGTGTATTAAATTCCACGTATTATGTATTAGAGAGGAGTGTTGTGAGTAAATTTCTGATATAAATATATGAAAAATAAATATTTATGATTGTATAGCATAATTTTTCAAAATGTCAATGTTTTGTCCAGAGTGATAACTACGTGACTTTTGTAGAAATCCCTCCAATTCCTATTCCATATAAAATAAGGTCGCTATTATTATTCATACAAAAATGTCACTGGTTTAGCATTTTGTTTGTAACGGATTAAATAGCATTTTGTATGTTCATATTGCGAAAGTGCGATGTAAGGTTTCGTCGCCCAAAACACGTCTTTAAAATAGACGGAGAGTGGGGAGTGGAGTGCCTTAACACTAGTAAAAATATATATCTTTCTTTTATTTAGATCTTGAATATAAATATTAATTATAGCATCATTTGACCCTGTGCCTTTTTTATGATCCGTTACGGGTCTATTCCGTTACGGAGCTAACAAACTTCATTTGTTAATGTTTATATAAGATTTTTACAATTTTTTTCTACTAAGTAGTAATTAATTTTCAATTATTTTCTAATTCCTACCTAAATACTTAGAGTAATAAGGTACGCGAGGGGTTTCTTAGCTGAAAATCACATACCGTCAAGTTAGATCTTTTATTATTAAATAAAAAATAGATAAATTAAAAAATAATTTTGCTTATTATAAATAATATGAAAGATATAATACCAATAAAATAATATATTCAAAATGACTAAAGTTATAAAATAGCACTAGCAATCATTTACGATAAATTGTTTACGTATTAATTTCTTGTATTATGACATTTTCAAAGGTTATATTTTAAGAGATCTCTGTAAATAGATGCCCACGTAATTCAGGGTATCAGACGCCAAGAATAGCGAAAAATTATTCATAGTTAAAGATTTTTCATATCTCAAGTAATTTAATAAAGATTATATGAAAGTACAAGGGTTACCAGAATTTATTAATAATAATGTATTTCAATACAGTGTTATTTACAAAACAACCAAAATTGAAACATTACAAAATATTTTAGTACTACTTACTTGACTAAAAAGAAATATATTAAATAACTATATTTGCTTCAGCCTTTCATTTTTCTATACAGTAAGGTAGTCATACCTAGAGTCATGACACGGTGTTCCCCAACTTCCAATCTAAGTCAAGACGTTTTTTGTCTGGGGGTACCTAAGATAAACTACGGGGTTAAGTTCCGCCATTTGACATGCACCTTCTGCAGGTTCATGCTTTTTCCCGCATAATGGGGTACTCAGGGAGGGCCTAGAGTCAAGGCACACAGTTCACTTTCCGCCTGAAATTAAAACATTGCGTGTTGAGTGGCGGAACTCAACGCCACACTTCTTTGGTATCAAAGCGACGAAATGAAAATTTGAATATAATCATTCGCTCGATTGGGAATCGAACCCACAAACAGTCGCGTTTATAGTCACGCTTTCTGCCTCTGCACCAAGACTAGGTTCACTTTGTCTTTTCCTAAGATTAAAACATATTTAAAACTAAAGTCAAAAGAACGATGGAAAAGAAAACCTTAACATATAGAAGTGTTTGAGTTTAACAAATAGCGCTAAAACTATAAACGGTTGCGTGAAAGAGCTGGTGTTAAAATAAAGAAATGAGGATGAAAAACGTATTTCAAAGCTTCTATTGTTTATACTACTTTTCAATTCGTTATAAATTTATATATTAAAAGTTTTATATAGTAGTGCTTAGAATATTATGATAATTGCAATGAATAGTGTAAAGGGTAGAGTTTGACAATACATTTTTTTTACAGAAGTCAAGAGACTCCGTTCTCACTTTTCGCCCGAAAAATATCGTATTGAGAATCTTTAAATTAGGTACCAGAGCGAAGAGATGAAAATAATTGAAATAGAATGAAATGAAAATAGGAAATGTTACATTTTGTCTGATGATATATGTAAAAGTTTTATTCAACAAACTACAAAGGAAGCTTAATAGAAACCATTGTTTAGGTACATGACAAATGTGGGCTTAAGGACTAAGAGCAATACATAATATTCATATTTACTCGTAAATCTATTTCATTTCGTTGAATAAAAATGGCGTTGAGTCTAGTCCAGTACGCAATATCTCTAAATGGTCGAACGGCTTAGCTTCTTATGGAAGATTATTTTTGCTTATATAGAGAGAAAGGAATAAGTATGTTTTTTTAGCTTCACTCTGAATCCCGCCCAAGCAAAGTAGACAGAGGGAGACTAGGTTCCTCTAGAAATAAATAAAATTTTCTAAAAATATTAAATGAAAGAAATATAACAAAACATAATAAATTTGCAATTTTGCAATTTTTGGAAATTCACCATTTTCCAGCTTTTTATAATTCAAATTTAAATAGTTTTAATTGAAAATGTCTATGAATATTAAAATGAGTTATTATAGTGACTCTTAAAAACATTTTATTTCAATTCAATGAAGAAGTAGCCAACAAATTCTTAAAAAAACATGATTATGTGCTGTGAATTCATCAGTGTTGTAAGTGTTTGTGAATGCATGCGATGGAGCCTTTCGCGGTGTTCGTGTTTACCTAATTGGGACAGTACAGTACAGTACTGTGACAAAAGTCCACGTTGTCCACCCCAGTAAATTAGATTCCCTAACCCGTGTGCCGTTGTTCTGAACATTTACATTTACTTACTGTTTTTACTGTAATCCTCTAATTTCTTCCTTCTATTATTTACCTTTATTTTCACGAGCTTTTCGTAATTTGCAGGATAAGCTAAGATAAATTTTTGATATGGCTATTGACTTTTCACTCGTTAAAAAAATGATTACGTAATAAAAGACTACCTACCACGTTATAATTAACCATGTCGAAAAAATATGTATGTTTTTATTATAACCTACCTCTAACTTTTAATCATCTCGTTTTAATAGATTATACAAGTCTTATTTGTAACTTTACGCAAACCAATTTTTCTATTAGTTAAATAGAATAAATTTTAATAGCAACTATTATTTAATTTTTCTTACACTAGATCTATTGGCGTGTAAAATTCGCCATAAATTGTCAACGTGCGTTACAACTGTTATGCTATTAGTTATGCGATTTTTCTATACCTAGTAGTATTGACATGAACAGCACGCGCTGCGTAGCAACGCATATGTGACTTTGTATAAAAGTGTATGTCATATAATAGATAGTAAAAGTGTGGCGTGGCGTAGAGGCGCAAGGTGTGACTGTAAAGCGACTGATTGAGGGTTCGATTTCCACTCGAGGAGTGGAAATATTTAATATTTGCATATTATTCGTTCTGGTTTCAAGGCTAAGCGCGGCGTTAAGGTCCTCCACTTAATACGCATTGCCTCCAAATACAGCGAAAAGTGGGGAACAGAGTGTCTCAACACTAGGTCCCCTCTGTCTACCCTGCTGTGTGCGGGATACAGCGTAAAGCTAAAAAAATATTAAGAATAAAAATGATTTTCTGCGTGTACGTACGTGAACTCAAACTATCCCTAATTTTATAATCCTCCGTCTGCCTTATTTTCATAAATGGGGTCGAAATAGTTTCCTTCACGTATTATTATAGAGATAATATCATGTTTAATGTTTCCAACATGAATTATTGATCTTTATTCTTGTGGCTGCTATGGCGTAGTGGGATAGCGTCTGACTGTAAACGCGATGGTAGTGTGTGCGATTTCCACTCGGTAAAATCATTACGTAGTCCGGAGGGCGTTTATTAAGTGGTTGATGACGAACGGATCGAAAGAAATATGCTGGGACCGTAGCGTTTGGCGGTCTTTATCACTACCCTGCTAGGAATAAAGTGTGAAGCTAAAAAAAGGAAGAAGACTTAAAAATCATCAAATTTAAATTATTTTCGTATCTAGTGTCTATAACAAAACGTGGTGTTGAGTTTTCCACGTGGTGGAGAAAAGAGTAATGTATAACTTGTCACTCCATTATTTCTCACTCACTATCTATGTGATGCTACCGACAGAAATTACGTTCATTCACAGATAAATATATTAATATTTATTTACGTAGAATGAAAGTAATTTACCTACTGTTATATTAAAAAAGTCATAATTAAGCTTCATGTATTAAATGTTAAGCTCATACCTGTATACGGCGACGTTTAATAATATTTTATGGTTCGTATATGTAATATTATATAAAAAGATAGAATGTATGAAAAATTACGTAACTATTTTACGGATGGACTATTTACTACAGTTTATTAAATATGCGGTCGTTACGCATTTGAAAAATTCAATTATGTGTTGCCCAATTGAGTGTACGGTCCTAAAAATAAAACCGATACTGGTAAATTTGTGCTGGCGAGTCTCATGCGGCTCCGCAGCGGCTTCAGCGTGGGTACATTCATGAGTATCGATTTTATGCAAAATGCAACAAGATTCACTTGAATGTCTATACGTATTCGAAACACCTATCGAACAATTACACGAGAATCGCTATCGTCCTTGTAAATGACTAGGAAACGCAGGATATTGGATTTCTACCTCTGTTACTGAGTACGAAACTGTGAGAATTGAAGTCGTTTGTAAACATCAAATATAATAATTATTAATTAGACGTCTAGGCCTACTTATGTCGAGTTCTAGTGCTTCGTCCTTAATTTTACGTATACACATTTAATTAAAAGGCTTCAGATTCCTTAGGAATATACGTTTTCAGAATATGTTTAATTTATGTGTGTGCTGAAACTTAGTAGTAAGTATAATATTATTTAAGATCACTTTTGTGTAATCTTATTTCTGAATAACAATTTAGTATTTAGATTATTATTCTATTATATTTTATACATTGCTTAAAACATAAAATATTAAGATTACGTCAAACGTTAAAAGCTTTGTATCTAATTTATTCAAAAAGGAGTGTCAGGAGAAGCTAATTCCCTGTTCTGGAACATTGTTTTGATATTATTTTAAAGGCTTTTATTGTATAAACTCAATCTTAATTTCCATTATAATAAAAAGCAAACAAATCTATGGTATAAAACCCGTTATAGTCACTTCCATGGTTATTCCTTTTGTTTAGGTTAAGAACCTTGCAATGATCACGTACGGGGTATAAGCAAGTTCGTTGCTATGTACACGATCATGCTTTAGTAGAAATTGTAAACATTAACACGTAGATATAATTAGTGTTTACTGTTTCAAACAATGTATACCTATGTTATTATGTATTACGTTAAACCACCAAGATTGTGTGCTTAATTTACTTTGTTGAATTTAATGTATGTATATTGCGTATGAGCTGTGACAGCTAAGTGGTTAGAAAGATTAAAAGATAATCCGCACTTTCAGTTTAGGAATGCATAACAACTGAATGTTGTTATTGTGTTAGTATTTTTAATTAATATAAACGTAAACCAGTTTTCTATGTACATTTAAATTAATATGTGGTAGAAGAAGATATGTGCTATATACAATTTATTTCATAAGTTCTTGACAGTTTGAAAAAGATTGTTTATTTTCTCCCAGATTTTTGCTTTTTCCCGCGTAGTATGGTAGTCAGGAAAAATCTGTGTTAAGAGACTCCATTTTCCGTTTTCCGCTTGACATAAGACAATGCATACATTTTCATTCGCATATAAGAAATAATTTTCTCCTTTGAAGTGGACGTATAAGTCCAATACAATAGTGAGCATTCCTGGTATAACTAATTAATTTTATAGTGATTAGCGTGTTTAAAGGGAACTTCAGCTTGTTTATATATTTTATATAAAAGCTTATTTATTATACATACTTGTATTTAACTTCAAAATTTAACTTAAGTGATAATATTTTGAAAAATATTATTTTTAAAAATAAAAATAAAGGTCAAGACTGTTTATAAAACACCTGCATGACAGTTTGGCGTTATATTAGAGTTATAAATCAGAGACATCGCGATGAAGGCGCGTGGCGCGAGCGCGTAGCGCACGGCGAGGTGGTGCCACCTCGACAGGCGACACCAAATAGATGCATGAATATCACCCCAACCACCTATGCCTACATTACACGATTCAAATCTACAAATGTCAACTGTTAGATAACATGAATTTACTTGGAGTTATCGCTCAACTAGCTCGTTACTGTAATTTGTTTATTCAGAGACTAATGTTAAACGCCTCTATAAATTACACAAGACTTGCTTTCGTGATAAATGTTGTTATAGCCGTGATATTTTTAACCGTATATAGATAGCAGGACTGAAAATACTGCGTTTTGATACTTAGTTTAGCATTTTAATAAAAATTCATCCGAAAATCTACAGCCAGATACCTTGAACTAACAGCCATAAATTCATAACAGTTTTGATTTAGCCTTGCATAAATCTGTTTTATCTGTCGCGCAACGGGGATAAAGCCGGCGATGTGCATACGAGAAGTATCGGCTATAAAGCGTTTTTTTACTAACGCCAAAAAGAATAACATCGAGGTCAGCACTCGTATTGTAAACGAGTAGTAAAACTTTAAAGCGTTGTGTGTCCCGTAAGCGCTAGTAGCAACCTGGCAATGGTTTCCGGCTCATATCGTCAAATTGGAACGCGCTTGCCTCGCCAGGGTGAATTACGTTTAGTAGAGAGCAGTGACGTAGCGAGATTCACTTACAGCATCGCCCCTTAACAATAGCCAACACAATATTGTTCAACCGTTAATAAAATATTGTAGCGCGGAAACCGCACATCGAAAAATCAGTAAGCGTCGCGTGAAATGCTACCGGTGCCGGTATCGGCATAGACGTCAAGAAATATGGCCAAACGTTGCGCACATACAAAATATATGGCACAATATAACGCGGCTCGTGTCGAGCCGTACCGGTCTCTTCGAGTTTTTGTATGTATACATGCATTACTTATAATCATAATCTCGCGGGTACTTGAAGATAGTTTATCTGAATAAAGTAAAAAATACGATGACATCATCTATGGGGTAATAGTACTATACCACCATATTATACTGCCGTCGTATAACTTTCAAATATTTATAAAAAATATAAGTTTATAATGTTAATACATAAAAATATAGCTTCACGCTATATCCATATATAGGCAGAGGGAACCCAGTGTTAAGACACTCCGTTCCCCACTTTCCGCCGAATTCGGAGGCTTGCGTGTTAAGTGGCGGAACTTAACGCCGCGCTCTACCTCGACACCAGAGCGAAGAAAATGGAAATATAATTTTCACCCCTCGAGTGGGAATCGAACCCACAACCAGTCGTTTACAGTCACACTCTTGTGCCACTGGGCCACGACTGGCCACAAAAAAATATAAGTTTATAATGTCTAATACATAAAAATATATGTCAACATTATTATATCCTATATGTATGTTAATTTTTCCCTTGCCTGATTATAATAGAAAATATGCAGCATGAAATGATTTACATTTACTCTTTATAGAAATTTTATGTCTGGTAGCTTACCTTGCTAAGCTGAGAATTTTTAATAAAAAAAGCATCCCATATAGCAAGGTAGTCAGAGAGCACCTAGTGTTAAGGAACTCTGTTCTCCGCTTTCCGCCCGGAACAGGGGAGCAGCCTAGTCTTACATACCGCGGGAAATGAAAAAAAAAGATCATTACACAAACAAATTTTGAGATTTAAAAAAATAAATAAATGAAAAACATATACTTATTAAAAATGAATTTTCTCTGTGAAAATTGCGACAATGTAACCTAAAATTGCCTGTAACAGTTGATTATTTGGCGAGTGCCGTGAAAACTGTTGATGATGCATAAAGTAATGTTTATATTATTTGTCTATATTACTAACGAAAAAACCGCAAAGCTATTTAGTACCAAAATATCTATAATACGTTATAGTTACAATAACGTTACGGTCTATTAAAATAGAAAATTAAACATGACTTTTATATGATTGTGTTTGGTGATATGTGAATTTATCTAAGCGAAATTTTTGAATGAATTTGAAACTTAAGCGAACCACTCGTGGTTTCGCTAGCGTAAGCTACGCAACTATAGCTACTTCTTATTTCGACGATTCGCGTTCTTGCTTAAGTTAAGCGGCTTAATTTTTTATATATTTTTTTAGTTTCTATTTTAACTACCTAGGTGCCCTATTAGGGGCACTGCTATTGACACCTGCTATTAATAAAAATAGGTAGCCTATGTACCTTGCATCATCAACTGTTCCTGAGAAAATACATCAAAAACTGTCTTATTTCAGCCTCTTAGGGGTTGATTTTGAAAAAAGTAGTCTATGTTCTACCCTGGGTCTTTAATTATTTTTATTTCGACTTCATCTACGTAACGCCGACTTCCATCTACGTATTAGCTGTGAGAGCGTAACAGACAGACAGGATTTCGCATTTACAACATTGGTATAGTTATAATATGTATTTCAATCAAGAAAGATTTGGATCGTCGTACAAGCTTCGTATTGAGAGCCGTCAAGATCCCCGAATCCTCCTATTTTCATATAAAATATACTTTCCCATTAATATGCATTTAAAAATCTATAATCAAAAGTTCTAAAGTCTTGCGTTAAACTATATGATTAGCAGCAGACATTTTGTAAATTTGTCAGGCTATTGAAGATACTTTATAAATCTGCATTCCGTGACTTTGGTGAACACAGTCGCGTTGAAACTAACTTACGATGCAACTGCTGTCAACTTGGAGTAAGAAAACTTGTTTCGAAATGTTATTAAATACGAAAAGCTTAACTAATTCAAATACGAACGCTTTGTGAGCATACATTTATTTTTTTAATCAATATATAAAATTTAATATACGTTTTTCGCAGTTCCCGAAGTATAATGTTTTCAACAAGAATATAAAAGTGTCACCTAAGCAACATGCATAATAAATTACCTCAGGAAAACTTTTAAAAGAACGTCCGCTTTGTTTTGAGATTTACTTGTTAAATGTCAGTTAGTTGGAATTCATTATTTTATACATACAAACATATGGCTAATAAATTTGGCATCAACATGGATTAAAATAACATTTCTTTTTAGTATAACATTTTTATTGAAAATTTTGTTTGGTTAATATTAGGTTAAAACTAACTTAGTATGTAGTTCTATTATATTTTAAATTTAGCGTAGTTTATGATAAATCATCTCTGTACAAGTATAACAGATAAATTAATCTTGATAGATATGTCATACTCAAGATTATTACATATTCTAGTATTTACTACGTCTAGTTTACATTTCCAGACTTTCAGCTGCTTTGAGCTTCATAATTTATGTATATATAGTATTTAGAAGTATATCTTTAATCTAAATGGCCTTGAGTGAGAATGTGACGTGATAACAATTTGATCAATAATTAAGTTGTTTGGGGATTTATAATGTAATATGTATGATCTAACGATAATCGTGCTACGGCAATAGAACATATAAAAAAATATTCAGTCAGGAGTTTATTAAATTGAAATATCAGTTAAAAATAATCATGTCGAATTTATAAGTTGATGTTATCGTAACAGTGGGATAGCATCTGACTGTAAACGAGATTGGTTGTGGGAAGAACCTTCGTCTCTACGATTCTGCTCAAGCGCTAAGCCGAGCCAATTAGGTTTTACGCCTCTCGACTGGTCAAAATTTTAAAACACTTGTTTATATTTTCAGTATTAGCACTTCTTTCGTCGGATTTTTTTTCCACTAAAGTATGGTTAGTACTCCGATAAAGTGATGACATTTTTAAAATTTTGCCATATTATTAAAGTTGTGATTTTTAAAATGTAAAAAATTACAGTTATTCAATTAATTTATAAATGAGTGTTTGAATACTACTATACAATACTTATTTCAAAATGACTAATCCAACTGTTTTCCCCTGTTACAGTTAAGCATGTCATTGTTCCATTAAATGGCAAATAAGTGGTAAGTTTATTTAGCTTCACGCTGAATCCCGCACACAGTAGCGTAGGCAGAGGGAACCTAGGGTTAAAACACTCCTTTCCTACTTTCCGCCGAATTCTGGTGGTATTGCGTGTTAAGACAACAACACACATATAACCAGTCGCTTTACAGTCGCACTTTGTGCCTCTGCGCCACAACTGGCCCAAGTGGTATATAATAATATATAGGCATATGCTTATATCTCATATGTTACTACGTGTGTATATATGGAATTACCCAATGAAAAATACACTCATTGATGCTAGAATGAGTATAAAATAGTAGAAGTACCTACCTACCTAACTATATAACTACTTTCTGTCACAATCAAAAACAGTAGTAACTGATAATAATAGCGTCAACATCATAATTAGTAGAGAAATGGCTTATTATCTACTAATTAAGTTTCAATGGGTCCAATTGGTAATTGGATTTCAAAATAACGCCAAAATTATATGAAACGTACCCTTTTAAAACTATTAGCACAGGAACTATAATTTGATGTAATCTCTTTTAATTTGTCTATAAAAGATCGAATTTAATATTAATGAGGCAATTACACCAAAATACAGCCCAATTAGTTACTAATAAATTATACTAGCATACAGTTTCAATATTCTCGTGACTACTTTAAATATAAAACGGTAACTTAAGTTTCCCAATATTCAATTTCAATAATAAAATTGCGACCATCACAGGCCAATTAGATAGCGCCTAACTATAAACGATGGCTGTGGGTTCGATTTCCATTCGGAGGAACGATAGTATATTATTGTCATTTCTTGGCTATGGTATTTAAGATATGCTGCTACTTTAAGTCCCACCACTCAACGTACAATGTCTGGTTTTCGGGCGTAAAGTGGAAAATGGAGTGCCTAATAACTTGGTTCTCTCTGACTATCCTGCTATGCAGGTGAAAGAGTAAAGCTGTAATAACAGTTGCTGCCCTAAAATTTTTAGTTTAATAACTTAATTTCTTAAATATATGCCTTAAATATATTACCTTCAGATTGTTACATTTTATCACGAATGGAGCTTACAGACACGTGAGTGTTTGTTTAAGCATAAGCATTCGTCGTTCCATTAGCCTTTAGAACAGGCAAAAATCGGGAAGTCGTCGAAACTGGTAGAAGAAACGTGACAAATAGATTGTTGTTCACTAAATCAATGGCAACGGAATTTGAAATCAAAAGTAATCTGCGTACGCGGAAACACGGAAAGAGATGAATGTCAAGGAAAATACGCGAGAAAATTCAAAAGGAAGGCAAGGTGGAGCGGGCGTGGAAAATTGGCTTCATTAGACAGACGGACGGAGCGCTAGTCTATACACACGGACGCTGAATTTACAAAGCAAATACTTTGAATTAATTATTGTTGTAGCCAATTATCGGTTGTATCGACTAGATTGTTGACACTATCCTATTATGGGCTAAACAAAGAGATATTGGTTAATTAATTATTAATCACTTACTTATAATTTTTCGTGGTAATAAGTGAATATCATAATAATATACAATACAATTTATTATTTTAATGTGATAATTTAAATCAACTATCACTGTCTTTATATTATTCATAACATAAATTCCTAAATAGGATTTGTGTCGAGAGTTAGAAGTAGAATTTCAGTAGAAGTATTTATAAAATTCATTCTTATCATTTTTTGTATTATTATATTAACTACTTGTATTCCATGATAAATGTATGCATTGCTGATATTACTTAACATTAATAAAATACTGCATTATTTTAGGCTTTTTCTCAAAAAAAGAGCTTACGGTTATCCTTGACAAAGTTAATCTTTTAATTGAATATTTAATAATATTTCAATAAATAATTTTTGACATGAGACAGTATTTTCTGATTGATCATTTAGTGATCTAAACATAATGCTTAAGCATTTAGTTAAAAAAGAATAACAAAAATAAAAAAATAAAGTTAATGCTTACATGTATGATAGTGATGGTGCAACTTGAAATGTATTTTTCAACTGTCTATACTGTTGGTTACTAGGGAATTAGCAACAAAAACCTCAGAACAAAGAATATGGTTCATACTAGAGAACATATTTGTGAATATGCAAAATGCAAATGAAATAACCTAATAAAATGCGTTTATCGAATGTTTTAAATTAAAAACTCTTTCAAAGAGCATAACATAAAATAGCTCAACAAAATTTCACTCTACGAATACTAAAAAGTCTCTACAGGAATAAAAAGGCCAGAATTCAATTATGAGTAACATGAACATTCAGGTAAACTAAGGCGACCTAATTACCAGATTTTAGAGAGAGCTCGACGCTCGACACATCACTATGTAATCTACTTATCGAAAGCGTGCGGTGCAGTGGGTATAATAACAGATCGATGATCTGAGTGCGCGAAATTCTGATACTATTTAATTTGCACATGCGACTTGTACATAATTACGTGGGATAGTTTTTTTTAGAATAATATGTACAGTATGGGGCCAGTAGTGGCGCAGATGCACAAAGTGTGACTGTAAACTGACTGGTTACGAGTTCGATTCCCACTCGAGGAATGGAAATCTTTATTATTTCCATTTTCTTCGCTCTGGTGTGGAGGCAAAGCGCGGCGTTAAGTTCCTCCGAATTCGGAAAGTGGGTAAAGAAGTGTCTACACTAGGTTTCCTCTTCGTACCCTGCTGTGTGTGTGTAAAATGTACAGTACCTAGTGTCAAGCCCCTCGGTTCCTAATTTTCGCCCAGAATTGAAATACAGCGTGCTGACTTGCGGATCTCAACTCCGCGCTTTATTTAGGTACTTGGGCTATACATTTATTTATTTAAAAATGATTGCCTCGCTACGTGTCATAATCAAAACTGCAGATACCGTGAGCTATGTGGTTTATAAAAACATTCAAAACTATTTGTTTCGACAACGTCGCGTGTGCCCCAATAGTCGTTAAAATACTTTCGCATTTTTCTAAAGAATATGTCGAATAATATGATTATATCAAAGAAAATAAATTGCAGAATATTTAAATTATAAAAAAAACATATTTTTTTTATTAATAAAGTAGCCAAGCGAGCAGAAGGACTACCTCATGGTAAGAGGCGTTATGAATGCGTTGCCGGCCTTGGGAGTGAAGGAGGGAAGGAGGAAGGATTGGTATGGTGGGAATACGGAGAAAACTGGCTTACATGTCATCGAACCGGGACACATCATCAGATGTTTGGCAGTTCGTCTTTGACATGATTGTCGTCGTGAGCTAGTCGGAAAAGGAATCTCCTACCACAAAGTTACTGGGTTACCCGTTTTTACGGGACGCTACCCAGCGGGGGTGGGGAATTGTACTCTTAACCCGTCCTCCACGAGTAGACACACATTGTAAATGGTATAAATATCGAGTTTTAGTTTAGTTAGTATTAAACGTGGCTACGCTTTGTTCAAGTACTATTAACTGAAAATCATATAGGCTTTTATTCAAAATATAAAACTAGCATGAATAATTATTAAAAAATTATATATAGTATTTATTTTATGGATTTAACATTTTTTCATATAAATGTGCTGTATTGTTTATAAACTTAGTTGTATAATAAATTATATTTGACATAACCTTATTGCATTTTTGGGCTATAAGTGTATAAATTATTATATAAACACATTAGCCCAGTTAATGATATTCGCACAAGAAATATACTATTTTTACACATGTGGAAAAAGGAAATCAAGAAAACGCTATTGCGTATGAGAAAAAACTGTTGTACTAAATGCTGTGGAGTTGAGATCTCTTCGAAAGATGTGCGGAGTCAGCATAGCTGACCGAATCCGCAATGAAGAGATACACAGAATGGCAGGTGTTAGCGAGAACGTCATAGTAAGAATGAAGAAGGGCGTGCTCAGGTGGTTTGGGCACGTCGAGAGGATGAGTGATGGAAGAATGGTAAGAAAGATATATGAAGCAAAGGTGAGTGGTAAGAGAGGCAGGGGGAGACCTCGGTTGACCTTCGAAAACACAGTATCGACGATACTGGAGGAAGGTCACGTAAAAAGCATGAGGACCCCCCGGAGGGCGTGAATGAAGAGGTTTGTGAAAGTGGCCGAGGCGAAAGAAGTATGCAGGGACCGTAACGCTTGACGCTCCGTTCTCTCTGACTACTGCGCAAGGGAATCAGCGTGAAGCTAAAAAAAAAGGATGATGTACTAAAAAAACACATGATTGTCCTTCAATCCCTTTTAATTCATTACAACGAGGGATGCGTGCAAGAGGTTAAGCTTCCTATTTTTTATTAAATTGACTTTAATAATATTTTAGACGTGATGTCTAATTTGATGAGCTTATGTTATGTTTCAAGCTCTGTTAGGGAAATACATTTATATTGAGGTAATCTTTTGCCTACACTACTTTTTTCATATTAAAATGGCTTATTTAGTAGCAAAATGTAATGTATATTTATAAATGAAATTACATCGCATAAAAAATCGTATTTCATTTACAATTTCGTAATTTATAGGATAAACAGCGAAAGCTAGATAGAAACAAGACGGCTAAAACAATTTATTTTTTTATTAAAGAGCTAAACGTCTTTTATTGTCTGTGCTAAATCTCGTCTTGATGTTTTCTTTTAACATAACCCATATTGTATTGTATTTTTCCAAATGAACACGTAATATGTTCGTATATTGCACACAATTTATTTCATAATACGTGAATAATTAAGATATGTTAATATTCGGCTATGTCGTCGTGTTGTCTATACATAGCTGAATATATGTATCTATATTATAAGCTATTAGCATAATTATATCGTATGAATTGTGGGAAACGATAAGCCATCTATATCTTGCAAAATGACCCGGCCATAACACTTCAGCGACTATAACAAAGGGATTTATAATCTATTGAAGTTTATTAATTAAAAGTTATTAAGAAATATCGTGATTATTTACTTAATGCTTCTATAGAATAATGTTTGAAGTACGATTTTTAAGACCGATCTTGTTGTAATTAGTTTTATATTATAGTTTATTATTTTATCGGTTCATTTATTTTCTATTTAAATCAATGACTATACTTAAATATTAATATGGTTATATTGATTCCATTTTTTTTCTTATCTGCCCACTATATTAAATCTATGAAACATTTTGTGGTCAAACTGACTGATTTAGATGTATTGAAATAAGAATAAATTTCAACAACTTTCACTTTTCAAGAACTGACGAGAAATAAAATAAGAAATTTGAAATAGTACGGGATACAGTTTCCACTATAATGTCATATTCAAAACACATTCCTAAATTTCTATTTAAAAAAATATTTTTAAATTTTAAATAAAAAAAATACAAGAAAATTTGTGTCGTCGTCGTACAAAGTGTACTATCTTCATACCTAAGTTTATTAAAAGTTAACATAATATAAAAAGCATAGCAAGACTTTCGAGGGAAGGCGGAGATTTTAATGATATGTTATGAGAAAAGTGAACGAGAAAGTTTCGCTATCGCGGCCGCATAGCTGGTGTTAGCGAGGCTTGTTTATGTGGCAATTGGCATTGCAATGAACTGGCATCCTGGTAAGTTCTAAAGGCGCTCCCGAGTTGAGTAACAAATTGAAGCATAGCGCTGGCAACTCGCAAATAATCATACACAAGGTACCAAGGTAAGTTTTGAATCGAGCGAGCGCTGAAAGTTCATCCAACTTTAGTCTGATAGTAATTTACTTTGGCATTGCGGTCAAGACAGATGAGCGGCGTTCGATGCTTTTATTAGTGTATGTATTGTGGTGAACATGATGGTCTGTTCAAAGTTAAACAACATTTTATGTTTATCTTTACAACTTCTTTTATTTAGCATTAATTCTGTCCTAGCCAGGGTCTTCCATTTACCTTCGTGTCTACGAAATATATTCAATTAAGATGAAACCAATTATAATTACAAAAAAAAGTTTATTTTGTTAACGCTCTGATTTCTATTCAATACGTATAATTACTTTTCATGTTTTTTTTAATTAGTCTCTTTGTTGTCACATTGGACTGTTTATTTATTCTCGGAGCGTGCAAACAGATTATATAAAGAACAATTAATATAAAAGATTCAGGTCGATTTTAGAGCAACACTCATATAGATTTAACGAAATCCAATAATACCCTTTTGAATATTCTACGGCTCATCCAGCAAAAAGCTAATCCGCTGAATAATGGCGTTATAGATATCAACGTCGAAGCAGCCGTAGTGAAAAATATACCAGTTGTTCCACGCTCTACGAATATATGGAATTAATAAAGCATTTTAGATAACAAATTTTGCTTTGTTGATTGGCTTAACATTTTTTTCTAACATTATTGATTTCGCAGGTAGTTTAAACTTACTTAACTTTAAGGGTTTAACCATCAAAGATTAGAAGTTTTAAAGTTATAAAAAATATTAAGAGTAATATATTTTTATGGAAAAGGATTTGACGCAATGTCTCAAATTTAGATGGAAAGTGCTTTTTTATTTCTTTAACTATGTTTACATTATTACATTAAAAGTAAATAAACAATATAGTTTAATATTACTTCCTTTCATAAATAGTCTATATCATTGAATTAATTTCCTTCAACTGTTAAACAATAGTGGAAATTAAGGAAAAAATACTAAAAACTTCTGCGGAACAGTAATTCTTTTTGTTAAACTTTCTTCAATCCGCACACCAAATAGGATCCGGGTGTTTGTAGGTAATTTATCTTGTTGGCTTTAAGTAGTTGTTGCTTATCTGCCGTATTTGTTACTGAATATATAAAATCAAGTTTAAGTTTTTCTTGCGAAGAATATACGTATACAGCATTTTTTGTATTACTAAAAGTAAGGATATACATAAATGTTGTAATTACTAGTAGTAAGTTAAAGTCTATATATAAGAACCGTTAATTGTAATTAGCACAGTGGAACGTTTAACTGTAAGCGTAATTGGTTATGGGTTCAATTCCCTTTCGACGAGATGGTAATACTTGAATTGTCTTTATTGTTCCATTCTTGTAAGAAGACAGAGCATGGTGTTGACTTCTGCGACGCATAAAGTCTAGATTACGGGTGGAAAGCGTAAAACAGAGTGTCTTTTCATCAGGGTCAGGGTCTCTCACATTGCTATGTGAAAGAGCGTGACACCGTGTAACTCAATTAAAAATGTATGATTTCGTTAGTATGTAGTTTTAACGATATGACTGATTTAAGACAGGCTAATTATGTATTTTAAAAAATATTTATAACCCGACATTGACATCAATACAATTTGAATATCATTATATTTTTAATAGTATCAAAATCTAATAGGTACTTCTCAGTTATCATTTTAAAGGACTAAAACATGTGATTATGAAAAATGTAATCAATTTCGTAACGTTTTTCACGAAATTGATACATATTTCATAATCACGATGTATGTACACGAGAAGATCAAGATGTATTTGTCCAGACATTATTTCTTTCTTTGTATACATATGATCATATTTGACTATTGTTGTGTCAAGCTTAGGTTTTACTGGCTACCTGCTCGCGGCTTCGCCCGCATGATCTACACAACTGTAGCTGTTTTATATTTTCGAGGGCCTGCGTTTTCGCTTAAGTTAAGTTAAATATAATATTTTTGAAGTTAAACATTTAATTTAAGCTAAATATTTTATTTTCGGGCCGGGGGTTTAGCCGTTAAATTAAGGTAACATTTATTTTCCTTGCGTCTAAAAGTGGTTGGTTTCTTTATTTATATGACTTTAATGAGAAATTATTATAATTAATCTATAATTACAATAACATAATAATTATTATTTAAATTGATATACTTTTTTTGGTAGACTTTCTAAGCAATCATAAATATGATAATTTTTCTAATCATAGTGCATTATTATATGTCCATAAATACTATTAATATTAGTTTAATAACATTGAATTTAAGAAGAGTTTCACATGTACCTTAGTAAATTTGTAACAAGATAACAGGAAAATTAGGTATTCAGATTTTGAAGCTCCCTGACAGTGTTATGTTAAAATTAAAAAAAGAAAGCAAAAAAGCAGCTTCACGTTTCTACCACATATTAGGGTAGTCACAGAGAACCAAAAGTTTCAGAACACTTCGTTGTCCACTTTCGGAAATCGAGACATTGCGTTTTGAGTGGCGGAACTCCACGCCAAGCTTTGTATTAGCTACCAGATCGGAGAAATGAAAATGATATAAAAAAAATCCCAGAGGAGTAATAGAACCCACAACCATCACGTGTATAGTCATATGCTATCCTATTATAGCATGGCCTCGACATGTTACAAATAATAACAACTTGTACACAACAAAGTGACTTTTTTACATAAAATAAATAAATAGAAATCTATATTATTATTTTAATTCTGTATCAAAATATTCATATAAAGGAAAAGGTGACAGATGGTATATAACCGGACGAATGAAGTTACTGTACTAATTGAGTCGTAATTTCACATGCAGATAGCAATTGTGACGAGCATACCGAACAAAAAAGGTTTTTAGGAATTTCAATATTTAAAAGTATAAATTGTTTATCGAGTCGACACTCGTTTTTGTTAAGTCACATTTCAAAAACTAAAACTTTGTATCAAAAAGGCATTTGTTTTGTGCGTAGGTGAAACTATTGTAGGTATTGTACTGTGCTGAATGCTTCGGGAAATATGATATGATAAATGAAATCCAGAAGTCAATTAGGAAATGTGAAATAAAGATGGTATCCATACTAATATTATAAATGCAAAAGTTTATCTGCCTATTACACTTTCATGGCTCTTCTACCGACCCTGTTTGGGTAGAATTCGGAATGAAATCAACAATAGTTATACAATACACGTATGTACAATAATACACATTATAAATTTTTGTAGTTAAAAAAATGTTAAATTAAAGGATTTGACAATGTTTTGTATACTAATTTTAGACAGACATTATTATCGTTTATCATCTAAAAGTAGAATAAGTTTAAACAAGATTTGATTAATTTATTTTATCAAAAGTATAAAAATGAAAATGTATACAGGAAATAATATACAAAATATGTACAATATTAAAAATAAATGGAGATTTTTACATATTTGCTAAGAGAGTTCGTTATTGAACCAATACATTTTCTGGGAACTTTAACCAAAGCCAATGTTCCATATATTTTTAGTAACCAATTACATGTTTTATCAAAAATAAAAATATTATTGTAAATGTACCATTACAAGGGTAACATGGCAATATTCATGTCTACAATCTGAATTATTCATAGCTTATATAGATATTACGAATAAATAGAATTCCATTCAATCGCTTGTTCAATTTGTAACAATAGTACTAATTCAGAACATCAATTTGATTTTCAATTGAACTATCAACTTCTCGAACAGGGTTGTAGGTTACGGTCATTATTTCAACTATGTATTGCTGTTAAATGGCTTGTATTGTCACTGTGTGAATGTACAAAACACTTGATGAAAATAAAATGTGACACTATTTAATACAATACAACCTTTTTATTTTGATATGAATTTTGAATGCAAATATTAGGTTATTGTTAGCTTAATACATTTGGTACATAGTGATAAAAATAGTTTAAATGTTACTTTATATGTTATTTCAATATTATTATTATGATTTCTGTTTTTATTGTGATACCTTTTTCTAACATTATCCTAAGTGTTTATGAAATGTATTTAAATTTATTGTGCAACTCAATAAAGTTATAAAGATTTCTGTGATGAATAAGCTATAATTTAAAGGACAGCGACAATAAGGTTTACTTTTAGATGCTTTTGTTGTCTATGTTTATATAAAAACGGAGACATGAATATATTTTATGTTTTAACGTTCAAACTAATTTTATAGATTTATTGTTACGAATGTTATGTTTATGTTTTTAAATTCTTATTTTAAATACAATTTTGGAAGATTCACCTGTCATCTATGTGCCTATCCATCTGTCAATATGAAAACGTGATTTTGACATATTTCTTGCCATTGGATTTACTAGGAAATTTTCACGTACATGTTCGTAGCCGATGATAATACAGTATTTTCGTAGTATTAACCCGATATCTTTGCCACGACAGCCCGGATAATGAGAAAATATGTTTAAGTCTTTTAGTTTCTTTTTAGGATTAATTTATTATTCTGTATAACGTTGCTAATAGAAATATAAAATACTTCGTTAATATACAAATAAAAAAATCTTAATATGTTTCTTTACATTAAAGTGAATTAAAACTCGGTTAAATAAGTTTATGTTAATATCAATATAATATAATGAAATCAATGTAATGGTTTCATTAAATTATGACAATTATTCATATATTTGGTTCTCGTTACTCAGAGAAATGATATAATGAAATCATTTTCATACCTCTGTTCTGGTAAGAAAGGACCACAATGTTTTAATTTCAGGCGGTGGACGGAGTGTTTTGTGATACTAGGCTCTATGCAACTACCCTAATATATAGGAATAACTTTATATATGCATTTATATATTTATATATTATTGAAACAGAAAAATCGAAACATTCCAGAGTTTATAAATTTTTATCCTGTCAACATACAAAATCATCTTCATTATTATAAGAATAAACTATGTCTAGGGTGGTGAAACTCGAGGCCTTACTTTGTCGTACCGTACCTGAATAAACATTTACCGGTAATACAAAAGCTTAGCTTTACAAAATTAGTTAAGAAAGACACCATCGTATCCTTAGGGGATACGCTCTATAGCTCTATTAGAAAATACGGTTTACCGTAGATTTATTATCGTATTTCGGCTTATAATTCATGGGAATTAACATTTTTGTTTATTAATTAAACTATTTAAATATTAGGAAGCCATCGTGGCACAGTTAGGCAGCGTCTGACTGTAAACGTGATTGGTTGTGGCTTCAATTTCCACTTGCGGGAATGACAATATTTAAACTGGTTTTTTTCGTTCTAGTAAGACAATGAACACGCAATGTCTCGATTTCAGACGATCACTGGAGGACGGAGTGTCTTAACACTACGTGCTCTCTGACCACTCCACTACGCGGGAAAAAGCATGTAGCTACTATTTAACTAAGCTATTACGCAATTCATCAATATTAATTTTATTTTTCTTGTAAGTTTAAACATTTTCATTATTATTATGACTGCATTTACTTATGTACTTATAAATCTTAATTTGTTTTCTTCTCTTTTCTTACCATATATGCAAAAAAAATTCTCCCTATATTTTCGTTTGTCTATGACACTATAGCGCACGTGAGAAGTATAGAATGCGACGGTTATGGATATGATCCTCATTCGGGAGATTTTGATTATATTACACATTATTGTGCATAAATTAATATATTTACACAAATATTAACAATTACATATTAAATATGAAAGTATTATCTGCGTATCTTTAAAAATATAATCATTAAATTTTAATATTATTATTTATTAATATTATTATTGAATATTATAATAATGTGATAAAAACTCACCAAGAAAATCCTTATAATCCACAAATATGCACCGATCACGAATATCATAAAACAAGTATATTTCGATTTCTTTGTATTTTAAATGTTAATTTTATTAACTAAATAAACATTACGTTTATATTAATTGAAATAATTATTTAATTATTTCATTGATATTTATCAAGTTTCTAAGCGTCACTTTTACAAGCCACGCTCCCGCCAAGCTCGATTTCTTTTTTTTAAATTTTACAAGCTATAGTCGGCCAGTAACTCATAAAGCCAACCTTGCGTTAAAGAAATATTATTTATTTTTTAATCGTTTTAGTATTAAGAAATAAAAAAGGATTTTATACTATTCTTAAATTAAATTGAAAAATTCAATAAAAAAAATGTTATTAGGTTTATTTATGAATTATCTTGAATATGTGTATTGTATATATAATATGGTTACAAGTAGTTTAATAGTATGTCTTATCGCTAAGTGAGCTTTCTCTTCCACTAAGAGAGAACTACTGTTCATACACTCTTTTCTTTTTTTAGAATCGTACAAAGTTAATTAGGTAATAGAGAGATAAGTCAATACAAACCGTTCTGGATTTTGTTTTTCCAAATCATCTAAATAATTTATTTTTTGGCGCAATTTTGATATTTTATCTGAAGTATTTCTTATTTTCGCCACAACTGGTAAATATATTTAAAAAAAATCTTCAGATAACTTAGGTAAAACGCAGGGCTTCCCAACTATCTTATATTGGCTTCTACTTTTATGTGAATTTCGTTATTTAATGTGTATTTATGCAAAAAAATAAAATTGGACAAATAAAAAATAATATCTGTTTGTAATAATAAAATAACCGCTTTATATTAAATGCATATGTACATATGTATGTATACGCGGTACATATATACCAAAATATAACATTTTAATAATTTTTGTTCTCTGTCTGTTTCGGCTAGTCTCTGGAACGGCTGGACTGCTTATGACAAGACTTTCACTGTCTGATAGATGAAGTAAAAAGGAGTTACTTAGACTTTTTTTATTTTAGCATAATAACATTTTTTTTAACTTCCACGCAGATGAAGTCGGAGGCACAGCTAGTAATAAATAGATTACGATTAATAAAACTCGAATAAGCATCCCTACTTAAGTATAAAAGTTTATTTTAATTTTGTAATGTATAGCAATTTATAACTTACTGCATTGATTTTCATTTTCGCTTATATTTTAAGAATATAATTATCTACGTATAAAAATAATATAATTATGTTTTCAGCATAATATTAGTATTCGAACATTAATGTTAATGTTTAATGAAGATCTTAAATTAATTAGGTTAACCTAATTTATTTCTTAAGTAAGCTTTTTATGTGATAGAAAGCAAATAATTTATGTGTCATGAATGAAATGGAAATATATTAAATTGATCAAATCATATTAAAAATCTGTATTTAATTTATTACATAAGAATAAAATAACGTTTCCCTCAATATGTTAATAAACACTAAATTATAAATCTCGTTAGGTTTACCTACACTATTCTAATTTCATTTTTGATGATTTTAGTCTACCGTGGAGTAGTGTGCTGACATGAAATTTTTTTTTTAAATCTTGACCGCACACAGCAGGGAAAGCAGAGCGAACCGAGCGTTAAGACACTCCATTCCCCACTTTCCGCCGAATTTTAGAGGCATTGCGTGTTAAGTGGCGGAACTCAATGCCGCGCTTTGCTTCCATACCAGAGCGAAGAAAATGGAAATATTAAATATTTCCACTCCTCGAGTGGGAATCGAGCCCAAAATTAGTCGTTTATACGCCAGTCATACGTTTGTGCCACAGCGCCACGACTGGCAGTCATGAACTGATTATAATTAAATTATTTTAATTTCTCCGCTCAATCAGCTATAATTCGGGCGGAAAGTGGAGAATGGATTATCTTGACACTATGTTCTCTCTATATACGCGTAAATAAATCGTGAATTGATTTTAGGCTAAATAATTTTGTTTGTTTTTATAAGTTATTTGGAATCTATGTATATAAGCTATTTTAAAAATAGGTAATATAATGTATTTTAAAATAAGAAATACTAAAATTATAATAACAAACCTTAAGGCTAAAAATTATGTATAAAAAGCATGTTAACAATTAGATGATTATTGATTTGTCAATTTCTAGTGAACAATACATTTATTTTATCTCACACTATAAGAGATTTAGTATATTCTTATGAAAGACAAGATAAAGCAAATAATAATAATATTTTTATTTTCATAAAATATCTTAGATCATTCTAATTCAAACGAAAGTAGCTTTGCATTCTAATTTGTAGTAGTATATGAATTTAAATGTTATTATGTCATAATTAGTAGGATAAGGATCTTGGTAACCTCAATAGAAAACTGATGGAGCTTAATCATTCAAATATTATAAAAAGGCTGATTTAAGAAGATTTTTAAATGATTTAATTAGCATGCATAGCAGGGAAGTCAGAGAGAACCTTGTGTCAATACACTGCATTCTCCAGTTACTTTTGCGTTGTGTAAATAATTTCATTTATTAAAATGTTAATATTATTGAAAAATATTGCTGAATGAATGCCATAGTGGCGTAGTAAGATAGCGTCTGACTGTGTACACTATGGTTGTAGGTTCAATTATTACTCGAGAAGTGATTATATTCAAATCCAAAATATTCAAATCCAAAATATCTTTATCTAATTAGACTTTTTCAAGCACTTTTGAATCGCCGTGAACATAAATCTATCGGCTCGGAAAGCAGTTCTGCTGAGAAGAGCCGGCGAGAAACATTCATATTATTTTCATTTCCTATCTCAGGTGACAAAACAAGACACGGTGTTAAATATTGTCACACCAGCTCTGATACGGACGGAGAGAAGGGAACGGAGTGGGTTGACACTAGGTTCTGTCTGCCTAACCTTGTAAGGAGGAAAAAATATGAGCTTGTATATATGCATATGAAGAATGTTTGAAAATATTTTTTATGACCGTTTCTTTAAAATAAATGAGCATTTATTTTTATTTTTGTTTGAAGTATGTTGCTTGAGTGAAAGTTAACCATTCTACTGAAGTACCATTAACTATAAAAAAATAAAATATGTTCTTTAATTTAAGTTATAGTTCAGATAAAACCTGATACCGTCTCGTATACTTAATATATATTCTCTTTGTTAGTAGTAACTGTGCAATTATTATGTTACATGTGTTTATAACTTTGTGCGCCAACTAACAACGTCATTATGACGTAGTAAAGCTTTACCTTCATTTTGTTTAGGGTACTGCGTTTAATAATTTTATAGTATTTTAAAGTGTTTTCACACCTTTTGCGATATAAATACAGTTAAATGTAAATCTGCGTCTCTTTGATAACGGCTAAGCGTTTTTAGTGACCTAAGCATTCGTTTAGAATCGTCGTCAAGGCTTAACTCTAGTGTTGTAAATGGGGCAATTACAACGGTTGTTTCTAGTACACTTACCACTACTATAAAATTGAATTTTCTTGTAGTAAATTTGTCGAAAATTAAATTTTAGATTTGTAGACGTACGATGTTATATAAACAAGTGGTTATTTAAACAGTCCTAAGTTTGTTAAACAATCAAACGATAACTTTGAAATAACAATGGCGTTTATATTATTAGTACTATTCTAATCTTTCTATTTGTTTTAATATTATATAGTCAATTAGGCCATATTTTATATAAAATTTGTATAATAATTCTATTATTATTATAATTACTTTTGGAATATATTCATGTAGTTAGATATATACATAGATACATCAAAGAAATTAATTAATTTTTGGTATCGTGACTCAAATTTTATTTTAAATAGTAAAGCGTCTTGAACTTTAATCACTTTGGGCTTTTTACTGGATAGACGCATAACTTTATTTATCAAAAGTTTAAAACAAAGTTTGTGCAAAGGCAAAACAAGAGAATAAATAAAACTGATAAGTTAGAGAAGAAAGTTTCATTGTAGTCCCGATTTATTTTCTTTTATCTAAAGGCTATTACAGTAACTTTGAAGCGAGTTTTTAAGAATTCTAACTCTTAAAGTAATTAAATCCTGACTTTCTAACTAATTTATGATTTTCCGAGTTATAAATTAGACGTTAATTGATTTTCTGTTTACTTACCGTCGGATGATACCACGGGCCTGGCAATTATTAAGAGAAGCAATAGTACCGTGGAACACGAGACGTATCGTAGGCGATTCATATTTATTTAAATATTTAACCGATCAGCATTGTAGAGCAAACTTTTTGTCTATTAGCGGTATGTCAACAAAAGTTGTTTCACGAGTTTGCCGGTGCGGTGATAGAGTTCTCTCATTGATTCGCCGGCTCGACGTGGAAATCGGTTCGATTAAATATTCATTGAGTGGTTGTGGGTCGAGCGGGCGGCAAACGGAGATCGTGGACGCGCTCGCGGCGCGAAGTAGGAGCGAGTCGTAGAGCGTGAGACTGCGGGCGCGTGACGGCGGCCTCGGAGCGCTCCGGCTGCGTACTGCCCGCGCTACGTACAACCTCGCCGCTTTGTCTACGAGTCGCCTACGTTCGCGGCGCTTGCGTAGCCCCGCCTCGCTCTCGAATGAAAGGACGGAACATTGCCAGTATTTGTAACAGTTTGCGTCAAATTGATATAAATGGAGACGGTTTTAATAAAGTGTAATTGACTTTTGCCGACTTTGCGTCGCATTAATTTCGGCCACGCTAAGACGCCTCGGGCAGGTGCGGCGTTAAATACCATCAGAGTAACTTCGCTTTTTGCCATGAATAATCTCAAATTTAAATGAATGTTAATTATGACGAGATTTTAAGTTTATATCCTTAAGATTGAGCCTAAGTAACAAAAATAAATTTCTCCTCTTTCGAAACTTTATACGTAATTAAGTATGGAATTTTATTTCTACATCATTATTTTCTTTTTCCCTGTTTACGAAGAAAGCTTTCAGTATCGGTCTCTTAATTACATTTGTATTTATGGAAGTTCTCATAAAAGAAATATTTTTATTTAGTTTTTTTTTCAACCTTACAACAAGCATACACAGTTTCCGGTATTGTTAAAAACGTCAGTTAAATGCTTTATTTTTTTATTAATTCATAGTCTTTCGTTAGTTCATATTAATATGATAATCGTCCAATTGTATTGTTACGTAATGGTTTATTACTAGTTAATATAAACGCGTAAGCTTCACAGCGGGAAGCGACACAGTGAGAACGCGGCAGGTGCCACGCATTAGACATTGACTTTGTCAGTTATAAAGATAAAGGAAGGGTCACAGTGCCAACATTATATATTAACAATGTTAAATAATACGAAATTGTTACGTAATTGCTCGATCAATAGACATTTTGTGTTTACGAGAGATAGAGGCAGGTTATATACACACAATTTACAAATATAAAGTTCTAGAAATATATTATTTACTACTAATTATTTTAGTAAAAAATAGTTTTATATAAATAATGAGGGACAAGGTCTGACTGTAAACGATGGTTCTGAGTTCGATTCCCACTCAAGGGAATGATTACAATGACATCTAAGACAAAACATGACGTTGTGTTGTGCCACATGACATATTTTGGGCAGAATGTAGAGAAAAAAAAGTGGCCATTTTTTGGCTATGCGTGAGAAAATATGATACTGCTGTTTTAATTACACTATACTTCGTTAAATACATATTTAACATACTGGCTTTAATATAATTAAAATTTTACTAAAATATATGTCGAATTTTAGCCTAAATCTACTTGTCGCTCGAGAGTAAGCGTTAATCACTGCAACACAGTGTTTTACTTCGCTAATGTAATTATTATCGTTTAACCAAAAATGTTCCTACTATGTCCTATTTCGATATAAAGTTTATAAAGTTAAATTAAACTTTGATTATCTTTTTAATATTAAAACAAATATTTAAACAAATAAAATATTATATTTTGTAAAAGACTGAGTGGATTAATGAATAATAAAACATATTACTAAGTAATAGATTGTTTCGATAAGGCAGTAAGGATAGAATAGAGCGAGACGTCATCACATTTTAACAATGTAATCTAGGGGTATCGTAATTCATGAACAGTTCTAAAATATTGGGTATGAATTGTCTTTTGTTAATAGTATATAAACTATACTATAGTAAAAAAGCATAAAGCAGATTCATACTATTTCCGCGTAGCAAAGTAGTCAGAGAGAACCAGAGTTCGAGTCTCACACACAACATCTTGGTTTCGGTTGGAAAGTGAAGGAGGGAGTGTCTTGACACTAAGTTCTGGTTATCTTGCTATGCGAGAAAAAGCGTGAAGTTAGTAGTGATAAATGTACGATAGATAAAAAGTTGTTTTATTGTTTATATCCTACTAACAAAGGTAAAAACAAAAACAAAGAAGAAAAAATACTAACAAATGTGGATTGTTAGTTATTTTTTCTAGGGCTAGGGACTAGGTTTAATGAAGAAATTTTTAAATGTATGGCAGTAACATATTCAATCTCTTATGTCACATGTACATTTGGGACATTTCAATTAGCGTTATTAAAAATTGAATGATTCTTTGCTGTGGACTCTATAAAAAACATTTTATGTTCAAGATTGAAATATTTCTGGTAAAGAGTTTAAGTAATTGGACATTAAAATAATTTAATATTCTATTTATTTTGGTAGTGGAAAATATATATCATCTGTTACTGATGTTGTGCGCTGAAAACCAAGTAAACACATTTATTTTCTTCATGCGTAATTTTAAATTTCACATATTTTATCGAACATATGGAATAATTAACAGCAAAAACGTGACTTAAATATGAAATATTGAAAATGCTGTGACAATAATAAAACCTTTTATTTTCTTTGATATTGTGTTATAACAATATTCTTTTATTCATATATTTTATATTATTTTTTGTATTAATATTACATAAATATTTGTAAAGCAATCGCTTATAAAGTTGTAATTAAACATATTGTTGTTGGAGTTTTTAAGTGAACATCGGTTTATTTTATTATTATACTATTACTTATATTTATACTACCATATTACTATAATATACTATCACGTTATTTTTGGCTGCTTTGTTGTTTGTAGTATTAGAACCGATAATCGTCGGCCAAACTTACGCCACTATTGCTTTGTAATGGAAAATATATGTATCATAATTTTACTTCTCCACGCGTAGTCCAACTTGGTTTAGACGAATAAAATTAAAGAATCAGTACTAATTGCTCAAAAAAATATGCCAGTGATAACATTCATTCAAAATTATTTAAACTTAATAGATATTTTTGAAAATTACACCAAATACCTAAGGCTGGTAAGATACCAGGTAGTTGGAGGCCATCCTGGCCCTATAGGCTGACTGTAATCACGAATGGTTGTGGATAAGAATCCCATTCGGTGGATTGATCATTTCTTTTCATTTTACCATCCTTGGTTTACTAGGCAAAACCCAGCTTCGACTTCTACTTTCAACACACTGTTTGGAAACAAGCAGTGCTGGGGGAAGGTGACAGTTTATACATGTTACAACGCGAAAAACTTGAATCTTTGAATTTTTAAAACTTATTTTTATTTTCATTTAGCTGATTATAAATTGTTTTTAATGAATACTGGTATGGTTATTGGTATCAATTTACATACGTGTCACACCCTCATGTGTGTAATGATTTTAATAAAGTATTTGAAATTACTAGGTACTGTAATATTAGACTAAAAATGTAAGAAAGAATATTTTTTTTATATGGAATATATGGTGGCCAGAGACAACCTAGTTTTTAGATACTCCGTCCTTCGCTCTCCCCCTAAACGCAAACATTACATATTGCGTGACGCAACCCAATGCCGCGCTTTGTCTTCAGTACCAGAGCGAAAAACGGACATTTTAATATTCGTTTTTCGCTGTGGTTCCTCTGTGTGGGAATCGAACCCATAGTCAAGTTACAGTCAGACGCCGTCCCGCTGCCCCACAACGGTCTCAATTTATTTAACATTAGTATTTTTAATTAGCTCATGATTGATTTATGAGAGAGATTATTTATTTACATTATTAGCTATCCATTACACAGATCTATCACTGTCTCGCCAATTTGATTGGCCTAATAAACGAATGATAAAATTAAAAAATAATTTGTATACCTATTAAAAATATATTTTACTTAAATCACTTCTTCGTGCCTGATTTTTAATTGGATTTTATGTGTAAATAACATGATAAATCCATACAAATATTACAATTCGAATTCGAAAGTCTGTCTGTCTGTTGCGCTTTGGCCACTAAACCACTCACCTGATTAGAAAACATTCGAAATAAAATAGTTGAAGAACCAGGGTTACACTCAGGTAACGTTATTTTTCAAAAATCAACCCCCAAAGGATTGAAAAAGGGGTCGCGAACGAGTCGCTAATGCTTTATAAAGATGTGTCAATTAGATAAAATAAATTAAACCTTAAAAATAATAAAAATTATTTGCTAAATATACTAGTATTTGCTGCGTGTAAACTAACGCAAACGGTAACCGGTATGCGGTAACCGCTATTTTATTTTAAATTTATTTTTAATTTGAACTGAAATACGGCGTTCCTGTGTCGAATTCGACAAACCGATATAATGGACGAAAATCATGGAACAGGTATCTGACACTAGGTTTTCTACGCCTGTGGTGTGATTATTTAATTGTAATTATTTAATTGTAATTGAATTGTAATTTAATTGTAAACTTATGTGTAGTCTTTTTAGTTATTGTTAATTAACAGTGAAAAATTATAAATTTCCTTTTTTAACTATTATTTGTTATCGTTACCAAGTTACAACCCAACACTGTTTGGATACAAAAAATCCTATAGTTTGCAATATGATTTAGTTTTTTATTGTCATGTAGTTTGTGTACCACTAAGCAGAAAAAAGCAGAAACAAGATATTTTCACGGAACAGTGCCAAGATGATATAAAATACAAATAAAGCATTAAGACAAATCACCGTAAACAATATTATGATAATGTAGTTTGGAGAAGCAGACATTTTGAGGGATTACTCGAAGGCAAATCCTATCTTGTTCGAAAGTCTCTTGATTTGGATATATTCGATAATATTATTGTATATTACCAAATAAATAGGGCTGAGCGACGATAAGCGTAGACAGAAAACGGGTCGGTTATATGGGCGATCCGTCGCGACTAAGCCTCGGGAACCCTTTTTTCCTTCTTCGCAAATCGTCGGAGATTAAGCCAGAAGAGCTTTGCACCTTCGCGCCAATATTTTTTGCGGTTTAACCAAATAAATTGCTGTGATACAAAGTGTTTTTGTTGTGAAAAACACTTTAGTAGTTAACAACTTTGTAAGATTTTTGGATGCTCTGAATATAGTATCTATAAACTGCTTACGTTTATATATTAGAGTCCAGGGCTATTTTCTAGAGGAACAATATAAATTTAAACTATATATTTTTTAAAGATACGTTTTATATATTTAAAATAAAGAATGGTTTTATATAGTTGGAAATCTAAGACTAACCGCGTACAACCAACATGAATCACATCACGTGAAGTGAAAAAATTGTATTGTAAACATTTAGAGAAAATCTTTTTACACGCGGCGGGAAGAACGTTAAAGTTTGTTCGTTTCAAATTCAATATATTATGGCGAGCGTGCTCTCGCTCAGCCGACACCGAAACTCACTCGAGCGTTGCTCACAGAAAATTTATTGTTTTTCTAAGAAAATTTCCTTCGCACAATGTTACATCCCCACTGAGCCCCTGGGAAAGAGTTGAAAGAGCCTAATGACGTTCAGCGTTTTTATAGTGTTGGTAACAGCGAACACGCGGCCCGTCGAATACTCGGCATAACTGCATCAATTTTCTCTATGTAACGTATCATACGCTTTTTGACAGGGAGTCAATTTTTCAACGTTTTTATGAAGTAATTGTGTAAAATTTATATATAAGTTAAATACCAAAATAATGTTTATAATTTTAGAGTTTTATATTATCAAAGAAAAATATTTTTTTCCATTACATATTTGTTAAGTATGTAATGAAAAAAATGCTTCTATGTTAAGTAACTATGTGTTCACAGTAACTTATGAAAAGTCTAACTTACATAGATATACTGTATATTAGGGATTTATACTTAAATTATTTTCATAATTTATTAACCCTACCAAAATATGCATACAAATAAATTATGGTTAAACGTCGGTTCCGCTGCGATATTTCACCTTTTATCGCAGAGTACAATTGTGAGTGAAAATAGAAAGACAATGAAATAATTACCTTGTGCAAACAAAACATAGCTATATAAAAATTATCTACATACAACGGTGAACGTTATAAAGGTTAAACGTTCAATAAATGGAACATCATGTCTACTCACAAAAAGGGTCCATACGCCAACGGCACAGTTTAAGATAAAGTCTTTTATCGGACACATAATAACGTTCTGTGAGAAATCGTTAGCCCGTGCTCACGTCGCGGGGACACGTGCGCGCAGGGCACTCCTGAGACTGATCCCTCCATGTGCTTAGATTAAATTTGTTCCTATAAAAATGTCTCCTCCACTCGATAACGTTGAAAATGTGCAGATGTCGCCGGGCAGTGTATGAAGTTCGCGATAGGGTACACGACGTGCCGCGCCTACTGACGCCCGGCTGCTATCCCAAACATTGCTGGTTGAATAGAAGAAATAAAATAGACTTGCTGAATCTTTGTCATTCGATTACGGAAAAATATGCCCCAGAGTTACGAGGTCACGTTCACTATTCACAATCTTTTGGTAAATCATCGGCTTAAATTTAAATCTGTTTAATATATACAACCTCTTACGAAGAAAATGATCAAGCATAAATGTGGACTTTAGATTTATCGCCTTAAAAGAATTAAGGAAAGTGCTCTGACAAAAACTTTTATTTTGTGATAGCGAAGAGAAACTTGTACATTTAGGTATGAAAAAATGCGAATCACTCTCTGAAAGCAAATCAATATTCAAACATAGAAAGTTTGAAACGAACTTCTTACTAAAGAAATTTGTTTCACACAATTTTTCGGAGTTTTATTTTAATTATAAATGGGTTTTTGTTTTTCTTTAATTTACGTTTAAATTGTTAAAATTTTTCAAATACACATTAATTATACTATTTTTCATGAAAATAATATTTTATATAGAAAATTCGCCTCTAAAACAAAAAGATATAGAGGGCGAAATTATGCTATAGTATTGTAATAAAATGAATTTTATCTATTTAGCGCAAGCCCCATTATTATTATTTTTTTTAGCTTCATGATGTATCCCGCACACAGCAGGATAGGCAGAGGGAACCTAGTGTTAAGACACTCTGTTCCCCATTTTCCGCCGAATTCGGAGGCATTGCGTGTTAAGTGGCAGAACTTAACGCCGCATTTTGCGTAGAGCGTAACTCGTCACCAGAGCGAAGAAAATGGAAATATTAAATATTTCCACTCCTCGAGTGGGAATCGAACCCACAATCAGTCGTTTACAGTCACACGCTTGTGCCACTGGCCTCTTATTTACTTTATTGGCCCTTTAATAATTTAGTCATATAATCTCTTTTTGTTAAATCTTTTTAGCGTCTGCGTATATTTTGTAGATATTATTGAAAAAATAAATAGCCCCTGGATGGGTATACAATTAGATTACAATAGATTTCTGCGTCGGCTATTGTTTAGTTTGGCAAGAAGGCGCTGGGGCGAAGGCGGCCACGGAGGCATCGCGGAGGCACAATGCCTTCGACCGATAATGCTTGCAGCTTGAACGATCAATCTTTGGGCTATTACGATGTTTTAGCGCCTTGATGTATTGTTTCAACTTCAATAAAGTTTTGATGAATTTTCTCATGTTCTCTCCAAGCCTTTGTTAGACAGAAGCCTTGGATATTGATGAATAATTTGACGGTTAAATAATGTTGTTGTAATTATTTAATGGCTGCTATCTTGGGAAAGAAATCAATTCAATTTTAATATAATTTTCTTTAATATATTATATTATTTACTACTAGTAACACTATTTGGAAGATCTTGGCTTGATGAAATGTATCATTATAATCACAATTACATTACATATGATTAAACAAAAATATAAACAATATCTAAAAATACATAAAGGAAGTTTTATACACACATACGTAGCCATATTATTTCAAATAAAATGCCAAAACAAAGTCGTCATAACGTTTAACATGAAAAAAAACCTAATATTTTGCCTTTGCCATATAAACATTAAAGCATAAGCGCCATCGAAGGCAAAGGGCAACAATTGTAATACCATTCGTATCTTTAGACAGCCTTTCTCTTCAAATTTTCTTATATAAAACGAGCGAGGTAATATGCGTTTTATTGGACCGTTTTTCTTTTGAAATAAAACGGAATCGTTGTTGTATGAAAATGTATTTTCACAACACGTTGCAGGCCGATGATAATGGCTTTTGTGTAATTTGAATAAAATAAAGGATCTTAAAGTAACAAGAGCGTTTCTCACACAGCTTAAATGACATTTCTTATTCATGCTCGTATATTATTCCACACTATGCAAGTAAATATAGAATTTGTTATGCAAGCAGTTTTGAATGTATATGTAGCTTTAATAAAGATCCCACTAGCAAAATAAATGTGCTAATGAGATCTAAGTTTAATATTAAAAGTATAAGTATATAAGTATATATTGACTTTGCAGACGAAAAATTAAGATCTTAGTGGATGTCTAACTCTGTAGATACATTTTTAAGTAAAAATTAAAAATATAATTTAACGTTAAAGGTAATAAGTGAAAAATAAGATGACTAAAAAATGCATAGTTTGATTTTATTTTTTACATTTTATACTTTAAATTGTTTAAATGGCGGTTCTTTGATCTATACGTCTATCCGTCAGTAATAAAATATCTATATTTGAATGTTAATATAAAACAATACTTATTTTACTTAGATTCACAAAATTTTGACTTTTAGACTTTCAGTTCATTTAACATAACATTACACTATTAACAATAGGCTGATCCATCGCCACTTCCTTGGCTTGAACTTGCCTTGCCTTAGGTTTCTAAATTGCGTTCAAAGATAATAGTAGCATTTATTCACAGTTCAAATTGAAGCATAAACACCTACATTTAATAAATATACATATATAAGTGATAAATACGTACATAGTACATGTATAACGACTGTTAATTGTAATTATAGATATTTACCAACAATTACATTATTAAACGTAATTTGTAATAAACGGTGCTTTAATATTTACCGCATACAATGTAAAATAAATACTAGATAGCACGCTCTTCTATACATGTGTACACGAAATAACAAAAATATTTTAACAATTTTGCATTTCAAAGTAGAAACGAGCCAATACGATGAATGAGAATTTGGAATGTTGCGAGCTTTTTCGTTTCCTGTGGTTTGCCTATTCTTCCCTTAGCATACCGGAATTGATAGATCACAACTGGCAGTATAGTGCTATTTGAAAAAAGAAAAGAGGTATAAAATCCGAGTGAACGGTGCAGGGTTTCGTTTCGAAGCTCGCGTTTCGCTTTACGCTGCGGTTCTGGGCTCCTGACAGATCCATGAATCGTGTGGCCGAACACGATAGACTTTTCAATAAAGGATTTTACTTTTAAAAGAAATAAATTTTAGGTGCAAATAAAAATATATATATTTATTAAACATTTTACAACGCCACCTTTTTTGTGTATACGAGTACGTATGTATGTAAAGTACTTTACTTTATTTGAATTAACATGATAGCTACGAGATACTTGTAAAGGGTCATGATATTTTTTTTAAATCTTAAAGAATCGAGTTAAACTTCAATAGAGAATAATGATAAATGGTCACATATATACGTATTCATAGTTCTATTTTCACTCACTTAGGTTTTATTGTCTTATTCTTGTTAAATGTGATACAAAAAATATATAGAAAATTGTATTTACGAATACCACCATTTAAATTTAAAATTATTTAATTTTGTAATATTTCCAAAAATACTGTACCTATACTGTATTCACAGGAAAATTTGAGAAAAGCTTACAATCAACTCTTTGTTTTACGGCCTACGTGCCAGCATATACAAAAATGAAGCAAAAATATATTCTGCCAAGTCGTTAAAGTCATATGGAATCAATTCAGAAAAAATATGCGTTTGAAATGTGGAAACAATAGGGTACCTATCGACAGCCCGTGTATTATATTACTTGATTTTTATAAATTGACTATATTATTACAAAAAAACATGTATTGGAAACATTCAAACTAATTTTCGAAAAGAATATAAAAACATGATTTATAATGAATATTTAGACACCTTCGTTGGCAAGTTTATAATATGATTTTTGTAAAGATCATTTTTAGGAAATTTTTGGCGCGATTAATCTTCACCCCCTATTCTAGCTTCTTAGGTGTCGGTTTTTGGGAAAAAGATCATCTCTATTGACTTCATGTCAACAACTATCGTCCTGAGAAAATTTATCGAAATCGGTCAAGCAGTTTAGATTTTTCATATAACTTTCATCTATTAAATTTAGCCTATGAGTGACTCTGGGTCTTCAACTATTTTCATTCAGAATTTCATTCCAATCGAGCTGGTAGATTAGCCCTATAACTAACTATAAGCATATTAGACAGACAGACTTTCACATTTATAATATTAGTATGTATTTGAGAGAGTAACTAGTTATTTTTGAGGAATGCGATGTTGAATACTTTTGCTAAATCCCTAAATGCTTGTTAACGCTTACAAACTTACTATGTAATAATAGCCAGGAGGCTCTTATCAAAATTTATTTGTGTTTCAAAATAGTTGACCTCGCTTGTAAGCGTATTTAGAACAATCGTGATTATATTTCAATTTTAGCCATGAATTTTTATTGCTATATTTGGTATGTATTGAACCTTAAATATTATAACTTGATAATATACGTAACATAAACTTAATACAATTATCATAAACTATTAACTTTATGTAAAGAATCCTTAAAAATAATAGTTTCTTGTAGAAGTAAAAAAGTTTTTTCTGACAATGAACATTACTTAACCGAGAAACCGTTATTTTTTTTTCTTAAAAAATAAAAAATGCGTTCAAATTTTAATACATTTTCAAAAATGTTTTACAATTTCTTATTATGCATATAACACCGTAAAAATGTTAAAAATTAAAGTAGAGTCCTTTATATAATAAAGGTACTTAAAGTTTAAAAGTTTTAATAAGAGACACAAGTTGTTAAACTCTGTCTTCGAGTTTCATTTTCCAAGAATCGATTTAACATCTACAGTGGACAATTTAATAATATTGATTTAAAGAATTAAGGCTGGCCCTTGCTGTCAAGCTGACAAATATAATTTCTTATCTTTTATGGTATAGTGTACGTGTCACGTGATAACTATTGAACGATTTGCTTTAAAGTTTACAATGTCATTCTCTATTAGATGCTTAAAATAAGTCATGTTGTTCTTGTAACTTAGAAAAAATTTTGGCAAATTCAATTTATTGAATATAATAATATGTGTGATATTGCATAGATTTATACTTTTGTATATTTTTGGTGACTGATATGCTTTTTTTTAACTGTTCTGTTATAAGTTATTAAACTGTTGTAATTTCCTCACAAGAAAAATACTCAGTTTATTCCACCTGTATGGCATTTCATTTAAAATAAATATTGATAAGTTAACACATTTATAGTACAACAAAGTAAAATGCAACTTGGTAGAACCGAAACGGATCGTTAGTAACGTACTTAGTAAGTTGTTAATACTTTCTATAATAAACAGGTTGCTTCGTGTCGATTGAACATTGTCATCTTTAGGGAACCATTAAAGTCTTATACTTTTGAGCTATTATTAAACATTTTGCCAATATAGCAATCATTTTACGTTAGAACAGAATATCTCCA
Organism: Dryas iulia moderata; assembly: GCA_019049465.1. Lineage (NCBI taxonomy): Eukaryota > Metazoa > Arthropoda > Insecta > Lepidoptera > Nymphalidae > Dryas > Dryas iulia. The sequence goes on along the minus strand of CM032419.1, from coordinate 6,642,965 downwards.
ATTCTATTGTAGGAACGAAATTACATAAATCGATATAGGTATTACAAAATGACGCGCAATATTTTGTAAACGGTACAATGCACGCGAATTGAAATACCGCGTTCGCTTTGAAAATGTCGAGATAAAGACATCAATCACTTACCTGAGAACATTCAATTCCCCAGCGACTACAACTGAAAAGGAAATAAAACTCTTTAATAAATGGCATAAACGACTCAATGGCGGCATTTACATACACATTTGTTTACATTTACCTGTAAGTTTTTCATCGAAGCGTAAAACCAACGCAATTATTCAAGTGTATGTTTTATTTCGGAATTGGATTGCTGGCGATTTTTCATAAAGTTGTGATCAATTTGCTTCACACGTCATTAATATCAAGATTGATATCGACGTAGTCCCTAACGATACATGAAATATTCTCACTCATTAAATCACGTGGCATGGAAGTGGAGTGCTTGCGAGGGCTCTTGTGCAATCACGACCCAATAAATAAATATATGATGCTCAACGTTTAATAATTAATACAACTTTCAGGCTTTCAAACAAAACATAATACGCAAATATCCGGCAATGGAATGCCAAAATGGGTTAACCAATAGTTCATACTGAGTTATGATTCTGGGTAATGCAATAATTAAATAAAATGATGCACATATCGAATTATGTTCAAAACTTACCTATTTATTATTTATTGATAGTTTCATTATTTTTTAATAACTCGAACTTACATATTTTGCGTTTTGTTAATTAACTTCGATTACAATAAACCACTTTTTTAGACATTTTTAGGTAATTATTAGAAAGAGCATTACATCAGAATTTCATACAAAGAAAACTTCGTAGAAAGGTAGTGATCCAGTGACGGCGATGGTTGTGAATTTGTTTCCCGCTTGGGGAATTGATTATATCATATATTCATTTCTCCGCTCTGGTACCTTAGACAAAACGCAGTGTTAAGTTTTGTCACTTGACGGCCTCGATTTCGACCACAAACAGGAGATCTGAATGTCTTAACACCAGGCTCCCTGTAACTAAACTGAAAAGCGTGAAACTATAAAAAAAGAACAATCACTTCACCATTGATTAATTAATTTAATAAGTTATGAATAAATATTCATTCGTCAATTTCACGTTCTCATATCGTTTCCAATAGGAAGACACAAATTAAAAAAAACCTATGAACAGATATATCAGATATTTCTCCTTATAAAACATCAAATGTTTATAAGAAGACATATCTGATTATAAATTCATTAGCAGATATCATAAAACTATTATTCAAACGAAATGATGTCTCGATCGTAGCTTTGAACTGCAGCATAGCGATAGCTAGCTTCGCAAAAGTTGGCACGAATGGCGTACCAGACCACTGCCAATTTCCATTAGCCATCATGCAAAACGAAAAAATGCATAGACGATCACTTTTTGATTCAATTAAAATTGGCTACCAACCAAAACGGTTACACATTTTGAGGGATAAGCATGACCGCATTTTAGAGTATGTTCAATTGTGTTGCACGAATGTTACTGGGCAGGTGACTATTATTTTGAAATACGCCAGCCGTAAGGTGTTCTAACAGACTTGGCGATTATTATCAAATTGTTGCTGAGAACATTGAAAATCCATAAGCTTTCAATATTGTGAAGTTAACTGGGGTTTTGTTCTCAGTGGTTGCACGATCTGAATATCAAAAATGTGAAAGGAGTCGTCAGTAACCGAGACACGTATATCGGGACCCTATCACTTCGCTCTTTACTTACTTGCTGGGCGCCATCTGTACATTCTACCTAATTCAGTAACAAATTTGATTATGTAAGAATATATATCGGTTTTTCAGATTAATAAGATAAAATATTAAAAGAGATTGTATTTTTAGAGACAAAAAGGGATGCTATGTTGTTAAATCTTTAGAAAATATTGAAAAATAACGGCAGAAAGATTTAAATGATTATTTTTGCAATAAATAAATATAAACAAATAATGTGCTAAAGAATTATGTATTTATTCAATCATAAGTTAAAATTATAATAAATCAGGCATGGTGACGTTAGCAATGTTTCAAAATCGGTAGTCGACAGCAAAAATTGACCAGGGTAGCTCTGGTCGTCCCTATATACCCTCGCTGTAGTCCATGGCTTTGATTTCTAAGATAAATATAACCTAACCTAACCGGAAATACTCTTAGAAGCTTGACATTTAAAACCATATTTCACATTCTTTATTTGTGACAAGACAAGTGTCGTTATTGTAAAAGTTAGATGTGGTACTTAAGAAGATGGGCATGCTGGAGGGCGTTTTAATGGCCTCTCGACAGGATCTCACCGGGTGCTCCACGTCACTTCGTTGCTCTGATTGTACAACCTGTTATGTGTACTATGAATAATCTAACAGTAAATTCGGTTTTTTTGGTTGTATATTATTTTAATAGGAATATTGTCTACTAAAGTTATAGTTTGGGCGCTAATTCTAATTTGTAATCATAATAATTTTCGAAGTATAAATTATAAATATTACTTTGATATTATTCTATGGCCAGTCGTGGCCCAGTGGCACAAGAGTGTGACTGTAAACGACTGGTTGTGGGTTCGATTCCCACTCGAGGAGTGGAAATTATATTTCCATTTTCTTCGCTCTGGTGTCGAGGTAAAGCGCGGCGTTAAGTTCCGCCACTTAACACGCAAGCCTCCGAATTCGGCGGAAAGTGGGGAACGGAGTGTCTTAACACTAGGTTCCCTCTACCTACCCTGCTGTGTGCGGGATATAGCGTGAAGCTATTTTTTTTAAGATGAGGCCATCGTGGTGTAATTGGGAAGCGTCTGACTGTAAACACGACGATTGTGGGTTCGATTCCCGTTCGGGTGAATTATAAATTATTTTCATTTCTCAGCTCTGCTCTATCCTTGTCCTACGACAGAGTGCGGTGTTTAGTTCCGTCACATAACACGTAATGTGAGATCGAGCCTCGGGCGGAAAGTCGAGACCGGTGTTTCTTGCAATTACATATACTTTTAACTATAATGCTGTACGGAAATACTAGTTATAAAATATACAATTATGTACAAAGCAAATTTTAATTACCGCTTTACTAACTACTACTGTATAAAGACGAAGACTAAATAAAAAAAGGCTTTTCAAACTCTTTGCTTATTAATTTTGATATCCATAGATATATAGATTATATGTACTCTTATAGTTATTTATTTACATGTAATTAACTACAGTTAATTATTGATGCAAATGTTTATGATAACTTTTTATGTAAGTATACATTAAATATTAAAATATAATTACTTAATAGCTTAATGAAGATATATTCTTTAGTTCCGAAATAAAAACTGCAAAAAACATAATTCTATTGTTATAAATAAAGTAAAAAAAATCTAGTTTTACATACACAAGTGTATACACTCAAATATGCTTTTTATTTATTTTGGCCACGCGGTAATTCTTAAATCATAATTACTTGTGTTTGTTTAACCAATTATATAATAAATTACAATTATCTGTTTTAATTAATTTATATTCCATTTGAATTTTGTGGTTATGGTGTATATTTGATATTAAGGTATGATCAAAAATAACATCGCGATAACCTAATTTTCGACGCTGTCAACAATTAATTTGGATTAAATAGCTGCTATAACATTTGCCTATAGCCATCTAGTATCTAGCTCAGTAATTATGTCGGGCTTGCATTAACTGACTCTCTCGTAAACAATATCGAGACCTAACAAACACTGTTTATATATTAATTTTGCTTGCGCTAATATCGTTTACATACTGAAACACAGTTTTATTTAAATTTTACAGGCTTGCAAAAGCTTTTCGTTATAACGTGTTATGAAGCCATATTTTGCCATTTGTGACATAGAACCCGTTTTGGTAAAACCATTTAGTATTCGAGTTAAAGTATATGATTCTCTTTCAGGTGCCTGTGTTTGAAGGTTTGAGGTTATATTTATATATGAAAACGTTACGTTAACGTTATAATGGTTTCCCTTTAAATAAACACACAAGGTTAATTAGAATTATGTTTTAGGATTCGGGTATCAAAATTAATTCTGAATATAATTATGTATGTAACATGGAGAATTTTGTCGAAGACTTACTTGACTTGTTTTAATATCTATGTTTAAAATTAGATTATTATTCAGAGTGAAGATGTCTGTGCAAGTGTAATTAGAGCAAATATTGAGTATTTGAATTAGCATTTATATAAAAATCATCATTCATCGTGGCGCAATAGGATAGCGTTTGACTGTAAAATATTCATGGATTCAATTCCTACTTGGGGGAATGTTTATACTTAATTATATTCTTTTCCTTGAATTGATAGGGCAATGTGAATTCGGCCGATTAATAAGCAAAATTTATCGCGCTATGTTTCAGCGGAAAGCAGAGACCAGAATGTCTTGACACTAGGATCTTTTGGTATGCTCTGCTATGATAGTAAAATAGTGAACTATAAAAGCCTTAACCTCTTATCTGAGGCACCACTATGTGGCAGCGTGTGATTGAAAACCGATGAGTGTAGGTTCGATTCCCACTCGGGGGAGAAATTATATTTAAATCTTCATTTTCTCGCTCTGGTACTATAAACGCGGGGCGCTGAGTTCCACCACTCAGTATGTCGCAATGTGTCGATGTTGGGCAGAAAAAGGGAAACGGAGCGTTTTGGACGCTAGCGTCTCTCTGACTACATTGCAGGAATCAGCTTCTAACCTTCCATCGAAATGTATTATATTTCAATTTTACAATTTCATCTGAAATCTAATTCATCCGTGAATTAATAAATTCAATTGATAAATGTGGTATTCTTTCTATACGTTGCAATTTGTTGAAAGCGTTTTGTAACTCAGTCACGAACAAAATACAATATATAGATTGTTCACTCAATCAAATTGTTCTGATGATCCACAGTTAACGTATAAGCAAAAGATTTCGTATTAGATTGACTTATTAAAAGTATGTATATAGAAAAATTATAAAGTAGTAGGATTTTTGTCTGACATGAATGGAATCATTCATGCTTACTACAAAATTGTAACAACCGTTTAACCTTTATACGTCTTTTATAATAATACATATGCCGCATAGAGATTCTAGTGGTAAGGTACTCTGTTTTCCTCCATTCTTGGTGTAATTTCGTGGTAAATATTTTTTTTTTTATATATTGTCGAATCAACGTAGAAGTGTTTTACTTTCTTTCATACTATCATTTTCCTTAGACACATCTTGATACATAGAAAAAGTTATAAAAAAGTTGAGGTTTCTTTATTTATTTTGTTTATTATATCGTTATTATCTCACCATAGAAAGGGTGCGTATTTAAACTTTATTGGCTATGTTATATTGGTCTTATGTTATTTAGGTCCATTCCTAATATAGTAGGTATGGCGATCGTTTTTGCTATATGAAAAATAATTGTGTATTTAAATATTTTTACGATAGATATACATATATTTACGATATTTTAATCACGACAGAATTATACTTAATATCTGCTGTTTCTTCACTATATAAATATATTACCTACTTCAAGTAATTTATAATCATTCACTTAATTAGAAATTATTTTTATTAATTTAGTTGAGAGCAAATATCATAATTTATAAGTTTTCAATAATTATTAATCAGATTTTTTCCTAGTAAAGTGTGTCAAGTGGCACAAGCATTGATTTTGTACTAAGATTGCAATAGCTGTATCTTGGATAGATACTCCATTTCTCTAACCAATAACAAACTCATTAAGTTTTATAGTTTAATTTAACGATTTTATCAGTACAAAAACAATAAATACGTATCTACTCCAAACATTTAACACTTCAATAATCATTTGCGTGAAATAGAAATTCAGGACAACATCGTACGAATGAAATTGTCCATAGCTTTACGCGTAATTAGAACATATCGTATGCGTTTCAATAGGACTGCTTTACTATCTATACAAAAGTAGCGATTCGATGTAAATTGCCCAGTCAATGGGTAAAGCAATGGGTGCTCGTATCTCAATGGCCCATAAACAACACGGCCGTGAATACAAATCGCATATTAGAGCTTTCAGCGTATAGACAGCTACGCAGTGGTATGACTATTATCAGCTGAAGTCATGAGTGATTATTACCACAGGATCACATGCGACGTTTGTATGCCTTGGCTTAAGCCGCCACTTCATAAAGTTTATCACTACTCGAGGTAACAAATGTTCGCAATTATGTACTCAACCGCTGTGTGTTATCTAAGCTGATTGCTAACTGTGTAAGTTAACTGCAAACTACACGAAATCGCTACAGCGCGGGTGTTATAAATGAATCCAATTTACGTTCATCAGTTACGCTTAATCTATTTTATATGTTAATATTTATTAAACCTGTATTTTGTGAAATGATTTGCCTTTTTTATTTTTATATATCATAGGTATAAGATTAAATGGACAATGTACATATGTGTGTGTGCATATATATCTTATCTGTATCGGTAAGTTTATACACTGTTCTTTCAGTGTATTTCAGTTCAGTGATATGATCATTACACTCCAAAATGTTTAATGTGAAGTAAAGACTATATTATTTCACTTTTATTGAATGTAATATATATTCGCAGTTTCAAGCCTTTTACTTCCTGGTGGAGTAATCAGAGAGAACCTACACACGCCTGTCAAGGGATACTATCCTCCACGTTCCATTGTAATTCAACGGGGCGCTTTGTCTTAGGTCAGAGAGCGGAGAAATTAAAAGTTAAATATGATCATTCCCCCTAAGTGGGACTCGAACCTATAACCATCGCGTTTACAGGCAGACGCTGTATCACTACGCCACAATGGTCTCCATTAACTTTAAACAGAAAAAAATACAATTACCGGTGACTAGTGTCTGCCTTATACATTTTAAGTTAATAAAATTATAGTCTTGTCATATTAAACTTATAATTTAATGGCACGGAAAGCAGGCGCAGGTCGCACATCATATTACGTCGGAGAGAAAACAGATGGCTGGATTTCATTACAATATCTCAACGGTGCGGAAGGCGAATCGCAGCCGGTACTTGTAATGTTCCTAGATTATACAAGACGTATGGATCAGTCTTTCGGATTTGATAATGCGAACTCCGCTCAATATTGTTTTGCATTTTAAATATTTCCAGTTCTTCGGGTTGTGACGATATTTATATATTTACAATGTGACAGGTATATACTGTATACGCGATTGGTTGTAGGTTCGATTCCCATTTGAGGGATTGAAATATTAAATATTTCATTTTCGGCTCTCTGGTGTTGAGGCAAAGCACGGCGTAGAGTTTCGCCACTTAACACGGAAAGCCTTCAGAATTTGGCGGAAAATGGGAAGCAGAGTGTCTTAACACTATGTTAAGTAGGTAGGTAAGTATTTATGGCTAGCTTTATACATTTTATAAAGCAAAAAGCAAAGGCGTATGGCTAGACAAAGTGGAATACTACTTTTCACTCGTTCTTCTTACTAGTGAAAATCGAAGACTCACCTTTATAATTATAATGTATGAATTTGTAAATTTTATTATTACTAAATTATTACTTATTTATATAATACGGATATTAATGTCTTTCTAAGCGTGTCACATGTCAAATTGTAATTAAATAGGAGTATATCTAATTGTGTATAGAGCGAAAAGTAATAAATAGAAATATCTACAAACAACGAAAAGAGAACTTTCTTGGAGCTTCACACTATTTCCTGCATAGCAGAGTAGTCAGAGATAGTCAGAGATAGCCTAGTGTTAAGTCACTCCGGTCTCCATGTTGCGCCAGAATTCGAGACATTTCGTGTTAAATGATGGAACTTAACGCTGTGCTTTGATAATAAGCATTCCTCCAAACCATCACGTTTGCAACCAGATGCTGTCCAACTGACCTCAAAATATACTTACAAAGAGAAAATATTTTAAACAATATTTAATACTAAGTCACGAGAAATGACACAAATGTTAGTAATCATGTCGCAAATCCAATTGAAATATCAGTAAATAATACAAAACACACCAAATAAGCGCAGTATTCGCTACTTAATTGAGGTTCCATCCAATATATTACGCTATTATCGTAAACAGTAGTTTAATTAATGATGTTCAATACAAAAATCATGTGGCTGTTTAAATTTATCACTTTTACACAGGTACTAGGTATATTCAGGTAGCTTTATTTATCTTGCTGGTTGCACGTTAAGCTTTTATGTGTTGTTTGTGATGTAAATGATACTGTATATATCTTCTTGTATGTATAACATTACATAGTACAACTATGTAGCAATTCGACATATTTAACTATAATATAGCAAATTCAGTATTTGTTCCTTTTTTTTATGGCGCCAATCGTAACGCAGGGGCGCAGTGTAAAGCGACTGGTTGTGGGTTCGATTCCCACTCGAGGAGTGGAAATATTTTATATTTTCATCTTCTTCGCTCTGGTGTCGAGGCAAAGCGCGGTGTTAAGTTCCGCCACTTAACACACAATGCCTCTAATTCGGCGGAAAGTGAGGAACGGAGTGTCTTAACATTAGGTTCTCTCTGCCTACCCTTCTGTGTGTGGGATACAGCTAGAAACTAAAAAAGAATTGTAGTTTTGATTTTAAAGTGACCATGTATTACTTATATACTATTAATCCTTCTTTGCCTGTGGTGTGTAAGATATTAATTAAGTACCTAATGAGTTTCTACCAATATCAAATTTTAGTTATACCTTACATTTGGGTAAAACAGTATATAATATATAATAAACTCTTCTGTTATCGCATTTTTACACAAGTTGATATAAAACTATTTTAACTGGCTTAGTCGCATATATTTTAGGCAGACCTTATATATTGACTTGTGACCACGGACTACTGTAAAGTGTTCATAACATAAAATGTATTTGGGAATACCAAAAATATACGCGATGAATCCGGTTAAAATTGTCTTATTTCAATAAGTTATAATTATTTATGATTTTTTTTATATTTTAATTAACCATCATGTTTCACCCTTACGTACATATAATTGTTTAAGCAAATTTCAACTATAATAGAACAAAGCAAATTATAATAGTGTTAAAATTAGTAATTTTCAGATATTTCAGGCTAACGTACTATAGAATTTGTATTTATTCTTTGAGCTCACGTTTCTTAATAAGCATTCATTTTAGTGCAATTTTACCTTTCAAAAACAAACAAAGCCGCCTGTCCGTCTTTATTATCTAGTTAAAATTATAGTCATTAACTAATGAGAAAATGAGCAGAGCCTCTCAATTTTCCTTCAGTTTTAAAGAGGAGGTTTTGAGTTTCCCAACACTTTGTGTAAATTGAAACTGTAAAATTTTTAATTTAAGTGTTCGTTTACGACTTTTAATGTAGTCGTTTCTTTATAAAGTCAGCTATTTATGCTTTTTTATGTCTGAAAGTACCATCAGCTAGTAAATACTTCTTTTTAATAACTTTGTTTAGTATTTATTTTATTAAGTATATATAGTTGCAAAATCTATAACGATGATATATTTTTAGTTATATATTCGAGTAATGTTTATCTTTAATAAAATAATGCGCGCATTGATCACTATAAAAGCCAATATCCAAGAATCAATTGCGTAATTTATCTCACAGCCTGTGCTATACGTAACATCATTTGGGTAATCTATCTGTTTTGTACGTTATACCCACTATAATCGTGTAGTGACGTTCTAACCACAAAATTAAGTCCAACAAAGCTGTTGAAATTGAAGCTATTAGTAGCTTCATGGTATGAAAATTTATATATGCACCTATGCATTTATAAAATTAGGAGGTACAGAGAAATTAGTGTTATGACACTACACACTATGGATATATTAATTATCCCAAGTGGTGATTGAACCCATAACCATTGCAGTTACAGTAGAAGCTGTTTCACACTTCCACGATGGCGTTGAGGCCATATATTATTGTATTATTATATATTTTATTGTTTAAATAAAATAATTTATCTATGAATAGCTTATTTTTGTCGTCGTTTGTCTTTATGCTAACATAATGTAATTCGTATAAATATTGATACTTTTCTTCTTATTATGAAGCAGCGGTAGATGAATTTTTATGAATAATACATACATATGTTGTTTATAGGAAGTAATGTGATCGAAATATTTAATATTTCATTTTCTTCACTCTAGTGGCGAGGAAAAGCACAGCGTTGAGTTCCGCCACTTAGTACGTAATGCTACTAGAATTTGGCAGAAAGTGAAGAACGTAGTGTCTTAACATTCGGTGCCCCTCTGCCGTGCTTACCGTGTGCAGTGTACGGCTTGAAGCTATAGAAAGAAAATAATTCGTTTCTTTACAGAAAACGCTGAAAAAGTCACCTGTTCATAAAAAATTATGCGTCTAAGAATTTAATAAATTTCTCCTGTATTTAGTAAAAGAGAGTGTGTGTGAGAGAGAGAGAGAGAGAGTGGTGTAGAATTTAATAAAACTCTTTATAACTATTGCATAACAAAGTTTCATTTTTTCCAAAATATAATATACGAAGGTATGAATTCTTTATTAAGCCAAAGATCGCAGGTTAAGTTAATAACATAAAACACCATTTTGTGTGAGTCTTTAAAAATGAATCAGGGTGACATTAAGCGGCCATTTCCAAACTTTGCTAATATGTGCCCAACCTCTGTCATCTCATGAAATAATGGAGGTAATATTTGAAAACTTTCCGGAGGTAACCCCGTTCTAACGCCTACCGCAAAGAATTTTGCTTCCCACAATAAAATCCGAAGTTTCTAAATCATTGCGCGCCGCTCTATAGTAAATTATATTTTGGTACAACATTTACTGTTTTACTTGTTTTATTTCTTCCGATCTAAATAAGAAAAGAGTAACTTTATGATTAGGTACCTAATATCCAGTAAAGTACGTTTTAATATTTGTAAGCAAGAACCAAGAATAACGATGGATTTAATTTAATAAGTAATTTCATTTACTAAATTTATTTGTTTTATTATGATTACTAGGCTTCATCTTCTTAAAACTACGTTTATGATGAGAAACATGTCAATTGGTTATTTGAAATATTATAATTTTTTTATTACTATCTCAAGACTTTCATTAACATAAATATTTATTGTAGGCAATTGAAAAAGCGTAGAAAGGCTTTAAATTATAATTTTAATCTGAATGTGAATGATAAATACATTTACTTTAAAAAAGACATTTAGAATTTTTTGAACATTTTATTTGAACGCATGCTCAGTGGTGAGAGCGCCTGGACGGTATTTAGGAGGCGCGGGTTCGAATCCCGCTGCGTTCAAATGTTTATACGTTTTCTAAATGTCTTTTTTAATTTTCCTAAGTGTGGAATAACACTTTAAAAATGTTTAAAAAGTACATTTACTTTGCTTAATAGTAATTGACCTTTACTTTAAGTAATAGTTTAATAACACTAACACAATACTTACTATTTCATACTTATTTTGTTCCTTTAAACTAGCTTCTTCACGTTTTCTCGCATAGCGGGTTAGTTAGAGAGAACCTAATGTCAAAATACTGCGTCCTCTACTTTCCACCCGAAATCAAAAAATAGCGTGTTGGTATCGGAAGGCAATATCGCGATTGTCTTTGGTACTTTGGTACAAGGGAATAAAAATTTAAATATAATCTTTCCCGACTGGGAATCGAACCCGCATCTATCGATTTGCAGTCAGACGCACTCCCACTGTGCTACGACGGCCTTAACTTAAAGTTATTTCTTAAAGGTATTTTAAAAATATGACTAGTAGTGGTGAAGAGTAAAATTTTGGTAGATGCAAGTCGGTATGGACAATAAAAATAAAATAAAATTTCTAGTAGGCTAATATGTAAAAATAGTAAATAATAAAATGCATGTATCAATTAAAATTATTTAGTGGATTTGTTTTGTTAGATCATTTTGTTAGAAAATTATATATCATTATATATTTACAAAAATAAGCCGGTGGGAATTGTGATATATGGACGCATCGCCAGGTAATAGAAAATATACATACCCTCTGGTATGTATTTTTTTTATCTTCACACACAAGTCAGGGTAGACAGAGGGAATCTAGTGTAGTGTAGGAGCAATATATGCATAAACAATAGATAATTATATCATACCTACAAAGAATATTAAGAGAAATATCCTCCTAATGTCATTGGTATAGGCGAAGCGTAATAAAAGTGGTAGCGCTAATAAGTGCGATCATTTTTTATCATGACTTCCGAGTGAGGTTTCGCAAAGCCAAAACAATAAATCACTAAGGCGGGCTGTGGCTTATTATTTCTGGCCACACGGTACCGTTCTTTCCTGCTAACTAACCGACGCTACGACGCTATATTTTTCTTTACCTCATTCTCGTAGACCAGTCCAGTTATTATTAATCAACTTCACTTTAGTTCTTGCTTCCAGCTAAATGGATATCCAAAATGGTAGGGGTCAAATCTCACGAGGTTAAGGTTATATTATATGCAGCGTTTGCGACAAAGTTTGGATCCTTATGAATAGAACTTTGAATTGGACTTGTGCTATATTAGTTTCTGCTAAAGTTAGCTGATCTAATATTTTCACATGGTATCACTTTATTATTTCGATTGTATTATTTAATTTCGTAGATATTTTTGGATGTTTTCTGATTGAAGTTATTTTTGTTTTAGATTTTTCAAATAAAATAAAGGGGAAGAAAACTAATATATTTTCCGACACTTGAGCTTCCAGGTAATTGTGGCAGAAAGTTTTGGAACGTGCGCGCAATATTGATGAGGAACGCCACAGCTTGCGGTCAGTGGTATAACTGACTTACTCTGTGTTAGTTTGTTATATTTTAATAGAAATGTAAGACGTTCGAATTGTATTGAATTTCGTTATGTTATCAAATCTGAGCTAGATGTATTACTATAGGTAGACTAAACTGGTATGTATGTTATGTATGATATCTATCGAAGGTAATCTTATAAATGTAGACAATATAATTTGTTTCACATTTATAGATATTATATACTATTTTTAGCCGTGGGGGGGTTAAGAATACAATACCTCCCTGCCGCTGGGTAGCGTCCCGTAAAAGGCGGGTGGGTGACCCAGTAGCTTGGTGGTAGGAGATTCATTCTCCGACTGGCTCGCGACCACTATCGTGTCAAAGACGAACCGCCAAACATCTGATGATGTGTTCCGGTTCGATGGCATGTAAGCCAGCTCTCCTTATTTCCACCATTTCCCATCCATCCTCCCTCTCTCTGTCGTACATCCCCGAGGCTGGCAACGTATTCATAACTCTAATGTTGTGGAAGTCTATGGGCGAAGGTAACCACTTAACATCAGGTGGGCCTTATGCTCGTTTGCCTCCTTTATTCCATAAAAAAATAGAAAAAGGACAAAACAGAGAAAAAAAATTATTAATCTAATTATTGGAAAAGGTCGATTCGGAATGCTCACAATTTGTATAAAGTGTTGTAAGTTTTCTGAAGTGGGCAGTACAAGAAAATTGAATAACCATAAAATTAGAATTCGCGTTATTGATACAAGCAAATTTCAGAGCGTTTATGTTATATTAAAGTGTTATTTTTAGTGTGAACAACATTGAGAATGTGTGTGAATACGTTGATATTTTCTTACTTTTTGTTTTTAAAAGTATTATTTGCATACCTAAAAAAACGATAATCCTTTTTAGAAAACGTATAAAATTATTTTTTATATTCTCTTTTCATGTGTCATGGGACAATCGGTGTTGGATTTTGCGGAGTGAAAGGTAAAATGAACAAATATGCAGAAAACAATCATATTTTAAACAAAAAAAAGTACAATTCTTTCTAAGTACTATTGACAACTACATAGAAAGAACTCACAAGCCCCGTTTGCAATAAGATGCATCAAAACTACAAAATCTATATTATCGCTATAGGAACCGATATCAAACTAGCATTCTTTTTCAAATACGTCACATTATATTTAAAATAAATTTATTCTTTATGGAAATTTAAGTGCTTATAACAGATACGTAATAAATTGTTAAATATTGTATATGTTATATATAACATAAGAGTCGTCCATATGTGGTCACCTGAATCCGCAAGATCTGCACATAAATTTAGCACGGAGCCTGCACGAAAGGTCGAAGTAATTTATATTATTCCGCATACAATTCCATTTTCCTATCACAAATTACTGACGGTTAAGGTTTCGCATAACTTGCGAAAATTGCGCGTCTCTGAATTTACGGCCCGTTTTGTTTCAAAACCGATATCTAGTGCACGTGAGGGGTCATAAAAAACAGATAAAATTCACACAATTTACGTTTTCGGTAAACACGTAATTCGAAATTTAACGCTAAATAAATTTCTATTGGGTTAAATCGTTTTGCTTATTCGAGCGAATATCTAAGAATTCTATAAAATAACTAATTAAAGCACGTCGGAGATTAGCTTCTGGGTAATATAACATTTTAGACTTAATTTATCCCACGTAGTCAGAGAGTATTTGAAATTCCTTCGAATGGGAATCGAACCCACGATTATAGTGATCACAGTCCGACGCTGTCAGCCTCAGCTAAGTTATTTGAATAATTTTTAGTATATTATGGAACAAACTCAACATTCAACTCTATTCAAACTAAATCTTATAAGTGTATTTCGTCATTCTGAGACCTCAAAGTAAAGTTAAAAGAGCTGACAGCAATATAAAATAAAAACCTTGTTTTCAGGTTTACGACATCCTTTCTCTTATCTTAATACGACGATAGGTGCCGAATGAAGGATGTTAGGCATAGGACGGATTACACCGGATAAAACAACTGTAAATCAGCGCAGATTTAGTAAACAAAGCTTTAAGAGAAATATATTATACCGTCTGTCTAAGTTTAGTACCGCAACATTACGTTTAGCAAAACAAAATATACTTTAAACAATGGTTACTTAAGTGTATATTTATTAAATAAAAACGTTATTTTTAACGTTTTTAAAGTGACATAGTTAAGATATGTTTTAAAAAGTATATAATTTGCAAAAATAAAAAAATATATACATACGTTCTATAAAATGTTTTAAGTCATATCCTTAGTCTGTAGTAGTTTAAAACTTTTTAAATATTTAATAAATAGCATTCTCCCTTGCCAAACGACTGTTTGTAGAAAAATTCTTTGTGTAGCAAAAAAATGTAAAAAATATCTCTACAGAGATTCTAAAACCTTTGCTTCAACAGTTCAAAGAGGTGCATGTTCGGGTCTCACTCGCTTAATATATTCATACGTTTCCTGAAAATGATTTTTGAAAAACGTTATATTTGAAAAAAAACATTTAGAAAACGTATAAAAATTTGAACGCAGGATTCGATCCCGCGTCTCCCAGTATACCGTCCCGTATACCGTCCAGGCGCTCCCACCACTGAGCCATGAGTTCTACTAACACCTGCGTCGAAATTCTTATACAGCTTATTGCAACTTATTTTTGTTGTTAGCACCTCTATAAGTTGTAATAAAGTCTTCTTAATATCTTTTTCAATTTTCGAAAAGTGTGGAATAACTTTAAAATGTTTAAAAAACGTTATATTTTATATACATAAATATTATACCTCAAAGTAAGTCTATATCTCATCTGATATTCTAATTACGACTACTCATTTTACTTACCTTAAATTGATATTATACACCGTTGAATCAATATGTATTTAATTAATTTACTGAATTAATTCATGTAACTAATTGGATATGTGATAATTTCCTCAATGAGGCAAACGGTGTTAAATCTGTTAGAGCACTTCGGGAGACTGGGACAGTTATCAGATGTAGGCTATATTTGCAAATAGGTTTAATTTGGATGAATTGTGATTAGGAGTTTACATTTTTACTAGTTTGGTTTTTATTAGCTATTTAACGTAAAATGACATTATGTAAATAAGAAACTGATGAAACCTGATGAAAGATTTTCACCACGTCGAGGTATCGACAATTATCGGTAACGAAAATTAGGTTTTAGGTTTTTCTTGACATAAGATAAGTAATGTACCCACATTACAATAAAAATGTATTTCCTCAAATACCCTTTAGAGGTTGCTTAAAATAAACAAACAAAAAAATGTGATAATTATTTCTTTCATAATATACAGTGATAATGTAAAGAAAATGCACTTGAAATTTGTAAAAAAAAATTGCGAAATTTTATGAAAAAGGAATTCTGATAAATTTATTTGTAGCAAATTATTAATCAAAATAATCAATATTTAGTCTTTTATTACTTAAAAAGCTGAATAGAACTTTATATAAAAATGTAATATATTTTTTTAGAAAAATTAATAGGAAAGTTTTTGAGGCATTTTAAGGGTATAAAAATGTAACATTATGTTTATTATTAGTAATATGCCTTGAAAAACTTCATTGATGAATGCGAATGTCTGAAAACGTATTATATCAAGATTCATATTTTTACAAATCCCAATACTTTGTAAAAAAGATATCCTAAAGTTTCATAATAGGTCTGCCTTTACTTATAAATTACCACAATCTATTTCTAAAATACAAAATAGATTTTATATATTGACAGTATTTTTTTTAAACAAGATCAATTTCACTAAACCTATTTCAAATAAGCCAGAATAAAAAATACCAGAAATAATATCACAATAAACGAAATCGAAATATCGCCCCGATACACGTACGCACCGAATAATTTTACTTAAACACAAGTTGTTTTCCAAGGGGCATCTGCTCAAAATCGCCCGGGGGCGCTACAAATCACGCGAGAACCTGTTGTAGGTAATTTTCTAAGGCCCGTGATCTCCAAACGCCGCACTGGATAGGTACGCTTACAAATTGCGTTTGATCTTAACCGGCAATATTTCATTCGCTTATTTATGGCGAACGTCTGTATTGACGGGTCGATCCAAATATACATATATACTTAGAATGCATACGTTTATCATGAATTTAATCTTGGGTTAAAGTGCTTGAGGTTACTGGAGCGCGGTGTGTGTAAATGAAATGGTTGTGGGTTCGATTTCGAATTGAGGGAATTATTTTATTTAAATTATATTTATCTTCGCTCTGGTGTCGAGGTAAAGCGCGGCGTTAAGTTCCGCCACTTAACACGCAAGCCTCCGAATTCGGCGGAAAGTGGGGAACGGAGTGTCTTAACACTAGGTTCCCTCTGCCTACCCTGCTGTGTGCGGGATATAGCGTGAAGCTATTTAATTTTTAATTTAATTTAGTTTTATTTAAATAATATTTATATTTTCGTTCTGGTACCTAACCAAGGCGGCGTTGTGTTTCGCCACTTAATACGGAATGTCTTGATTTTGGGTGAAATATAGGAGAAGAAGTGTCTTGTTATTAGGTGTTCTCTCTATCCCGATATCAGAGAAACATAAAAAACGTGAAGCTGAAAAAAGTGCTTTAAATATCAATTTTAATATTTTTTATTTTGTAATTTTTTGTATTATATTACTTACTTTTAACGTCAATGTTGACAAAATAATATACTTTATGTGATGTTACGTATACTTAATGTTAACAAAATTTCAATTCTGAGTAAGTCTTTCAATAAAGGAAAAAGCATTGTGTAGATAGAGTGGGCCACTGACGGAAGAATGTGTGGGAATTTCCTGTACAAGCACTGCCGCTTGTTGCACGTTATCGGTAAAAGATATTTACAGTTTTTTTTTTAATAATTAACAAGAAGTATGTATATTCAATTAATTCAATATTATATTAAAATTTTAATTTCTTCGCCCTGGTATCTATAAAAAAGCGTACCATTGAGTTCGGCATTGAGGAGTAGAGGACGGAGTGTCTTATCACTAGGTTCTCTCCCTGGTCTGGTCTGTAAAAAAATGTACATTCAATAATCATATTTCAATATTTTTGGTGAAGCAACATTTTTTACTACATATCACATATGCTTACCTTTTCAACAGCACCTTAAAATTTTGAGAATCATTACCTCAACCCATACTTACATATATTATAAATGCGAAAGTCTGTCTGTTTGTCTGTCACGCTTGCACGGCTAATCTACCGGTCCGATTTAGGTGAAATTTAGGATGAAAGTAGTGAAAAAATCCAGTGTCAAACATAGGGTACTTATTTTTCAAAACTCCACCTCTAAAGGGTTGAAATAGGGGATGAAAATCTTTCATATAAATGAAAGATCCAATCCAAACCACTTTACCGATTGTAATGAATTTTGCCACAAATGTAGTTGATTATCCAAGGTAAAACATGGGCTACTTTATTTTTCAAATATCCACCACCGAGGGTTGCAATATAACGAAACAGTTACGTAGCTCACGCGGCGAAGCCGCAAGCAGGCCGCTAGTATTTATATCATCGATAATTTCATGCTTTTATTATAAATTTGTAACTCTACTCTGGTTCTAATAGTTTTTTTATTATTACAATACTGTTTTATTACTAGCAGAAGCTGTATGGTAAGAAGTGGCATTAACATAATATCAGTTTTATTATTATAAAATATATATGCACATAAGTTATCATACAAAAATTAATTTATATTTTATGAATTATTTTTTAATATGTATATATCACTACTAGATAAACAAATATATCTCAACACAAATATAATTTTTCCACAGAAATAGCTGAACTTAACATAAAAATAATGTTTTCATAATTGCAACGTTTATTACTCTTTATGTAACAATTATTTTAAATATGAATGCTTACAGAAAATACCTTAAAGGTGTTTACACATCAAACGGTACGATGTAGGCTTAACCGTTTTATCTTGGGATTAGTATATATCCTAGCCAATTTACGTGACTCCCTGTTACATGATGAGCCTGTGTTCGCAGGATCAGGTGGTAACTTTTTGTTTTCCGGGAAAAAGTATTTTGATTACAATTGCGACCTTTTCCTCTCATATTAGCTACTAAGCCAATAATAAAGTATTAAATATTATTTATAGCGTTTAATGTATTTTAATTTGTTACTTAATTTCATAAATACATGTAACTTTAAGCGTTAAAAAAATCTTGTAATAAAAAAGCAGCTTTACATTTTTTCAGCTTAGCAGGGTAGTCATAGAGAACCTAGTGTCAAGACATTCCGTTCTCCACTTTCTGTCTGAAATCGAGACATTACCTAAGTCGAGGAGCGGGACTTAACGCCGCTTAACTTAAAAAGGAAATACAGTGTACTTCTAATTTATCGTACAGTATGTTTGACTTTTACTACATTTTTTTTTTAGTTTCATGCTGTATCCCGCACACAGCAGGGTAGGCAGAAGGAACCTAGTGTTAAGACACTCCGTTCCCTACTTTCCGCCGAATTCAGAGGCTTGCGTGTTAAGTAACGGAACTTAACGCCGCGCTTTACCTCGACACCAGAGCAAAGAAGATGGAAATGTAATTTCCGCTCCTCGAGTGGGAATCGAACCCACAACCAGTCGTTTACAGTCACACGCTTGTGCCACTGGTCCACGACTGGCTGTAATAAAATAACCGCTGACAGAGTAAAAGTATTAAAAATAACTATTTTTGTTTGCTAAAACGAAACATGTGAAACTAATTAATGTTAATTTTTGAGGCTTTTATTTCCTTTTCTCGTATATCCTTTTGTACAAAAATTGTTGATAGCTATTTCCATAGCAGCTATGTACAACAGACCGCACATTAAACAAGCTTAACCATTTTAGCGTCCTTTTTTAATATATTCAGTTACTTCAGGCAAAATTTAGACTGAATAAAAATTCTATCTCCCATAGTCCTTGCTTGCTGACATTGCTTATTAAGACTAACAACAGCTATTCGCTTTTTTTAAAGCGGACTGTAAAAATTGCAGCGCACGATGACTTTACTTTTTAGTTTTTTGTTCAAATTGCAATTAGTGAGGAGTTTGCGAATCCTCGGCGTGGTGTCAGAGATTGATGACAATGGAAATTTTATACATCGTTAGTCAGGACCACGTTAGGTGAGTGCGCTCTTTTTTCAGTAATCCTAACTGCTCAAGTACACCTTCGCGTATCACACGTGGAAGGTGCTTCGCTCCATGTATAAGCGATAGGAAAATATTAAGTGTCAAAAACACTGCCGCTGTTGCTTGCTGATGGTTTAGTTAACCCTTTATAAAGATTGCCGTATTATAAATTAATTTAATCAAAAAATATTTTAATTCATAATCTTATTTTTAGGTATATGTGAGGCTGTCGTGACGCAATGGGGCAGAGACTGATTGTGAATGTGGTTTTGGGTTCGGTCTCCTCTCAGAGGAATGTTTATATGTACATATATTTAATTTCTCCGCTTTGGTATTTAAATAAAGCGTGGGGTTGAGCTTTACCACTTACGACGCGATGTCTTTATTTCGGTCGGAAAGTGGAGAACGAAATGTTTTAGCATTAGGTTCTCTCTAACTACCATTCTATGCTGAAAAAGAACGAAAAACTGGTTTAATGAAAAAGTTAAATGCATGTTTCGCATGCATATTGTCTGTCTAAAATATATGTTCAAAATAAATGTATAACTTAACGATCTCTGTACAACTTATACAATATCACTGGTCAAACAACACCTCTTTTGTTCCTTTTTTTATTTTTACATATTTTTTCCTTTTTTTTACGTTTTTGTGGATGTGTAATAAAGAATTGTTATTTTTAATATCACGTTTTTACATATAACTACAAGAAACCGTAGTCAACTAAAATTCAGAAGCTTTATAATTTTTTAATCCGTAACAATTTAAGCAAACACCTGTTATTTTTGTGCGTCAGCATCAAAGTGATCGGCAATTAATCGGCAGCTAATAGCCTATAAATTTTGTCACCGCAACAATATATAATGAAAATCGAAAGCGATTATTCATTTTTGAAAATAGCTTGATTTCAAACAATGAAACCGGAAAAATACTTATTCGATTGTGCGCGACAATCAATTTTTATCCTGCGGATGGGTGTTATTGCGCTGGGCTGTATACCCGAACTCATTCGTTTGTGTTTATCAGCAGGGAAACCGATAACCCTCATTCCGCTCGGTCTGACGCAATGCAGAGATTAAAGGCTTTCGCTCGTAGTGCCGTGCCGGTGGATATGGTGTCGGCAGGATCCACTATAAATCCAACCTGACGTACTTTTGACACTTGCATAGCAATTCTAGTCATGTTTCATGTGAATAGAAAAAAAAAAAAAATGAAAAATAAAATCAAATGTGTTGCTGTAATACTTAAATATCTCTAATTAATTAACAAAGACATAATAGCTCGGATAGTTAGTTTGAAAATAGTTAGAATGGTAGAAATAGAGCACAATAAAAAGATAGAATTCCTTGTGTTCGTGGAATAAAAGGAAACCCTTTTAGAAGCGAAAACAAAGGCGTAAATCTTTGTTGGCCGACTGGTTGACATACTGTTACATTCAGTTAATCCGGTGATCTGACTGAGGTCCTGGCTCAGTTGACATCGGAACTCTCCTTTATGTCACACAGCGTTAAGTCCTTCTGTCACATGTGTACTTCAAACGTATCGCTTCGATTAACAAAATGTTTTCTATTTTATCTTTGAAAAAAATATTATTGTATGTTAATCGTTTCGTTGGCATTTGATAGGCAGGTTTTGAATTTTAGGCACATTCACAATATTTTATTATATTTAATTCATATTATAATTTCATATATTATAATTTTATTATATTTAATTATATAATTTCATAAAAAAATATTAACTAACAATCTAGTCATTATCAATTATTTAGCCTTGGTCATTGACGTGGCATCTAGTATATATTACCTCTCATTTTTCACTATTGTATTAGAACATTTATAAAAACTTTATAAAAGAAATAAATGTCGTAGTATAGGTAATATGTAAAACTGTATAAAATATATATTGTTTTACTGAAATTATTGTTTCTGATAATATTTGTCTTGGAAACAAAATAATCACGAAGGCGTATCGTTGATCGTATATGTATAGCACAAACAAAGAGCTGTACCTATTCGTTTATTATATTGTCCCAGTACAAACTCTTAATTTATTGGCATTGATACTGTCAATGTTCCAGATTTCGTGTAATAGGTTACATTTCACATCGAGGCAATAATAACAAAGGACTTATTAAGTTAATAATTATTCTTACTACAAAATATTGGACAAGAAAGACCCTTACGCTAATGAACACGAATAAGAACAAATTAAGAAAATTCTTAAAAGAGAATAGTTTAAATATATTTCTGCTAAGGGGAACATAGAGATCACTGAAGTGTTTAAGACATTTCGATAAGTGCTCGGGCTATCTTTTAATTTAGTTAATTGTGAGTCACAGTGGAGGGCTTCAAGTTGTTCTTGAGATATCACGAATGTCTTTATCCAATTTATTTAACGATGGAGGCGCTCTCATTAGAGATCGTAGTGGACGAGCCCGAGGCGTCTCGACCGTCGAATGTTGGCTGCTTTCGCTTCGCTAACGTCTTCTTCGTTAGTTCCGAGGACTGGTACTTAGGTATCTACTGTACCTTTGACTTCTAACATGTCTAGATGTAAAATACCTTATGTTCAGTAACATTACTCATTGACGTTTGTGAATAGTACGATTTTATTATTTTATTATGCATTTAAAGTAAAATTCATAATATTATTGACATTATGTTCCCAGAAGCTTATATTTGACACGACTCATTGAGAAATATTACTAGAATAAACTTTTATCTCCACGAATGTCTTTTCGCCACGTGTTCCTGACAATATGATATAGACAATGCCTTACAAAGGATTGTGCTTCCTTTGCACATCGTATGTTACTTTCCTATATCATTTTTATATTGTAGCTAAAAAGATTCCACACTAGGAATACTAACATAGTCCAGTGGGGGATATAAGTAACGTAGATTGTTCGTGATCTAAACGAGGCACAAGAGACAATGCGTTTGAAAAGGGTGAACTACATCGTCCTCACGTTCCTGAAATATGATTTCGATAAGTTGTAAGCTATTGGACAGGGTTTTTCTTTTTATGAAATTTCTACGTTATATAGTACGTTTAAATTGTGATATTACATACTTTTACAGTACTTATTTTTAAATATAAGTAAAATAACTATAATATTTGAAACAAAACATAATGTCATTTACTTATGTAAATGACATTTGTTTAAACGATGTTAATTTAAGGATTTTTGACTTAAACACACGAAAAAAATATATATATACGAATAATATAAAAAAATATCTTTAATATAAAAATGAGTCGCTGAATGTGTTGCTAAGCGCAAAACTCGACAACGGTGGACCAATTCCGCTAATTCTTTTTTTAGAATATTCCGTGAAGTACGAGGATGGTTCTTACGGAGAGAATAGTTATAAAAGTTGCCTGAAAATGTCTAAAACCAACACTTTTCTATTCTGTTATATAAAGATTCATTTACTTAAAAGTCAATTTGAACTTTAATATCATACCATAATGTTTAAGTATTAGTGGAGAGGTTCCGGGATGGCAAAACAATTGAGTGACTTTTTTTGATAATGAGTAACCATCATCCCATGTAAAATTGTACAAGCGACTATTATTTTCAGTGTTACTATTTAAATTTTACTTAGAAGCAATAAGAAGTCTTAAAATTGTCGGATTGCTCTTGAATCTTTAAACACTTTTATGTTATAAGTGTTTTTTTTTTAAATATTTTATACAATTTTTAAAATAATTAAATAAAAAAAATAATATGTTCGTCTTTGCAAAGTTATGTAGATCAGAAAAATTTAAATGTGTCAAAAAGTTTAAGCTATCTTGTACAGGATATAGTAGGTTTATCTTAAAGTATAGGCGCTCTTTAATAAAGGATTTTTGGAAATTCTTTAAGATGGTGAAATAGGAGTAACAACAGTTCGTATGAAAGTCCGTCACATTCAGTTAAAGCCAAGAAATTTTATTTCTGGGTAATTAATTAAAAATTATTAAATTTCTATTTCAACGATTGTGAAAACTCTACGGGGGGAAATATGGGGAAATAAGACTTGAAAGTTTGTGTGGAGATCCGCTATTTTCAAGGTTAAAATGCTAAATAAAATGTGTGTTTATAAGTATATTATTCAAAAAATGTTTAATACATATTTAAGTGATTGTGAAAATTCTACCCCTAAGTTAGTGAAATAAGAGTTGAGAAACTATATGAAAATTTAACATTTTCATCGTTAGAAATATAAAACTTTATTCACTGGTTGCTGATCAGATACCTAAACTACTCTACTAAGTACTTAAGGCCGTCGTGGCGCAGTAAGACAGCGTTTGTCAACGCGACGGTTGTGGATTCCATTCCCTTTCGGGGATATAATTGTTATTTAATTTTTATTTCTTCGCTCTGGTACTGAAGACAAAATGCGGCGCAGTGTTCTGCTCGATTGTCTCCACAGTATGGCTTGACCCCAGGTCCCGGGAATACCTCCCTATGCGGTGAAAGCCGTAAGCTAAACCGTGAAGCTGAAGAGAAGTAAAAAAACTACTCTACTATAGTAAAATAATAAAAATTGTGTTGGTACATTTTCATATATACACAAATTTACGAAAAAAATATTGAGAGGAACTTGAAAACAACAATAAAACATGAATATATGATTTATTTTTTATTTTTGTCTGTTTTTATATTCTTGTACAAGCAAATCTTTTGATCTACTGGACAGATTAGAACAAAAGTTTTTTTACTATACTTAGCTAAACTATAATAAATAAAGCAATGAAATGTTAACAAAAGTTATTCAGCTTGATGAATATTTTTCGCTGCCTTATAAAAATTACAGATCTGAAATATCTTGTGAAGAACTATATAAGTCCTACCTAACTATAGGAAATAAGTCAATGTCGCCTCATCTAAAATTATTCAACGTGATAGATATTTTCCAATGACATATATAAGAAGGTAGTACGTAGTTGACCATTTGAGCATTTGTATTTTTTTTTTGATCCATGAACTAACCTTCGCCCATGAACATCCATAACATTAAAAAAGGTTGTGGATGCGTTTCCGACCTTAAGGGGGGTGGAGGAAAGGAGGAAAGAAGGATGGGGATAGTGGGAGTAGGGAGAGAGAGCTGGCTTACATGCCATCGAAACGGAACACATCATCAGATGTTTGGCGGTTCGTCTTTGACATAATGTGGTCGCGAGCCAGTCGGAGAACGAATCTCCTGCCACCAAGCTACTGGGTTACCTGCCTTTTACGGGACGCTACCCAGCGGTGGGGGGGGGGAATTGTATTCTAACCCGTCCCCCCACGGGTAAAAATATTTTTCTTTGAAAATATTCAATTTTTAAATTTTCAATTTCCCTTAACAAGACTAAATTGCGCGTTGAATTCCGGTATGCAATACACAGTGTATCAAATTCGGCCTTAAAGAGACTCGCCAAGTTGTTATAATTTTTACTCGAAATTTCAATGTAAAGTAGCAACAAAAGTAATAAGTAGGTATATCATAGTCATAAAGTCCACGCAAACGAAGTTGCGGGCAGAAGCTAGTTATTTAAATAAAAATAAGATTAAATTAAATTTCGAATTATTTTCAATAAAATATATTTTTACAAATTAGGTGTCTATCTTATATATAAAAATGAATCGCCGAATATGTTGGTAAGCGCAAAACTCGGTGAACGGGTGGACCGATTTCGCTAATTCTTTTTATAGAATATTCCTTGAAGTACAAGGATTGTAGTTACGGAGAGAAAAATTTAAAAAAAAATCTGAAAAGGTCTTAAAACAACACTTTTCTATCCTCCCATACAAAATATTCGTTATAATTATTAAAAGTCAATTTGAACTTTAATACCATACCATAAAGTTTAAATGTTACTGGAGAGGTTTCGAGACGGCAAAACAATTGATAAAAAGCTGCTAAAATATCACTTTATACATAGTATACAAATGTCAATTTCGCAACTTTTGACATAGTTGTGATAGCTTAGTTGAAAGAGCGCTTGGTTTTTTATGGTTATTTTTTATTAGGGTCCATAGTTCGATCCTCACATGGATGTCTATCTTTTTTTTATTCTTTTTTGTTTATTTTTTTTATTTTTTTTTTATTTTAATTTTTTTGTACAAGTTTATTGGACTTTTATTTATATTTTTTCATCTCTTAAGAGGGGGAAATAGTGGTTAACAGTTGGTTTAAAGAGTGTATGAAATTCCATCAGTTTTGAAGTTATAGCCATGAAATCTAATTTCTGTATATTTAATAAAAAAATATTAAATTTCTATAGAAATTGTCATCGATTGTGAAATCTCGATCTCGAAGGTGGTGAAATAAAGGTTGAAAGTTTGTATGGAAGTTCGCCATTTGCAATGTTAAAATGTGAAACTCTGTTTATAAGCGTATTATTAAAAATAGTAAATACGCATTTCAGCCATTATGAAAATTCTACCACTAAGTTGACGAAAAAGGATTGAGAAATTGTAAAAAAAATAGTCATT
This sequence comes from Dryas iulia moderata, assembly GCA_019049465.1. NCBI lineage: Eukaryota > Metazoa > Arthropoda > Insecta > Lepidoptera > Nymphalidae > Dryas > Dryas iulia. Next base: position 6,616,589 of record CM032419.1, on the reverse strand, counting down.
TAGAAATATGAAAATATATTCACTGGTACCTGATTAGAAACCTAAACTACTCTACTAAATACTTGAGGCTGCCGTAGCGCAGTGAGACAGTGTCTGACTGTAACGCAACGGTTGTGGATTCGATTCCCTCTAGGGGGTATAATTATTTTTATATTTTCATTTCTTCGCTTTGGTACTAAAGACAAAACGCGGCGTTGTGTTCCGCTCCAAAGTCTCGATTTCGAGTGGAGACTGGAGGACGGAATTGTAAGACCCCTCTTTGCGTGATTACCTCGCTTTGCGGGAAAAACTATGAAGCGAAAATAAAAAAGGAAAAACTACTCTACTATAGTAAAATAGTGAACAATTGCGTCTATACATATATATACACAAATTTACAAAAACTAATATTGACAGGAACGTGAAAACGACATTAAAACTTGAATATATGATTTTTTTTTTCTGTTTTTATATATTTGTACACGCATATCTTATGATCTACTGGACAGATTCGAACAAAAGTTTTTATGTAGTATACTTCAAAATAAAATACCTAGCTGAACTTTAAATAATAAGGCAATGAAACCTTAACAAAAGATGTTCAGCGTGATGAACATTCCTTGACTTATAAAAATTACAGATCTGAAATATCTGGTGAAGAACGAATGTCAAATTTTCAACACACTCGGAGTCCAAATCGTATCTTGGTATGTTTTTTGTATAATACTTAGCATTCCTAATACAAAAGCAGTTTTTTAATGTTCCTGAGTAAATAGTAAATTAATATAAAATTTTATCCAACGAAAACCTTCAATCGCCACGACTGGTTGTGGGTTCGATTCCCACTCGAGGAGTTTATATTTCCATTTTCTTCGCTCTGGTATCGAGGTAAAGCGCGGCGTTAAGTTCCGCCACTTAACACGCAATGCCTCCGAATTCGGCGGAAAGTGAGGTACGGAGTATCTTAATACTAGGTTCCCTCTGCCTCCCTGCTGTGTGCGGGATACAGCGTGAAGCTAAAAAAAAAAATCTTCAATCGCTTCAAAACTTTAAATTTAAGTTATAAATATGCCTTATTCCTTCAGTCATATAATAAGCCCAGCTAGATACAGGATGAATGTGTGTCGGTCAAGAATAAATTTTTTCCGATTTTTAGTTCGTAGATTAAATTATAATGTATGAGACTAACTAATAATTTGGCTTATAGTATAAAATGATATTATGCAGGTTATGTTTATTGAAATGTATTTATATACTTCACTTCAACTTGACCAATAGAAACTATTCAAACTTTATTCAGCTACTATTAATTTATATTCCGTTTCCTTATTTGCATGCATTAGGCATTCAATTACATTTTTCTTAGGGATATCTGTAGCTATATTAAATTAAAGCTGTGCTATCATGTTATCCGTCATACAGCTAAGAGAGAGATAATTGTGTAGCTACAACAACGTTTGCATGAACGTAATTAGTTGATTAAATTGTTTAAAATAGCCTGAGAAATTATACCGTCATCGGACAATCGTAAAGTAGTGATCATAGCAGGCAAAGAGCCTACAGAAGAACATGAGAGAAAATGTAAAATTAAATTCCTTAAGTTGTTAAAGACATTAGGAAAACGTATAAAATTTGAACGCAGCGGGACGCGGACCCGCGCCTCCTGAACCCCGAATTCAAGTTTTTAAACGTTTACTGAATGTCTTTTTCAATTTTCTTAAGTGTGGAATAACACTTTAAAAAAATTTAAAAGTATGTAATAAATAGCATTCTAATGTTTAAAAGTCCTTAAGTTGTTATTGGCTGGTTACTACAGCAAAGCATTTGATTCTTTAATACATGAGAAAATTTGAGAGGCACTACTAGAACAAGGAATTGAACACAAATATATCCGGCTAATAAAAAACATCTATAGTCGTAGTACAGCAAGAATCCAATTAGAAAAGAAAAGTGCAACTTTAAAATAGATAGAGGTGTCAGACAGGGCGACCCCCTGTCCCCAAAACTTTTCTCTGCAGTTCTAGAGTCAATCTTTAGGAATCTCAATTGGGAAAAACTCGGGATTAACCAATGTTGACGGTGCAATGCTGTCACATTTAAGGTTTGCTGACGACATAGTGCTATTTGCTAAAACACCAGAACATTTAAGCAAAATGATAAAAGAGCTCGCAGTAGAAAGTGGAAAAATGGGGTTGAAACTTAATCCAGAAAAAACGAAAGCGATGACAAATGGGAATAAGTATACCATTGAATTGGAAAATATCAAAATCGACTACGTGGATGAATACATATATCTGGGACAGTTTATAACACAGCATGAACCCATGCGAAAGGAAGTAGACAGAAGAATCACAAATGGATGGAAAAGGTACTGAAGCCTACGGGAGGTTATGAAAGACAAAAATCTTCATATAAAATATAAAAGTAAATTGTTTAATACCTGTGTCCTACCCATTCTAACATATGGCTGTCAATCTTGGGCGTTAAATCAAGAAATAATCGCCAAATTAGCAACATGTCAATATGCAATGGAAAGGAGTATGTTAAATGTAAAAAAATCAGACCGATTAAAAAACTTCGTAATCAGAAATAAAATAAAAACAACGGATATAACAACTAAAATTAAAAGACTTAAGTGAAAATGGGCCTCATAATAGGTAACGATAAATGGAGCAAAATAGTCACAAGATGGTACCCCAGAGAAGGCAAAAGGAAAAGAGGCAGACCGCAGAAAAGGTGGGATGATGACATCCGACAAGTGGCAGGAGTTATGTGGAATAGGGTAAGACATGAAAGGAAAAATGGAAAATGTTAGAGGAGGCCTTTGCCGACTGGCAAACAGATCTAGGAAGAATAACAAAAAAACAAAAATTAACGTTTAAATAGTTTAATAAGTTTCAATATTAGTTTATCATAAGTTAAAGTGTTGCTATTATTATAATTATAAAAGATCTGAATAAAGGCTATATTATTATTATATTATATTATTATATTATAAGTTGTTATTGGAGAGAATATGGACGTTTCAAACACATCGTTTTTATGATGATTTGGAATAGCATTGGACTGAAGAGGGAAGGGATATCATTAGCACTTATTAGAATAGGATTTATTTTCTATCCGGAAGAAAAAAAATTGTATATTATAATGCATTAAAATTATTTAAAAAAATACATTTTAGTATTGATGTCAAAAATATGGCGATACGAAGTTCGCCGGGCCCGCTAGTTATCTATATATTGTGTTTATATTGTAGGTGTATTATACCTAGTAGATATGTGATGTAAACAGATTTTTCTATAGATATAAATAGGTTCTAATTAAGAACGTGCTATTTATAAGAAATAATTATACACAAGTTATTAATAAAAGACAAAAATATACAGAACTGTACGTAACAAAGAACAGATGAAATGCGTTATTAATCACTTGATATGATTCTGAGAAAAATATTATCGTCACATGTTCACGACACACTGAGATTAACACGTCCGTCCGTTACTTCATCATAGAATAGAGAGAATCGGTAGGAGCATATTTTTATATGTGGTTTATATAAAATGAATAACTATGTAGTTATCAGTCAGACTAATATTCCTAAAATATTTCAGCTTAATTCTTTTATTATTGTTAATTTGAGGCCAGTCTTGGAACGGGGGCATTAAGTGTTCGATTTTCCCCCAAAGAGTGGAAATATTTATTATTTCTATTTTATTTGCCCTGGTGTCAAGGCAAAGCGCGGCGTTAAGTTCCGTCACTTAATATGCAACGCCTCCTGAATTCGATGGAAAACGGGGAACGGAGTGTCTTAACACGATGTTCCCTCTGTCGACCTTGCTGTGCGCGGGATACAGGCTGAAGCAAAAAAAAAAAATATTAATTTAGAAGAAACTTCGCGCTTGTTCCTGCATAACAGGCAGTGGCGAAGTGTGTGTGAAATTCCCACAGGCATACCTTTTGTAAATTATTTGTCTAGGTATCCTAGACTTTTAATCAATTATTTAACGCCGGCTTACCCCTAAGAAAATTTCACATTTGCCACTGATAGCAAGGTAGTTAGAGAAAATCTCAACGCAGGCAGCGTTATGTAGCAATAGCTAAATTCATTTTCCGATAATTACACCACAAATGCTTTAAATTCTTGAATATAAATTGGGTCGGTGGACGAATCAATAGCCCAAGGATGAGGGACTTCAATACCTATATATTAAGCTCCTAAATTGTTTAGTTATTTTCCGTGAATCAACAGACATTAAATATTATATACTTTTTTGAAAATATTTGAGTATCAATAAAGAAATATATAACAAAATGTGGTCAAATTGTTGGGACCTCGCTTGTGATTAGTAAGTACCCACTGGGTGGTTATATTTCATTTTATATTTGTGAAGAGCAAAAAAAATTTGAAAAACATATTTGAACTTTGCTTATGACATCTATATACTAGCTATTCGTGTTATAAATTGTTTAAGCTCCTTATAATTATTTAAGTACATAAATCAATAATGCTACAAGTATATAGTTCATCTAGAAGTTAATAAATAATTACTAAATTCACTTGAATAGGAGAGATTATGGCTCCGAGGCTACTTTATGTTATTTAATAATGTGGCGCGTGGAACAGCGTCGACTGTGTTGCGGGCTCGATTCCTAGGCGGGGGAATGATTACATATTAATTTTTATTTTATCACTCTGCTACATATAAAATATATATATATTAAGGACTATAGCTAAGGTGTAGTGAATATATAAGCAATGTATATTTTTTTAGGGCGACCAGTAATTATTATTTTTATGCTTAGTCAGGTCATAAGTTCTGTCACACAATAGAAACTTTTATGGACAATAATTATGGAAGGCTGACCACGAAAATGTTTCTTTAATATGAATTTAGAATCCAAAGAAATCCCATACGCAAGCAGAAACTGTTAGTCCTTCAAATGGGGTTAAGCAGAACCACGGTCCAAAGGGTGTTGAATGAAGACCTAGGGCTACGAGCCTATTGCAGAAAAACAGGACATCGTTTAGATGCGCGTCTAACGGACATGAGACTGAAGAGATCCCGCGTTTGTTGAAACGGTACGCGGGAAAAAAGCATCGTCATATTCTCTTTTTGAACGAAAAAATTTTTACCGTGGAGGAGAGCTACAATAAAAAAAATTAATATTAGGTGTACGCCCACATCAGTCAAGAGGCCAGGAGCCGTATTCCACGTGTCCAGCGAGGTCATTTTCCATCCTCATTCATGGTTTGGTTAGGAATCTCATATTGGGGCTTAACTGAGGTACATTTTTGTGAGGAAGGCGTAAAACCAAATGCGATTGTAATTCAAAATGCAGGCCGGGCCAACCTTGTGGAACCAGTTTCTCATAAAGTGTTCAATAACAGACCCTGGGTATTCCAGCAAGACTCTGCACCAGCTCATAGAGCGAAAAGCATGCAAGACTGGCTAGCGACGCGCAAAGTTGAATTCATCCGGCATGACGATTGGCCCTTCTCCAGTCCAGACTTAAATCCGTTGGGTTACAAAATATGACAACACTTAGAGGAAAAGGCCTACTCAATACGCTATCCTAATGTGGAGTCACTCAAGGCATCCTTGATCAAAGCAGCTGCCGTTATTAACGTGGACCTCGTGCGTGCTACTATAGACAACTGGCCGCGCAGATCGAAGGCCTGTGTACAGAATCGCAGAGCTCATTTTGAATAAAAGTAATTAAAATAAGAATCCATGTTTTATTACGTTTCTTTTGATATATGAATAATTATTCTAAAAACAAACATGTCTCAATTATTTCACGATTAAAATATGACTAAATTTACGACTCGACTAGGTATTTCCTGTACCACAAGTTACACAGTAAAATAAAATAAGATAAATTTGTATTTTTTCAATATTATTTTATTCGTTAAAGTTTTTTAACTTAAAAGTTCTATTTTTATGAATTGACTTTTATGTTATTTACTATAAAAGGTTGTTGTACATTCAACACCACTTGGTTAGCCGAGCTGAGTTTCAAAATAAAATATATTTAAATATTTGGCGCGGGTAACATGCGGTAACGGCGTATATCTATATATTCAAATATAAATACAAACGCGTTCACCGCATACCGTACCCCGATACTCTACGATTTATTTCTACATACAGTATTATGTGCCTACATTCATTGTACATCTCTAACCAAAGATAAAGAATTAAATTTTCAGAATAATAAATGTAATATTTTTTTGTCAATTGATCTATAAAATTCGAGTGAAAAGGCTCGAATAAGCATGAAATTTCGCTTTGCCGTCGCCTGTCAACAGACAGAAATGATACGCACCATCAAGTAATTATCTCGTTACCCATTAAAACTGGAAATATAGGGTTACCAATTAACAATTGTTACTGCTGACTTAAATAAAATAGGCGTTCAATTTAATACCTATTTTCATTTTCACTCCGCTCTATGATGATGAGGTATGTGAATATTTATTAAGTACTAGCGACCCGCTCGCAGCTTCGCCTGCGTAATTTGATGTTTCAGTAAATTTAATAGAACAGTTGTTATAAGAATTTTGTCGAACATAATTTAAATGATTGTTATTTTTTTTTTATAAACTGATAAGCTTAGTTATATTATAATAACAACTAAATATCAAAGGATTGTTAACAAAATACAATAGTAAGAAGCGCGAAGCTGTTTCTGAGATTAGCCTCAGAGATTAGACATCAGAGTACAACCGAGATTAGAGATTAGAGTTGAAACGCACAGACAAGCAGGCAAACAGAGAATAAAATCATTTTGTTGGGTTCTCTAACATTGATAAACTCTCCCAATAATATTTTTCTCATAAGATCTACATGTGAGACATAGTACAGACAGCTATCAATTAGATTTAAATTGTATGTAGGTATATCTCTATATATAATAAAAGAGTAGAAAAGTCAATTCTGTACATGAAAAATTTCAAAAAAAAATTAATTGGGTGCGTTAATATATCGATAACAGAAGCCAAAAATCCACTCAGTAGAATTTTTGTCTGTCTGTCTGTCTGTCTGTCTGTCTGTCTGTCTGTCTGTCTGTTAATTTGTTCGTCAATCACGCAAAAACTACTGGATAGAAATGAATGAATTTTAGTATGGTGATAGCTTATAGTCCAAAGGTACATATAGGATAGTTTTTATCCCGGTATCCTATGTAGTTTTTTTGGAAAAAATAAAAAACCGATATAAGTAAATCATTTGTATATCGGTATCTACCGGGTAGAAATTAATGAATTTTTGTATGGAGTTAGCTTAGAGGTTAGAGCAACATATGGGATAGTTTCATCCCGGTATTCAACATAACTCCCGCAGAAAAATAAAATTAAAAAAAAAAAACATTCAAATTATGTCGATAGTTCACGAGTGAAGCTAAATTTGTTTCAATATCACAAATTAAAATAATTATAAAATAAAATATGCATAACATTTATTAAATATACATTTGACCGGTCTATAAAACTTTATATAATCTACATATTTATATAATCTATATGACAACAGATGTCACTACGTTTTCTGCAACGGGTAGCGCCATTTGTTATTATATAGTTGACATTGTATTAGACATATCCGCACTCATTAAAATTATTATTATAAAAATGCAAAAATCTGTATCTCTTCTTTTGTTATGTTTTGACGGGAATTCGTAAAGAAGATTGTTGAAGATGCAGGGTCATATAGGCTACTTTATAAAAAATCAAACCCTAGGAGGTTGAAACAGTGGATGAAACTTATGTATGTTTAGTATATAGTGAGAATGAAAGATCTAAGCTCCTTGACTGAAATGAATGAATTTTCTCAGGAAAATAGTTAATGAGGCAAGGTCAAACATAGGCCATCTCTCTTTTTTTAAAAAAATACCCTGGTATTCAAAACAGTTCCCGCAGAAAAGTAAAGAACTGGCAAAGTCAAATTGCATTGATTATTTGCAAGTAAAGCTATTTTTTAATATCAATAAGTAACACAATTGTAAAATAAAAAGCTTAAAGTTTATTAAAGATATTATGACCGGTTTATAATACTATATACCAGATGGTATATAAGTACAAAATCTACTATCATATGATAGCAGATTTCGTACGTTTTCTTACTAGAACAGTTATCGCTATATGTTATCAAATAATATAGACATTGCACTAAATGTATCGATGATTTTCTCATGAACATAATTAGCGACGAAAGTCAAATATAGACTGAAAGAAAGGAGGGCCCTTTTATAAAAAAAAAGCAATCCCAAATAGGCAATACAGGATGAAAGTGGTAGTTCACGTGGCGAAGCCGCGAGCGGGTCGCTAGTATAGAATATACAGATTAAGTAAATAAAAAATACCTGATTTTCTATTTATAAATAGGAACATCTTTAACAATATGAACAATTTCTCATCTAAAAATAGCAAAATTTAATCCGCAAACAACTTCCCAGCTTGCATATTTATGAGATTCCAAAGAGTTGAGTGACGGAAGCTAAATAGTAGCTGGTGTTATTTAAATAAATTTTAAACAAGAGCATCTCGTGCAAAATTTTATTAAATTGCCCATTGTGTGCAAATATTATAATGCTTTCTATGTAATAATATTTTTTTATTATTTGATACTCTTTTTTGTGAACTCAGCACCTTTTTTGGTGGACAACTCTGAACCTCTGAAGGCCCTGGTACGCAGGAAAAAGTGCCGCTAAAGTAACCTTATATAATCTGTTTTTAATTTTTATCTTACATAGCGACATTGTTTGTGTATGGAGAACCAAATATACATGAATACTTCGTTGAGTTAAGATTAAGCTCACAAGTCTTAACTATTTTGTGTTCTTAATGAACAAAATATAGATAGATATTAATAAACTACCAATCAACCTCTTATAATAACATTCATTAATAAAGGTTCACCGTTCACAGGTAAGTTTACATACCTGTAATATACCTTTTTATCGTAGTGAACAATCGAGGAAAACACCCAAAACATATAAAAACTAAACATTTTTATTAAAAAAAAATAATCTAAATAATTCAAAGACAACAACTATAAGTTCCCGTTAAAGTATTCAAAATTTTCATATCAAATAAAAAGAATAGCAACATTCATGCATTGTGGTCAAAGAAACTATAACAGTTTCAAAAACTACTATTGTATGAGCTGTGGAGCCGTCGAAGCGTGTTTATTGTTTTCATGCGAACAACTTGCTCCAACTACAAGAAAAGTCAGTTACTTTGACTGAGAAATTCTTATAACCATCGTAGCTAAACGTATTTTGCGAAAAAAATATTCGATTATTTTCGTATTATTTGAAAAACGTGTATTTAATATATTTTACCGTACATTTTGTTTCTTTTACTATACGATTCTATCGATTTCTGCAAATAAGATTTTATATTCACACTCGGTGTATCTAAAATGGGATCGGTGATGTCAGGAAAAATCAGCAACGTTGACATTAACCCGTCTTATTTGCGAAGAAAAAATATTTATGTACATTTATTCTGACATATAATATTTAAGTGCGTATTTCACAAATAACGTAAAATAAATGATATATCTGCTTATATCATTACAGGTGAAGGAAATCTTATTGATTTACTACGGTAATTACCATCCCACCGACCCAGCTTCATTTCTTCTATTTTTTTTATTCATACTTCTATTTATAAATATCAGGAAAAAACATGGTAATTGAAAGTAAAATAAGATTTTAAAATTTAGTCAGTATAATTCATACGTTACCCTAGAAACTTATACAACCATACAAAGAATATGAACTTATTTGTCCAAATTCACATTAAGAATTTACATAATGCGAAAAAAGACCACCTCGTAAGAAAACACAAACGATGAGAATTTTATTTTCATACTCACATTTGCGCAATTTGTATACAGAATGTAAATTAGTAAGCGCCTTATTTCAGCCAGCGGCGCCAGGTTATTTAGCTTAGTGTCGCGCTGGCGCTTGACGAATAAAAATATACTTAGACGAATAAGCTTCTCAGTCACATTCGTTACTTTTCAAATTGCGCCAGGCAAATGAAATGTTGTCTTGATACATTTCATTGTTATTAACAAGATTTCTTGGAATCCTTTTCGGCGTATTATTTCAGAATTATTTTGACATTTATATATAAATATAAATATATGGTGTTTATATTAGAATAGCTGATTTATTTTATATATTGTTACATAAATAAAAAATACTTGGTATTGTTTATTTTATATTAGTGGCCTCGTTTACGCATTACGTCATACATAAATAAAAAAATAAGAAAATGTATGTAATATTTATTTTATTAATTTATTGTATTTGTATCTATATCTATGTATCTGTATGACTAATATATTTTAATAGAATAAATTCGCTACCTGCACTTTTTTTCCATATAAAGTTTAAATATGCTTTAAATTGCTTATAATTAAAATATTATATACTTTCACAATAATTCCACTGCTGTAGAGATGAGATCTCTTCTAAAGATGTGCGGAGTCAGCCTAGCTGATCGAATTCGAATTGAAAAGATACGCAGAATGGCAGATATTAGCGAGAACGTCATAGTAAGAATGAAGAAGGGCCTGGTCAGGTGGTTTGGGCACGTCGAGTCGAGACTCATCCTGAGTGATGAAAGAATGATCCGAAAGATATATGAAGCAAATGTGAGTGATAAGAGAGGCAGGGGGAGACCTCTGTTGACTTTTGAAAACACAGTATCGATGGTACTGGAGGAAGGTCATGTAAAACACATGAGGACCCCACGGAGGGCGTATGGAAAGATTGATGACAATGGACGAGGGGATAGAAGTATGCAGGGACCGAAGCGTTTGGCGCTCTGTTCTCGCTGACTACCCCGCAAGGGATACAAAGCGAAGCTCAAAAAGATCAACACTTGTATATTTTTGGAATCTTATATATTTGATTGAGACGAAATTAAACAACAATAATATTTGCCAGTGAAGAACTTAAAATAATGTATATTATTTTACAAAATAACTTATACGTAAATAACGAATGACATTGATTTGACGAATGCAAAAACGACGATACGAACACTCGCAATCCATATTCCATGCATACTAGTATATCCAACAAAAAATCTTCCATTTTACCTCCGGTATCGACAGTTGCACTGTTTGTTAAACCGGAAAGAATCATTCAAATAGATCAAATCATATTTCAATGTACTCGTTATAATTAGCGAATAACAGTTAATATTGAAAAATCTTTTCAATCCGTTACAGACGCGGAAGACGATAATTGCATTCTAAAACAGTTTTATCGACAAATCTCTTTTAAACTTTATCTTCGTGAATTTCTCGATTCGTAATAAAATATTCTTCTAGTGAACTTTAAAAACACCTATTTTATCGTATAAATGAATCGCATAAATAAGATAAACCGAGCGCGGCGGTTTGGTTTGTAATGTGGGCATCTGTGGGGTGGAGCTGAATACGTTTGAATAATAAAGCGATCAGGAAACCGACTTTCGTTGTTTTAATTTTGTTTCGCGTCGTGTTCACGAGTTTCTAAAAACGTTTAACCGCACACCGTTTAATTAAAGTTCTTACAAAAAAAGAGCGCAGTACAGAAATATTTTGGTTTTTCCACGACACTCGATTTGTTGTGTGAAAATAGTATATAGTCGGCGACATTGTATTGAATGTACCAAATGGAATCCGTGTTCCCAGTGGGATGAATGGAAAAAATGTTTTGTAGTGAACGCGTCCCCGTTGCGCTGTCCAGTGAGAGATTTACAACGTTCTATTACAGCTGTATAGCGTATTCACATGTGTTTTAGGATATTGACTGAGATCGTAAAGAGCTCATGAGATGTTTGGACTGTATGATTGAAGTTTGCTTAACTAACTTTGTAATTAGCTCAATTAGACAAATATTTTCTTTCTTTTCGCCCATTAATTAGGAGTTTTGAATTAAGGATTTAATAGAACGTTAGTTTAGTGCTTCATAAAAATATCTACCAATAAGTTCAAGTATGAATTGAAATATTTATTAATTAACTACCTATCAATTTTTATTGGATATGATTTTTGCAAAATTAATTATAATAGCTTATTAATGAGATATAATAGAGGCTGTCGTGGCACTGTGGGACAACGTCCGACCGTAAACGTGATGGTCATGGGCTCGGTTTTCACACTCTGAAATGATTATATATTATTTTCATTTCTTCGGTCTGGCACTAACTAAAAGGAAGGTGCAGTGTTGAGTTCCGCCACTCATCACATCTTTAATCATCTTTAATTCAGGCGAAAAATGGAGAACGGAGTGTCGTGACAATAGTTTCTTTCTGACTACACTGCTGTACGGGAGAAAGCGTAAAACTATAAAACATATATTCTATAGACGTTTATTATAGAGCGAGTATCACATAAAAATATCTGCTAAAAAATCCAAATGTTTAATGAAATATCAAATTTTCATTGGCATCATGTTTTACAAATTAATTTTAATAGTCATATTAATTAGCTTCAATAGTTATAAAATGTATTTAAAAATTGTGAGTAAAAAAAAATTACAGAAAATAATTTTTAAAAATTAAAATATCTTTAAAAATAAAGTATTACGAAAATCTTAAAGTAATCGTGGATTAAATATTGGCCTCTAGGCTTCTTCTAATTAATAGGACAGAAATCAACACTGAATATAACAACACACTAAGGAAACGATAACTATTCATAATATTCAATCATGACAAATATAAAACTTTTTGCTAAATATAATATACAAGCAAAACAAGGGATGAGAAGAAAGCTCCACTAAATAATCGATATTTAACAGAGATAATCTAAGCCAACACGACTTGCTCGAAGTACATCCAAAAATAAGCAGCACTACGGCCGTATTTGAGATATGAGTTTTTCAAAAATATCCCAAGACGCGGATCTCAGTGGAGCTCATAATAACTTCAACTAGTTCTTACGTTACTTCCTTCATTTCTTTTTGAAGTCGAGACTTTAATTTTAAAGTAATTACGTTCTAACTTTTCTCATTGCTGGAAATAGTAAGTTTATGAAAGGATTTGCGAACACTAATAGATACGGAATACGCCTTAGGAACTTGCACGGCTTCTAAATAGATTCCAACTCACGTACAAACCTATGTACCATATTACATAGGTCTATCATACAGATTTTTGAAATACAAGATTCAAGGTATATTAAACTAGCGACTTGCTAGCGGCTAAGCTCGCGTGATTATTCATTCAAATTTTCATTCCTTATTTAGCCCCTTAGAGATTGATTTTTGTAAAAATTAGGTAGGTTATGTTTGACATTATGCTATGAATTATTTTCCTGAGAAAATTCATCGAAATCGGTCAAGCAGCTTAGATTTTTCATACAACATTTTGTGCCCTACTTAAACTCTTATAGAGTTCCTCCTATAGGAGTTGATTATTAAAAAAAAAAATTGTAGTATGTTTGACCCTGGTTCTTCAACAATTTTCATTCTAAGTTTAATTCAAATCAGGAAGGTAGAATAGCCGTGAAACCGTAACAGACCTACATATAATATTTATAATATTATATGTAACATATAAATATATTAATTAATATATTAAACCTCGAAAGTGAACTTACTTTGCGCGAGCAACCTTAAAATTATTTTTGAAGAATTCTTTTTTTGTAGTGTACGTTCTTTACCCTACATCTAGTTGATTGTGTAGGCCACTCACGATGCCAACTCGTTTGTGAAGGTAACAATGTTGAGTGGAAAAGAGTTAAAAGGCTGCGCCCCTCGCGGCTTCAAGTGTGCCTCGGGTTTCGGTTACGGATCATTAAGCTTATTACATTTGCGGGAAATTCCTTTTGTGTGTTTTATATGTTATAGATGTACTTTAATTTACTTTTTCTTGTTTCAAGTGTTTCTTTGAATGGAATAGGAAAGTGAAGAATGGTAAAAATGTACAAATATTTTTTTATTTATAACATGGTTCTAAAAATGTCATTTTGCTCACCAAATAGGGAAAATAGTGTATTTTAATCCTCCCCGAACTATTTACAGAGTAAATTTGCTATAAATTAAGACAAATAAAATATTAGCTAATTTAAAAGTAAAAATTTTCTGTTTTTTTCTGAAATGACTACTAGAGAATAACTAGCGGCGTTATTATCAACTTCAATATAGAGTTTACAGGTCATTGTCTAAGTAAGGGATTGTATTAAAAATATCCGTTGTTATATAAATATAAGAACTGTATATATTTTTTTTAGCTTCACGCTGTATCACGCACATAGCAGATAGGCAGAGGTAAGACTTTCCGCCGAATTCGGAGGCATTGCGTGTTAAGTGGCGGAACTTAGCGAAGAAAATGGAAATATTAAATACTTCCACTCCTCGAGTGGGGATCGAACCCATAACCAGTCGTTTACAGTCACATGCTTGTGCCACTGGGCCACGACTGGCCACCTAAAAAAGTAATAAGAACTATAATTATTATAAATACTTAAAGTAATAAAGTTGTCATTGTGTTATTCTGCGAATGAAACCTCTTGTTTAAGTTTGACTTTATTTTCATATTTAGTATTATCTGTTTATACGTTTTCTTTAAATGTACTTGATAGTTGTCAGTGTTAGCTTTAAATATTGACAAAATTAAGACTTTTATAGGTAAATCAGAAGATTGAGTCCATAATCCTGAATTACAACACAATAATTAAGTAAATATAATAACCATTTAAGAAATAATTAATATTTATGAAATACAAGGCTTATTCGCTTAAACCAATAAGCTATTAAAATTAGAAAGCTCTATTCTTAAACACAATTCATTATCAACTTTGTAGCCATGTTACGCTTCAATAGGCGGTGAAACATCCGAAGCAAAGGCCAAACGTCAACTTATTCATTCATCGTTTGTCGCCGGAACGTAAACACAAATGGAAATGTTCGCAACGAAATCGCATCGCAGGTATACAAAGGTAAACAATTGAAGCTTATGGAAATCAGGGTCCGTAGTATTTTACCGGATTAAATATACTAGCAATTAGTGCCACCCCGCCTTACCCTGCCGGCTAGTTATTTATCGCGAGGTCTTAGACTTAATTAAAACATCTTAGTTTAAAATCCAGAACTATATGTATTTATACGTATCTCTTCTGTGGAGATTAAATTAGGGCCGCTTAGGAGCCTCGAATAAAATGAGTACATAACCGCTTCACCGAGCTTTGTGCTTGTATTTGAATGATATATCTATGTAGTGAAATTTTTATAACCATGTGCAGATGAATATAGTATGTTATAATTTTGTGTTGTTACTATTTTTGTAATTATATAGTGCAAGATTTTTTTTAATATATGTCAGGTCAGGTAATTATAAATGTCTGGGCTTTGTGTTATTTTTTAATCGTTAACTTACATTACCATAATTGGCGTTCTTAGAACTAGAGCTAAGAAATCTTTCAACAAGTTTTTTTTTTATATTTTACTTATTTTAAATTACATTGTACTTATAAATATTTGTTCTATTTTGCTATTTTAATTTCATTGTATATTTATTTATTTATTTATTTATTAGGAACCTGGTGTTAACATACTCCATTCGCCATTTTTTGTCGAATTCTGTAGATATTGCGTGCTAAGTGGCGGAAATTAACGCCGCGATATACTATAACTATACTAATAGCTCAGCACTGGCTGGTCAGAAACTGAGCCTTTGATAGAAAGGAGGTCTAGGGGTGATAAGTACTTAGAATTCGTTACGGGTTTCGATAGATCATCTCCAAGAGGCTAACTTAAACTATGTACTTAGTACGTGTCGTTTGTTGAAGGCATCACTTATTGTGGCCCATATGATGATGATGACGATGTCTGAAGTAACTGAAGTCTTCTTTGAAACCTCTATATTGCTGCCACTCTTTTAAATGAAATCTCCTTTTCCATATCAATGCTTATACATATATTCGCAGTCCTTGTCTTGCCAACTCGCTTATTCCGTTGAGAACATATAAATATTAAACTATTTAATTGATTTCCTTTCCAATCATAAACATTCTTCACATATCGCGCAAAATATTGAAATCAGGATGGTAAATAAAGAGTTAAGAGAAGATTATTTAACTCACTAGGTTCTATCTCCATCCTGCCGTTTTAGAGATACGTAAGCTAACACAAACAAATATTTTTTTTGTTACTTTTCTGCATGTAAGAAGTACCCCGTTTAAAAAATTACCCAAACTAATTTAAAAATTCACGACATCAACCAAATTTAAAAGTTTGGAATAGAAGAATTGACTTTGTTTTAATTACTATCGTGGGAGGCCGGATCAACTCGGCGTTTGAATGTGCACCTCAACTACGAAGAACTCCGGCAGAATGCAAATTTAAATTAAAACTCACTTTCTAAAGACTGCTCGGATAATTAGAACATGTTTGGATAAGCTCATCTTGCAAATTAATTAACTAATTTTTCGTTTAACCTCAAAGTTCTTTCGCGGAATATGAAAAATTTTACTTTAATTTCATAAAACTCCGTGAAAATTTTAACACGAAATATATTTTATACAAGCTTATCTCGTCAACCACCAATATTTATACGAGATATAATGATAACTTAAAATAAAATGTCTACAATTTTGCAAATATATTCGGAATACAAAAATATCGAACATATAATTTACCATATTATCCCGCGGGTGTTTAAAGGGTACACAATAATGTCGTTATTCGAAGAAAATAGGGGTTGGCACGGTTATTTAACCGTAAGTACGCGTGTGGAAATTTCGCGTACAGCCTATAAACAATTAAACAGTCTGCTTAACTGCGCTGCTGTATGTAAGCACGAAATGTACGTATTTGGTAATTGTGGTGGTAATATAACGGAGAGCCGCGCGTGACTGTAATACGGTCAAACCGAAAGAGGCTGTTTTGTTCTATTATAATTTATGACGAAACCTGAGCTTCTAAAGCCTTGGTTATTGCCTATGCGTAGTAAACTTCAAAGGGTCATTCTTAAGGTGTTTTTATAGAACTTGTTTGGATTAATATTATGAATCACAAGTACTAAAACCAAAATGTTTTCTACATAAATTAAATCTTTGTTTCATTCTGTAAAAAAGAGTGTAGATTGAAATAAATGTGGTTAGGTATTTAATATAAATAAATAAAATCTTTTTGGTAAGAAAGTAACAGCAAGTCGACCTGGCATTCAGCCAAAGCTAAATTAGATAATGGAGTTTGCGTGCAAAAATATAGGAAACGAGAACAAAGACAAATGGGGTCGACTTTGACTCTGAAATGGTGAAATAAAATAACAGGAGAGATTTCGGTTAGGCCAAGCCGCCAGATCTTCTGTTATCATACTTTGGTGTGCGGTTACACTCGCACAGATATTAATACTCCTAATGAGAGATTAGATCCAGTGATTAACAATTACCCAGATTTATATAGAGGTAAATAATATGTTGTTATTTGTTTAATTTTTCGACGTAATTCAAAATTATTTAGTACTAGTATTAGATGAAAGTGTAAAATAACGAGAATATTTATAAAAATAATATTAGCATTTTCGTTCGTTAAGCTTCAATTTCATTTTGATATCATCAATTATTACGTTTCTGAGAACTTTTGAGTAGTTTCGTTATTTAGTCATCAGCTTAACTTTACATGTGGCAAAAATCATCTGGACTTAATAAAGAGGCCGTGATGTTGGCAACAATGATTTATTATATCGCTTTTCTCGGCCGCCCGAATGAACCGCATGAAAAATGATCCCGGTTATTGCTAGCAGCAACCCTGCAGTTGACGCTTTGTTTAAGCACAAATGACTCACACTGTGGAGTTGTTATTTGGACTTACGTTTTTACTGGGAGAGCTACGTCCGTATGTCACCGTTAATGACAAATCGTTTTAATCCTGAACGCTCGCCTCTCTCACTCTTGATAATATTCGTCTATAAGTGGGGGTAGCTTGATTAATAGTGAATATAGTTTTAATGGTTCATATATAAAATAAATCAAAATGAAGAATTGTTCAAATAATTATAAAACTATTTTTTTTCCATATAATTCAAGTTTTATTTTTAATTATATTATGTATTGTCTTAATGGAAGTCGTAGTAATGCGACAACATAAAAGAACGAACTCCACATAAATTACATCTAAGTACCTTTTATTTAGGTGAATTTTAATATTTATTCTAC
Organism: Dryas iulia moderata; assembly: GCA_019049465.1. Classification (NCBI taxonomy): domain Eukaryota; kingdom Metazoa; phylum Arthropoda; class Insecta; order Lepidoptera; family Nymphalidae; genus Dryas; species Dryas iulia. Next base: position 6,598,443 of record CM032419.1, on the reverse strand, counting down.
AAACTATTAAAAGAAATAATAATAAATGGGCTCTTAATGTATGAATGTTTTTTATTTCCCTGGTCTGGTAAGAGAAAGCGCTACGTTAGGTTTAGGTGATTTAGTTTTGTAAATATTGATGTCAGTATTTAGAAATTGGAGAATGGTATCTCTGAATACTAAGTTTACTCTGCATGAATATATGAAATGCATAAAGCCTAAAAATATACTAGCAACAATGACATATACAAACAAACAGATACCTGTCCTTTATATTTGATGGCTGTCTCTTATCAATTTATCTACTCCTATGCTTGCCTACACTATAGAGTAAACACGTGCAAAACTAATAGACATTTAAAATAATTGTTACCATATACATTTTCAGAATTTAAACCTGTTATCATATCACAATAAACAGTCCCACAGCGCCGCCAACATTAAAAATATACATTATTTACATCGTACAAAAAAGTCCAGTTTAAATAAAGTATGATAAACTGACGTAAATTTATACTGATTAATGATATTATTAAGAGGTCACTTTTACGAAAATTATTTTATATTTAAGCTTAATGACAAAGGATGTTTATAGTAAAATGTTGATGCAAGCAAAATTTTAAACAGGCGTATTCACGGCATACTTTTAATTTGATTAACATGTTGGTAGGGTTGCCCTGTCGTGGTCACGGGCATACTGAATATGCTTGGTAAATAGGGAAATGATCCGCGAAAAATTTATTATAAGGATAAACTTTGAAAGGGTTTTAAGCAAAAATAACAACTTTTACTCGTTTATTTAAAATTATACCGTGCGATTACACTTCCAGTTGTTTATTTTATGTTATAGTATTTTTTATAAATTTTACAAATATTTATGCGATAACTATCCATAATAATATTATTAACACAAAAGTGTGTCTGTGTGTCTCTTACGCTTTCACGACTTGGATGAACCACTGGGCGGATTTGGATGAAATTCAGAATAAAAATACTTGAAGACTTTGAAAATACAAATTGGCTATGGATTGATACTTATACAGGTATCGCGGGCAAAGCAGCGAGTAGGGCACTAGATTACGAATAAAATTCAATTAAAAGTATATACTCGTATAAATACTTCTCCTACTAGCTTCTCCATTAAACATACTAAGCGCATTTTAAACAGATACTGTATTTTTCTTCTGCATTATTTAAATATTTTTCACCGCATAAAGTTGAATTAACACAAAAAAGCCACCTGAATTATATTTATTTAATGAAGTAACACACAACTCGAAACAACTGTGAAATTCATATTGTCAACTATATTTTCTTGTGTACGAGTATACTTTGTCCTGGCGCTAACTGTATTACCAACTCTTACAATAAAACAAAGCCCTGCGGAGCTATCATCTAACTCAACTGGCAGTTTAAAATGATTATCACACACCTCATTTGACATCGTCTGGTTTCACATTGCTAGTTCACTTTGTGATTTATTAATAATTCATACTATAGCTATTCTATAAACAAGCGATAAATGTCAAATTAGTTTGGACGTATGGACTTTGAATTATCTATTACATTTGACTAGCCCAACAGGCTAAATGTCTAATAATTTTAATAATAATTGTTGTTGTATTACTACATTTCGTAGTAAGTATTTATTTATGTTATAGCAACTGTTTTGTATAATAACATTATTATTTTCTCAACTTAATGTTATCAATATTTAAAATACAAAAAATATATAATATGTAGATATATTAATGCTTATTGTGTTGCTGATTCTAGCAGAACTTTCTTAAATATAAAGAAAAAGTCAAATTCGACATTAAAAGCTTAAGGAATATGCAGAACCTATTCATAATTCCTAATTTTGTTATTAATGACTACTTAATGACGTAATATAATAATGAACAATGATTAAGGAACTTTAGAAGAATATTCTTCGACATTTAGTGAAATTTCATTGTTTTTAATAGTACACTGCCTGAATAAACTTTATAGTATTTTTATAAAGTCTTGACTTTCTTACGTTATTGGCGGGATTTTCCTTTACGGAAGATGTCACCTGATAATAAACAAACTAAAACAAGGCAACTAAAAGTAATTCAGTTTTTTTAAACAATATTTTTAGCATACTCACGCTTATTCTCGCATAAGGGGGTATTCAAAGAGATTCTAGTATAAAGCAACTTTGTTCTCCACTTTCCGCAAGAAATCGAGCCATTGCTTGTTAAGAGGTGGAACTCAACGCCACCCTGTTTTAGATACCGAAGCGGAAAAATAATATATATATTTATTTCATGGAGTAAGAATCAAACCCATAACCATCGTATTTAAAAATCAGACTTCCCATTGCGGCACAACGGTCTATAATTGTGCAAGTAGAAATACAGTTATACTGTTAGTTTTATTAACAGAAAATATATTATCCAAATTCACTTGATAAATAAGTAAGAGTTTAATTGTATAGTGTTTACATAATTGTATAAAATTTAAATTACGATAAAAAACTTATGTTTTAATCTATATTAGATCTATATGTATGAATTAAAACTATGTCTTTTAAAATTATTCATTGTCAGCTGAAAATGTAATTATGTTTTGTCTAACGGCATACCTCATTAAAATCAAATGTCACTCTTTATTAAAGCTATACTGTTCTCTAGTTTATTTTAAGGTAGAATGAAAGATCTGAACAGCTAATTAAATTTATTATTTTCACTACCCAAGATCAAGTAAAATAAACTCTAATGGAATTTAAAAATACAAGACTTTTTTAAAATTTGTAGCCTTAGAGAGTGTTCAGACGAGAGAAATTACGAAGAAAAAATTAATGATAATTAAACTGATGTAACATTGTTTGTTATAAAATTATTTAAAAAAATATAGCATTACGTTTACAAAAATTAGATTTTAATGCAGTAATGATTGCTAAAAATTAAAATTTTCGCCAAATTCGATTGTCGAAAGTATTTTTTTTAACTTAAATTATGTTTTATTTTATTATTAGTTTTTTCTAATAAAATAAAAAATACATTTTTATTTACTTTTATTGCTTAAGTTAAAGGGAAAAAAATCTTCAATTTCTTTAGAAAGTGTGAACACCTCTTATTGCCACTTTCGAATGGAGAGCGAGCCGGTAGTGATAAGGGTTTTCTTTTTCTGCTCGCCAACGGAAATTAATTGTCACCGAACGGAAAATAGGGTGAAAGTCCAATTAATTATTAGTCACTTCATTTATTTAATCCAAGGGCCCCAGGGTTCTTTTTGATATTAATGCTCAAAGTGCCACACTAATCGTAAGTCTACTTTACCAGTTCTTTATTACATTTTTAAAACTGCTAAAATCGCTTTAATTTACACAGGCTAATTTTTTTACAATTACTACAAACTTTTTAATTTTCGATTGTTTTAAAAGTTAGGGTGGGCTGATAGACATTAATTAAATTATTTTTATATTAGACAAAGGGCGTCGTTCCTTTTGAGAGGTTCGTAGTAAAGCTATGTAGGTGTAGGTACATCACATTAGCATTTCAAATGTATGTACTATGAAAATATATCTTGTATCTTAAGTTTACTTTAACGAATGTGCTCTTTGTGAATGAGTTTCAACAATTCTATGTCTAAGTCAAAGTCAAATAATGTACTAAAAATAACATATAACATGTACTAGTTTTTGAACTTCAAATAATTTGCCACGGTTTCACTAGACTTAATATCTCAGACCTGAGGAAAACCGGCACAAGTAAGTCAACGGGCCTTTTTACAGTTAATAATTTACAGATTTAGAATTATTTATAATTGACAGTGGTAACGTGTGCGCGGCGTTGAGTTCCGCCATTTTATTTTTTTGTGAAAAACGGAACGTCTTGACACTAGGTTCTCTACCTTGTTTTGTTAAAACTAAAATAAGTCATATAACAAATCCATTTATATATACGCTTCCTTGACAAAAAGGTCTAAGCTTGGGATACAAACAAAAGTTTCTTAAAATTGGAAAAAGTTTGAATTAAGTGACTTGCCTTGTAGCGTTTAATGCCATCAGCTGTGGCGATCCCATCGCTTGCGATGTTAGCTGTTAAAAATAACAATAACCATAATACAATGCTCATATCGCTTTCGACATGAAATTTGTGTATTATAACTAAAATGTTGAAAAGAACTTTATGTTTTGTAAATATAATGTTTTGATTAATTTATTTTAATTATTTCTATTAGTTTTAATAATTATTTTGACATAGAATGCGTGACTATAAACTTATAAAACATTAGCGTGTCTGCCACTTCATCTGAGTGGAATTTAAAATCGCGCAATCCCGAGGTCGCGAAAAAAAAATCACTTTATTTCAAAAGGGGCACAAGTTAATTCCTTATTACGTTAACGTTATCTAGTGTGACAGTGAGAGTTCTATAAAAATCGGTCCGCCCACTCCAGAGATTAGCCGAAACAAACAGACATATAGATAGACAATAATTGTAAAAAATGTTATTTTGCCGTATACATATAAGTACTTACTTTTTAAACATTTTTAAAGTGTTATTCCACACTTAGGAAAATTGAAAAGTACATTTAAAGAAAACGCATAAAAATGTTATAATAATTTGAACCCAAAAAATTAAAAGATATGTATAAGAATTTCGACGTAGCGGATAGTAGAACGCATGACTCAGTGGTGAGAGCGCCTGGATGGTATTCAGGAGGCGCGGGTTCCAATCCGGCTGCGTTCAAATTTTAATATTTTTTCTTTAAATTTCTTTTTCAAGTACTTATTTATTTAGTAAGTAATTATTTAAATATTACACACAAACACGACATTTTCATCTATTAGCATAGACACAGATTAGGTATATTACGGTTCGTTATTTTGTTTTATAATATGTACGAGTATAAAAGGAACATTTTATATAGATGTAAAATATTCCTTTGAAACAATTCATCATAACCGAGCGTATACTGTTAAAGCTAGATATAATTTAACTACTATGTTCAGTTTATGCCGTAAACAGCCTTATAGGAAAGGATTTTTAGGGATAGATTTAAAGTACAGTACTAAATGAGTTAAATTTGTTTTACACAAAACGGTAATCTCTGGAATCTCAATATGTAATAGTTTTCGAGACGTCAAATATTCATTTATTAATATCAATCATTATCATCATTGATCGATCATTTGTAAAATTAAGCTATTGAAGCTTTTAAATATCGAAGAAGTGGAAAAGTAATAAGAAATATTTTTTATTATTTTGTTTATTGACTAAAAACTATTTTCAAAGTTATATTACTAATATTTTCAATAATAATATTGAAGACGTCAAAAATGTTAATGGTATGCCATTACCATATAAACAATATTACCATTGAAATGTGGCTTTACGAAAAAAACAAAGAATGTATTTGGAGAAATTTTTAAAGATCTCCAAAATTTTATAAGAGAACGTAAAAAATACGTATACATTTAGTAAACTAAAATGTAAAACTACAGTAACAGTAAAATACAACAGTACAGTAAAATGTAAAACTTAAAACTACAGCGAAAAAAATGAAAGACGAAACGTAAAAAACATATATAAAAAAAGTGGAAATATGGAAAGCTTTTTGAGTACTAAGATAGATTTTAAATAAGCGAACGTATAGTGTGGTTTAATGTGTAAACAAATAGTAAATCGGGCTGATATTTAATTCGTCGTAAACTTAATTTTTTTTATTATCTTCACGCTGTATCCCGCACACAGCAAGGTAGGCAGAGGGAACCTAGTGTTAAGAAACTCCGTTCCCCACTTTCCGCAGAATTCGGAGGCATTGCGTGTTAAGTGGTGGAACTTAATCTTAACTAATCTTATGGAAATAATAAATATTTCCACTCCTCGAGTGAGAATCGAACCCATAGCCAGTCGTTTACAGTCACACGTTTGTGCCACTAGGTCACAACTGGCCCTAAAAAAAAAACCTGTGTAATTGCAAATTATTTGTTCAAGTAAACAAAAATGCGGTAAAACATCAAGATGCGTTTGCATAATTTAAAGCTGCCACAAATGCCTGTATTTTGACCAAGACGTCTGGAAAGTTAGCAAACAAACGATGTTAGCATTGCCTAATCGACGCCATGGGAGTCGCGCACTACGAACTCTACAAGCTATTTTGCATTTGGATTTCTCTTCTACTTTTAACATGGGCTTAAGATATATCTTAAAAATAATCTTATTTTTAATATGAAATTAAAAACGGGGCCAGTCGTAGCGCAGAGGCACAAAGTGTGACTGTAAAGCCACTGGTTGTGGGTTCGATTTCCAATCGAGGGGTGGAAATATTTAATATTTCCTTTTCTTCGCTCTGATGTTCCGGTAAAGCGCCGTGTTATGTTTCGCCACTTACCACAAATGCGGCCGAAAGTGGAGAGCGAAGTGTCCTAACACTAGGTTCCCTCTGCCTACTATGTTGTGTGCGGAATATATTTAACAATTTATTATTACATAATCTAACAATTTAACGATGCCGTGGTGACTAAAATCGTGATGGTTGAGGGATCGATTCCCATTCTAGGAAAGTGCTTATATATAAACTAGCGGCCCGCTCGCAGCTTCGCTGCGTGAACTATTTTGTTATATTGCAACCCTCAGAGGCACATTTTTAAAAAATAAAGTAACCTATGTTTAAGCTTATCGTCTACATTTATGCCAAAATTAATTACAATTGGTCAAGCGGCTTAGATTTTTCATATAAACTTTCTTCCCCTATTTCAGCCCTTTAGAGGTTAATTTTTGAAAAAATAAGTAGCCTATGTTAAACCTAGTCACTTTTACTACTTTTATTATAATATAAGTATACATTTATAATATAAGTATGGATTACTTTCTTTTCTCTGCTCTGGTACCTAGGATAAGCGAGGCGTTAAGTTCCGCCATTTAACACACAATGTCTCAATTTCGGACGGAAAGAAGTGTCTTAAAACTAGGTTCTCTCTAACTACCCGCTCTGTACTATGCGTATAAATTTATTGTTCATGACACGCGTTGGGACTTAAAAGCTAATCGTGATACAGCTTTCCACTAACATAAGTAATAGCCTTTAAATTTGTCCATAGTGTATACATAGGTCTCATATAATAATTTAGAAAATGTTTTAGAAGTTGTAATAGTTTTATAATCATAATCTCGACAGATAAATAATACAAAACTTACTTTATATTTGCTTGCATTGTTGGCACTGAGCTGAATGTGTGAGAAGAATTGAAGCTTTAAATTATATTTAACATTTTTAAAGTGTTATTTATACACTTAGAAAATTAAAAAACTTTTCTAGAAAACATATAGAAATTGTATTTTAACAACAAAAGTGATAACTATACATGTTAAGGATATATGTGATAATGAACAAATATAAATATAAATTTCAATTTAATGGTCGGAGCGCTTGAACGGTATTAAAGAGGCGCGGGTTCACATACCACTGCATTTAAGTTTTAAGTGTTTTTTAAAAATATTTTTTATAACTTTTCTATAAATATAAACATATAAATGGTTGTTTTATCAAAATGTGTACGAAAAATACATTTCCAGTCACTATCGAGAAGGTTATGGCGTATAGCGAGTGTAGCCCATATGAACTGTGTCGTTTACGCCGTGTTTTGTGGTTTCAAACTAAATTGAAACGGAAGTACATGGAAAGACTTTTACACCTGTAATTTAAACATGAAGTTGTTTTTTGTTAATTCAAAAATATTGCTTATTGTTTATTCATTCGTTATACAGATAGCGAAAGATTTAGAAGAGTGGTATTTTTAACATTTTAAAATATTATACACACTTAGGAAAAAGAAAAATTTGAACGCAGCCGAATTCGAACCAGCAACCCTTTGGGTTTGACCGCTAAACCATTCATTCTACATCAGACTGCGTCAAAGTTCTTATTCGTTTTTTAAAACTTTGAGTATTAGAAAGCAAATACCTACTACACAAGTGTTAGAACAGCATAATGTATTACATTATGTACACAAATAAATAAAATTAAGTGTCTGTTTATAATATAAAAACAACCGCTTTTTACTGAATACATATGTATGTATAAACGGTACATATATCAAATTAACTTTTTTTCTATTTTCTGTCTGTCTGTCTGTTTGTTCTAGCTAATCTGTGGAACAGCTAGGCAAATTTTGTTGGGACTTTTACTGATGTAATATGATATACCTTAGGTTACTTTTATTATCATTGTTCGTTCTACCGTTCTACCAGCACGGCTGGTATTTTTATAAAAAATAATGGAAAGATATACACATTATATGATAACACACTCGTAGAACTTTGTAAAAGGTAGTAGTAGTAGTAGTAGTAGTAGTAGTAGTAGTAGTAGTAGTAGTAGCTTCACGCTATATCCCGCACACAGCAGGGTAGGCAGAGGGAACCTAGTGTTAAGACACTCCGTTCCCCACTTTCCGCCGAATTCGGAGGCTTGCGTGTTAAGTGGCGGAACTTAACGCCGCGCTTTACCTCGACACCAGAGCGAAGAAATGGAAATAATGGAAACTTTGTAAAATGACGTTTCTTATTTTAAATGAAAAATTCTGAATAAGTCTTACGATCAAAATTTTGTGAAATAATGCAAGGATAAACCATTACAAGTTGTAAACATAAAAAATTATGTAGGCTTCAAAGAGCAATGTTTGAAAAAACAGCAATATCGATGAATTTTATTTCGTATAGCTTTAGTACTTTAAGGAAATTTGTCCCCTTCAGAAATTTTTCCGGTTCCCCTACCATTATTGGCTTCTTGCATCTGTGTTACCAGATTTGTTTACGAATCAAAGTTTAGTTGGGTTTGAAAGCATTAATTCAAATATTTTTTATTCTAATTTTATTTTTTTTGGTACAAGCCAAGGGTGCATAAATTTACTGCAAAAATAAATACGCCTTGGAATTTATCCAGTATATACAATATACATTTATAAATATAAAATATATACGTATATAGGAGATGTACGAAATCATAATAAATGTTAATATTGTACTATTTAATACTTAATTAAAAAAGATTTCTCTTAATGAGCCTCTTGAGCTTTTTAACAAGCTTTTTTTCTTCATCAGAGAGAGCTTCTGTCCTGACACTCCGCTCTCCATTGTTCGCCTGAATTTTAGACATTAAAGCCTAATCAATTATTCCCTAACAATCAAAGCTTAACTAAATTTATATATAGTATTCTAGAATCAAAGTACACGGAAGCGTTTGAAAACCGATATATTTATCACGTCTCACGGAGAAGTCAGTTGTTGCAGTTGGATATTTTAGGTGTAATAGGAAAATCGGCGGTAACCCCCTGCGGTTCGGTCTTGCGCCTCGGGCAGAACGTTCCGACAAGCTATAAATAGGGTGGCAAGCACCCACTCCGATTAATCACGGCCGCCACCTGCGCCCGCTTCACCTGTGAGCAACACTAAGGAAATGCAAGCAAAAACATTACACCACATTAGTAACGTCACAAAACTAATCTTTTCCCGCCTTTTTTGCTTCTTCTCTATTCGTATCGTCGGAAAGCCACGTGGAAAACGCACGCTAAAACCGAGGATTTTGTGGACATTTTGCTTATATCTTTTTTAGTTTTAGTTGTTGCAATTTACCTTTATATTTCCACTAATGGTACGATAAAAACGGGCTTACAGCTTATTCCAAGAAAATGTGAGGGGACAAATTCAAATTAGCTTATCGTCTTGAATAATTTATGTCATCAAAGTGAAATTGCGGTATTTGAATGAAAATAATATGACTAACATGGTGGGACTTATAGGTATTCTAGTTATTTGCACACCACTTGATATGTTACATTTTTTAGTGAAACTTTACATAATTTGAATTATATAAATAATCTGTAAATACTCTATTAAAATCCCTTATTTCAACTTCATAGGGTTTGGGTGTTGAAAAAAAGAAGTAGCTTATGTTTGACCTTGATAATTGACATATGAGTGTAGATGTAATGAAAATTCAATATTAACATATTACATTTTAATAGGAAAATATAAATGCTCAGAATTAGTATGTGTCAGTATGTATTCTTATTTTATTTATATAGTAATTCTACTGTAAGTGCAATAGTTGGTTGGTGGGCTTGATCTGCACTCCGGGGACAGCAAGTTTATATTTTTCCAGGCTATTAAAAGTCATTAGTATAGGTGGAAGGGTAAGAAAATTTTATTTGTATTTAGAAATAGGTCCTCACCACCGTACATATTTATATAAATAATTTAAAGGTAAAAACTAGACATTCAAGTTAGTTTTTTATAATTTTATAATGTTAATATACAAAAAAGACGCAATCATCTTTTGAAATGGATTTTTGAGGATTTGCTTCATCTATTTTCATAGAAAAATGAAATACGCTTCTTTTGCTGCTATCGCTTCAAAGGACGTAAATATTAGTCCGATACTCAATGATATGTAATAATAAAATAACTGAAAAGATTGTTTACATGTTCCAGTACTTCTAGTAGAATATATATTTTATTTTAATAGCTTGTAAGAACCTACATACATACATATAAGCTTCAATATATTTCTATAAAAAAAACATTAGAAAATTAATAAAACAGACGGCAAATCCCGGCCAACGGAATTAAAGGATATTTGCAAATGATATCAGATTTGCAATTAGTGTGACGCGAACACGGCGCTTGTCACGATTACGTGAATAAGCACAGAATAAGCGAATAAATGCGTCTCCTAATTATTAATTACTTTACATATTTGAAGACCCAACTTTACATTCATTGTAAGCGGTTAAGCGAAAATTTTACAGTGAAGCCCTAAATACGGTTTGATAACTTTTACAAAGTTTTAATAAGCCCTAGTTGCAGGCGGTTTTTAGTTGTAACATTAGAAATTATAGTTTATGCACAAGTTTAGTTTACTCTTCCTAGTAGTGCGTCGTTTTAAAATATTATTTATAAGGTGGCCAGTCGTGGCCCAGTGGCACAAGCGTGTGACTGTAAACGACTGGTTGTGGGTTCGATTCCCACTCGAGGAAATTATATTTCCATTTTCTTCGCTCTGGTGTCGAGGCGTTAAGTTCCGCCACTTAACACACAAGCCTCCGAATTCGGCGGAAAGTGGGGAATGGAGTGTCTTAACATTAGGCTCCCTCTGCCTACTCTACTGTGTGCAGGATACAGCGTGAACCTAAAAAAAAATATATAAGGTATTAAACTAGAATATGTTTTTACTATCTCTGCCTATATAGCCAGTGATAAGTTGCTGGTTGCTTAACTATTTTAAGTATTTACTTAGAAAAATACTATTTTTCAAACATAGGACATTTATATGGTTACAGAGTACAAAAAAATTACTCAAATGACTAACTTAATATGTAAGTGAGATATATTAAATACTTATTAATTTCAATATTCATATAATATATTTTTTTATTAATATTACAACCTGCATGAGCATATATAATTGTAAAGTAAACATTTTTTCAGAAAACCGTATTTAATTAGGATTAACGCATTCCGACGTACGGCTTCCAAAAGGCGCGGGTTCAAATCTCGCAGCGTTCAAATATTGGCTTTCCTTAAAAAAGTTCAATTTCCTAAGCATACGAATAACACTAAGTGTGTTAAGAAAACTTACAAATCTATTGATAGCTTTTTTAGCAACATACTATGTTGGTAGTAGCACGCGGTATTTTGAGTTTCTCCAATGAGAATAAAAGAAGCGAAGCGTTAGGTTTTGTCACCAAGAGAATGCTTATTTATATAGCCAGTAGATGCATTTACTTGCCTCCTTAAATATACGGATTGCGTAAAACTAAATAATAGCCTAGTAAAACACTTATGTATACAATAGTTTGGAAAGCTAGAAGAAAAAAAATGTCATACTTAAAGTTTATTGAGTACCACCATAAATATCAAAAATATACCTACATATTTGTTATTGGAAGGGCGGGAATTCCTAATATAACTTGCTTAAAAGGAATTTTCAACCACAAATTTTGTTTTTGTTAATTCTGTTTTTGCAAATAAAGTATTTTTATTATTAAGTTTGTATGGAAAACAAATAATGCATTAAACTTATAAAATAAACGTTACCCATAGTGCTATTTAGTTGACATAATTTTTTTACATAACATAACATATACCTTACTAAGGTTCTGCTAGTACATTTAAATATTACGACTATTAGTTGTACGCTAAATAATTTAAAAAAAAGGATACATTTTTCCCCAGTGGATAACAGTCAAACAGATTGTACTAAAACGACGAGACACATACGCCTTTATACAAATAGCCTACCGAGGCCAATTAATCACGCGAACCACCTGCTACTATACAAACTGCCAAGGGACGTATAATAGACACAAGTGATCCTTAACAGATAGCTTCTTATTAACAACGTGATGCTTCGCTTGATCAATATTAAGAAAGATAAAGACTAAACCATTGTGGTATGGTGTGGTATTATTAGGAAATAATAACAATAATTCATTGTTTTTTCATTAAAATTTTAAGTTGTGGTTATATTTATTATATAGATAAATTTTAAAGTAGTTACGCAAAAGTTAGTTAATTTATGAAATTAAATATAGTCCTGGGAAAAGGATGGAGACTACTTAAGTAAATTATCTTTTTTAAATTAACAAAATAGTTTTTGCGTAGCAGGTTAGTCAGAGAAAACCTAGTTTCAAGACAGTCCGTTCTCCACTTTCCGCCTGAAACATTATAAGTTGAGTGGTTTCCACCACTCAATGCCGCGCTTTGTTTAGATACTAGTGCGTAGGAATGAAAATAATTTAAATATATAATACCTCCGAGTTGAAATCTAACCCACAACCACTCACATTGACAGTCAGACGCTGTCTCACTGTACCACGATGGACTTTTTAAATTAATAATAAGTAATACAATTTTATAACATTTTAAAAACCAGAATTTGCTTTACAAAGATAAGCGACTTTAGAGGTGAATACTTTAATTTAGGTCATTACGCCTAAGCCGACTGTGCAACAGGAAATTTAAACTGTATATTTAGATTTACCCAGTCGCTTGGAATAAAATTTAATAAAACTTTGAAACTTTATATAAGACATGCCTTTGGAAAATTTATAGGTTTGTAAAAATGGTAGTGGTTATAGTGTATTTCAAAAACTACTAACTAAGCATAAGGGTTGTGGGTTTCATTTATATTAATAGAAATGCGAAAGATAATAAAACTACTACACACGTTTTCCCATATAAAGTAGAAAGACCACTGTGTAGAGAACAAATTTTAAGTTTTCACCTGAAATCGCGTTATTGCGCGTTAAATGATGAAATTCAATATTGCCTTATCAGAGCAAACATAACGTGTCTAAATTCATATTGTATTAAACAAAAATTACTTTGACATGAATTTTAAAAAAAAAAAAGAGTCGTTGGGATGAAAGATGGCCGAATAGCTAATAGGATGATGCACAGTAGAAAGGTACCAGTTAGACTGACAAGCCGGTTAATGTCCTCGGAAGTCACTGTATGTAGGAGAAGTAGGACTAATCGTCCTGAAGATTCTTGAAGGATACCAAAGGGAGTCGAGCGGCTGCAAGAAACACGACGACGAAGTGATTTTTTCACTAAGCTCGTCCTGTATGGTTAAAGTATAGTAAAAGTAACATTTTAGTAATTAGGTTAGTTACATATATTACATACTAAATATTTAGCGTAAAGATAAACATATCCTGAAAAGTTTCTTGTTTTGATTATATCAGCACAAGCATGTGATTCTGTTCATAGTATTTAAGCTACTAGAGTAAAGCACTGGTACGAAGTTTCTCTTTTACTAATTTATATTTAGTAGTAGGTTTAAATAATAACGTAGTACATATTTTGGTTTGATTTCAAACGAAATTTAAAGTTATTAGTATACTACCGACTCGCGGCTTCGTTTGCCTAACTATATAACTTTTATAAAAAAACTGTGATTCTCTATAGCAAACTTTTAGGGGTTGATTTTAGTACAAAATAGCCTATGTTGGATTTTGGGTTTTCAACGATTTTCGTTCCGAATCTAGCCATTAAGTCAGGCGTAACAGGCAGACGGACAGACTTTCGCATTCATAATATTATTATGGATGAGAAAATTATATTATTTATATTAATTTATTAAGGTACCTAATTATATGTATTTACGTGTCAAAACGCTATGCATAATGGAAAATTAGCTTTATAAATGAGCAATATTGCACATAATAGCTGTTCCTTTGTAGTGACGTGTTCTCGCTCGTATTATATTAACTGTGATGACATGAATGTCACTCAAACGGTCAAGTGTAATTGTATCGTGATTATAAAATTAATAATAATGTATGCATACAATATTACTTTACCAGAATTTAAGCACTGCAAATTAATATGAATGCTTATTTTACAAAAAAAATATTTTAAATTATGTATATATATTATTCAATTATTTTATTAAAGTTCTACGTTTTAACGCAAGGTAATTAGAGAGAACCTAGTGTCATTACACTGTGTTCTCCACTATCCACCTTTTTAATTTAACAAATTAATAATAAAAATAGCTGTGTTTCATATTTTGTAATATATACGACTACATTAAAATTGCTTAATTTATAAATGTAAGTTACACAACGTAAGTTAAACGTCTTTATTAAATTCCACATAGCAGGGTAGGCAGAAGGAACCTACTAATGAACCTAAGGTTCCCTTTGTTGACACTCCGTTCCCCTTTTTCCACCGAGGAGGCATTGCGTGTTAAGTGGCAGAAACTTAACGCCGCGCTTTTCCCTCGATACCAGAGCGAAGAAAATAAAAATATTAAATATTTCCACTCCTCGAGTGGGAATGGAACCAGTCGTTTACAGTCACACGTTTGCGCCACTACGCCACGACTGGCCCCTGTATTATACATCTTTATATTTTTATTTCCCTAAATTAAAATGTAACTACTAATAAACACATTCATTAATTACCACTAGTTACTATTTTTCTTAAATATGTATCTTACATATTGTCTCAGGTACATCGTAGATAGATTCACGGAATACTAAGCAGGTACGATCTTAATTAGTGGGAGTCAGATGGCACAATCAATAACTATTAGTGTGAAACTTCTTAGATTAAGGTGCTATTTGATGTGAGGGTACTGTATACGTACTAGGTACTAACTATTGCTTCCACTTTATATAATGAAATTTGAGCATTATTTTATAGGAATATCTATGTCTCAAAGAAATTAAATATAAAAATTCCTAATAATATTACCAATACATGCGTATATACACATCTATAAGTATGTATATAATATAAGTACACATAAAACCATTACGACTGACGTTTGTCAAAATAAATAAAACTTTACCTTCTCAATCCCAAATCAAAAGACGTAAAAGAATCGTTCTGCTTTAACCAACGTTATATACAACGCAAAACTAAGAAAAGCACGAAGATTTTCCGCAAGATACCTAGTTAAGATTCAAGTGTAAGCAGGTTATAGCTGCATGTCCATCTGCATTTCTGCAGCGAGAGCGCAGACGCTCGTAAATAATCCTTTGGACCTGAAAAACGTTTCAGTGAATCCAATAAAATACGTATCCGCAGAGACTACGCCGCAGTGAGCTCGTTACCACGCCTAGACGATTTATTGAGATTTGAAGGCTGAAATATTGTAGGTATTCCATTTTAAAAATCTTTTATGAAATACTACTTCGGTATCTCCCTTGTTTCAATATAAGACGCTTATGCATCTTTTGTGAACGCGTCCAAGAATGGAAATACTATGGCGAAAATAATCACATAAATACATATTTCGACGGGCAAAACAAAATGTAATAGCAGTTAATGGAATATCGGTGTTGTTGAGATATAAGACAAAGTTACAGCAGTGTTGTTTTTGTACAAGAGACATAGTTTCGTATATTTTGAATATACTCAACTTCTTGAAAATTTTTAAAATTTTGCATATTAAACTATTTTTAAATTATTTAAATTGCATGTTCAGCAATAGCTGAAGTGAAATGAAACGTTCATAATAAAATTTCTTCAAAAACGCCTTTTAAAATGTGCTACATACATTTGCTGTTAATGTGGCAAGAAATTTCAAATTACCGTATTGTTGAATAATTATTGTGTTGTCTTATTCCTAAGTATATAATTAGTTTATATGAAAATTTGTTTCAAAATTATACGTTCCACACATAGCAACTTCACAACGCTACGTTGTAATTCGTGTCTTTGAAACTACTACTATATAATTAATAAAGCAAAATCTTTCTCGTCACATTCAGAAGTGCTTATACTCATAAATTATATATTAAATATGCAGCCAGGTCGCACAAAGCAGCGGCGAACACCATTTAAATATTTATATAGGATAATAATAATAGTACCTTTGAACATTTTTTCTTGAAAAAATAGAAGCGGCAACTGCTGTCAGACGATCGTCAAAATTTATACGTCTGCCTAATCTATAGCTAGATTCAGAAGTTTCAGGTCACGCCATAAAAGAAAATTGCACTTTCCTTGTTGGAATGACAGTGAGGACGAGTTGGTTTAATTTGACAACATAACGACTTTTGAATATTGTTAGTTAGGATTGAGTGAAAGCTCATAAAGTTTGTATTGATTTTTGAATTTAGAGCATATTTACATTTAGATCGAACAGTGCTTTTGTGATGTGACATAATGTGTACAAAGGATATACCTAAATAATCTGGTTAATCTTTGTGAATATGAAATATTTTCATCGCCCGAGGCTCGCGTTCATGTGACATGGGACACAATGTAGTAAAGATAAGGTGTTCCCTTCCGAGCCACTGACTCTATTGTCAGTCTCTTACGCAGCGCGGTACGTCGAAAGGCGGCACTATTGTAATAAAGCCCGTATTAAAACATTATTATAATTAAACAAATTAGAATAGCCTCGTATTGTAGAATTTTATAAAAAAATCCTACGTTATGTTATAGAAGTACCAGATGGCTTCCGAAAATGATTTAAGAATTTGATATTTCCGCGCAAGCAATAAAATGATAAGCGGAATAAATTTTAGACAGTTTAGTTCTCCTTTAGTGAAAATGGCTTCCTTTAGATAGAGAAAACGTATAATGGAATGCAATAACTCTTGACCGGGTGTGCGAAGAAATAACAGTGTGTCATATTTCACAACCCTCCAACATTTTTATAAAAGCGAACCATCTGCTTTTGACCCCTCATTCTTTTTGTTTCACGAATTATATCTATATTAGTAACGTATATATATCTTTAATCGAAATATCTGAGTCATATAAATATATGTATCTAAATTTATTACCTTTTAAATTTATTTCAAAATTGGAAAGTAACTCAAAATATGAACGACTTTGCCAATAACGCGACAAAGAAGTCATTACTTGAAGTGCTCCTTGCAAAGTTGTCTAGCAATTTTGGGCAAAAGATCGACACGGTGGTATTCTAAAAATATTGTTGAAAATGTGATATTTTACACATAAATTTGATAAAAAGGTATATAAAAGGATTTATGTTGTCTAAAAAAAATCTAGCGAGGGTAAGTGTTCGCTTCGCCCATAAAAACTTTGGGGAGTGAACGTGTAAGGAATAAACGTCACCAGACTGGGGTGACTGCGGTCATTTCGCTAAACGAAGATCAGAATCGCAAGCTGTTAGCATAGAGATTGCGATCGAATGAAAGCCGCCCAAAGTATTCCATCGCTGAATCGAGGGGCACCGAATATTGCGACCCCGAAACAACGCACTTCTGACTCCACTAATATTCTGCTACGCATTTATCTACTGATTCCAATTTTATTTTACAAATTACTTATCGACCGTACCCTGATAAGATTATGTTTGTGAAAATGTTATATATTTAATAAAGAGATCAAAGGTTTAACTAATTAGTTTTATTATTTAAAAACTGTACAATTTTTCATATCTATCACTTCATTTTTTTGATAATACTATACGAAAATAAATTACTCTTATATTTATGAAAGAGATTTCTTTAAAACGTGAACAAAATAGTCAAATGAAAGGAGAAAAAACGCCTTGCAAAATTTTCAAACCCATCAATTGTTTTGTATTGGGAAAACTTTCTTTGTCATTTGATCGATGGCCCCTTGTCCATTAGGGCCTTTAGAAGTTGTCCTTTTATTTATTGTATATTTTAACAATAAATGTAAAGTTCGATAAGAAACTTTGAGCTTAATGCAAAATAAATAACTATTAATCATGTAAAAGCCTTCTCACTTGAATGGAATTTCTAAAATCAGAGGTTATTTGGAGCGAAAAATTCGTTAATCTTCAAAGCAAAAATTATAACGTGCTTATAAGCTCGTACGCGTATAGTAAAATATAACATATTTCATTTATTATTAAATATATTGGAAAGATTATATTTATAAATCGCAAAACATTCATAATATTCATCATTTATATTTTTCTATATAATAATAAATATCAGCTTGATATTATGAAAACCAGATATTTTAGTATTTTCTATTTTAAACAGCCAATCAAAGTAAGATTGCAAATGTAAGATTAGTTGCGGACACAGCGAGGCGGTGGGGCCGCTAGGCTTGCTGAAGGTGCCAATATATTTCCTGACGCTTGAACGGTCAGGTAATTGTGGTTGAAACTTATCTCAGAGAGCGAACGTGAAAAGAATACTAAACAGCCTGTGGTTCTTGTGCAAATTATGAATATTCTCAATGTTTACTTTTGCACAATAATATAAATTGTTAAAACATTTTTTTATAATATGAT
The DNA here is from genome assembly GCA_019049465.1 of Dryas iulia moderata. NCBI lineage: Eukaryota > Metazoa > Arthropoda > Insecta > Lepidoptera > Nymphalidae > Dryas > Dryas iulia. Next base: position 6,579,734 of record CM032419.1, on the reverse strand, counting down.
TTTTAAAAAATACACAGGTATAATAACGATTTTTTTAATATAAACTTGTCATATGCAAGTGGGCAATTATTATATTGCCCAATTTTTTTCGTAAAGCGAAAATTTTTCGATTATTATCATCCACGCTAAATTACCTGAAAATGTTAATATTTTAATGAAAAACTTAAGCATTTGTTGTAAACACAAGAATTAAAAAATAAAACATTAAGATTTTTATCCACATTTCACAACGAAAATGTATTAGAATATTCTTTAACGTTAATACGTTGCAGATTATTAATCCAAAGTTATAGAAAATATTTGCAACTGACATAGGAAGCTTACGGCACGCCACTGTCATTGCGAAAAATAAAAGTAAATTCGTGCCGACCACGAGGTTTTCCAATGACCCACACAACGATATTCCACTCGGTGAAATATGTGAAGTATTATTTTTTCATTTTATGCACTCAGATATATACATATACTGTTGTGGTTTTTCACTTCTAATGGTTGCCTGTTTTTTTTTTCACAAAATCTTTACTCGAAAAAATACAGGAAAATAATGCGAAATAAACAGAAATAAAAAGTTTTAATGTTATATTAAGTTTAAGTCTACATAAGAATGTTGAGTTTGTGCCAAGAAGTGATATTTTTTAGCTTTTTTCACAAGTCGCCGCGAGTCTCTGTTAAGTATCAAAGGTTGCTCGAATCTCTCTGACGTAGACTTTGTTCAAGTTATTTACTTTAGAGCGCGCTCATTAGCTAAATGACCGTGTCTTATTGAAACAGTAATCAAAAGGGGACCTAAATTAGTAATGATTCTATCTTTTAGGAAAACTTGCCAATTAAAAATGTATATAATACAAATCGAATAAGGGGCGAATTCAATTTAAAATATTGAATGTTTTAAGTTATAACACCTTGTTAAGTTCAGTGATTTTCTTTATTGTATAATAGTATTTCAACAAATTTAGCATTCATAAACAAAAATCGATATTAAGCCTGCAGTAAATTTAATACAATATTAATATTGCGGTTACGGCAAACGTGGTTCGCATATTTTTTTGTAAATGTAAATAGATTTATTCATTGTAACTTGTTTATGTCGAATAAATTCAATTCACAATGCAAATCTATCAAGTGGAATTTTCCTGTAAAAACAACTATAGAGTGTTCTCTCTGGATCATGCACATTTGTAGTGTGCTTCCAATTTATTTGTATGTGGAACAGTTGATAGTTTTTAATAGCGTTTGAAATGTTTTTATTTTTGCACCCAGCGTGAAACAATATTGTTTCACCTTTGCCCTTAGCTAGCTAGACTTTAGAAATGGATAATGTTGTCCATACCGTTATATAACTTTGTTTATTTAATAAATACTAAACGACATTCCTCACTAATGCTATAATAGTGTTATCAAAAGTGCATCGAATCAGTTCGATATAGAAATAAAATCGATATAAAATATATATAAAAGTTATGATATTCTTGAAAACTTTTAATATTTTTGTAGCATTCACAAGCATAGTTTGTTTTTAAGAATGTTTTACAAAAGAATAGTCATTACATTCAAAGGTTTAAGTTACAAACGATCCAACTTGATCTTTGCTTTTGCAGAGCAATGGCTATAAAGCTCTTTCTATTCATAGTAACTATTTCACTTAATGTTTCTGACTCTCAATAAACTTAGTTGGGAAAAGGAACATTTGATAAAATAAGTAAAACACGCCGTTATATGCCGCAGTGAAACGAGTTCAGAAACGTAACTAGGGTAAGATGTACCGTATACACGAAGAACATGGATTCAAATACATACTGCATTTTTTATAACATATTAATTTTGTAGTTTGATAAAAAATTGATAGAAATATCATAATAATAAATTCTCTTTAAGGTTAACCAATAAAAAGCTACTTGATATTTATATGTATACGTACCATTTTAATTTAAAATAATGAAAATGGCGTGGCAGCTTTTCTGACCATTTATTTCTTTAAAATAAGGCTTAAATAAGTTTTTTGAACGAACTGGATGAAATGGTTTATAAATTTTATACTTCTATACGAATGACCGCGGCTGTAACGAAATAACTGAATTCAATACATGCACAATTTTAAATCACATCGGTTTTAAAAACCATTGACTTTTATTTACTGAGAAAATTTCAGCTGTTATTATTTTTATTGCGTATACTGATACATTAATTATTATATCATTATTATAATATTGAGCTCATTGTTTATGTATATCAAACTTGCGATTCCACAATTAACTGTTTATATAAAGTTAAAATGCTTTAAAATAACTCGGATACCAGCAGCTGCAACGAGCTGGTGAATTATAAATCAATTTTATTACAACGAATAAACAAGACAAGAAACCGCCTTCCTATTTATCTGAATGCCATAAATTACAACGGCAATGAAATAAATAAGACGTAATGCCGATGCAGGTTAGATTCTCCCGATCATTGCTTAGTTGGCTTGGCAGTGATTGTGGCAATTATTCACTTCACCGCCTCCCCTCTGCCCGGCCTCTGTCGCTTCTTTAACGGCGCCGCTTAATACTGACACCACAGTAAACAAACCTTCATTACCTTCGTATAATACGATTTTTTATTCATGTGAAGGAATAATATAATCACATATTAATTAATATTAGGTGACTTGGGATTTGATGACTTTTAGTACAGAATAACTTTTGTAAACATTCAATGCAGGGACCATATTAATCTATAAAAAAAAAATACACACAAAGGACATACGAAACCGACGAAACCAATACAAAAATATCTATAAGTTAAATTTATATAAGATTGAAGATTTTATTATCTTTATTACTAATTTTTGTAAGCAGAAAGTATTACATTAGATAGCATGACAATACACTAACAAAACTCTGTTACTTTTTCCGCAGGTACATTCAAAATATACCGTAAGTGAAAACTAGGATTTTTACCGAAATGCAAACTTACGTAACAGATTTAATCTCCACAGGTACAAGTATTTCGAAAACATATTAAAAATATTTTTATTATACGTCCCCTGAAAATATGATATATACTTGTGAATAAATTTCAAAACAGACAATCTTATGGTAAAAGTGAACAAAGGAATAAACTGAGTACACAATAGATTGAAGATTTTACTCTCTTTATAACTTATTTTTGTAAGAAAATATTATTACTTTTTATAATAAGACAATACACTTACATAACTGTATTACTTTTTCCGCAGATTCATTTAAAATACGCCGTAGGTAAAATCATAGGTATTTAAGATATATAAATTTATGTTATAGATTTCTCAAACTATTTCAAAGACATTAAAAATATTTATATTATCTACGTTCTCTGAAAATATGATATACTTTTGAATAAATTTCAAAACAGAGAATCTTATGGTAAAAGCGAACAAAGGAATAAACTAACCTTCGAGTGCATCGTATTGATTGAGCTTCAGTTGGCCGCAATATGGAAGATTTGTTGAGAATAACGGTTGAGCAGATAGCTCGAGTGGCCATTACAGATATCATGAGCTTGCTACGATCGAGCCCACCCATACCTACATCTCGCTCGAGTTTCTCCTCTCAATGGATCCTGAGCGCATTGCACACCGTTACTAAAATATAATGTAGATAACTTTAATTTATAGTTGATTATAATTTTGAGTAACATATTTTGCATTTAAGAAGTAATATATAATTTTGTATTTTATCTTATACTGTTTTTTGTATATTTTTGTTTGACGAAATTGCAAAATAAGTAACTATACTAAGTTATCTATTTCTACAAATTAAGACCCTTTTCTATTTGCAACGTTGAATACGGTGTACTTTCATTCATTATATGATTATTAGAACAAAATGCACCTATATAAGGACGGATTTGAAATACACCTATAAGGGACATTAATAACTAAAGTAAAAATTGAACTTACAAGAACCGAACGCAACTAGACAAGTCTCGGTTGTGTCATATCTAAGTTATATTAAAAACCAGAAAATTTAAAATTAAAAAAAATAACCTTTTTAAAATTTCCTTTATTAAAATTGTTATTGGGATTATAATATTTTATTAGATTTCATAATGTCCAAGCTGTTTATACCCAAAACTGTTATGCTACGTACGAAATGACTCCCGAGTTAGTGTTATACCATGCCAGCCATTTAGATATGCATATCTGATGCACCATTATAGATATAAGGGCTATTGTGTGTTCACGTATTATATAATGGATAGTAAAGTTTTTTAGTTTCCTGCCATTTATAAAGAATACAAAGACCTAGAAATTTGACAAGAAAAATTGTTTTATCTGATTTTTTGGATTAAAAATAGCATTTAATACATTTTTTCATTCAATAATTTTTTTTAGGTATTTTTATTATGTTTGTTGCAAATTATAATGTTATTTAGAAATACACTAACGGTGTACAAGTTAGTGGTAGACCAAGACGCGTTGTCTCGCATTTATATGATGGCAATGAATGTAAAGTGAAACGCAATGGTATCTACGTTGATATCTATTTTATGTTCGATGTATGCGATTTATTTTTTTAGTATCTGTATCGTGTAATGATATGAAGTCGTTTTAGTATATTAATTATATTTGAGAAGTATGAAAGTTTAGCATATTGAAAAAAAAGATTAAAATTGTTAAAGAAATAATATGTTGAAAATTTACTTGGAAGACCAATAATTATGCTAAACATTCGTAAGAATACATTTTTGCGTCAAAAACATTTTCATTAGTATTAGCCTAGATAGCTAGCTAGTGCTACTATGTAAGGCGTACGGCTACTGAATTGCCTAATAATAGGTAAATTTCAGGTATGCCCATATACACGTATGTATGTTATATTTCGTAAACTGAAAAAAGTATATGTAGCGCTCATCACGTGGCAAAGAAATCATTTATATGATGTGAAATTTATAATTATCCATAACAAATGTGTCTATATCGTAAAGTTCTTGACTTTCCGACCGAAATCGATTCTATGTAGATCGATTTTAGTAGGGATTCTATGTAGATCGATTTTAAATAGTGAAAGTTAAAGCCGCCATTTGAAGAAAAAATATCTTCTAAAAAAATTAAATGATAGTCATGATTTACATTTAACCAATAATATTTATTTATCAAAAAAATATATACAAACATAAATAAAACGATTAAGGCAAATTATAGCGAAATAATTGAAGCGTTGACGCTGCCAGCATATTTAACTAACAGATATATACATATACAGGTAAGCGGCGAGCTCACGGGAATCGCTATTTTGCGCACGTTCGACATCCGATAAAAGTTTCCGCCACAATCACCTAAGAGCTCAGCTGTCAGGGAATAACCGTATATCGGTTTTGTTTCTGCGACCCCAAGTTATGAACATCGTGAATGGGCATTAATATATCTATCATTATTCCGATATTACGGTAAATAGATTGAGGTAATAGATTTTTACTGACGTTGAAAGTTTGTGGATAAAGCGTTGGTGATAAATGTTATGTATGTATATAAGTAACTTTTTGTATGTGTGATCTTTAAATCATTTTGATTATTTTTATCTGTTGAAAAGAATATACTTTTAGTGTCGGCCTACTGTTCTTGACTCAATAAAAAAATCTTACATGGTATCTCATGTATTTATTAATTGTCTAACTGTCGTGTATTTAAAAATTTTAATAATTTAGTAATTAGTAAAAATAATAACCCATAAAAAATATAATTGATACAAAAACAAAAACACTGCGATATAAAAACAAAAACATGCTGAGGGAACATATTCAAGCGCACGGTCGATCAAATTGACCAGAGATATTAATGTCAAAACACTGTTACTATGGCAAGTTACATATATTTCTGCAATACTCATCGCCCATTGCTCTGTGAGCTACTAATACTTCCCTTTTAGTGTTATTAATGACTATGGATTCAAGGTAATTTTAAGTGTAAGACTGACATTCAAATTCTTACCTCAGATACATTTTGTATAATTTTTTCGATTTTTATTTTTTTAACGCTCCCAAACCACTTGAGCATTATTTTCTTAACTGACTGTGCCCACGACTCCATCCGTATAGAATTTACCAAAAAAAATTAATATTTCCAAAATAAAACTAGTCTAAATTCCTCCTTATTATGAACTATGTACTAGTGAAAGTCGTTTCAAAATCGATCCATCCGTTCCTAGAGATAGCTAGAACAAATATTCAGGCGGATAAAAGTTGTATAAAATGTTATTTTATATAATAATGAATTTAGTAAAGGCAGTTAGTTATGCTCATATTACATAGAGATACTCCTTTTTTATTTAATTGTATAGGTAGCCTATTTTTACTCAGGTATACTCGCCAATCATGAAAAAGGGACCCACAAATAGGCACGTGTAATATTAAAGAAAGGATAGAACAGAAAATGAACGAATTTTATTACATGTCATGGACGATAAATACACTATGAATATTAAATGTAATATATTACTAGAGTATGCCTACGTATTCAACGCGTGAAAAAATGTACTCCGTAGGTATTAGCCCAAATTCAGTCTAGACGCTCACTCAGATTGGAGTAAAGCTTATATTGCCAATCTTTATTTTATTATAGTAATAATTTATTTTTTGAGGTATACTGGCACTGTGAAAAATCTTTTGACAGTAAATGTGGTTGATTGTGAGTTCGATTCCTATCCGGGCAAATTACTATATTTAAATTATTTTCATTTATCACTCTGGTAAGATAAAGTTTGGCGCTGCATTCCGCACACACATACCGTGAAATACCTCGATTTCAGGCGAAATATGAACGTTTAGGTACGCTAGATTTCTGATTACCCAGCTATACGGGATAAAACGTGAAGTTGAAAAAAATAGCACAAGTTCCTCTTACTATTAGTTATTTATTACTGCAGTATGATAAAAATATATATTCTGAATACTTTCTAATTCTAGTAGTAGCTGTCGTTTAATATTAAATGAACTATACTACAGATATTAAAGTTTTCTTTTGTCGCGTTGCAAAGTCGGCGTACTTATGAAAGCTTGAACGGGAAACTTTGCCCGTTTACGCCGCACTAGTTAATCGAAGTACTATGTATCGTAAATATTTTATCAAGAAAAATGCATTATGCACTATATTTAGTTATGTAGGTTTAAATTATTAGCTGACGTCATTGTGGTGCAAGGATCATTATTATTTGATCTATTTACGCAATAGATATTGTTAAGACAGTATACATCTAGACCTACTATGATTATAACTAGCGATGCGCTTACGGCTTCATGTAAATTGAAGTTTCAGCCAAGTTAATGAAATTGTTAAGTTTTAGCAATTATGGTGAGCAAAAAAATTGATACATTTTTTATTTGTGAACCGAATAGTAAAAAAATAAAAAAAATACAAAAGTCCAAACTGTGGGTTAAGCCGTTTAAGTGATTAGCGCGCACTAACAAATAGATAAATATAAAAGAAATCTAAATATCATGGTTTAGGATTCAATTACATTGGAAAAATCCCTCAATAATATTTTTTATCATAGCCGTAAGTGCATATCTTTCTTGCAGCAAGGCCGAGTAGTTACATTTTTATTATATGTATGTATAGATCATGAACTACTATATAATGAGTATTGTTCTAAATAAATGAGAGCGATAATTTCAACTCACATTTTCCACAAAAAAATATACTTTAGGTATTACTACTCTTTAAATAGCAATAAATAGTTCCAAAATACACCTAACAACGCAATTAACGCTCAGTCATTACTAAGGGGTTACTTTAATGTATTAAACCGATCCTACATCCCTCTGTGATATAAGAAAACCTTTCTAAATGAAAATAGGCATTCACACCCGGAACGCCTTTACAACATTCAGTCGCACTTTATTGAGCCTGTTCGAGCAAATAAATCGACTGTTTGGCAAATATTCCAAGAATTTGCGTATTTTATCATTCTTGCATTATTAAAAATTTTATTTTAGTGAAAATTGTAAGGATATGAAATATAATAATTTAATTTGTTTCTTTTAAGCGCATTAAGACTTTTGTTTTAATATTTATTTATTTATCTATTTTAGAAGTCAACAAACTATACATTACTTTTATCTTTCGTACACATACAGTTTGCATATTCATACAATAATAATGTTTAAGCCATGTGGCAAATCGTGGCCAAAAAAGCCAGAGGCACAAAGTGTGACTATACACACGACTGGTTGTGGGTTCGATACCCATTCGAGCAGTTGAAATATTTAATATTGAAAAAGTCATTTAGACTGTATCATGACACTTTAAGAATGTTAAAAATATTTAATATTTCCATTTTGTTCGCTCTGGTATCTAGGCAAAGCGCGGTGTTAAGCTCCGCCACTTAAGCGTGTGCGTGAGGATCGGAGTGTCTTAACATTAGGTTCCCTCTGCCAAAGTAAGCTGTGTGCAGGATACAGTGTGAAGCTAAAAATAAAATAAAATAAAAAGTATGAAAAGTATATAACTACACTAAAAGGTTACTTCGACATGTAGGTTAAAAGTAACACGAGTTTTACTTATACTACTCTATAACTATAGACAACTCAAAGTAAAATAAAAAATAAACTCAAATAAAAATACAACTTTTAAATATACGAGTAATATTTAATAAATTGAATTTAAATTTGTTATAATTACTATTACTATTTTTATAGTTACTTATAAAATATAATAAACAAAAAGAGCTATTCTATTTAGCTCTTGTAAATGTAATTACATTTTCAAGTTTGCTAAGACGACAGTGCTCAGTCGGTAAATTTACAGCTGGACCTATTCCCCGAGGAGCAGGATAAATGAGATGCGAGGTAGCGATACTAATTATCCCATAGGTAGCTCCAGTCTCTGGTTGCGCTCGCACTAAATCTTCTTACTGCGACGAAATCTTACTACTGATGTTTACTAATGATTTATGAATACCTAAGCGACTTTAAAGTTAAGTAAAGTTTAGACACTTAACAGGCAGTGTTTAGATTTCGTAGTGTCCAGTCTATTTCATAAGTATCACTGTCAGCAATAAATCTGTTTATCACAATTGGTTTAAAAAAAATGAAGTCTGACGTTCAAAAAATGAAGCGTATAGCTTCTTATTTTGAATAAAATTATTTGACTTTGACTTTGAATGTCGAGAACGAAGTGTCTTGACACTAGATTTTCGGCCAAACTTAAAGACAAAAGCGTGAAGTTGAAATAAAAGTGCTATTATAAGTGAAATTTTCATATGCAAAAGGACAACAAAATACAATATCAAATTTTAAATTTCGCCACGTCATTTCAAAACCATGAGGCAGTATCTAAAAACAGAACTGTATCCGTTAGTAATGGACATATGGATGCCATAATTGAATCAGGTTTGCAAAATAACGTAGCGTCAGATAACTGTGCAGCTATTGAAATCCAATAGAAAATGTTCACAGACAAAGCTTAGTTTAACGAGGCTTTCGGAGGCGACAGAGTTGAATAATTGCGGGGAACCCAATGACGAGTGATGTACAGTTATTCCTTGTATACGAAATATATTTAGAAAATTTTACTTATAGGTTAAATTTTATTAGGTACTATTTAAATGTACCTTATTATGTTTTGAAATAAAACTACATATTTTTAACCGGAATAATCCAGTATACTGGTTGGTATTCGGAAATACATTTTTAGAAAACCCGACTTTTCGAACACTTTACAGTAGTCTGTGGTCACAGGTAGAGTCTACCTCAAAATGTGGAATAATTGCGAAAATCAAAGTTTTTTTTTATCTTATTATAGTTTGTAAATATAAATGTTATCTTGAAAATCTTTATTTGTTTTATACTGGAGAGACCTAGTGTCAAGACACTCCGTCCTCCACTTTCCGCCTGAAATTGGGACATTGCGTATAGAGCTATGAAAATGGACACCACGCTATGTTTCTGGTACCAGAGCAAAGAGAGGAAAATTTTAATAAAATCATCTCACCGAGTGGGAATCGAACCCACAATCATCGCGTTTACAGTCAGAACTTATCTTCTGAAAATTTTAAATTTATGTATGAAAATTTAAAGTAACAAGAGCGTGTCGCATTAGTTCTCTCTATTTTGTTCCTAAATTAAATACCGAGGGCTTAAAATTGTACAAAACATTTAAACGGTACGTTATATATACATTTTGTTTCTTTCGTAATTACGCTAAACAGGGAATGGAAAATATTACTAGGTAAGGTGTCAGGGGAATCCAATTCCGTCCCAGCGCCAACAATAGATTTAATCAAAGTGAAATATAGTTAAGTAAAAACAAGATAGTTATTTCTTCTGCCAATAACAGCTGAGTAACAGAAGTTTATTGAAATGAAACTTCTGTAATAATTAAATACTATAAGAGATTGGTTGAATCTTCCTATTTTGATTTGGATTATTATGGTAGATTTTTTCTTATACATGAAGTTTAGAGACTACTTTTAAACATTTTTAAAGTGTTATTCCACACTTTTCATTGCATTACACTTTAAACACATTGCTCAGTGGTGAGAGCACCTGGACGGTATTCAGGAGGCGTGGGTTCGAAGCCCGCTGCGTTTGAATTTTTATACGTTTTCTAAATGTCATTTTTATGACACGCTGTGACGACACTCGGTCGTGCCGTCTTGTAATATTTTCCTTGTTTAGCTTTAGTACTTAGATAAAACGCATTAGTTGTATTCCGCCAGTCCACTTGCGAAAGTCTTAATTTTGGGTGGAAAGTAGAGAATGGAGTGTCTAGCTTAAAGAAAATGATATGTAATCATTTTCAAGTGGGAAGCGAACTCACAAGCATCGCGCAACGCTTGAGGCTATCAATTGTGCTACTACGGCCTCAGTAAGTAAAGATACGTGAATATTTATTATGAGGCCAGTCGTGGCGAAGAGGCACAAAGTGTGACTGTAAGCTGATTTTGGGTCCGATTCCTACTCGAGGAGTGAAAATATACAATAATTGCAGTTTCTTCACTCTGACATCGGGCAAAGCGTGACGTTAAGTTCCGTCACTAGTAGTAGAGCCAGAGTTTGGTGTAAAGTAGGGAACGGTCTTAACGGTGGGATCCCTCTGCCTACCGGACTGTGTGTGGCGTGAAGCTAGAAAAAAATACTTATCATAGAAAGAAATATAATATTGTATGGGAAACGGAGTGTCTCAACACTAAGTTCCCTCTGCCTACCCTTCTATTTGCGAGTTACAGCGTGACGCTTAAAAAAATATTTATACCTATACATTTACAAATTCATAAATTTTAAAATGTCTGACTACTAGTACTACGCTTTAGTTTCTTAAAGTTCTTTAAACACCTCAAAATGCATATTCACGATGCCTCGGAAATGCTCACGTACACAACTGTTTCAACGCGCTCATTAGTAGCATAATATTAACCTGTTTAATGTTTTATCTCAATTTCTCTCTAAAAGAACCGTATTTGGAGTAAAAATGTTGAATAACAATTTTTATTTATAATAACTATATCGTACAAATAAGTAAAAATTGAAATTTTAATAAAAGTACATAATATGGATTGATTTAAAAATGTCTTATGCAATACTAAGGTATCACTTAAGCTGATTGATGTATTGAGAAACGCTTTCTTCAATGCTCTTTTATATAACTATGTTTATATTATAAGGAATTAAGGCCCCACGCATAGAATAAAACAAGTTATTCAGTGCCGGCGGTCTTATTTCCTCGGCCTAATGATGTTGAACGATGCGACAGCCCCTGCATATTCAAGATAGCCCCCGTCATTTAAAAAAAATGGTTTCTCTTTCAACTCCCTTTCCCTACATAAAGAACCCCTTCGTTATTCAAAAAAGACTTTTGACTGTAGTCGTCGGCGACTCTATTTTATTGGACTTTCTAACAAAGTGTATTAAAATTATCTTCACTTAAGTTAACTCAGTTTATAAATTACTTTTGCAAATCTTCATTTATTTAATCATATAGAATAAGAGCCAATTATGTTTTAAAAAAATTAAGAAAATGTATTAATCAGACGTTTCATTACTTATATAAGTTTCATTAAAATTAAAAGTTGAGAATATTGTTTATACCGCTAAATGAAATATAGAAATATTTGGAAAAAGTGCGGTTGTGGGATATATTTAAGTATGTATTGAAAATTATTAATAGTAATAATAATAAATCACGGCTTATATATTGGAACTCAGTCCCCACATAAGCCTCCAAACGTCTTAGTTCCTTTGAACCTACGAATTTTATTTAAAAAGGTAATATGATAAAGTAGCATAATATTAGGTTATAAAAACTCTTTATTGCAGAAAAATTGATCTATGAAAATTTTATCCATGATGGTGATAACGTGTACTATTTTTAAAACTATCCATAGTAAGCTCATCTTAATTATTATGCGAATGCAGCGAATGCTTGTACAGCGAATGATTGTAATTTTGATAGAGTAGAATGATCACAATTTAATTATTTTCATACTTACTGCTCTGGTGAATAAGATATAGTGATGGGTTAAATTCTGCCATTCGGCATGTTGAGAGCATCTGTAATTAGGGTGGAAAGTGGAGAAAAGCAAGAATTAGAGTAAAAGAAGAGAATTTCCGACCCTAGTTCGAGACGTATTACATTCCTAATACTAAATTTTCTGAAACTGCTAAGCGCGAATAAGTGTACAACTGAAAAAAATGTCTTCATGCGTATGTAAATATACAAGTTAAGGTAAATTTCTCAGAAAATGTCTGTATATCAAATTAAATTTCTTAAAAGATGCTAGCAGTACTAATTCAAATAGTTGATTTTAATTAATTTCATGCCTCAACAAACTTGTTATGCCACGTCGTTAAAAATACCCTGTTGATATCAAAAAAATATGTATTACGGCAAAGAAAACTTACAATCTGCAAAGTTTCCCTTTGTTAAAGTCGCATGTCCGAGTACTTATAAAAACTTGACAGAACTTTTCTTGTCTGCATTGACTTTTGGCTGCAACGAGTAAATTTAAATAAAATATTGTTTCAGAACACTTTTTACATAGTTAAAAAGTATCATTATTCAATATTTTAACTGCATTATACACAGTTCATATTTTTTAAACTTTTGTCACTATAGCCTTTATTAGTTCATTTTCACGCTTTTTCCCGTATAGTAAGTTTGTCAGGAAGAACTTAATGTCTTGACATTGTACAGGAAGAACTTAATGTCTAGACAGAGTATCTTGATACTCTGTTCTCCTCTTTCCGCCAGAAACGAAGGTATTGCGTGTTAAGTATCGAGATCTTAATGCAGTCTCTTGTACTTGTCTTACTTCATATAATACTTAAATATATGAAAAATCTCTTACTAATTTACTAATAAAATATACATCCTAAGAAAACAAGAATTAAAGTAAACGGCAAAGTTTAATCTAGCATTACAGATGATTTCAAAGTACTGTAAAATAAATAGCGGATGTTCAAGTAACGGTCGGTAAGTCAGGGAAGTTGGAAAGTAAATGGTATTAGCATCGTCTAATCACTATCAAGGGAGCTTTCCATCTGGAGCGCTGAATCTGAGTGCTAGCGTTACGTTTACTCCTACAGGTTAAGCTAAAGATGGTAAAAAAAATAAAATATCTCATGTCTTGTATCCCTAATGTACAATACTTTCAGCTAATTTAGTATAACACAGAAAACAATATTAAAAATATAATTTATTTGTTTTTGTCACACTGATTTAAAATATTGTATTATAGGCATAACTACTGATCGCTGATGATTTCGGGTCCCACTTGACATATGATTAAATATCAATTTTTGATTTCTTTTCAATATAACTAAACATAATGCAAACTTGTGCTTACTTCCTTGCTTGTTATCCAACACCTAAAGGCATTTGACAGCTAACTTGAAAACTTAGTGACGGCTCCTTTAGCCCTTATATGTAATAAATATTTTTTTGGCTTCTATAGAACCATTCATGTCTTCAATAAAATACTATAACTGTGTCTACCCAAAACTGTTTTAATAATAAAATAAAAATAAAATAATAAAAAAGAACAAAGAAGGCACGGGCGAAACTTGTCCGAGATGTGTATTTTTAAAAATTTTATAAAAATAGCATTTAAAAAAATCTGATATTATTTTACCTTACATTAGACTAACTAAATACAGCATTAGTAACCAAATATTTTTTTTTTATTTACAGAAGTCAACTTCTAAGTATAATATATTGACATTACGGTCCCTTCGAAACGCTTTTCGAATTTTTACTATGATTGTCACCTAGCTCTGAGAAATATCTTTATTATAATAATGAATGTTGATTTTGCAATTCATAATGACATCATAACATTTTTATAACAGAAAATTTGTATGATTTAATGATAAATTAAAATAATTAGACAAACATAAAGTAAACAAAAATTAATTAAGGGAATCACTGTTAACAAATTTTCAGCCACCACCTACGAATGTAATGCTCCGACAGAGCCATGTAGCATTTTTCGTTTCTCACAGATTCACTTAGATTGCTTGAAAAGATATTATAGTTATTAAGTAAATTATATTACATTTTTTTAACGAACATAGCAGAATATTTAGTTAAATAAGCGAATAGTCAGTTTATTATGGATATAGCACTATTTCTATATATTTTCTGAGGCATACTAAAAGAAAAAAAGTATATGAATAGTTTAAAGATTTATTTCAATCTGTAAGAAAAAGCACTGTTGTTTTTTATTAGTATTTTTTGTTCGCAGCCTCAGTTTGGTAACAATATATTATAAGTAAAACACTTCTATATATAACATTTCCTTTAAAAATTGTGTAAAATAATAATTATGTGAACACATAAGACACCAGTCGTGGCGCAGGGGCACAATGTGTGACTGTAAACACGACTTGTTATGGCTCCGATTCTCACTCGATGAGTGGAAATATTTAATTTTTCTTTGCTCTGGCGTCGACGCCAAGAAGGAGAGAGCGTTAAGCTCGCTTAAGACGCAATGGCTCTAGAAATCACCGAAAAATGGGGAACGGGGTGTTTTAACACTAAGTTTTCCTCTTATGTATGCGGTATACAACGTAGACTTAAAAGGACAAAAATATGATCATATAATCTGAAAGAAATATATATATATATATATATATATATATATATATATATATATATATATATATATATATATATATATATATATAACATGTCTTAGAATTTCATATAATCACTTATTAGACATATCTGTAACATTAAACTGCTTATCTTAAAGCTGATATACGAGATTACTCTATATCGTAGCAAAACAGAATAAAAAAGTTGAACAGATAATACATGTTCTTATATTATACCGTTTGTAAAAAAGCGAAAAATCTTTTTATAATTGTAGTACATAAATTAAAAATATGCGGTCCCCAACATCATTTACTTTACAGGTTCATTGTGCCAATAAACATGCGATTCAAGAGTTGGAAGCATTCCAAATTAAGGGGTACATACAGTTCTTTTAAGTTTCACTGCAATAACATAATTTTTGACGGTAGTTAAAAAAGCGAAATATCTTGTAGGTAATGTATACGAATTTAAAATATTCTTACTAAATGTAATTATCATAAAATGTCATAAATATGGTCGCTAAACAAAGCACGGTACCTATCCGAATGAGAGACTTCGCGATTATGTCAACATTTGAGTATTTCCTGCTACGACGGCGCCCACATGGTGGAAGTGTGGATAGAAACGGTCACTTACTTCCCGTAGGAACAAAAACTTGAAATAATCCACTAGTATGTCACATGTTTCGAACTCTGTAGTAGTTATCACAGGTGTCAATATTGGGTTGATACTTACTGTGTTTGATTATCTCACTATTCGTATATAATGTCCAACGAAACACCTAATAACGATGTGGATCTGATATATCTATATTAGCAATAAAATAGATACAGGAAATCCACATTTCCTGTATCTGTTGTATTGCTATAAAAATAACAACGTAGAAATAACACCGGTTTATTTATTTTACAAAAGTTTGATTGTAACATTTTAACACGCCTTAATTAGCTACAATTGTCTAAAAATTTATCTATATCAATCAATGTAAGAAAATTTTGCAAAGCTATTTTGACTCCCTTTTTAGCGTCCGATTTACTGAAAAACTTGCACCCGTGTCCCGCGTCATAACATTATAGTGCAATATTTTCATAGCATAAACTTTATACCCTTGCCATTTTTTTTTTTGATAATCACGACACTCTTGACTTCAACTTAAACTTATAACCATCGCTTTCAAAAATATATTTTCTTTAATTTTTGATATTATACAATTAAGTTGTACTAAAGTAATATTTTACACAATTTTATATTTTTCATATATGAAGAAGCTATGCTAATATATCTAGTATGTAGTATTTAGTGAATGATACTACGCATCAGATTTGAACTAGCAATTTTCTCTCTTCAATATATTTATATGAATAATAAAATAGTAATATTTAATATACAGTGGCGCAGCTTGTAAAGCCATACTGTTTTTATGGGCTAAGTTGCACATCTTACAATGTACTAAGCAAACAGTTAAGTGCAAGTTCTCCTGTAATGTGGTAAAATTTCTTGCGGTCACCAAAACATACATAGATACTCCAGTAGTAGGTACAATTCCGTATTATCATTCCTCTTACTGTAATATTATTTTAGGATTTCAAAGTCTCACAATTATGTACATCACCTTATTAAAAAAAAAACGACCAGTTCTATTGAACTGTTTAAGTAAAATTTGTTTATGCACGCTTGAATTGTGGATTAAGCTAGTGAATGCGTCACAAGAGCGTTACGAAAAGTGTGATCGGGTTGGGCGAACGGAATTAGAGAGGGAGATATAAATATGTAAAGATGAAAGGAGTAAAAGCTACGATTTCTACATTGCTGTAGAGGCAGGAGAAGGGAGGTGGGAGCACACACATTCCTCCTCTCCTCCTTTCATAATCAGTTACATTTCGTTTCACACATAAATACATACATACGTGGAACTAAAGAAATTTTACTTCAGTCTTGTGATCTAAAGCACACGCGTTGTGTTTTTTTGTTTGTAACATAGCCTCCAAGAATTGTACTAAAGTGAGAAATACACAAAACTTTAATTCAGGGCGCTCTTTAATTGTTGATATTCTTTTTAATATTATCAAATATTACAACATTTCATTCATTTCCAAATATTACATTTATTGAATTGTAAAGAAAACTGGAAACCAATCTGATTAATACGTTAACAAAACCAATTGAATTTATGAATAGTAATAATTGACCCTCAGCAAAATTTAGCATCTAAAATCTATTCATCAATTATGATTTCTAGCACTGAAAACTTGAGAAAATAACCTTTATAATTTTATTACTCTAAAAGTGTCTTCCCTTCACTCAACAAAACCGTAGCGAATCTCTCGTTTCTTTTAAATAAAAATATTATTTGAAAACAATGTTTAAACTATACCAAAACATTCAAAGTTTTAATGCGTATACGGAATAGAGAGATTTTTAAGTTATCCACCATAAGTAATACAACTAAACGAGAATCGAAAACTTTAGTTTCTTGAAGTACTTTTGAACATCTTATGAATATTCACATGCGCCTCTGGATTACTTACGAACAAAGCTGTTTAATTTAAACACATTACGT
This sequence comes from Dryas iulia moderata, assembly GCA_019049465.1. Classification (NCBI taxonomy): domain Eukaryota; kingdom Metazoa; phylum Arthropoda; class Insecta; order Lepidoptera; family Nymphalidae; genus Dryas; species Dryas iulia. The sequence continues at coordinate 6,562,122 of CM032419.1, read as the reverse complement.
AAAGTATATACATCTTGCCTAATTTATGATTTAAATGTGGGATTTTTTGAAGCCATTACACTATATATTTTTTAATTCAGATAGTACTACAATGTTTGATGCCATCATGGTGTAGAGGGGAAGTGCCTAGACTATCATTGCGATTGCTTGTGGGTTCGACTCCCACTGGGTGGAATGATTAATATTAAATTATCTGCAATTCTTCTCATTGGTGAACAAATATGTTCATCACATATTAATAAAAGTAACACAAATGAGACGGAAAGTAGAGAACGAAATGTTTAAATACTAGATTCCCGCACTGTTACTCTCTTGTCTGCTATCATGTACTCACGACCACACTGTTATACTCACGCTGGACAACATAATAAAGGAAATAAATAACACTGTACATAAATTTTAAAAACAAATAATTGACATTATGTGGGGCAAATCATGGCGCAGTGGCACAAGCGCGTGACTGTGAAACGAATGGTTGGGGGTTCGATTCCCACTCGAAGAGTGGAAATATTTAATATTTTTATTTTCGACGAGGCAAAGCGCGGCTTTGAGTTCCGCCACTTAACACGCAATTCCTCCGAGTATGTCCGAAAGGGGGGATTGAAGTGTCTTAACACTAGGTTCCCTCTGCTTACCCTGCTGTGTACGGGATACAGCGTGAAGAAAAAAAATGACATTATTACAATATATTTTTTTTAAATCAGATAGTACTACATTTAGTTGGAAGAGCTCTATTCACGTACCATTATAAACGTTAGGAATGTAATTGTATTAGAATCATGTAATGACTCCTAAAGCAGTATCGAGTGTCTAGACCTTGTTGTAATGGCTTTTGAACTCCTTTGTGCTCTTGCTATTTATTAGTCAGTCTTAAACAATTTCTCAGATTCCTATTAATTAGTAATTTGGGACGTTCAGTTCCTAAGTTTAGTCGTCTGTTAAGACGCTAACAGTAGACATAAGGTAAGTATTCAAGACGATTGTTGAAGTAGTAAACTTCACTAACTGGATTTTAATTTAAAACCACCTTATCACTTCTTTTTTGATAATATATATGTATGATGTCGGATAATATCATCAATTCAGTTTCATTGTTTCTCTTAAGGCTTAACTATGAAATATATATATGATTTCTTACTATTATGTAACTATCCACTTGTTAACTTTTTATTCGTTACTATAATTTAGATTTATACTTTTATGACGGCTTATTGTGACTAATTGGCAAAAATATATTCTATAATTCTATAGTAGGTAGTTTTTGGTTTTGTAATTTTTGTGATTCACAGAAAATAATATCCTTTATTTGCTTAACACCACTAAATTGCAGCATATTTGATAACTACATTCGTTTTCTAACAGATACAAAAATAACTATATAAAAAACTGACTAGCTGCAATACTAGCTTCCGACCACCCGAGGACGGGAGCTTGTTCATATCAAAACAATAAATTCCACGTCCGATGTATCTGTTTCATTATTCATTAAACTTTGCTTGTATCGCAATAACACTAACAACAATTTATGACGACATATCTAATATTGTTGGCTAGGACGATATATTGATCGAGTGAATCCACACAACAGATGTTGTGCTATACAGTGACTTCATCTAGTCTCGTTTATGTTCCGTCTCCCACCGATATACACTCAGATTTAATGATGTCCTAATCCTGCTTCTAGCCTTGTAGCCAATGTAAAATAAAATACTTAGTAACCCATATATTGTATGTGGCAAATGCATTCATGTTAACGAAAATTGAGTTGGAAACTGTAAAATATAGAGCGTATTTGTAATATTAGGATATAAATATAGTCATTATTATGTTCTTTTGTTGTACAAAATAAAACTGTAGTACAATAGATAGTTGAAAGGGATCTAATAAAAAAAATTGTCATACAATATTATATTATATTATGAACATACTAGCGGCCCGATCGCGGCTCCGCCGCGTGAACTACGACACTGTTTCGGTATATTGCAACCCTCGGGGATGAATTTTTGAAAAATAAAATAGCCTCTGTTTATCCTTGGATTATCAACTATACTTATGTCAAAAATCATTACAATCGGTCAAGCGGTATAGATTTTTGATATAAACTTTCATCCCCTATTTAAGCCTTTTAGAGATTGATTTTTTAAAAAATAAGTAGATGTTAGACCCAGTAATTTTTACTATTTTCATTCTAAATTTCCTCCAAATTGGACTGGTATAATAACCGTGAAAGCATTCGCATTTATAATATAAGTATAGATGATATTATGATTTCACTAGGTGTAAAATACATACACAACTTCACACTTTATCCCTTGCGGAGTAATCAGAGAAAATGTAGGTGTGGAATCTTACTAAAATATTTTTTATCATTTAAAAATATTCGTGAAAACCCTCCTGTAGAATTTGTTATCTGATTCAATTTTTTTTTTTGAATTGGTTCAGCTATTGCGAAGATTAATACGAACGATGGGACAGAAAAGAGTTACTGTTTATTACTTGATACTGTGCACGTACTTTTATATAAATATGCCCGAAAATGTAAAGACTTTTAAAGGATTTTTAAAAAAAAAACATTTTACTGAAAGGTTAAGCTATTTTTAAAATAACAAAATTAACTTAGCTAATTTAACCTACATATATTGAGGTTAAGAGGCTTTATACCTATTAAACTATACAGAATCTGGGAGCAGTGATATAGAGAGGCGTAAGATAATGTCTCGCCCCTATTAACCCAATGTGGTGGATTAATGGTCAGAACCCTGCGGCGGCATTTATTGGACACTTTTAGTTATTTACGCTTTTTTCTAACTTTAATCTCACTTCGCCTTTATAAATTTTAATTTACTTACTAGAAAAATACAATGGAATTTTAAAACAAGACTATAAGCACAAAGCAATTTTAATAAACGTCATAACGAAATGCAAACGTTGGCGTATTGTCCTAGAGCCGTTTTTCAATGTTATTAAAAAATATAAAACCGGAGTGATTTTATGCTGAGAAGCATTTTAATAAACTAAATCGATGTCATCATATTTTTTACGGAAATATGAATTTTCAGCAGGTATTATACAAATACGTGACACAGTAATCACCATTAAAATTCAACATAGAATGTTTACAGCCGCTCGGCGCTCGCGTCGCCCCGCGCATACAGATAAATTGAGTACGAAATAGTCCCAGTAAAGCGGATATACTTCTCGCATGAAACAAACAGTCGAGGTTTATGCAAATTGGGCTCCTTTGTATTTTAGCGGATTAAAATATAGTGGGAATTAGTTCCGTGTCAGATATCCGACTGGCGAGGGCAAACCACTTGATTTTATTGTGCACTACTTTGTACAAAATGCAGTCTTATCTTATATGTGTTTTCTTTAAATAAATTACACATTTATAAGATTTATCTACTAGTTTTATATTTCATATAATATATTTCAAAAATCATAATTATTTGTAAATATAAAAATGTTCGTTAATAATGAGGCTATCTGTATATGCGATGGTTGTGGGTTCGATTCCCACTCGGAGAAATGAATAGTGTACAATTTTCATTTCTGGGCTCGGATTTTTAAGACAAAGCGCGGCGATGAATTTCGCCCCTTATCCTGCAATGTCTCGATTTCAACTGGAATGTGGAGAACGGAATGTCTTGACACTAAGTTCTCTCTGACTACACTGGTGTGCGGGAAAAGCGTGAAGTAGTTTATTTTCATAATTGTTCTTGTCTAAACCAATAATAATAACAATATTTAAAAACAACAGTCATTGATATCTGTATTCAATATTACCCTTTATTACTTGTGGGGGAATGGACTAAGAATACAATTCCCCTCTGCTAGGTAGAGATCAGTAAAGGGCGGGAAACCTAGTAACTAAGAGATTCATTCTCCAACTGGCTCGCGACCACTATCATGTCAAACATCTGATGATGTGATCCGGTTCGATGACATGCAAAACAGTTCTCCCTATTCCTACCATCCTACCTACCGTTACCTCCTTCACCCTTTACGGCCAGCAACGCATCCACGACTCCTTTAATTTTGTGGATGTCCATGAGCGAAGCTAACTACTTAACACGAGGTGGTCTTTTGCTCGTTTATCTCCTTTATGCTATAAAAAAAACCGTACCCGTAAATCTAAATTAGTTTTTCATTATCGAAAACATTTAATAATTTTACTATAATTATGCATTTTATAGTCTATATATAAACTATTAGTTACTACACCAATGTTAAACTATGCTTTGTGAAAAGTTTTTCAGTAATTTTCAGTAAAAAGGAAATGTTAATGTTTTTCTATATTCGCGCCACAATGGCATTATTCTAAAAAGATAACATAATATGGGGCCAGTCGTGGCGCAGTGGCACAAGCATGTGACTGTACACGACTGGTTGTGGGTTCGTTTCCCACTCGAGGAGTGGAAATATTTTATATTTCCGTTTTCTTCGATCTGATGTCGAGGCAAAGCGCGGTGTTAAGTTCCGCCACTTAACACGCAATGCCTATGAATTCGGCGGTGCGTGGGGAACAGAGTATCTTAACACTCTGCCTTAACACTTAACACGGTAGGGTGTGTTCAGGATAAAGCGTGAATCTAAAAAAAATAAACAAATAAAAACATAATATATTTTATAAAAGTAACGACAACTTTGTATAGATAAGAAGGAATTTGCATTCTTTGTTGCACAGAAAAAATCTCTACGTCCTTGTAAGCTAGACGTCCCATGTGTCAATTTGCAGTAACTTCGGCGCACAGTTTTACTAAATAGGACATAATCTGTAGGAATGTATAACATTTTATGTTCCTTTATAATGTTATCCTTATTTTTTCTGTTAAATATGCATACAATTTATATTTATCTTTATCTATGTACATTTATAATAGTATAAAAGAAATGAAATATAAATGAAATTCAATTTGGGGCCAGTCGTGGCGCAGTGGCACAAGCGCGTCACTGTAAACCATTCGATTCCCACTCGAAGAGTGGAAATATTTAATATTTACATTTTCTTCACTCTGGTTTCGAGGCAAAGCGAGGCGTTAAGTTCCGCCACTTAACACGCAATACCTCCCAATTCGGCGGAAAGTGAGGAACGGAGTAATACAGATACAGCGTGATGCTAAAATAAATGAAAGTCAAATTTCTTATGCCTATTCGAAAAATATAAAGTCCAAAAGTAAAGGCTCGTCGGGATTTGTAGGTTCGATCGATCGGGGTAATAAATATTTAAATTAATTTCATAACCCTGCTCTAGTAAGTAAAAGCACTACGTTCAGTTTCGGCACTCAACAAACAATGTCTCGAATTGTATGGACAATGGAGAACGGAGTGTTATTACACTATGTCCTCTCTGCCTACCCTGATTAACAGGATAAAGCGTGGAGCTAAATATATTTTCTATATGTAAGCATATATAGAAATTACGTTTATTGTTTCCTTAGTATATATTGACAAGTTATTACAGGCAAAGTTCATCGGACAATTTACCCCGACGAAAGATATTGGTATTGTTAACAGAATGGTGTTAAAATTATTTAAGGATGCTATAAAGGTTAACAACCGAGATATTGACTTTCCAAAGTCTAAAATTATACCATTTTTTGCTCTTTTTACATTATCTTAAGTTAATCTTCTACTTTAATCTAATGTGTCTTCTTCTTGAATTATGGATTTGAGTATTTTTCTTATTTTATATTAGAAAATTATAATAAATTTAAAGAGCTAATATAGTAAAATATCACTAAAGCTTACTTATGTATGTATATACATAAGTTTGAAAATTCGTATAATGGATAGTATTTCCGTTAAATCTGTAAATAATATTTAAAATATTGTGAAAAAATCCTTTTATTATTTCTTTAATAATATTAGAATAAAAATGTTAAATACTGTTAAGCAATGCACAAAAAAGCTTAGAACACGCATATTGTCAAATCATTTGAACAATACTCATCACAACCGATATGCAAAACATTCTACAACATAATATTTAACTTTCGATATAACAAATAATTTTTGATAAATTTATAAAATAATATATCAGATTACAATATAAAAACATTGTAGTCTTCATGTAATAAGCCGATAGGTCAGCTGAAAGATAAATATAACGTCATTCTCCGCGATCGTTGAACTTCTACAGTTTTAAAATATTACAATTTCTCGTGCTACATGCATATTGTTAGGGGCAACTGAAAAAAGCTTTTTAAGCTCAAAAACGTATTAAATTGTGAAGCTCACTTCGTAAAAAAAGAGATTTTTTTTTAATATTTATTCAAGTACTGAGCTCGAATGTACACAGTATACAAATGCATAAACGAATAATAATATAGATGTTTCGTTATGCTATTTAACCGATGCACTTTTTTTTTATTTTATCCAGACTATGATTTCTAGCTACATTTAAAAGTATATATAGTATTTCTTTAAAAACTTTCAGTATGTTCTTGTATTATTTCCCTGCTCTTTGGCATTCAAATTTTCTAAAAATCAACCAAATTTATTATGAAATACTGTATTTATACAACAAAAATATATACATTATAAACCAAACCGAGTAAGCCAAAAAAATTAACTGTGTTATTTATCAATCCTTATGTATATAGATTACATATAAAAAGGTGGTTATACTGCAGCAATCCTTAATTTTTCTTGAAACTTATAATGTATAAGCCCCCTATTGCAGTTTCAGGCATAGCTTTCGTCTCCTTCTTTAGAAAAAAGTTATTCCCGGTCTAATTCAAGTATATTTAATGGATTTTAAATTTAGTATAGAAAGATGTGGCACTAGAAGCAGGCAAAGAAAATACTTTTTGCATCCTTCAATTAATTTCACGGAGATGTGTAAAAAAATGTATAAAAAATTACCAACGAATTTCCTTCTTGTGTTGCTAAGATTTGGTTTGTATGAAAAACCACACTTAAAAATTAATAAGATGTTTAGCGCAAGAAATGCGGTTTTCCTTAAATGAGGTCTTAATATTCCATTTAACTACAGCCAAGGGAGCCTTATAATGTTAAACCAAAAAGAAAATATGATATTACCCATCTCCGCAATTTAACCTGCGAGCGATTTATTTTATTCACGTCATTTTTTTTGCAAAATTTATTTTCTTTAATACATTGAGTTATATAGTCGCTGAATAAGCTTATTTTTATAAAGCCTTATATGAAATATTAGTCTTTGTATTTTATATATATTATTTCAAGTTCTACAGTAAATCTGTACATTTATCTTGTGTTAAATAGTACTTCATTAATATTTAAACAATATAGCGGGGGTAGGTAAAAGAGTCTAGTGTCACCTATTTTACTTCCATGTTACATTTTCTTCGTAGTCTTATTATTGTACGCCATTCCATCGGCTATTATGACTATTTAAAGTGAAGTCCTACGAAATCATTAGAATTCAAAGGAGTTTTTTTATCAGTTTTAAGCCTGACCTTAGTTATAATTATGCTTATTTTGTATCAATCAATTATCTAATGCAAAAAGATTTTATAAGTACGTATATGTTTTTTTTATTACAGTTTTCACCATTCGTTTCATACTTTGTCTTTGTATCAAACATATTTACCACTTTCTCACCAACTCTCGTCTATTTTAAATATTGCAAATGATTTGAAATTCTTAGCCAAGTTTTAAATGTTCTTCGGAATAATTTTACGGCCATGTGGGTCATAAAAATGACTAAAACTTAATAAGTATTGTGTAATGAGGAGTTGCTCAGGTATTTTATTTAAAAAAATTAAAATTAAATAGCTTCACGCTATATCCCGCGCACAGCAGGGTAGGCAGAGGGAACCTAGTGTTAAGACACTCCGTTCCCCACTTTCCGCCGAATTCGGAGGCTTGCGTGTTAAGTGGCGGAACTTAACGCCGCGCTTTACCTCAACACCAGAGCGAAGAAAATGAAAATATAATTGCCACTCCTCGAGTGGGAATCGAACCCACAACCAGTCGCTTACAGTCACACTCTTGTGCCACTGGGCCACGACTGGCCACTGGTATTTAAATCACTATTAATAATCATCTATATAATCATCGTATAGTTTTAGAAAAAAATACACATTTTTAAGTATTATTCACTCACTTAGAATATGAAATACACTTAGAAAACTTATAAAAGTTTGAACGTAACGGGACTCGAATCTGTGCCTCTTCCAAACTTGGAAACTTCGATATTCCAACTATTTTTGGTGCTAGTTATAATTTCTAATGAATGCAAATATTAAAGAGTCATTCACTTAATATAAAAATTTAAACGGCGTAAAATAAAGAATAACATAGGATATATAGAATAATTTAGATTAGTGTTCATGATTAACTTAATATCTTTTATTTGCCATTTTTTTCTAGCGACGGTACGGAGACTATATACGTATATACGACTATATATGAGACGGTACGGTATTTGAGGTGAGACATTGTTTGTTTATTTGTGTAAATCAATGTTGTTAATTATCTCCAAAACTAATTCGATTTCGTTATGGATTTTTTTTCCAATAAAATGAATGCTTTGATAAGTAACGTTGCCACGGTTATTATTAAAACTAACTTTCTATAGTGATTTACAGGCAAGTGTATAAAGTATTCATGTTAATTAAATAATATTTTTCATTTATTCAACAATCTAAGACTTAGTAGAGGCTTATGTCTGGCTGTGGGCGTCGTCGCACGGCTGAAATGACAACGATGAAGAAAATTACGGCCAACACACTTAAGTGTTATAAAATAACTATAATAGTAGTAGTATAATAGTACTACTAGCCGAAAAAAATTAAAGGATCACAAATTAATTCCAATTTTTTTTGGGGTTTTTTAAGTGGCTGTATTACCCCCAAAAATGGTCGCAATGGAGTTTAAAAATCAGCATTAAGCTTTTAAATGAGAGCAGAGCATTTAAGCTCTAGTTTTCAAATCTTAAGACGAAAAAATATTCTCCTCTATTCTAACAAATACCGAAAGAAAAAAATCGAAATGACTTTTCAGCCGTTTACATATTTTATATTGATTTATTTTGTTTTACATTGAGTTATAAAGTCGCTGAATAAGCTTATTTTTATAAAGCCTTATATTAAATATTAGTCTTAGTATTATTGTGTTTAATTTTTTTGTGTAAAAAAAACACAATGCTTATATAATTATTTCTTTCGAAAATTGTTTGAAATTTGACAAAGTTAATCTTTTTTGGAGAAATAAACCACACACTGACCCTTACGTTTAATTTGATATAAACTTTTCTAATTCCACACGTTAAAGGTGATACTAATATTATTTAAAACCTAGCGACCTGCTCGCGGCTTCCCTTGCGTAAACTACGGGAATATAGGTATTTCGTATTTTCGGCAGCCTGTTTTCTCGCTTATGTACTGCTCAAATTTACAATTTCGATAAATTATATATTTTTAAGAATTTGATGAATACCCTTATTCACACACAGGAAATTGAAAAAAGACATTTTTAGAAAACGTATAAAAATTTGAATGCAGTGGATTTGATATCAAACCTTCATAGGTTCGATGCTTAGACGGTTTCAAATAGGCGTGGGTTTGAATCTCACTGCGTACAATTTTTAATCCGCTTCTAAATATGTATTTTACTTTATAAGTCATTTTTTTACTTTAGTAATTGAATTACTTGAAAAGTAATAATTTGAAAATAAATAAATGCCTATAGCATCAGGGATTCGGTACTAAGTTCTGTAGTTTCCGAGATTATCTGCCTCAAATAAAGAAACACACAAGTAGGTACTTACCTCTCTAAAATATTAGTGTAACGCTCTTTCGTCTTCCTCTGCACAATATTTAAGCAATATTGTTCTTTTTAAGCTTCACGCTGTATCCCGCACACAGCAAGGAAGACAGAGGGAACCTAATGTTATGATACTCCTTACTCCGTTTTCCGCCGAATTCTAGAGGCATTGCGTATGAAAAGGCAGAACTTGACGTCACACATTGCCTCGATACTAGACCGAAACCAAATATATCCACTACTAGAGTGGGAATCGAACCCACAACCAATCGCGTTTACAGTCACGTTCTGCGCCCTTGCACCACGACTGGCCTCAATAATATTTTTTGCATTATTAGAAAACGTTATTTCTATTTTATATTTTCATTTCACATATAGAATTCATAGCTCTCAAGCCGAGCTAGTAAAACAAGTTGTATGAAACTTGGCGTCTCTATGTCTGGTTACTCGAAGACATTTTATTGATAATGAAATTCGACATAGAAAGAAGTTATTTAATTACGTCGAGTAGTATTGATCGCTTTAGTTGAAGTGTTTGCTTTGGTGATGTGATATATATAATAATACGTATGTGGGCTGTCTGTCTTGTTTACAATTAAGGTTATTGGTTGATCAATAAATTTAAGTGGCTACAAGAAAGATATCTACTTTGATATAAGTTTCTTTTATGTTTTCATAGGTTTAATTACGCTTATAAGGCGTAATAAGTCATAAAAAGATACGTATAAGCTTAAAAGTTACTAATTTGCTATAAGCCATTCGAGTACATTCGAGTACTTAGATGTTATGAAGATCCAGTTTATGAAAGAATTTTTAGAAAATTGATAGTCTACAAATCACTATTTCGAGTAAAACTAAACTTAGTTCGTATTTAAAGGCATAAAGTATTTTAAAATAAACAAACAGGCAATGAATGAATTAAATTGGGACACCTTGTGTCACTTTCACAATGTCTCAAGAAACTAAATTTATTGTCCGTGACGAACTTAAATAGATGGCGAGGCATTTTTCTTTCTAACACTATCGCATCTACTAGAAAATATTCATAAATTTGTTTTAAGTACGGAAAAGTGTCTTTTAACGTTCAAATTTTATAGTCATAAAAACGTTATTCAACGTACGTTTTTTTTAATTTAGAAACACTAAGTAGAAGTATCTTTCTTTTGAATTATTTTTACTGTAGGATTCAAATATGCTTAACATAGTTAAAGTTTTCCTAAACAAAAATAGAAATAAAAATTTATAATAGTAACTATTATTGTAAATAAATAACATAAAAAGGAATATTGTCGAATTAGTTATAAAATGAATGTCTATCATAAATACAAGCATCTAGAGTTTGCACAGTGTTGTAATTATGAAAACAATAATATCCCGAAATCTTCCAATATAACGTATGCAAAAAGTTATCCAATTAAAATTTTCCCCTCTGAAAGGGGAAAGCCAAGAGAAGAAAATATTAAAGCATATAATTCGACATTTTTAATTAAAGCCGATATATCCACAAAATGGAAAAACAGGCACAGTATCGAATAATAAACATGCATAAATAAATGCATATGTTATCTGGTCAAGATTATTATTTCCTTGGCGAAATCTATAAGTGGCATACATTATGTTCATTGAAATATTATAAGCATATCGCATCAGTATACCCCTTTATTACTTTAACGGATGAGTATAGAATAAATAAAACAGCTTCACGCTTTTTGCGGAGTAGTCAGAAGCGACCTAGCGTCAAGACACTCCTTTCTATTCCCTACTACTGTGTTTATATAACATATCGCACAAAAGTATTCATGTTTAAAATTTTAAGAAAATATATCAACTTCAACATAAGTCTATAGGTGTATACATGCATAAATTTCAGACACCTATAGCGGGATTGCTCAAATTCAACGCGGACTAACGCAGTGAACTATGCACGGAACGAGGACAGAATGTGGACAATTTCACAAAAGCCCACTGAGTGAGACATTTCGCCATGATAGGCGTAAAGGAGGCTAATAAAACTGTACGCAAAGGTGGCGAAACCAAATGCGGTGAGGTGGCAATAACAAATGCCAGCTGCGGCTTTATTGCTGCTAATATGACGCGCCGCTGGGAAAAGAGATTGTGTGCTGATGACTTCAATATAGCAAATAATTTTGTCTTCATTATGTTACTAGAAGATATTTATTAACCTCGTAGTATAATATACGAGTATACGACTATATTTTAATACTTGTAACATAATACGAAATTCCTTTGAGCGATTAAATGATGAGAGAATGAGAGTAAACAGCTTATAGTGAGTGTTTTCAACGCAAACATGTTCAGACGTCAGATTTATGTTTTCTGGATCCATCTGCCGTGCCGTTTCGCATAATATTGCGGTCGGACTTGAAAAATAATAAAGGCAGAGATAAGGTTTTCGTCTGCTCCAAAAGAAACGTTGAAATTTACTTGGGACAATTTTATTTTTCATTTTCCACAACGCAAATATGAAGGAAAGCGTACAATTGGTGAGTTATATGAATATGCGGTTCCATCTAGATTCATAACATGGATATTTAATATTGTGATGTTTCATATTAAGTGACTACTATTTCAAGATTTATTTCATGCTTCATAAATTATTAATATTGTTTTCGTCTTTAAGAAATATAATATTATTTATATATTTTGAAAATAAATCCGCATACTACAAAATTTAAATGCACTCAATAAACATACATACATGCATCATAAGCTTTCTTGTAATTTATACAATACCTAGGTTGTCTTGGCATTTTTTTTTATTTTGTGACATTTGCTATCGACATCTTGCCTACTGTATGCGGGATGTTTTTAATTTCTGTCCTGTATCACCAAAGACAAAGCACAGCTTTGAGTTTCGTCACTTTACATGTAATGTCACGATATCGGGAGGAAAGTGGAGAACGCAGTGTCTTGACCTTAAGTTCTTTTTTTTTAATACCCTGTTATAAGTTAAAAAAATGATGTTACTTTATACCATGCATAGCTTTACACTATATAAAAATGTATACATTGAAAGAATATTTCATTTCTCGTAAATCTGGCTATACTAAACAGAATTAGTTTTTAAATTCTTCTGAATAAATATCGACTATTTGCTATTGCAAGTCATGTTGCAATTTGCAAGGCCTTCGTAGCACAGTGAAATAGCGTCTAACTGTAAACATTGGTAGTGGGTTCGATTCACGCTCGGGAAAATGATTATATATTCAACTTCTTATCATGGATCCGCTCGGTAAAGCACCGCGTTGAGCTTCGCCAATCAGCACACAAAACCTCAATTTCTAGCGAAAAGCAAAAAACGGAGTCATCTTGACACCTCGTTGGTTCTTCCTTCACTACCTCAATATACGAGAAAAAGGTTTTGAGTTCAAGCACCCAAAATGCTATGCATCTAAATAGACATATGACAGAGACCATCCCTATATGCCAATGAAATTCTACTTTTCCATTATAAATTTCAAATATATACCTACAACTCAATATTTTATAACTTCATATTCCATCTATCAACTTATATCGAAAGAATACTGTTATATTCCACGACAATATTGGACTAGAGATTAAAACATCCATAACATACCGAAGTAAAACGAAATAATAAAAATAGGTTTTACCGTAGCAAGTTTCTTCGGGCAGTGGAGCGGCAAGAGGAACCAATTTCTGAGCCGATGCGAACCGTTTTGTTGGAAATAGCTTTCCTTCAATCTGCATTTTCTTGCTGATTTACCAACTTTCATACAGAACGAGAACTTTCATGAGATATATTCTGTGCAGACAGAACTTCGACCGAGTCGACACATTAAGTTATTATTTAAAATTATGTAAGTTTACTGAAAATTTTCTAGTAATAATTGTTGAATATTTATTTTACAGTTAACGCGCTCGCGGATTCGCCTCCGTGAGCTACACTATGATACTTTTATTTTATTGTTTATTCGCTATATAATAAAACAATCTGCAATTATTTATTTTGGGGCCAGTCGTGGCGCAGTGGCATGAACGTGTGACTGTAAACGACTAGCAGTGGGAGCGATTCCCACTCGAGGTGTGGAAATATTTAATATTTCCATTTCCTTCGCTCTGGTATCAGAGGCAAAGCGCGGCGTTAAGTTCCGCCACTTATTTCGCGTGCAGAAACGTATAGACAAGCAGAAAAATAAATATTGTTTTGTGTTCTATTACATTAATAATTAACCACCATATTACTTTTCTCATACATCTCCTATATATAGACATACATAGATTAGTTATATTTTTATTATACGTATAGATTTTCAAATAAAAATAAAACCGCGAGAATATTTGATTTAATCACTCTATAAATTTCATACCAAATAGGACAAAAAAGTAATGGTTGTAAAATTAATTGATTACAAACGCTACACAGAGGTAATTTTAATTAAACTGATTGGTCTGCATTCATTTTTTTGATTTCGTTATAAAAATGTCATAACGGCTTTGTATACCAACTTGAATCAAACATGGTTAAATAATATTACATGTAATATAAACATAAAAAAAACGCTTTCATCTAATTACTTGTTGACTGAAAAGGTATAGAGTTTCCTCAGTAGGTAGGTAGGTCCATTTTAAGCCTCTTCTCGAATCACTCAATGGAATGAACGTGAGAGGAATTGCTGTTAAGGTAAACTATAAAATTAGATTTACAACTACAAATTATGTCTAAGTTTATATTCAACAGATAAATTAAATTTAATTTCATTGTACTTTACAGGACACTTGTAAAAATTTCCTAACTTAAAATCGCAAATATTAAATACTCATGTAAATTGGTATTAAAAATATGTTTATAGCTTTTTCCCGTATAGCACGTTAGTCAGATAGAACCTAGTATCAAGATCTCTCTGAGAGACTCTGCTCTCCACTTTTGGCCCGAAATTTAGACACTGTGTATGGCTCAATGATGTGCTTACCACAGCCAGATTAGAGCGGAAAAATAAAAATAATATATAGTCGCTTCCCTGAGTGGGAATAGAGCCGACAACTACTGCACTTAAAGTCGCAGACGCTGTTCTACTGCACCATGATGTCTTTAAAAAATATTTTTAAAAACTATTTTTAATTTAAAAGTATTAAGAAGAGTACAAAGCTCTAAAGTGTATGCGTATATATAGAAAATATCGCAACATTTAAAGTACTTTTGTATTTTGCATGTTACATTATTATAATTTCATTTGCTTGCAGTAAATATAACAAACAGTGTTCCCGAAAAATTGTTGTTCTTACTCGAAACAAGATAAAAGTTTTACAAATATCCTGTTATTTGGTTAGCTTTGATGGCAAAGGAGACTGGTCGAGTGATTCTGTTCAAGAGTTTTTAGCCTCTCTTGGCTTCTTTTTCCGAGTGCCATACAAATAATAACATGTATAACTTATATTTATAAGTAATAAAAATACATATACGTGATAACTGCTTGTAAATTGAAGGTATATGACAAAATTATTATTGAAGGGCGGACTTATTAATGTAAACATTTCTTTTTTAAGTTTAATTATCTTTTTGTTTGTGCATACTACTTTTAGAAACGTCATAACTGATTTAAATGCGGTTTGAATTTTTTATTTTGGTAATCTTCCCCTTAAAAATTGGTAATTATTTTATTTCAATCGGTTGATAAATAAAAAAGCTACAACGATTTAAAAAAACTTCAGCAAAATTGCTAAATTCTTTTATTAAATTGCCTGGAATTTCACTGTACGCAGGCAAAGCCATAAGCTGGTCGCTAGTATAAGAATATATTGCAAAATTTACTGCATTTCTAGTCTCATTTTGTATTATACTAAAGGGTATTGCGACTCCGCAGCACCCTTACGGATATGATTTCTGAGAATCAGGGTGTCCCGTTGCGTTTCCTGACAACGTAGAGGGGTCTTATTATGTCCATTATTTTTCGTATACCATATGGCTGGGGGATTCGGTAAGAAAGTGTGTTTAAATCATATGAAAAGTAATGTAATTTTTCCTTTACGATTTAAAAAAAACATTGCAAGTCAAGCAAAGTTAAGCAAATCTTGATAAGGTGGATTCGCGACATAAAAAATCATAGAAAAGACTTTAATTAAGGCTTAAGAATTACAACCAAAACGTCTTTCAACATGAGTATGAACTAAGTAAGGTTTTTAGTTTTTAAAGTTAAAGGCGTTCTGGCATGAAACTTCAACTTGACTGTAAGTTTTTCAATGCAACGTTTTTATATTGCCAAACCAACATCAAAGGTCTTATTTTTAATATGAAAGATAAGCTGAGGTTTTTATAAATATAAATTATAATAACGAAACCTAATCGACTATGTAAAATTTTCCCAGAGGGAAAAGCCAAACATCTGCAGTGCGACCATAATTCATTTATCATTAGTCTTTGATGAGTACATTCAAGGGCTTCTCAGAAAAATATTTCGACTAAGATTATGTAAGTAATAAGCTTGAAAACAAAATCACTTAGCTTTTAATAAAAAGTTGATTTATTAAAATAATTATGATAACAAATAATTAAAAAAATGTAATTACAGTCAAGAATAGGTTTGAAGTCATAAAAGCTAAACGATAAAGGTGTTAACAACAAAAGTTGTAACAGCCGTGTAAAATTTCGACATTGTGATATAAAAACATATAGCTGAAATAACTGAAACGGTAGATACAAAAAGTGCAGGAAGGCAGTAATACTGTTAGGAAACCATATTTTTGTGAAAAATTTCAATATATATTACCATATGAATGTAACTTTAAAAATAATAGTAAGAAGAGTGTTCAGTTGCGAAACTCAACGCCGCGCTTTCTCATAGGAGAAAATAATATATAATCATTCCCCCGAGTGAAAATCAAAGCCACAGCTATCGCGTTAATTTCGATAGAAGCTATACCTCTGCGCCACGAGGGCCTCATGTTATAATAAAATATTTGCAATCTTATTAGTAAATATAGATAGCTAAAATATTTTTAGTGGCCAGTCGTGGCCCAGTGGCACAAGCGTGTGACTGTAAACGACTGGTTGTGGGTTCGATTCCCACTCGAGGAGTGGAAATATTTAATATTTCCATTTTCTTCGCTCTGGTGTCGAGGGTAAAGCGCGGCGTTAAGTTCCGCCACTTAACACGCAATGCCTCCGAATTCGGCGGAAAGTGGGGAACGGAGTATCTTAATACTAGGTTCCCTCTGCCTACCCTGCTGTGTGCGGGTTACAGCGTGAAGCTGGAAAAAAAATATTTTTAAGTCTTCAGTTCCGGTTTCGAAAGATTCCGCACTTAAAATGCAAACTTTTATTGTATATCAATTATAATTTATCGCTTCAATCGTCTAGAGAATCAATATCATATTTCGATTTATTTGTCAATAAGATAACTTTTAAATATTTAAGTCACAAGTCCAAAAGTAAAAGCTCCCTCATTGAAAAGTTTCTAAAACAAGCAATTTTCTTCTCTAATTATACTTAATGTTTTCTAAGGACTTACCACATATGTGGTTTTAATAAGCTTACGATTGACTGACGCTTTCATGGGAAAGTATCATTGTTTCCTTCCTTTGTGTTAAGTATATAAGGAATCAATTCAACATTATTTGAAGTCAGAGCTAACACAAATCCGATTAGAAACGTTCATTAATGTTGTTACACATAAAAGGTACTTGTAAAAAGTGCTCATTCACCTGTTTATTTGACAAACAATTTAGTAATTGTATGTTTTTTTTATTAGTGTATATTTTATGGCACTTTTCATTATATTTAATGGAAAATATAAAAATATATAATTTTTGCGCATTTTTGATAAATGAAACCTCTATTGTCCGTAATAATGTAATAAATGCGAAAAGCAGGGTAAATAAAGGCTACTTTTTTTTAAATTCATCCTTTAATATCCTGAAATATAGGATGAAAATTAGTATAAAAAATATACACCGCTTTAAGCGAGAATGCGGGGCGTCAAAATTACGAAGCAGTAATAGTTGTTTAGTTCACGCAATCGAAGCCGCGAGTAGGATGGTAGTAGGTATATATAGGCTACGAAAAGCCGAACAAATTATGTACATTAAATTTTAAAGTTAGATTTATTGGTATTTTAACTACTTATATAACATTGTTAGATTACAACTAGCAATTATTTTAAGCGCATCCATTGCTACGAAACTACGTTAAAGAGACACTGGTGGTCGTAACAAACGTCGTTATCCTACATTTTGGGGTCAACAGACGAAGCGGCATCGGCGCGACACTGAGGCGGCAGCCCGTCGGTTCACTTCGGGCTATTACTTGATCAAAGCACAAAGTGCTCACAAAAAACCGATTGTTCATAAATTTTCATGTCATTCTATACGCAAAACTTATTTGGACTTAATACAATTTGAAAAGCGAGTAACTTGAAAGACATAAATAACTAAAAAGTAACGCTGATTCAATGACCCTGCAAATACTACACTGCTGTGAATTTTAAGAAAAATAATCTTTGTGAGTTGCGAATCGCTTAATTTTATATCAAGCTTTTCTTTTAGTCTATTTTTACATATAATAAAAATGTAACTGATCACTATCTAAACATGGAAGATATATAAGAGATATTCCATTCGCATTTATCAATGTAAGAGAAGCCAAAACAATTATTTTTAAATATTTTAGTTTAAATACAGTCTTAACTATTGTATTTGGGTAAAGTTCCCTTAATATTTAGTGTCTATCTTATTTCAAATACTTCATAAAATAAAAAGTATAGACAATTTAAATTATAAATTTAAACAAAGTTAAGTGAAAACGCAAGCAAGCGCTAAGAAATAGTTATAATCGTCTAGTTTACGTAGGCGAAGCCACGGGCAAGTCGGTACAAAATTATAAAAACCTAAATCTATTTATATTTTTATTTCTCATTTTAGAAATTCAAATTGGTTTTCCATATACCTTGGTTAAGCACTTATTTTACACAAGCTGATAACTACGTTGTTTTGCGACTCCGATAAGAGCACTCGGGCACGGTTGAAGCAGCTACACTTAAGAAGAGTATTATTGCTTGCACAGAGAATGTCTTCATGTGGGATAGCTGTTGTGAGAATAGTGTAATAATCTAGTACTTACCTACTACAGACCATAGTAATGTTTAAATGTTCAATAAAAAAGTTTGGTTTAATTTATTTATATGAATTTTATTATTTTTCTTATCTCAAGCATTACAATTTGTTAGTCTTTAACTAACACTACAAGTTCAAATAAAACTCGAAATAAAATTTTGTTAAATTCTTTTATAAAGTCTTTATGGAACTGAGGAATTTTCTAACGGAATTCATGATAAAAAATAACTTTCAGATTTCCTGATACTCTTCTTTAAATATCTACTGCTTTAACCCAATTTTTGTAAACAAAAGTTTAACTAAAAATATATTATACTAAGTAACAGTATAAATCAATCTTTATCCAAATAATAAATTATACTAATTTATCGAAAACATTACATCACGAATTTATATCAACAGCTCAACGTGAAATATTGTAGCAGCTTTTTGAGACGTAGTTTATTATTCAGATTATGCATATTTGACAGCGAGCCGTCTACAACGGCAGATCGCTCGTTGGTTATTCGTCTTTTGTCTTATTTTATTATGCCATTATTCGGTGCCGGCTATAAAGGCTAGCGAGACAGTTTGTCTGCATGTTCCGGGATTTCTCGCCCTTGTTTATCTGGTTGGGGTAGTTAGCGCGGAGTGGCGGCTCGCGCCCCGCGGCAGTGCTTCCGCAGACCGCCTAGCGATGGCACGCGTTCTGTTCCCCCCGGCCAATAATACGTGCGCTCGGGAAAAACATAGGTGAACTTCTTTACCCAATATACTTTACGTCTTTGGAATTTTCTTATGAACAATGACTCTTTTTATACATTTATATTGTGTTATATGGATAACGCTACTCACGGCCTGCTGCAGTACGACAGGTAAGCACTGAATGCAATTAGCATTTTTATTGAGTTTACCGGCAACTTGTGAAAAAGTTTTTTATTGATTGGAAAAATATATATCAACTATTTAGTTGCGTTTTGTCTTCTAAAGTTATTTTGTAAAATTTGTTTGCTATATAAACAGCTTATTTTGTTTATTTGTATCCTTACCTATATATCTTTGTATTTATGTTTGCATGTTAGAAGGCTTATGTAACCTTCTATTTTTTTATTATCATGATTATATTATATAAAATTGCAACACGTTTTTAGTTATCAAATAATAGCATTATGTAATTAATAGTTCACGCTTCAGGCTTTTTTTTGAATAGAGTTTTTCAGTTCAGTTTCAGTCCGAAATCAAGACATTGCGTGTTAAGCCGCGGAACTCAACACCGCGCTTTGCATTTGGTACCAGAGCAGAAAAATTAAAATAATTTAAATAATAAACCGAGTGGGAATCGAACCAACTCACCCCGCCCTGACACTATGTCATTATAGCCTCTTATTTCTGAAATGTATAATATTTTTGTCATCATTTTACTACAATAAATTTATCATTTTAGTATTATTTAACCAAGCATCCTTATAGATTTAATATATAATTTGATGATATGCAAGAAATTTATATATAATATGTATTAGATTAAATATGTATGTATATAAACAAAACTGAATAGTGTAGATATTAAAGTTAATTAAATTATTAAGCCTAAAAAACTTCAAGATAACTTACAGATTCTTATAAGTTATTATTTATTATTTTAAATTTACTACATCATTTTGAAATAAATATATTTTAACCATTTTAACTACAATAGATTCGCTCACATTAGATTTAGTCCATTCGAATCGATTCAAATGTTCGAAACATTGGGTTTTCTGAAAATGTATTTTCAAATACTTTTAGTATTTGACAATTAATCCTATTAAAATAGTTTTAATTCAGAATATTTATTAATCGCAAAAACAAAAGATCTTATTATTTACTAAATCATACAAACAGCTTCCTATTAATTTTATCTGTACACAATGTTATAACTTAAAAGATCTTTGACCCCTACTCGGATAAAGGTTAATATAAATAATAAATGCTTTACATAGCGAACAACAAAGACATTTGTTTTCTTAGCATTGATGTGAAGTATTTTCTACGGTTCTCAGCATTTGAGTCAACTCTGTTATTTTAATTAGAGACCCCAAAATTTAATTTGATAAACATTACGTCGGTGAATAAAGGTGGTCTAAATTATAACCCAGAGATGACGACTTCTCTCAAGAAAGGGAGGATTCCTTAAAAGTAAGATTTATTCAGAGGGTTCGAGATAAGAAGCTCTTGTATTTCTTTAATATAATTCAGTTAACAAGGGGAGGAAGCACAAACAAAACGGACAGGGGTCGATCTGTGAGTCATTCGCGGATATCTGTTGGCATCTCGACAGTGACAGATATGGATGTGCTTTATTATTGCAATGTACAACGGAAGCTAAGAATTTTATTTCCTTTTTCTACACGCTTCATGTTTTTTTACTTCATAGCAGAGTAGTTAGAGTACATAGTGTAAAGATACTGCCTTCTCCACTTTCCACCCGAAATTGAGACATTGCGTGATACATGGCGGAGCTTAATGCCGCGCTAACTTTTGGTACCGGGGAAATGATAATAATATATAATCACTTACCCAGGAGGTAATCGAACCACAACCATCGCGTTAATAGTCAGACGATGTCACACTGCGCTACGGTGGTCTTTTATAAATCTCAAAATACATATTTAATAATAAACATAATAGAATATCTCAAATCAGGGAAAAGCTGCAAGAAAGACTGATGCCCTTAGGTTAAGATTGCCCACCCCGTAAATTTATTATGAAGAATAAAGAAAATACAGTCTATTTAAAAATATTAATTCCTTTGACATTATTTGACGTCAATAAAAAAACTTCAATAAAAAAAACATCGTTCGAAATGCAATCTTAAAGTCATGCGATATCTTGACCTATAAAACTTAACAATTCTGCTAATAATAATGTAATAGAAGTTCAATTTCTTATTGAAAACACACTGCAAGCCCCTTACAGAAATAGCAATTGATTTTCTCGGTACAATATTATTTTAGCGACTTTTTCAATTTCCTTGTTTACCTCGTACTTAATAAATAAATCGTATTTTTTTAACTATAACGAATATAACCTTTTAAAATAAGAATATTTTGGTAATTTAAAAGCTAATTTGTTATTTATTATAAGTAGCATCACGCTGTACCCCGCACACAGCAGGGTAGGCAGAGGTAACCTAGTGTTAAGACACTCCCATTATCCACCGGATTCTGGAAGCATTGCGTGTTAAGTGGCGGAACTTAACGCCGCGCTTTGCCTCGACACCAAAGCAAAGAAAATGGAAATATTAAATATTCACACTCCTAAAGTGAGAATCGAGCCCACAACAAGTCGCTTTACAGTCACACTTTTTGCTTCTGCGCCACGACCGGCCCCATGTAATGTTGTTTATAATAAGTAATAAATATTTTTCTTTGACTTACAAGATATTTGATAAGTATTTGATTTACATGATAGAGCCTGCGTTTCTAGTTAATACTAGCAGTGCCCGCAACTTCACCCGTGTACAAGTGAACTAAAAGATATAATTCTAGAATAAAAGCAGCCTCAGTTAATTAAGCCTAAGTTATCTAGTTTCTATCGGTCCTGCCGTACAAGAGATTAACCAGAACAAACAGAAGTCAGACAGACAGACAGATAAAAATTGTAAAAAAAAATATTTTTATATGTGTACCGCATACATATATGCATTTAATAAAAATTACAAACAGACACTCCATTTTATTTGTATAGATTCACTGATAAGAATATATTAGTTGCAAACTACTTCACGTTATTACTTTGTATTATACTGCACAAACAATTTTTTTACGTACATATATGACGATTGTAAAATGTTAAACCTTGTTTTGTCTCGTCTACCTATATTATCAAAGGAACATTACATGACAAATTTCTACTTTCTGCTCCTATTCTTTTGGGCTATGTCGTCTTTCTGTCACTCAACCGTTACAGAAGAGGTTTAACAAGTCTGCAGATATTCATATATATATATATATATATATATATATATATATATATATATATATATATATATATATATATATATATATATATACCTACCACCACTATACCTGATTCTTAATTTCGACGGCCCGCGTTTTGGATTCAGTTAAGCGGTTTCTATACAAATCCAGCTCTTCAGCACATATTTCAGTTCTTTAGGGATTGATTTCTAAAATAAAGTAGTCTGGGTATTCAACTATCATCATTCCGAATTTCATCCAAATTGTTCCGGTAGATTAGCCATGCGGCACAGACGTACCTGAACATATTAATATAACTATTGCTTTTCAACAATTTATCTTAAAAAAAGAACGAAAACATTAAAAAAGTTTCAACTGATATTTTTTATTTCCAATAAACATATTTCACCTGTTACTGTGTGGCAGTGTGGCAACGTCTGTATACGCAAAGAATGTGGGTTCGACTACCGACCGCTATTATTTGTTTAATTATTTGTTTCTCTCCGCTCTGGTCAAAAGACAAAACGCCGATGCAAAGTCTAACGGAGTGTGTAGACACTGGTTTCTCTTTGCCTACCCTGATATGAAAAAAACGTGTGATGTTAACAATAAACATATTTTACTGCACAACAGCTGCAGCATAATATACATCTTTCTTATGATTTATATAGAACTTTAAGATTTTATAGCACAATATAAGTTAAGAATACATAAAGAGTTTGCGAATAGTGCGTTCTCACACAGAACTGCATCTAGTAAATCACTATAGTTTTTGTTAACACTTAATAACCAAAAAATGAAACACTATTCTTTAATAAAAAATACCTATAAATATAAAATAACTGAATATTTTTTGTTAAATCGCTACAACACTTTTGGTACAAGATATATCAATCGATAATGTTTTAGGAAAGCATCTGGAAGCGATGCCACAGATAGAAATTCGGATACGTTAAGTCCCTCTGCGTCGGGGGTTAAAAATAATATAATCACTTTCAAAGTGGGATTCATACAAACAATACAGAATTTTTCATATGATATAACAAATTATTGTTAATTTGTTTTACTTTTAACAGCCAATTATTCTCATATGCATCCATTCATATTGTACGATCCACTAAATTGGCTTAACTGGCTCGCTTTATTAGCAGAAACAATGGGCAGAATACATTCATATATTTAAATTAAATATTAGATGTTTAATCTAGTATGTAGCGTAGTAAGAAAACGCCCGTAGCGGTAAAATCCATACTAATAATATAAATACGAAGGTCTGTCCGTCTGTCTGTTTGTTACGCTTTCACGGTTAATCTCCTGATGGAATTCGGTATGAAAATAGTTGAAGATACAGTGTCAAACATGGGCTACTCTTATTCAAAAATTAAGCCCTAGAGTTTTGAAATGGAGGATAAAAGTCTAAGCTGGAACGATTTCGATGAATTTTCTCCCGAAGATAAATGATGATACAAGGGCAGACATGGGCCTTCTTTTAAAAAAAAAAAACAACTCTCCTGAAATCGGGTATGAAAATTGTACATCAAGTGGATGAAGCCACAAGCGGATCGCTAGTTAAATATAAGATGTTTAATTTATTATGTCACATAATAAGGCAACGCCCGCAGTCATAAATACAAATATTTCAATTATAATAAGTCATATAAATATATTCACATGGACTAAACTGCTAACAAACTTACAAAAAACATATAAGTAAGTACTAAGAAACTCGGGTAGGTACGTTTTTTTAACTTAAAACTAAAAGGAATTTTAAATTTCCTTCAAGTTTTATATTGTGTGAGAGATAGAAATGTTCTACCTATATTCAAATTTTAATATTATGAAGCATTTGAAACGTAGGTGTTACTATATATAAGATATAAATGCAAAATTTTCATTTCATCTTTATACTTCAGTACTACATATATTTACTTCATTCTACAATTTTATTTCAACGTTTATGGCTTTTCGGAAATTATTATTAAATTTTACTCTTAAAATATGATTTATTGTCTATTTACAAATTACCTATAATATTACTATAGAAGTAAATCTCTCCGTTCACCACTTTCTGCCTTTTATCTAGATTAAGAAAATAAAAATATTTACATTTGTCCTAAACATTTTTAAAGTGTTATTCAAACATTTATAAAATTGGTAAATGGGATTCGAATTCGCTCTATATGTAGAATACATGGCTTAACGATCAGTTCGCATTAAAGGTTTCAAAGAGGTGCGAGTTCAAATCTCGCTCCGTTCATTTTCAAATGTATTCTAAAAGCGTTTACCAAGTGTTATTCGCAATCACAACTTTATCTTGCACTTGCTCATACAGCTTATCAGCACAAAAACGGGGTCACTAAAATGGTTACAAAACCCGAATGTTATTATTTTGCATTAATTATTAATAATCAAGTAAGGCCAGTCGTGGCCCAGTGGCACAAGAGTGTGACTGTAAACGACTGGTTGTGGGTTCGATTCCCACTCGAGGAGTGGAAATTATATTTCCATTTTCTTCGCTCTGGTGTCGAGGTAAAGCGCGGCGTTAAGTTCCGCCACTTAACACGCAAGCCTCCGAATTCGGCGGAAAGTGGGGAACGGAGTGTCTTAACACTAGGTTCCCTCTGCCTACCCTGCTGTGTGCGGGATATAGCGTGAAGCTATTTAATTTTTTTTTTAATTAATAATCAAGCATTGACTAGCACTTGTTTATTATTATATTTATCTAACTTTTCAAAAAAATATGCAATAAAAATTATATAAATAAAAATATTATTCCGAATATAAAAGAACAGATACCCAACTTATATTTATCGCGTGTATGTTATAGCTTTTTGTTGATAGTAAAACTGAATACCACTTTTATAAAACGCGAACACAACTTTGACCGTTGTTCCAGAAATAATACTTCAAAATATTTTTATCGACCATTTTTTTAGCTTCACGCTTTTTCCCGCATATCAGGATAGTCAAAGAGAACCTAGCGCCATACACTCCTCCTCCACTTTCCGCCGCAGTTCGAGACATTGGGTGTTAAGTGACGGAAATCTATGCCGGCTTTGTCCCATTCACTACTTTTTCTTTTTTTTTTATGGAATAAAGGAGGCAAACGAGCTGAAGGCCCACCTGGTGTTAAATGGTTACCTTCGCCCATAGACATCCGTAACATTAAAGTTATGGATGCGTTACCAGCCTTGGGAATGTAGGACAGAAGGAGGGAGGAAGGACGGGAATAGTGGGAATAGGGAGACCTGGCTTACATGCCATCGAACCGGAACACATCATAAGATATTTGGCGGTTCGTCTTTGACATGATAGTGGTCGCGAGCCAGTCGGAGAACGAATCTCCTACCACCAAACTACTGGGTTACCCGCCTTTTACGGGACGCTACCCAGCGGCGGGGGGGAGTTGTATTCTTAACCCGTCCCCCCACGGGACAAAACTTTTATGAAAAGAAATTAATTTAATAAGTTATCATTCTATCGAGTGGGAACCGACGTCGCTACTAATCGCGATTATAGTCAAATGCTGCCCCACAATAGTAACTTCACTACCTAACACTAACAGAGCAGAGTCAGCAGAGGGAACCTAATATTTAGACACCCCATTCCTAACTTTACGCCGAATTCTAAAAGCTTTACGTGTTCAGTGGCGGAACTCAACGCCGTGCTTTACCTTGAATATATAATGTGAAAACAATACGATACATTAAATATTGCAATTTCTCGAGTGGGAATCAAACCCACAACCAATCGCGTCTACAGTCAAACTCTGTGCCCCTCTGCCACGACTGTCGAACATTGACGGCTTCATTAAGTACATAATATGAAAAAATATGCATACAGTGAACTAAATAGTTAAAAACATTGCTGCCCAGAGGGATTGCAGAGATACGTATATCCAAAGTACGTTCACAATGACATTTTTTGACTGATGGATACTGAATTCAATATGAGGACACTTCAAGCGCAGATTTAAATGATCTGTATTTACCACGTTGGGTATTTTTTAATTATTGAATGTAAAATAATATTTGAAAGTAAAATAAGTGAATTGTAATTTGTAGGCACTTGACATGAATTAATTATGCTATCTGTAATAAATTTTATTATTTTAATATTTATTATTTGCGACAATGATCTGGAATTTAATTTGGACTAACTATTAAAACATTTATTAACAGTTTCAGTAAAATTTATAATTATTTTAAGTATTATATTACGTTGGTAGGTATATTAGGATTATTACGACGCAGTGGACCATGTCTGACTGTAAACGCGATGTTTATGGATTCGATTCTCACACGTAGGCATGATCTTTCCTTTTCCGTAGGGACAAAGAGCAGACTCTTTGTCCCTACGACAAAATGCGGCGTTGAATTTATTCTTATAACAAAGAATGTTCCGATTTCGGACGGTAAGTAGTGAGCGTAGTGTCTTGACACTAGGTTCTCTCTCACTACCCTGCTATGTGGTAAAAAGCGTTAAGCTGTTAAAATATATTGATTAAAAATGGCAAATTCAACTATACATGCTCCAAGCAAGTAATTTAAGTTTTTCATGAACAAACAACCGGTAACAGCGGTTACTAAGAATTTTATTACGTTCTGTAGACAGGTTTGTCAAAAGAAATTTTCCATTTTACTCGCACAGCATCAAAGAAGTTCACACACATTTTGTTCTAAAATAATGGAGGTATTGCCGAATTATTTAATATGAATATTTATAGCACAGAAAAAATTATTTCATCCTTCACAATTTACTTAGAAATTTTATTATTTGCGATAAAAAACGAATAGGGAAAATGTAACTGACACATTCAAAACAAATGAAGTGACGTAAACTGCGTCTGAGGGCTTTGACATATCTATGTATATATGCTAAAGCCCGAGCGAAGGAGTACACACAAATAAGATTATTATTTAAGTAGACTCTGGTAGACTGTGTATATTTTTAGTGAGATAATTTTTCGATGATTAAGGAACAATTATGACGGTCGTGGCGCACAGTACACAAGAAATACCGCGTATCGTATTAGTTAATAAATAAAAATCGTTTAAACTTAAAAAAAAATCTCGCTTGACGCTATAGACACAGGAATAGATTTCCTATGTCAACGGAGTTAACTGTCCGTGTTAACGGAGTCTCTGTCTGTTGCATTTCAATCAAATTGAAGTCATTCCGTTTTATGACTTACAAGCTTAAAGTAACGCCTTATCTATCTAAACAGAGCAGGAAAATGAAATCAATTCAAATATAACTACCACTACCAACCGACTGAGGATGAAATTGACAGTATTTTTTGTTTGCTCATAGATAATCGATAATGATCATTACAAAATATATTACCAGTGGGAATAAATATTTGAATTCGCTCCTAGTGGGTTCGATTCCCACTCCGGAAATTGATTATGTTTAAATTATTTTAAAATTAAAACAAAACGCGGCGTTGAGTTATACCACTCAACCTGCAATGTCTCAATTTCGGGTGGAAAGAGGAAGACGGAGTGACTTGACACTAGATTCGGTAAATAAAAAGAAAAGGTAAAACGCGTAGGTAAAAAGCTAAAAGGAAGTTAATGAAACATTTTAATAAGTACAGTACTGAAGTACCTACTTGTCTTTGTACGTTATAATATTTGTTCACTAAAGTCGCCATTCTTTTGCGTAACAACTTCAGAAACAAGTGAATTGTACGTATTCTTACTTTGCATAAAACAAAACTTTTCTAAATTGGTTTTAAGGTTTCGCAACTTTTTCCATAAATTAATCATACAATATTTTATTCCTTGTTTTCTTTGTAAATATACACATTTTAATTAACACAATAAATTGGATGTCGAATTAAAATGAGATTTATTATATTAAAAAAATACAATCTTAGATTGTACCGTATTTAACAATGCATAGAGTTAATAAAGCTTCCAAGATGTTTAAAAAGTTCAATACTAAATTTTACTTTAAACCTAAAGAAGTATGCCTACTTTGTACTACTTACTGCTTCACTTTGCGCTTCACTTATTATCAATGTGCGAGAATACTTTTGATCTATTATTAAAACACTTTCAATAGAGATTTTCTGTAAAATTACTTTTTGTATAAAGTATAATGAAAATCC
The DNA here is from genome assembly GCA_019049465.1 of Dryas iulia moderata. Taxonomy (NCBI): domain Eukaryota; kingdom Metazoa; phylum Arthropoda; class Insecta; order Lepidoptera; family Nymphalidae; genus Dryas; species Dryas iulia. The sequence continues at coordinate 6,533,223 of CM032419.1, read as the reverse complement.
ATTCGTTACTCAAAATTTGAGGGCATTGTATGCCTACTGCGGAGTTGGACAGCGTCTGAGTGTTAACGATGGTAATAGGTTCGACTTCCACTCGGGGCAATGATTGCATATTATTTTTGCTACGAAATGCTACGAAACTTAAAATGAAATGTTTGAATTTCGGGAGCAAAGTAGAGAACGGAGAGTATTGACTTTAAGCTCTCTCTGACTACTTGCTATGCGGGATAAAGCGATAAGCTGCTTATTATTTAAAAATTGAAATACTGCTCTATTTTATTTTGGAAGCTAAGTCAGACAGATTTATAGACAGAATAAAGTCCACATAAAGTGAAATTCGTTGAGCAATACCGGCTTTTGCCAATTAGAATTATGCACAAGAAAGATTTATTATATTGCAAACTTTAACCTTAAGTTTTTATGAATACATTTCATGATTTACAGGAATTCAAATATTTTGTTATTATTTTCATAACATCGTTTCACAGTACAGAATTGCTGGCCTACTGCGCTATGCTGGCAAGTTATTAATACCGTTTATATCTATTTATAGAACTATTTTTATTTGTTCGGTGTAGGTTGTCTTTATTACTAAAGATAAAAGCGGCTAAAAATAACTTAGAAAATATAATAGAAAGCATTTAAGATACAAATAGCTTAAGGAATATTCACATTAATGGTTATTTATAAATAATACTTTTATATAAGTATATATAAAATAAGTACTTAATTTGACCCTAAGATTCATATGTTTATTTTTATCGTAGAAGTAAATATATATGCAAGATTAAATCCACAACATTTGAAAGACAAAAATAAATTATAAGTTATAAGTTTGAGGCCGTCTTGGCGCAGTGGGACAGCGTCTGACTGTAACGCGTTATGGGTTCCATTCCCACTCGGGGGAAAGTTTACATTTAAATTATCATATTCACTATGGTACTAAAGACAAAGGGAGGAGTTGAGTTCCGCCTATCAACACACAATTATTCGATTTCAAGCAGAAAGAAAACGTGTAACTAAAAAAAAATAGCCATACAAAATCAAAACCACGACCTCTTTGAGAAACAAAGCCACTAGTCATAAAATAACCTATACGTATTAAAATAATTATCTATTTTGTCGTTGCACCATTACGCCATTTGACTACTTCTTTTAACCACAGATAACTAGATCAATTACTGCTTCACCTACTCTAGTTCGTATTGATAGATGTTTCCGACGGAAGACGAAAATTTGATAGCACCGCCCGCCCACGCTCTTACTACCTGTAAAGAAATAAGGGTGAAGCCTCATTTATTATTGGTTGAACGCAATCTATTTTAGTTATTTATGATTGTTAGTTATATAAATTTTGTAATCTTAAATGTATAGTATTATTATAAATGCGAAAGTCTGTCTGCCTGTTACGCTTTCACGACAAATCTACTGGTCCGATTTGGATGAAATTCGGAAAGAAAACAATTGAAGATTCAGGGTCCAACAGAGGATACTTTTTTTAAAAAAAATCAGTCCCTAAAGGGTTGACATAGGGATTAAAAGATTGTATGACAATTCGAAAATGCTTTACCAATTTCGATAAAAATTTCTCAGAAAGATAGTTAATAACGTAAGGTAACATAGGTTTTCTATCTTCTCCAAAACCCAGGTTATCCAAAACTAAGGGGCTGAAATAGGGGATGGAAATTTGTATGAAAAAATTATAAAGAAACTGTTTGATTTAAAAGAAAACGCTTTCTGTGGAAAATTAGAAACAGCAATAGATATAAAGTTGCTATAAAACGAATCGTTAGTTATATATATTACATAAAAATAAGTATTACTCGAAGTACGTTAAAACTAATAACAGTAAACATTAAAAAGTAATGTAAAAATGTAGATTATTTTAAAATAACTTTGTAAGCAATAAAGCATTCAAGAAGAACATAAACTTAAAAGCTCTACCGCATTCAGGGATAATAGTAAGTATCAATTATTCATCTGTATCGATAATGGAACAACCTTGTCGTCAGAAGTGTGGTTGTCAACGCGCCCGGTAATGGTATATATGTGTTCCTAAAACAAAAACCAATCCTAGCTAATGTGTCGATAAGATGATAGAGAATCTGTTACAGATGATTGGAAGCAACGTAAATTACGCGTAATATTATATTACATGTTGTATAAAATAAGTACAAATTTGTGCACATTTGCACATTTGCTTTCGAGCAGAGCTTCAACTTCACGCTTTTTCCTATATAACACTAGAGAGAACTTAATATCAAGACATTCCATTCTTCTCTCTCCGCCTGACATCGAGACATTATGCAACGAGTGGTGGAATTTTTGATAAATGAAAATAATTAAAATACAATCATTTCCGCCAGTGGGACTCGAACCCATCTCATATGTTTATATAAAACAATTCAAGTCGATTGACTTATTTGAATAATATAGTCTATATAAACATTTTTAGTTATAGTAATAGTAAACCCTAAAAAGTTTCACTACATTCACCAAATGCTATCATGTTAAAAAAGGTTTTAGCTAATATGTCATACCTTACTTCTTATTATTTTCCTTATTTCTCATAGTTCTATATCAGATGTTTCAGCGTTTAAAACTAATACATATATTAAGATGTTCAAATGCAGTAGTCCTGGAGATTCACCAGTTGATATTATATTATTTTTTTATTAAATCTAATCCATTTAGTATAGGCGACAGCCATGGCGCAGAGGCACAAAGTGTGAATGTAAAGCGACTGATTGTGGGTTTGATTCCCACTCGAGGTGTGGAAATATTTAATATTTCAAAAAGTAAAAAAAATAATAATAATCAAATTAGTTGATACTTTGATAAAATTTGAACCTTTTTAGGAGATGAATTTCGCAAATCTCGTTCTTAGATGAAATGGACTATTCATAAACTAACCTGTCAAAATTCATGATCATACGTCAAATAGTTTATACGGTACTCCCAACCCGTTACCTTGCAGATACCTAATACAATACAAATGTATGGATACTCGAGTAAATGAACTGAATACGTCAGATTAGTAAAAAAGTAAGATATAGTGGGATAGTCAGAAAGAAGCTAGTGTCAAAACACTCTACTTTCAAGCCGAAATCTAAACATTACGTACGAAGCTTCACGCTGTATCCCGCACACAGCAGGGTAGGCAGAGAGAACCTAGTGATACTCCGTTCCCCATTTTCCGCCGATTTTTGGAAGCAATGCGTGTTAAGTGGCGGAGCTTAACGCCGCGCCTTATGTCGAAGCTAGAGCAAAGGAAATAGAGACATTAAATGTTTCCACACGAGTGGAAATCGAACCCACAACTAGTCGTTTACAGTCGCACGTTCGTGCCACTGTAGAACGACTGGTCCCACTCAGAAATTGCGGCTTGTCTTAAGTAACAAGGCGGAGAATTGAAAATAATATATAATCATTCCCTCGAGTGGCAATTTAGTTACTACTAAATATTATATTGATAACCTAAAAAGTATAGTGCCTATTATCCTCGTGTCAACATCATTACATATACTGTAATACAATATACTTCCACATTATATTGGTCGTAGGGATAAAGGAATATAGCCTTACCATGTTACTACGAGTATAATGTCTTACTGCCTTCGATGTTTTGTGGGCTCTTTTGATTTTTTCCGTTTGATTTTTACCAAGTAGCCTGCGATTACTTACTTACTCTAAATTTAGCACATTTAAAAAAAATCTTTGTGCTTTTTCTTTTTCTTTACAAGGACTTGCCCTTTTTTAAATTTTAGAGGCTATAAATTAAAATGATAGCGTGCTATAGTCGCACGTCTAATTAACCTATTATACTATATACACAAGAGGACAATAATTTAAAAAATACCTAATGAGTTACCATGTAAGCATGTATCTTTATAAAAATTTTGAAAAAACCCACGACGGTTTAATTGTAATTGAAAAAGGATAAAATAACTAGAAATCCCCCGCCTAAAAGAATATATGTAACAAGATGATGTGGACGACTTCGTCGGAGCTGCCATTACTTTAAGTTTGCTAACTTCTCCTAGGTTTTCATGCTGTTGAAACAGGTTTGGGCAAAAATTAAAACATTAATATGAATTTACAGTTTTGATAACTAGTATTCCTTTTAAAAACTTTAAGAACGAAATCTATACTATTAGCTACTATATTTAAAATAGAGGTTGCAACTGGCAGCCCCCGACGAAGTTGTCCCCATCATCTCGTTACATATATTCTTTTAGGCGGGGGATTTCTAGTTATTTTATCCTTTTTCAATTACAATTAAACCGTCGTGGGTTTTTTCAAAATTTTTAATTTTGTTTTTTATTTTAAACTTTTTAAAGTGAATAGATACTCATTATATATTATTACACAATTTCGAAATACTTTATAATTAATCTTCATGCAAATCCAAAAGAAATTATAAGCTTTCTGGTTATCAAATACTTATTGCAGCGCCTGGCAGATTGTCACCGTAACATTTTCAGGAAATTTAAGTCTAACCAAATCAGTGAAAACCACAAAACCCACTAGTAGTTTTGATTTAGAACAAACTAATTTATACTGGAGCGTCCCGTGGTAGTTCGTGATATGGCATATAAAAACACGCAACAATTAAACCTGAACCTATCACAGAAAACCGCATCTAAATAGGTTTCACACAAAAAATACAAGCAAATGCTTACTGCAGCGCCTCCTGGTGAGGTGTCACCACAACACACATACGAGAACACGCGCTAATTAAGCCTCATCCTATTTTTGATAACTGCATCCAAATCGGACTTATAGTTTGAACTTTGCATAATTAAATGTTTAATGCAGCGCCCCCTGGTGAATTCTTAACGTAAAAAAGAACCTAAAAACTTACACCAAGTAAAGGTAAATCTAATACTAAAAACTCTGCCCTATCGGACTAGTAGTTGTGGTTTTGTTTTAAATATTACAAAAATGTTTACTGCAGCACCCCCTGGTGAGTTAACACGATAAAACATATCCAAGAACATGCACTAATTAAACTTGAGCTTATCACTGAAACTGCATCCAAATCGAATTCGTCATTTTAGCTTTGCACAAACAATATTTTACTGCAGCGCCCCCTGGTGACTTGTCACCGTAATATAAATTTAAAAACATGCACTAAGCAAAGCGGAATCAAATACTGCAAACTCTTTCCAATCGTACTAGTCGTTTTGGTTTTACACAAAAAATGAAAGCAGCTACTTACTGCAGCGCCCCCTAGAGAGTTGACACATACATGAAAATATGCACTTAGTAAACAGACGTGAAACATATATGAAAATATGCACTAAGTAAACTTGAATCTATCATTGAAAACTGCATTCAAATCGGAATCGTAGTTTTAGTTTTACACAAACAAATGTACTTACTGTAGCGCCCCCTGGTGTGTGGTCACCGTAACACATATATGAAAAGATGCACCAATTAAACGTGAACCTATCGTTGAAAGTTTCATCTAAATCGGACTAGTAATTTTTACTCTGCATAATCAAATGTTTACTGCAGCGCCCCCTGGTAAATTTTCACCGTAACAAAAAAAACAATTATCTTAAAATATGCATTAAGCAAAGCTGAATCTAGTTCTGAAAACTCTATCCAATCGGATTAGTAATTTCGGTTTTAGACAAATAAATACAAGAAAAAAATTAGTTTTACACAAAAAAACTCAAACAAATGCTTACTACAGCGCCCCCTGATGAGTGGTCATCATAACACATATATGAAAAGACGCATCAATTAAGCCTGAACATATCCTTGAAAGTTTCATCTAAATTGGACTAGTAGTTTTTGATTCGCATAAACAAATGTTTACTGTAGCGCCCCCTGGTGAGTTTTCCCCGTAACAAAAAAAGAAAAATCTTAAAATATGTACCAAGTAAAGCTGAATATTTTTCTGAAAACTCTTTTCAATCGGATCAGTAGTTTCGGTTTTAGACAAATAAATACAAAAAAAGTACAAACAAATGCTTACTGCAGCGCCACCTGGTGGTTTGTCACGATAAAACACATCTAAGAACATCCACCAATTAAACCTAAATCTATCACTGAAAATCGTATCGAAATCAGACCACTATTTTTTGAGATAATTGAAAACATTCGTTTTCACGTAAAATGCTTACTGCAGCGCCCCCTGGTGAGTTGGGGCGATAAAATATATCTAAGAACATATGCCAATTGAGCCTGAACGTATCATAGAAAACCGTATTAAAATCGGACTTATAGTTTTGGAAATAATTGACATAGTAATTTGCACAAACACACAAACAAACAAACAAACAAACAACCTCTCACCCCAAACACATATACAGTCGCCGTTCCGTCGCGGGTAAAAAATAACAAAGTGGCTATTGTAGCGCAGTAGGACAACATCTGACTTTAGCACGATGGTTGTGGGTTCGAATTCCCATACGGGGAAATAATCATATTTATATTGTTTTCATGTCCCAGCTTTAGTTAGACAATGCGAGGCGTGGAGTTCTACCACGCAAAATGCCGAAATGGAGCAGAAAGCAGAAAACTTATATAAATTAAATTTTACTATATATAACTTAATATTTAGATTATATGTACATAATTATATATTATATACACTTATGACTTCGAACATGTTAGTAGTTAAAAAAGAGTATATTATGTTATACTCCTTTTTGACTAAAAAGATTTTCGAGTACAGTTATAAACTAGTCAAATTGCAGCAATATTTATATAAAATCTAATTAATGTGTATAATTAAGAAAAGAAAGTCTAAGCAATTTACTTTATTGTTGTTAAGATCTACAATTTTGCCTTCAAGTTATTCTCATACAGTTCAAAGCAAGAGACGCGCTTCAAACAAAGACATTATGAAATGGCTTAAACCTTTTATAGACAAACATAGTTTATTTTATGCAGCAATTCAAATATTCAAAAATGTTTATATTACGAAATATCAGATATAAATTTCATTAATTATTTAACATAATCATGTTAGCTATGGAAATTCTATTGGAAATAATATTATGTATAATGCTAACCGTATTACATTAACAAATACTAATAAAATACAAAATAATATATCTATGTACTTTGTATCTACCTCTACAATATATAAATACAGGTGCCTATTAAATTACAAACATTATTTTAATAACGCCACAACGCGTATTAAGCGCTCTAGTCCCTAGAGTACACAATGTTGAAGTATTAATATCATAGTAGTCCATCATAACCATAAAATTATCGATGTTCATAGCAAAGTTATCCTATTTATAATATAAGTAAACTCGTCTTAGCGTAGTGTAAGTCAAGATGAAAATATTTTAAATCATAATAAAAAACAATAAAAGTTTTTATTACATTATTTATGTGTGAATCTAAACTGTAAGCGCGATGGTTGTGGGTTTGATTCCCGGGGAACGACTATATTTAAATTATCATTTCGTACGTACGTACATAGTACCAAAGTCACATTAAATTCCGTTAAGTTCCACTGCTTAGTTCGCAATGTCTCCATTTTGGAAGGTAAGCGGGTAACGGAGTGTCTTGCCACTAAGTTCTCTTTGACTACTGTCTGTATTAGTGAAGTTGCTAAATAAAATAACATAATTCTTACTATAAGCAGTTTATTTAACGCTTTCGTAAAACTTGATGACGGACGTAAATGTGTGGACCCCACTGAGGTCATTTACCTATCTTCATAAAGTTTTATCAATAATATATGCCACAACACAGCCTTTGGCGAGTAAAAAAAAATACTCAGACAATAGAAAAATCTAAGCTCAAAGTATAATAGTGTATATTGAAATATGTCCTTATTAATGGAAAATAGCATTTAAAGGGTGATGCTAAAGAGCTATAGGAATAATGATTTAGTCACACAAATGCATTGTTGAATACTGCATATATTCCCTCTTCATTATTCGTATTGTCACAAAATAGAAAAATCTTTTATTACCTGCTTCATTGCATAGTAAGCAATTAAAATGAAAACGTTTAACGGGACAGTAAACTTTTGCATGTATTTATATAAAGAAAACATTTGTTAACTTAAAAAAAAATGACAGAGCCTGAACGTATAAGCGATGGTTGTGGGTTTGATTCTCGGGAAATGATTATATTTAAATTGTCATTCCATCATCCTGGTACCAAATAAAAAGCGCGGCGTTGAGTTCCGCAACTCCACACACAACGTATCGGTTTCATGCGGAAAATGGATTGTTTTTTTTTGCTTCACGCTGTATCCCGCACAGAGCAGGGTAGGCAGAGGGAACCTAGTGTTAAGACATTCCGTTCCCGAGGCGGAACTTAATGCCGCTCTTTGTCTTTGATACCAGAGCGAAGGAAATGGAAATATTAAATATTTCCACTCCTCGAGTAGGAATCGAATCCACAACCAGTAGTTTACACGTTCGTGCCACTGCGCCACGACTAGCCCCATGGAAGATTGTCTTTACAATAGGTGGTCTTCTACTACCTCGCTATGTGGGAAACCATGAAGCTGAAATAAGGAAATATTTGACATCATTATATGGACGATATTTTAATATGATAATGATTCGTTTATTCTTGGCGAAAGTACTTATAATGGGTAGGTGTGTTATCATGGAAGTATCTACATGGAAGTAGGGCGGTTATTATCTCCATACTAAACTTCAATTTAATAATTATAACAACTTTATAGTTTGGAATTAGTTAGTAAATTATAGCGTTTATCGGCTTCTATACTATATTAAAATAAATTTTTGGTTATTATATTTCACCACGCGTACAGTATTCTTTATACATTATATGTATGTATGTAGATAAACGTAAGTACTTTTTATAATAAATAATTAACCAGTGACAATATTTTTTCTTTTTTTAAGAATTATTAACTATAATATAACTGACAAAGGATATTAATGATAGTTACTTATACTTAAAATCATTAATTTATTAGTTTAAAAAAGTTAAAAGTTGTTCAGGCCAAATCAACAAAAGGCTGGGAATATCGATTCCGTGTTTTACTTACATAAAACATAGCGGACTGATTTAGTGTTTTGATGAAATGTTAATAATTGGTAATTAGGCATTATTATGAAATTTTACGATTTCATTTTTTATGTGCGTGCTTAAAGCTTATTAGACATTTCAGTTTGATTGAACTTCAATTAGTACATCTTTCTGTAAAAATATTTATCAACCAAACTGATAATCATAAAAAAAATTGCCAATCGTAATATGTGAGGCCAGTCGTGGCGCAGGTTCACAAAGATTGACTGTAAAAGTTATGGGTTCGATTTCCACTCGAGAAATAGAAATATTTCATATTTTCATTTTCTTCGATCTAGTGTCGAGGCAAAGCGCGGCGTTGAGTTCCATTCAACACGTAATACCACCAAAATTCTACGGAAAGTGGGGAAAGGAGTTTCTTAACACTAGGTGCTCACCCTGCCCTGTGCGGGATACAGCGTGAAGTTAAAATGAAAAAAAAACCTATTATGAGTATCCAACCTATACCCACCGGCGCTTGCAAATTAATGCACCACTAAGCCTTTAAAATAAAAAAAGAAAACAGTTACTAGATTAGTATAACTTGAACAAGAAACACCAATTATTTTCATTTAAGCTCGGAAGAGCTTGTGCATCACAACTAATTGGATTGAATTGTCGCGGCAAGTAAACGGGAAATGACTGGTTAATAACGTCTCTTTTAGCACAAATTTTAATTTGCACGCTCGAAACTTCTAGACACTTAGTTGTTCTTGTATTAAGCTTGTTATACGATATTGATTTTGACATCTTCACTTAACCGATACGATTCCTGTAATATACTTGTAACTAAGAAGTTAGGTAGTATAGCAATACGAAAATAGTTATTTTTAACATTTTTAAAGTGTTATTCGCATACTTAAGAAACAAAATGTTTTTTTTTTAAATATTTAATTTTATAATTTGTACATATCGAGAACACGTTGTAATTTTGAGCATTTTTTCTTTTAACATCTAACTAGATAAAAGTAAAGAAAAAATCGTAGACAATTATTAAAAGAGCAGATAATAGAGAAAAAAAATACTTGAATAAAACAGCCTTAGACAAAGGAAAACAATATACAACACGATTATAATATATTGAATGTACAATATTTAATATAATAAGAGTCACTCCAGTTTATATTTTTTTAGCTGTCCGTTCTTATACCGTATAGCATGGTCAGAGAATCTAGTGTCAAGACTTTTTTTGTTTTTCCTCCGAAAAACAACGGTGTGAAAAATTGTTTAAATATAATCATTGCCCCGAACAGAAATCGAATCCACATCTGTTTCACGTTTACACATGACAACGCTGTCACACTGCGCCATTATACTAATTTTATAAAAATGAACGCATTCTTGCAACCTATATTATTTATTACATATAACATCTACAATAACATATAACATCTTTACAGGTCGAGAATTTAACAACGGACAAAATGTAGTATCCGTAGCACCTATAGAGGTTACTGACGGTAAGTTATTGTTATTTATTAAGATTATAGAATATATTTAGCATTAAGTGTGCATAAGTTAAAAGGAATATCGTTGAAAAATTGCTCTTTGAATTTAAAAATTATAATTTTAAATTACTGCAGTAAAACAAAAAAGGCTTTTACACGGCTTAAGCCGTCAGATCTTAATCGCTTTGAAGTGGTAAAGAGGTGATTTCTAAATATTTTTAGTGAATGAGTTAAAAATTAGGGATAGAATAATATTTACTTTATTTAAATAACAGAAATTTCCTTATATCACAGAAATTTACTCACAGCTTCTCGCTTTATCGTGAATAGTATTTGCAGAGAATCTAGTATCATGGAACTCCATTCCCCACTTTTAACCCGAAATCGAGACTTGCCTCGAGTCGAAATCGAATCCGCAATTATAGGGTAAACGGGTAGGCTCTCACACTGTGCCACGATGGCCTTTCTCTCAATTTACCGAGTAAAGTTAATTAATTCATATTTTACATATTTTATTCTGTATTTGTTAAATGAGAATTTCCCAGAAGACAGAAGTATTTTAATACACGTTTATATTATAACAAATTAAATATTTGCCCTTCAGAAATATCAACTTTATAAATAAACATCGAGAAACTGACAATGAGATATTAAACTTAATAACCTATATCCATATGCCATACCCAATGCTCTTGAATTCTTGAGCTGAGTATTTTTAATATATTGAAATTTACTTAATTTACCGTGAAATTAAACCGCATTTTTAATCTTTACACAGGATCAGTTAATAAAATGACGAACATTTATAATAATTGTACTCTTTATAATCATTTTTCATAAAATATGTTAATTTACGTTGTTTTACGTTGTTTTTTTCTTAAAAGTATAGGTTACCAAGTAAATTATTTCCTATAGGATAACATCAGCACGGCTTAAAAAGTGGAACTGGTATTGTTTGGTTGCTTTAGAAAATACTTCCCACTTTTTTTTCTACTCCTAGTTAAATAACTAGAATAAAAACATTTTTACTTTGACTCGAACAAATAATAAAAATATAAGCAAATCTTCTTTTGAATAAACATTTATTTCATACATTCTTTATTCCTATTTAGTTCTTAAGAAAATTCAATTGACTGAGACTTGTAAGTTAATGTAAATTCATAAGATTTTTTTCTAAATAGTAATAGGTATATAATAGTAGTGTCTGAATGTAAATCCGATGGTTGTGGTTTCGATTCATTGGAAGGAGTAATTGTACATATATTATTTTCGTTTCTTTGCTCGAAATTCTGAGACAAAGCAAGGTATGTCTCAATTCCAGTCGGAAAGTGGAAAACGGAGAGTTTTGACGCTGGGCTAGATCTGATGACATCTCCAAGCAGTGATTGAAGCAGTAAATGACTTATGTTATTTATTTAAATAATATAAAAATACAACGCGTAACATTATACATAATTCCAATTCATTCAACTCAAACATAAAGCAATTTTGTTAAAACTTATTTGAATTTCCAAGTGGGTCGCCTTAACTAATGAATAGGATTATTATAACCGAAACTGTGTATTTATCATTCGTGTGTCAGCTATGCAGCTGTTTTCTTCTCAACATTGATTATTTAAATTGCCGTGAAATAGTAATATTGTTCAACCTAGAAAGCTACTATCAAAGAGCCGCGACCCCGTTCGTATTTAATCTCTTACGTCCAAGCTTTACAAAGAGTTTATAACACAGTTCTCTTTGTGATAAAACTGCATAACACTGAAAAAAGCACTTCAAGTCCTTTCGGCACTTTTGCGTGACGTCGTTAAAATTCTACTGAAACGGTTCTAAAAATAATTGTGCTCGCCTCCGCTAGTGCTATACGTCTTTAAAATAGAAAACTTTGAAATAATGAACGGACAATGAAACTAAATTATATATTCAGTTCTGAAAATTTACTAAATAATCTTAAATGTTTCCTAGTTATAATAGGATGTAAGCAACATCACGTTTTCTCCCGCATAGCATAGTATAGTAGTCAAGGAGAACCTAGTGTCAAGACACTGTTATAGTGTCCAAACATCCAGTGCCCAGTCCAAATATTGTGTATTAAGTGGCGGTACTCAACGCCGCGTTTCGTCTTAGGTACCAGAAACATGAAATTAAAATATCCTTAGTCCTCCGAATGGCAATCAAATCCACAATCACCATGTTAACAGTCAGACACCGTGCAACTGTGCCACGACAGCCTAAAGAAAGTACTTGGAAGTATGTACATAATAAAATAACTCTAATAATCATACATAACCATGCACAAATAGAGATATATACCTACATATGTACGTAATATGTAATATCGGTCATATTATCCCCATACAACGGAAAGCTTGTCGGCCTCAGTTATCAGACATCTAAGGATAATCGCTTAACGGTTGAGCCAAATTGATCGGGTTGCAGATATCCGACGCCAGCCGCTGTACCTCTATTCTATACTAACAACTGAAAATTTACAAACATAAATAAATGTAAACTCAAAATGTGTAACATGATAATTGGTATCCTATGTACTTTATTATATGAATGGTATATATAGGTGTGCATAAATTCTTATCAATTTATTATATTATTTTTAAATTGTCTATAAATGGACATACTTAGGGAATGGATAAATATTTTTTAAAAACCTATAATAAATCTTCCAAAAATATTTGTTGTAGTTTTTTTTAAATATACCTTATTTTTAATAGAAATTTAGGAGGCGCTGGTTCCAATCCCTCTGCGTTCAAATGTTTATACGTTTCTAAATGTCTTTTTTTCAATATTCTCAAGTGAGGAATAACACTTTAAAAATGTTTAAAAGTATTTAATATATAACATTCTCTCTTGCCAAACGATAGTTCGATTAATAATCTGTAAAAAACAAAATTAAAAATTTTGAAAATACCCACGACGGTTTAATTGTAAAAAGGATAAAATAACTAGAAATCCCCCGCCTAAAAGAATATATGTAACGAGATGATGGGGACGACTTCGTCGGAGCTGCCATTACTTTAAGTTTGCTAACTTCTCCTAGGTTTTCATGCTGTTAAAACAGGTTTAGGAAAAAATTTAAATATTAATATGAATTTACAGTTTTGATAACTGATATTCCTTTTAAAAACTTTAAGAACGAAATCTATACTGTTAGCTATTATATTTAAAATAGAGGTTGCAACTGGCAGCCCCCGACGAAGTTGTCCCCATCATCTCGTTACATATATTCTTTTAGGCGGGGGATTTCTAGTTATTTTATCCTTTTTACAATTAAACCGTCGTGGGTATTTTCAAAATTAAAAATTTTGTTTTTTATTTTAAACTTTTTAAAGTGAATAGATATACATTATATATTATTACATAATTTCGAAATACTTTATATTAATCTTCATGCAAATCCAAAAAAAATTATAAGCCCAATGCTTTCTGGATATCAAATGCCTATTGCAGCGCCTGGCAGATTGTCACCGCAACATTTTTAGGAAACTTAAGTTTAACCAAATCAGTGAAAATCACAAAACCCACTAGTAGTTTTGATTTGGAACAAATTAATTTATACTGGAGCGCCCCGTGGTAGTTTGTGATATGGCATATAAAAACACGCAACAATTAAACCTGAACCTATCACAGAAAACCGCATCTAAATAGGTTTCACACAAAAATACAAGCAAATGCTTACTACAGCGCCCCCTGGTGAGGTGTCACCACGACACATATACGAGAACACGCGCTAATTGAGCCTGATCCTATCGTTGAAAACTGCATCATATTCAGACTCGTAGTTTTAACTTTGCACCATCAAATGTTTAATGAAGCGCCCCCTGGTGAGTTCTTAACGTAAAAAAAAACTAAAAACATACACCAAGTAAAGGTAAATCTAATACTGAAAACTCTGTCCAATCGGACTAGTAGTTGTGGTTTTACATTAAATATTACAAACAAATGTTTACTGCAGCGCCCCCTGGTGAGTTAACACGATAAAGCATATCCAAGAACATGCACTAATTAAACTTGAGCTTATCACTGAAACTGCATCCAAATCGAATTCGTCATTTTAGCTTTGCACAAACAATATTTTACTGCAGCGCCCCCTGGTGACTTGTCACCGTAATATAAATTTAAAAACATGTACTAAACAAAGCGGAATCTAATACTGAAAACTCTTTCCAATCGTACTAGTCGTTTTTGTTATACACAAAAAATGGAAGCAGCTACTTACTGCAGCGCCCCCTAGAGAGTTGACACATACTTGAAAATATGCACTAAGTAAACATACATGACACATATATGAAAATATGCACTAAGTAAACTTGAATCTATCATTGAAAACTGCATTCAAATCAGACTCGTAGTTTTAGTTTTGCACAAACAAATGTACTTACTGCAGCGCCCCCTGGTGAGTCATCACCGTAACACATATATGAAAAGATGCACCAATTAAACCTGAACCTATCGTTGAAAGTTTCATCTAAATCGGACTAGTAGTTTTTACTCTACATAAACAAATGTTTACTGCAGCGCCCCCTGGTGAATTTTCACCGTAACGTAAAAACAAAAATTTTAAAATATGTACGAAGTAAAGCTTAATCTAGTTCTGAAAACTCTAGCCAATCGGATAAGTAATTTCGGTTTTAGACAAAAATAAATATAAGAAAAATTTTGGTTACACAAAAAAACTCAAACAAATGCTTATTACAGCGCCCCCTGATAAGTGGTCACCATAACACATATATGGAAAGACGCACCAATTAAGCCTGAACCCATCCTTGAAAGTTTCATCTAAATTGAACAAGTAGTTTTTGCTCTGCATAAACAAATGTTTAGTGCAGCGCCCCCTGGTGAGTTTTCCCCGTAACAAAAAAAGAAAAATCTTAAAATATGCACCAAGCAAAGATAAATCTTTTTATGAAAACTCTTTTTAATCGGAGCAGTAGTTTCGGTTTTAGACAAATAAATACAAAAAAAGTACAAACAAATGCTTACTGCAGCGCCCCCTGGTGGTTTGGCACGATAAAACATATCCAAGAACATCCACCAATTAAACCTGAATCTACCACTGAAAATCTATTGAAATCAGACTATTATTTTTTGAGATAATTGAAAACATTCGTTTTCACGTAAAATGCTTACTGCAGCGCCCCCTGGTGAGTTAAGGCAATAAGACATACATAAGAACATACGCCAATTGAACTTTAACCTATCATAGAAAACCGTATCAAAATCGGACTTATAGTTTTGGAAATAATTGACATAGTAATTTGCACAAACACACAAACAAACAAACAAACAAACAAACAAACAAACAAACAACCTCTCACCCCAAACACATATACAGTCGCCGTTCCGTCGCGGGTAAAAATTAATTAGTTCGTAAAATAATTTGTAAAAATCTCTCTACAGAGATGCTAACAGCAAAAATACGTTTTAATAAAACGTATAAGAATTTCGACGCAGCTGGTAGTAGAACTCATGGCTCAGCTGTAAGAGCGCCTGGACGGTATCTAGGAGGCGCGGGTTCGAATCTCCTATGTATTCGTTTCCTAAAAGAAATAATTATTTTTCAGGGTTTGTCCATAATTTCTATTACGATGCATTAAATTCTACTTAGTAATTATTTACTTTCGCAACAAGACAAGCTTCGTCTTCGTCATAATTATCGATTAAATAAAGGCGTGTTAAAAACACAATGCTGGAACAATTTGTAGTTAGACTCGGTATTAATTTTCATAGTTAACAGATGTTAGATATTATTATCAGATAATAATGATCACTGAAATGAGATATCATAAAACTTTTGGCTTTTTTGTACTTACTAAATAAAACAAGCAGCTTTATGCGTTTACCCGCATTGTGGGGTAGTACAAGAGGACCTAGTGTCAAGACACTCCGTCCCCCACTTTTCCTTAAAAATCGAGACATTCCGTGTGTAGTGTCGGAACACAACGCTGCGCTTTGTCCTAAGTACCAGAGTGGAGAAATGCTTCTTTTAATATAACCATTTTCGTATATAGAAATCGATCCCACGACCAATTGAAATCAGACTATGACACACAGCACCACGATCACCTCTAAATATATTAATAAAACAGAAAAAAAACATTGCTGCAAGAAATATTTTAAACGATCCTGACCGGCGATACATTATTTTGCCGGGGAAAGAGTGATACACCGACAAACCGCTATTTGTCGTGGCGCACTAGATATAAATCACGCGCCCCTCGCTACCAGACTCGACGGCACCTAGCTATTGTCGTGTCCTTAAACCTGTGAACACGGTACGAACGGACGCGACTCCCATACTAATGTCCAATTTAATATACACTTGTTCCTAAATTTAGTTAACATTTCAAGAATTTTGCTCTTTATAAAATTGTTTGAAGTCATTCTCTACATTAACGACTAAAGGAATTTAAAGCTCTTAGAAAATAAGGGACATTTATTTTTTATTTGAAATCTAAAGATTTTTTCCTTAACGTAAAATTTACTTGAAATTCTTTTCAGCTTAAAATAAAATTTAAAATATAGTGATTTCGCTGAAGTTCATCTAAGTTGTGTTAACAGTTAGCTTTGAATGAGTATTTTTGTTTTTATTGTTACCTTAAATTAAAGGCGCTTCGTTGAAAAAAGGGCTAGAATTTTTTTATTATGTATTAAATATTATCTATTAATTTAAAAAGAACTTCACTTTATTTCTTAATTAAAGTGGACAGATAATGACTGACACTTAAAAATGTATAAGATTTTTATATGAATTTGATACACAATTGAAATTAAAGTAGATAATAATAATGAATCATTATCACAAAAACAGTAATAATAATATAGAGATTTCTTATTAACTGAGTAAGTCATTCCGCTGCGTTCAAAATTTTATACGATTTATAAAAAAATCTTTTTAAACATCCTAAGTTTGAATAACTCATTAAAATGTTAAAAATAGTCAGCAAGTCTTATCACTTATACAAATTTCTCATAAACATTTTATTTCAGAATCCATGTACCCAAGGTTCGCCGAGCCAATACCAAATGTTACAGCTACCGTCGGCAGAGATGCATTGCTAGCATGCGTCGTTGATAACTTAAGAAGTTTCAAGGTACTGTTGATTTTCATCTATGTGGTTTTGTTGGTACTAATATATTTTATAATATATAGACCTCTCACATTGTGCCTTAACATATTATCAATAACATTTATCAAAACTTGATATCCGCTTCTTTGATTTAGAAGTTATGGAAAACTAAAATAATAGTTACTTAATGTGAAATATAAAGTATTCGCACATACACACAATCATTTTTATAATTATTTCTTTAGCTTCACGCTGTATCCCGCACACAGTCAGAGAAAACCTAGTGTTAAGACCGTTGCGAAGACGACAGAGCGAAGAAAATGAAAATATTAAATGTTTCCACTCCTCGAGTGGAAAGCGAACCCACAACCCGTTGTTTACAATCACACGTTTGTGCCACTGCGCCATGACTGGCCCCAACTTTTATAAATTGATTTTTTTAAATTTTATTTGGCAATTTAATAATAATACATTTTTTCTTATTTCAACTCTAGGTTGCATGGGTCCGTATGGATACACAAACTATTCTGACCATTCATCATAATATTATAACGCAAAACACACGCATCAGTTTATCATACAACGATCATCGTTCGTGGTTCCTCCAAATCAAGAATGTGCAAGAAGTGGACCGCGGCTGGTACATGTGTCAAGTCAATACAGATCCGATGCGTTCTAGGAAAGGATATCTGCAAGTAGTGGGTAAGTATAAATAGGAAAACAGTAGATGGTAAATGAGAATTTTCATATTAAGATAGATTTATTAAAATTTATAAAAATATTGAGTATAATTTTTAACATATATGAATCCTAAAATTAAATATTTAAATAGATTCTCAATGAACTCAATGGCCAGAATCCTTCAGTAGCCCATGACCACGAGTGTCTGTAATAGACACCCATAGACTACTGTAAAGTGTTTATTATATTAAGTGTAGCAGTTAAAGTTACCTTTTATTCAAGTCAACATGTTAGTTGTAGTAGATGTTACTGTAATTTTACTAACCGTTTCAATTAACTATCTACCATATATTCACGTTTATGAATACATTATTTTTTTGTAAAGGCGGTAAAATTGAATGTTTCGTGAAAATAAACCCTTTTAGCATTTGACCTCTGAATTACATCCGCATACTCTCATTATATGTCAAATTCGATTACTGTATACCTTTGACGTACATTTCTATATTATCTCCACTGATTCATACATATATTTAATAAAACACATAAAATATCATAAATAAAATACATTTATTCCACATATACCTATCGTTAATGCTTAAGACATCCCCAATCTCTTAAATTACTTATCGGCTTGCCCAATGCGATCATCTATCATCGACAAAGTGACGTCTACGGAAGCGGTAAGGAAAGGCAGGGACGTGACCTTGATGTGTCATGTTTCTGTTGATATTCAGGATCTATATCATTTGACATACTACTGATGACAGGTCTTTCCTACACCTAGAGCTTAATAACCTTCTTCCGATAATATAGAAAAAATCGAGATTCTTGGCATGTAGTCTTAATTATATAACTAATTGTTTCCAAATAAGTGGAAATACTGAGGTATATACTTATCGCTTAGCTAATTGTCTACTCCATTGAATGTTGTCAACCATATTACCTTTCGCTTATTTTTTAATGATATAATGGAATAGTAATTAGATTTATGACTTTTTAATTTTAATCTTTCTTAAATAAATTGTAGCTTTCTTAAATAAATCCAAACTAGCTAAACTACATTTTTGAAACACAACGATTGCAGATTCTTATTTACAACTCTATGATATCTCTCCAATTTATTTTCTCTTGTTATTTCATTGTTATTCTTATTTATGGTGTACAATGAAGAATAAATAAATAAGACCAGCATTACTTAACCATAAATAATTTACAAATCCTAAAATTTATTAATTGTAACTTTATAACACAGTTTACTTTTTTAATAAACTATAAAGGATTTTAGTATTTGTAAGTAATTACTCAACGTTGTTCAGTGCCTCCATCAATCATCGACAACATGACGTCCACTGACATGGTAGTGAGGGAAGGCACGGACGTGACTTTAGTCTGCCGTGCTTCTGGTTACCCGGAACCGTACGTAATGTGGAGGAGGGAAGATGGGCAGGATTTCAATTATAATGGAGAATCTGGTGGGTATTTATTAATTAAAACATCTAACAATTCTAGAGGCTTCTTTGACAAATTACGCACGCGTTACCTAGGCAACGTATATGTCAAACATATATTAGTGAGAGTGTAGTATGTATTATATTTTTTTCTTTTTTTATAGCTTCACGCTGTATCCCGCACACAGCAGGTTAGACAGAGGGAACCTAGTGTTAAGACATTCCGTTCCCCACTTTCCGCCGCATTCGGAGTATTGCGTGTTAAGCGGCGGAACTTAACGCTGCGCTTTACCTCGACACCAAAGCGAAGAAAATGGAAATATAATTTCCACTCCTCGAGTGGGAATCGAAACCACAACCAGTCGCTTACAGTCACACGCATGTGCCACTGGGCCACGACTGGCCACGAATAATAATTAATTTTATGTATTTCTAATACATTATTATAAAAATAGTCGGCTTTCTGCACTTCTTCTTCATATAAAATTTAAATATTGCTGATCTTATGTTCTGTAATAAAAACAAATTTACAGGTTTCCCTTTATGTGTTAATATAATTTTAAAATTCTTATAATATAAGATTTTTTTCACACTAACTTTCTTAGTCATAGTTACAACAACTAGCTAATGCAATCAAACCATTTGGAAACCGTATAAAAGTATCGAACAAAAGAAGCTAACTCACGCCTGTCAGGCAATACCCTAAGTGCTGTAACCAACTCAGCAATAAGTCTATTCATAACTGCAGCGGAACTTTAATAAGAGTGGAACTTTTGCTTTCCTTTGCAGTTGGAGTTCTGTTGTGTTACATATTATGTGATATTTAAATTTATTATTATTTCTTAAGAGTGAGTTTGAAAAGAAAAATTACATTTAAATTATTTTAACTTTTACCTCTAGTAATATAAAGCGCAACCGCTATATGGAAAAAAGGATGAAAAATATTTATAAAGAATATTACATATAATAATAGATATCTTTGTTATAATGCATCAAGTTAAAAGGGGCTAGTCGTGGCGCAGTGACACGAACGTCTAACTGTGTGGTTGTGGGTTCGATTTCCACTCGAGGAGTGGAAATATGTAGTATTTCCATTTCTTTCGCTCTGATATCAGAGGCAAAGCGCGGCGTTAAGTTGCGCCACATAACACGCAATGCCTCCGAATTCGGTGGAAGGTGAGGAACGGAGTGTCTTAACACTAGGTTCTTTCTGCCTAGCCTAGCGTGACGTTAAAAAAAAGAAGAAAAATAATGTATCAATAAAGAATACCTTTACTATTGACAAACCAACCTCTTTTATACAAAATCATATCACATACTTATCTTGTATATGACTAACAATGCCATTTTTGTTTGTAGTAAGTGTAGTTGACGGCGAAACGCTCACCATAACAAAGGTATCCCGTCTCCATATGGGCGCCTATCTCTGTATCGCATCCAACGGCGTTCCTCCATCGATCAGTAAACGCATCATGCTTATGGTTCAATGTGAGTAGATAAGCTGATCTGAGCCAATAACACCGCAGACTTGATGGATAATCCTTGTCGAATAACGATTATTAGTTTATTAATTAGTTACCGATTTACATAATACGTGTACATGTAGTGTCTGTTATTAAAACAATATTGACTTGGTTAGGAGGTCGTTAACAAATTCAATTTGTGTTGTATACGGTGGTAATTAATCTGATTGATGAATTTACTTGCTGATGAAATTTATTTAACTAATAAAATAAAAATATAAGTATATGTTTTAATTATTGGAATATATGTATGTTTTTTAACCAGTTCCACCCATGCTGTCTATACCAAATCAGTTGGAAGGAGCGTACATCGGTCAAGATGTGACGCTGGAATGTCACACAGAAGCCTACCCATCCTCAATCAACTACTGGACCACGGATAAAGGGGATATGATCATTTCCGGTGAGATTTGTTTGAATCTATCCACTCAATAAGTTCACGAATCAATAACTTTGGTGAAACATCATTTATTTAAGTGATTGTTCGCTATTCCTTTTTAGGATATACATTGGATATAATAGTTACTTCATATAAAATAGGTAACAATAGTTAGCATGTAAAATTATACTACTCGCGCTAATGTCTATGATATTACATGTTCAAGTTTGAGAGCTTAAATACCTACGCTTAAATCTCAACTTTCGAAGTACTAATCAGAGCAACACAATAGAACTGCCACAACATTTATCATGTCAGTTTAAATAACATGTGTCTCTGTCAAATATAATACCGCACAATTCATCATTGATTTATGAGCTGATAATGAAAATAGTTTGTGTCGAATGGAGGAAGTATACGACACAATTGGTAACAGCGTTGGCAAAGGTAGCATATAAAATGGAAATGTACAGCTTCGTATTCCTTTGGGGAATAAAAGTTATAACGTGCGGTAAATTTTTACCTTATTTTCAGGTAGCGGCTGATTAACAAATAAATTTATATATTTTATTAAACACGTTTTCGACTCGCAGCCTTAGTTAAGTCGTGTTTAAGTAAATTGTTACTTTTGCTAAGCGTACAGAGGCAATTATGAATTTTGAATTTAATGAATTTATTAAGAAATACATATACATGTGTATGTATTATACATGGGGGTAACATAAGATAATTAAAACGCTTATTCATAAAGGTTAGATTTTTATATTGATATTTTATCTTCAAGTATCTCACTTTTTGTGAAATAAGAATACATCTAGACAACCTAGAATAAGAAAAAATAATTCAAACAAGCGCTCTAATTGACAGCTGCCATGTTAAATTAAACATCGTAATAAAATTTGAAGGCAGCAAGATCTGAACACGCACCTCTTGGAAGCCGTCCAAGCGATCTGACCGCTAAGCCATGTATTCTACATCCGGCTACGTCAAAATTCTTTTTTAGCTAATGCAATAATGTTTTAAATTAGTTGTGTTTTATATTATATAACATAACACCTTTGTGTTATTCGCCGTCCTTATATAACGTAGCGTACTAATGAAGACAAAATAAAACATACACAACTAATTAATTTCTAGTTTAAGCATAAAAAAAATTAAAAATACAAAATTATTAATTAAGACAAAATAAACAAAACATCAGTAATTTCTAGATTTTTTTCACGCTGCATCCCGCACACAGGAGAGTAGGCAGAGGGAACCTAGTGTTAAGACACTCCGTAATTCCCACTTTCCGCCGAATTCGGAGCGCTAATTGCCATTGCGTGTTAAGTGCCGGAACTTAATGCCGCGCTTTACCTCAACACCAGAGTGAAGAAAATTTAAATATTAAATATTTCCACCCCTCGAGTGGGAGTCGAACCCACAACCAGTCGCTTTACAGTCACACTTTGTGCCTCTGCGCCACGAGTGGCCCCTATATAAACAAGTAATTTCTAGATAAACAAACATATTATTTTGTCGTATGTCATTAAGTCAAATGACAATAAATTAGTTTTTGAAAAGAGTGATTGGTATCAGACCTATCCAACCCATTATGAGTAAACTAGCAAAGTTTGGTTAGATTAATCAACTCCCTAAGGTGTTAGGCGATAACGATCTTTCCTTTGTTGTTTCCCACACAACTAACTATGTAACAAGTTACCAAGTGATACGCGACATATTTTTTTATTCGCGTATGTTCCGCAGTATGCGAAGTTGGTGGAGATAAAACTGGGTTCCAGTTGCCTTTTTGTCCATTACAGAAACAATGCGTTGATCGTTGCGGAGCCCGATATCGAATTTCTTTTTTTTTAGCTTTACGCTGAATCCCGCATATAGCAGGGTAGGGAGAGGGAACCTAGTGTTAAAACACTCCGTTCCCTATTTTCCGCTGAATTCTGCAGGCATTGCGTTATAAGTGGCGGTACTCAACGCCGCACTTTGCCCTGATACCTTTCTTCGAGTGTGAACTGATTGTGGGTTCACAACCAGTCGCGTTACAGTTTGTTCCCCTACTCCACGCCTGGCCTGATATCAAATTTTATGTAATTCAATGGAGAAAAAAGTGTTTTTACATGACTTTTATTAACTTCACTTGTTACGTACATCTATCTATCCATCGACGTAAGGCAACATTGCGACTCTATATCGATCTTTCGGTTTAGTTGAAATTGCACAAATGTCCGGAGCTGTTTACCATTATTTTGATAATATGGACGTCTAGATTTACATGCCATCCAACTACATCAGTAAAGCCTTTTCCTACTATAAAACGTCATCATTAACAGCTAATCGATCAGCTCGATTTAAATGAAATTCAGAATAATTGAGGATCATAGCTGGTCTAACTATTTTTTTATAAATCAACCTCCAAGGAGATGAAAATTTAATTTAAAATTTGACTGAAATTAAAAGTTGGCTGTATGGAAAAAAAACATTTAAGCTAGACATACACACACTACACTGGCCGCCGAAAATACAAAGCAGGTATAGTTGTGAGGCTCACGTAGGGGAAACCGCGAGCGAATCGCTAGAATTATAATAATTTTATATTGGATTTTTGGCATAACCTTATGATAAAATTTTTACTGCTCTAAAATTTTAGCGTAACACAAGCTAGCAGTGCACGACGTTCAGGCGTCCTTCTGCTTTTTACGGAACGCGATTGCATTATGATCAAGCTCATCTTTTAACTATGAATTCAACGCTCATAATACAAATAGCAAACTCAACTATATATATTTGACAAAATTCGCTTTATTTAAAGTGATTTTACATACGAAATTTGTTCTTATTAGAGAAAATTATATTAAAATAAAATTAACTTAATGTTAAACATTTATTTTAAAGACAAGTTATTTAGAATGTTAGCAAAAAAAATATAAAATTTTGTTTTGTTACTCGCCATGTTTTAAAATCTTATACATAGAGTAGGGAATTAAAATTAGACAATCAAAATTAACCTTTACGGCCACTTTGTGAGACATTATTTTTCCCTCTTAAATTGGTATTCTGGTATATATTGTTGAATTTACTATGAGCGTGAAGACATTTTTTTCAATTTTGATATCTTGACACTCCGTTCCCCACTTTCCGCTAAATCGAGACATTGTGATTATGTTTAGTTTAATACTTCAACGGCCCGCTTTGTCTTAGGTATCAGAACGGAAAAAATGTAAACATTTATAATTTAATAATAATTTCCTTCGCCTTGGCTTTCCAATAGCGTTTACATTCAGGCACTGTCTCACTGCGCGACTCTGGCGTTGATTATTATCATTAAAATTTATAGTTAATATGACAAGATTATCATTTTAGCGACAATTTTAACCTTCTTTGTTGTGTGGTTAATATCTGTTTGTTAGTTATTTATTGGTTTTCATTTAATTACACTGACCGTAACTTATACTTATAGAATATCTAAAAATATCGAAAAGTTATTGTAATTAGTTCTACCTAGTACAGGTTTGTTATTTGAACTTGTTTCCAAATTTATACGGACTATAGTTTTGGCCGGCGCGGCGTCCGCCCAACTTTTCACTTTACACCAGCGACGTCATACTGCCGTTTGCAAGGGAAATTAACTTCAGTAAACTCTGTGTTTTTTAAAAACTTTTCTTGTGGCTTACCTGCATTATAAGCATCCTTTTGTATATATATACATAATACATATACGTATTGGGGCCAGTCGTGGCTCAGTGGCACAGACGTGTGACTGTAAAGCGACTGGTTGTAGGTTCGATTCCCAGTCGAGGAGTGGAAATATTTAATATTTCCAAAGTGGGGAACGGAGTGACTTAGCACTAGGTTCTCTCTGCCTACCCTGCTGTGCGTGGGATACAGCGTGAAGCTAAAAAAAAACATACGTATAAAAAAATACATTTTGTTAATAACATTACTTATTTTCATTTCTCCGCTCTGATACTTAAGCGCGAACTAAAAAAGTCCCCCCTATTAACAGACAATGCTCTGATTTCACGCGGAAAGTGGTGGAAAGAGTGTCTTAATATTAGGTTCTCTTTGACTACACTGCTATGCGAGAAAAAGCATGAAGCTCTATAATATATGAATCTAAATACATATATTTAATCCAATATTTAAAAAATATATTAGCAAAAAACCCTACAGCTATTGAAATAAATAAAACTATTCTTGTTCGAAAATATTATAGGGAAATATTTTATTTAAAAACATTATTCCGTCGCCCCTCGCTATGAGTCGACATTCTTTAAGATCAAAATACGAAAACAAAATCTCGTGTTCGATTTCTCCTCTTATACGTGATTTATTGTTTTGTCTATCGGCTGCGATCGAATAGCTGGCTAAATTGGAATATAATAAAATAATGTTTTGATATTTCTTTGTCCTCTTTTGTTTTATAGAAAGGAATTATTGTAAAATATTTTTTTTTTTTTTTAGCTTCACGCTGTATCCCGCACACAGCAGGGTAGGCAGAGGGAACCTAGTGTTAAGACATTCCGTTCCCTACTTTCCGCCGACTTCGGAGGCTTGCGTGTCAAGTGGCGGAACTTAACGCCGAGCTTTACCTCGACACCAGAGCAAAGAAAATGGAAATATAATTTCCACTCCGCGAGTGGGAATCGAACCCACAACCAGTCGTTTACAGTCACACGCTTTTGCCACTGGGCCACGACTGGCCTCAAATATTTATATTGGAGCCGTTTGTCATAATTTTGTACATACACATGTTCACGCGTTTTTATTCCAATGCTAGATAAAAAGAAAAGAAATTAAAAACCTTTTAGACACGCTTCCTTTTTTAACAGTTTTCGTGAGTATTGTGTGGTGCGGTGAAAAATACACTGCTATTTTTTAATTAAAATAAACATACGCATATATATTGAATTTCCGCATTCAAATTTTAGATAGTACTTTAAAACTGTCTGTCATTTATTTAAAATGTTTACGTTTATATTAAAGTAGTTTTAAATTTCACACTGTATCCCGCGAACAGCAGGGTAGGCAAAGGGAACCTAGGGTTAAGACACTCCGTTCCCCTCTTTCAGCTGAATTCTGGGGGTATTGCGCGTCGAGGCGGAACTTAACGCCGCGCTTTACCTCGACATAAGAGCGAAGAAACTGGAAATACTCCACAAGTGGGAATCGAACCCACAGCCAGTCGTTTTACAGCCATACTATGCCTCAGCGCCACGACCGTTCCCAATTAAAGTAATACACGTTATAATATATAACAGACACGGAAACTCTACGTTTTATAGCTTAAACTTGTCCACAACATAATAAATCTAAAGACAGTAAATTTAAATGGGTATCTACGTTTTGAGACCGCAAATTCTCCCCTTAGTGAAATTCACGTCCCAACTCGTACCTATAACATGATCACACACCATTTATTTCCTAACAGTCCATTTATCTCATAACTATCAAACACGCTCACTGCGTTTGCTTCTAGGAATAAGTATACAGGTTTTATATTTAAGTAGAAATGGAAATTGTAGGTGGCAAGTATGAAGCGTTCCCAGTGGATAGCGGTTACAACAAATTTATGATGCTGAAGATTCGGAACATCACCAAAGAGGATTTTGGCTTCTACAAATGTATTGCGAAGAACTCTTTGGGGGAAACCGATGGCATCATCAGGCTCGATGGTACTCACAATTTAATCTCATTCAAAATATATTTTTTTTAAATTGGCTATGTATGTTATTTCGGTATGTTTATTTTTAGAAATACCAGCGCCTCCGTCAGCGTTTACTACTACGCAAAAATCTATACTGGATAATCAAACGATCAGAAAGAAAGGTCAGTTAATATTTTGTTATTTTGGCTTACATTATTTTTTAAGAACATCGCAGTGCAATCGAACAATGCCTGGCTTTAATCGTGATTGTTTGTAGGTTCGATTCCTACTCGGAAAAATGGTCATAATTTGATTATTTTATTTATTTCGGTCTGGTTAAGAACGCAAAGTGCGGCGTTGTATACTGACACATAAACAATATCTAGAATTTGGCCAAAAGTCTAGATTCTCTCTAACTACCCTACTAAAGGGGAAAAGGCAAGAAGCTGAACAAACAATTATTTTTCTGTTTTTCCATTACAAAATATCACTAACTCCTTTTACAGGACAATTGCAAATATTTCAATCCAACGAAGCAATCAGTTCTACATTCCAAGGTGAAGCATACGGTGAACAAATTCGTGATTTTGGTAATACTGCCCATCTCTATATTTCGAAATATTTAATTTTACTCATAGCCACGAAACTGCATGTATAAAATGTGTGGAAATACGATCATAAACCGCAAGCTTGTGGTACCAAGTTGGTTGAATATACTATCTTTAGGGCTTCAATTATCAATTGTTTTCGTGTTAAGTGAGCAGCTTTAATACGTCGAAAGGAATTCTATAGCAAAACTTAAACCATGTTTAGATTTTAACGAAAAAAATATTGCGTAAAATATTTTAAATATAGGCATTGCTTTATATGTAAAAATATTTGATCTTTGCGATGTCCTCCTTATACTTAAGTGGGACTAAAAATTTACTCAAACGACGTCCAATTATATAGGAACGAGTGTCATTAGAAAGCTTTGTGGAAAAAAATAATGCCTTTACTGTCTGCTTCTTAAACAAACGTGGAGTAAGTGTTTATATTGACTTATCCTCCTATTCAATATACACGAGATATATTTATAAAAAAATATCTGCATATTTACTTTGAAAAATATAGGATATATTTTAATAAATATCAGTAAAAAACATTTATAGTCCGACCTTAGTTAGTCTTTACTTATAAAATATTTTCTTACAGATTACTATGAAAAAGAAAACTCAGCAGTTGCTCCGAAGTTAGAAAAACTTTTGTACGTAACACTTTTAATTCACCGAGTAATAACACTTCGTGTACATTCTTGATAATTGTAGTGTAAATAAATTTCTTATTTTAATTATAACCGTATAAGTTTTTATAATAGAGAATTTTTCTTTTTGGCTGAACAGACAATAATCACGTGTACGAGATCAACATTCCATTTAAACTTCATATAAACCTGTTAATTACGCACATTAGTGTTCTAGATTTTATAATACTGTATTTCAATATGTAGAAGTGTTTTTATGCAAATCTGCTTTATGAAATAGTATGAATGGTTTTGCAAATGAATGTTGATCTAATAAAGCTTTGCATAAAGCCAGACGTTTTAGAGACCTGCCTATACTAGTCATTCAACATGCTTCAAAAAATATAGTTCATTTTAAAATAATTTAAATGTTGTGATATAGAATAAAACTGTTTTTAAGAAATAATTAAAAACGGTTTTATTTTACCAATAATTTATAACATTTGTACATATTATATAACTGATAACTGATAAGAAATACAACATTGTTTACATTTTTATTACCATAAAGGATGTTATGTATAACTCAGTCAATACACTTTTATAAAAAAATGTTAATAGAATCACAAGAAACCGTACCGCTTTAAAATTTATTTATTAGGCCTTAAAAATTGTTGTACACGAAATTCCTGCCGTTGTTAATAAATGTTTTCTTAACCTGACTAAAGTACCTGACATTTCCGGCGAAATCCCGGCGTAATAATTATGGTATCTTTACCGACCCCCATATTTTGTTACGCGATTCTCTAAGGATTCGCGACCTACAATTTAGAAACCCCGGTCTTTTAGGGATCTTTTTCTTTTATGCAATGATAGATTGCAAGGCGTATGATCCTTTACATTTGTTTTACCTTTCGAGATTTTATGTTTCAAATTATCCTTTATTTATTACGTACAAGCGACCGCTCGCGGCTTCACTTGCGTAACTAACAACTTTTCTCACAAACTTTAAATCCCTGTTTAAAACCTTCAGGAATTTATTTTTAAAGAGAGAGTTGTTAAAGTATTTTTGACCTTGAGACTTCAACTCTTTTCATTCCATCCAAAATGAGCCGGTAGATGAGCCGTGAAAACGGCAGACAGACAGACTTTTATAATATAATTGTGGATTTATAACTTTAGTATAAATTTATTTTTATTTTTTTTTATACTGATATGCAAATGCTAAATAAAAATGTTTCAATATTTTCCATGACTACAAATAATCCAGTCCTAACATTTAATCAGGGTTGCTTATAATTATTTTAAGATATTTTAATATACTAATTACAACGAATTTGTCCAGGTTTCAAATAAAATTCAAATGTAATAAATATATTTAAAGTATACTTTTAATCAATACCTTACGTTTTTTAACTGTGTTTAAGTGAAGACGCCGTCATGGCGCAGTGGGCCACCCTCTAACTGGGTTCTGTTGTGGGTTTGACTCCCACCCGGGGGGATGATTGTATATTTATATATTTATATTCAATTTGGTTCCTAAGATAAAAGCCCGGCGTTGAGTTTTGCTAATCAATGCAATGTCTCGATTTCGAGTGGGGAGTACAGAACGGAGTGTCTCAGCACTAAGTTCTGTTTGACTAACCTGTTATAAAGGAAATAGCTGTATTAAGTTTGCATATCTTAATTTTTAATGTTATGTTTAGGCAGAGAGTAGTATGGATACATTTTCTTATGTTACATATGGGGAGATATTACTTCATACTTCAAAGAATTCAAATCTTTGAGTTTTTTTTTATATTATAAGAAAATAATAAGATACACAGGCATAAAACTCACCCAAGTTATTGAATCCGCTATAAATGTTAGAGTTAGATTTATGACGATATATATACATACATACATATATTTAGAATGTTTTGTATTTCTTTACTTGCTACAAACGAAACTGCCAAATACTGTATATGTATAAATAAATTGATGCTTAATAATTAATTTTGTTTTATTTAATGTATACTTTTAGTTTTTATCATTATAAAATATATATAATAAGACATAGCGCGGAGTTAAGTTCCGCCAGGTTCTCTCTGGCTACCATCCTAGGCGGAAAAATAATGAAGGTGACGTTTTTTTTTAATATAATATAATGTTAAATTGGGTTGCCTATGAGACTAACCTTAATAAGAAGAAAAAAAGGTTTTAAAATAAACTTTATAGAACTAAAATTTGGCTAAAAGTTATAAAGTTTGTACGAAAAAATAACTTTTATAGCTATTAAGAGGCGACGACGTGAGAAGAAAACGAGAGTTTAAAAAGACATTATGTTTTTTAAATGAATAATTAAACACTGACTAAACAAGTAGTAAATTGTTACTCAAGGACAAGAATGGTTAATTAAACAATTTCATTCAAAGTAGCTACCATTACAATAGATAATTAAATTGTTTTAACATGAACTAAATTGCCTGTACAACATTGCGTGTAGTTTTTTCGTTATATTCTTAGGTATCGGAACAAAACTATGTTTTGGTATATACGTCACAAATATAGCAAATATATGTTTCCTCAACTGTTAACTGTTTCCTCAACAAGATATAAACAGAAAATCACACTTTCACTCGTATTTATGTTATTTTTTGCCTGAGGA
This sequence comes from Dryas iulia moderata, assembly GCA_019049465.1. Lineage (NCBI taxonomy): Eukaryota > Metazoa > Arthropoda > Insecta > Lepidoptera > Nymphalidae > Dryas > Dryas iulia. Next base: position 6,502,128 of record CM032419.1, on the reverse strand, counting down.
CCAGGCGTGTTGCAGAATGAAGAATTCTACTGTTGGAAACACTTTTTCTATCTAATCTATGCATAGCAATGTTTAATATAGCCGAAATAGCTTAATTAATTTAAAAAAAAATAGTAAAAGAAAAATGAGGTGTGATTATCTTGGCAATATTTGTACAATTTTTATAAAAAAAAACTACCTTAAATACCAGAAAAAATAAAATTCTAGGTTGAAATACTTTATTCACTCGTGTACCTACTACAATACTACGTCGATATTATAATAGGCACTAGGTTCTTTGACACATTTATAAAAGCAAGGTCAACTTTCCTACAACACGAACGTAGCATCATAACGTTTTTCCGGCCTCAAAAGATTACTGATCAAATAGCCTTACTTTTTGCGTAGGTATTTCGCTCGAAAAGGCTATGTTATCCGGAAAAAACAAAAGTTTCCCGAGGGATAAGGATGTTAAGTCCAGAGCAGCGCTGGAGGGCAAAAGGCTAGTTTTCATTACATATCTTGATTTACTATCTCATTTATATATAGACATGTTGTTTTATTTGTAAACATTTCCTCTGAATAACTGTTTATCAGCGTAGACAAAGTCAATAAAGTCTGACTGTAATTGAGATGGTTGTTGGTTTGATTTCCACTTGGGGGAATGATTTCAAGCGGAAAGTGAAGAATTGAGCGATACTAGGCTTTCTCTTACTACTCCGCTAAAAAGGCATGAAGCTGCTTCTTTAATATGTATATGAAAATCGTCAAAAATAAATACTTTCTTAAAAGCAAAAACAATATCGCGCTCTAATAATCTATTTGGAATATGTACACTATTGTGAGGTTGCCCGCAGATAACTGATTATATTAAAGAGAAATGCAAGTCTTTGATCCCATCACACTTTGTACGTCCATCGCGAGGAAATCGTTTAGGTCATGTGTGCTTTTCTGCAATAATATTATACACTTTATGCTCAAAATATGGGTAAACAAAAATTAGGAATTATACATGTTAGATACTTTAAACCTTAATGTTTAACGCTTATACCTTTTTTAAGGTATATTAAAAAAAATATGTTTGTTTTAGCTGTATCTGGCACACACCAGGGTAGTTAGAGGGAACTTAGTATGAGACACTCCGTTTCCTACTTTTCGCTGAATTCTGGATGCATTACGTGTTAAGTGACGGACCTTAACGCAGTGCTTTGCATCGTCACCAAAGCCCAGAAAATCAAATATTAACTATATCAATTTCTTAAGTGAAAACCGAATCCACAACCAGTCGCGTTTACAGTCACACTGTGCCCCCGCACCATGATAATATGGAAAAAATACATATGTATATAGATTAATATTTTTAAAAATTAAAATAGTTTTTTTTCTTTACAAGAAATTCTAATTTCTTTAATTCCTCTCATTTTTTTCATCTAGAAGTCTATTTTTTTATTATCTTACAATGAACCGGTGTAGCATAATTATATATTTTTATTTCCATATTACGTGTTTTAACCATTTTCCCATAGCTGTATTGGCCGATTCCTTCTCATCGTATTAGTACATTAGTTTTTATATTCGAAACCCTTTAAAAGTTGGAGATAAAAATAACTGGATTTCGTATACTAATACAATTTTCGTTTTTTGTCTAAATTTCTATGCATATTACTTTATTTGGGTGCATTTTAATATAAAAATAAAAAAAAATATTTATTTTTGTTCTTTAACAGATTATAAGTTTTAAATATATATAATCAATATAAAATCAGGTAATCTGTATTATTATTTAGTATAAGAATACGTTATTTGCTGTTGACGTATTTCACTAATTCATAACAATTTTTATAAATTCACAAATATTTTACAGTTAAACTTTCATTTATTATGTCAATAAAATTGTTTCTTGAAAAAAGCAATATATATATATTACTAAGTGACAGTAAGCCATCGTCATGTGAATAGTAAGACGCTCGTCAGGCTGCAACTACGTCCAATGTGACATAATCGCTTTGCTTTCTGTCATATTATTTCTACGAAAGGAATATTGCTAAAGCAATGAAAATAAAGTTAAAAATGCATTTATTCGTTTAAAAATGAAGTTAAGCAACAATAATCTGAAACAAATATCATATTACTTTTAACATTTTTAAAGTGTTATTCCACACTTAGGAAAAATTGAAAAAGACATTTTAGAAAACGTATAAAAATTTGAACGCAGCGGGATTCGAACCCGCGCCTCCTGAATACTGTTCAGGCGCTCTCACCTATATAGGTGAACGGTATTTAGGTGTCTTTTTCAATTTTTCCTAAGTGTGAAATAACACTGTAAAAATGTTAAAAGTATTTAATAAATAGCATTCTCTCTTGCCAAACGATTGTTCGTAGAACAATCTTTGGGTAGCAGAAATTTGTAAAAATCTCTCTACAGAGATGCTAACTTCGACGAAGACGACGAAGAATTTCGACGCAGCGGAAAGAACGCATGGTTCAGTGGTGAGAGCGCCTGAACGGTATTCAGGAGGCGCGGGTTTGAATCCCGCTGCGTTCAAATTTTTATACATTTTTTAAAATGTCTTTTTCAAATATCATATTACTCAAATAAGGATGCTATAAAAATATTGTAATGACTTTTTATCTGTACGCACAGTCATCATGTCAGTTTTCATACAGTCTGTTATCGTATCGGTAAGGATTGGCTCATAATAGCCATGCAATGCTTTTTACATCAATTGGTGATACATAGATACTGATGATGCTAATAAATGCCTTCTACTAAGCCACACAATTTTCCCCCATAACAGGGTAGACAGTGAGAACCGAGTGCCAAAATACTCCGTTCTCCACTTTCGGCCCAAATTCGAGATATTGCGAGAGAAATAATAATATAATCAATAAAAACATTTCGTCAGAAGCTGTGTCATTACAATGTATTTATTTAAATTACATATGCATAATGCTCTATGTTCCCTAAACATTAAGGCCGAGCAATTCCTAGTTACATATTATATAATGAGAAAATTTTTGGCCTACATCCAAAAATTCTATCTAAGTAGAGCTTATGTTGAAGATTGGGAGATTAAAGTACTTAAAATAAATAAATAGCGCCAACCGTTTTGAAGCGGAAACTTCGAAATTGGATTCCAAATGTTTTATGTTTTATATCAATATCGCGAGTATTCAATATATAGAAGTAAAGGGAATGTAAAATCCATACTTATATTATAAATGCGAATGTCTGTGTGTTTGTCTGTCACGCTTTCACGGCTAATCTACCGGTCCGATTTGGATGAAATTTAGAATGAAAGTAGTAAAAAACCCTGTGTCAAACATAGGCTACTTATTTTTTCAAATATCCACCTCTAAAGGGTTGAAATAGGGGATGAAAGTTTATATGAAAAATCTAAACCGCTTGACCGATTGTAATGAATTTTGGCATAGATATAGTTGATAATCCAAGATTAAACACAGGCTATTTTATTTTTCAAAAATCCACCCCTGAGGGTTGCAATATAACGAAACAGTTAAGTAGTTCACGCGGCGAAGCCGCGAGCGGGCCGCTAGTAATATTATAATATATTATGTCAAATTTAGTATGAGTAATTAAATTACATTTGTTAGTATATACTTCAACTGTTTTATTATATAATATAAAATAAATAAATAATGTATACGTTATAGCAACATAAAAATACAAGAAATGCAAAAATACGAAAAGTAATTTCATATTAAAACTTTTTTGAAAAATAATATAATAGTACACATAGTACCTATGTAACTTGATTGGAAATATATAAATTAATTATACTTACACTTGTTGTTATTTATCCTCATCTTTATTTTTTACGCATTTTAAGTAATAAAAGAACAACAGGATGACAATAACTTTGGTACAATGAATACGTAGAAATAACTTCTGATTGTTAATGTGATGACTTTGTTTTCGCATATCTATGTACAGTTGTTTTGTTTTTTTTGTTACTAAGGACAATCTTAATGATGCGTGCTGTTTTATAAGCACATCGTTGAACATCTACATTTCTCATACAAATTTTCTATTTCCTTGACTCTTACCTTTAGATATAAGCAACTCAGAACTATCTTCACAGTCTGACTAAATGATATGCTAACGTAGCGCCATACAACGTGCAATATTTTTAAATGGAGATGTGTGGTGATAGTATAGCTGATATTTTTATTTTTAAGATAAACAGTAAAATATAAAAATAATCTTATTTTATATTGCGAATATAGTAGTTTTTTTTTACAAATTTCAAACTAGAAAGATTTGAAATCACATCATATCCTGAGGGGAAATAAGAGAAAATAAGGCTAATTTTAACTATATCGTAGCTTTTTTTAACTAACAAAGAAATCTATCCGGATATAAAATTTGCATTGTCAATTTTTTTAATGAAACTTCTTTAACATTTAAATTGACTAGCTCCACCTCGGAGCAATTTAGCTCGTTGCTCTTCTCGAAATGGTCCCTGCGGCCTGTAATAGGTTTCTTAAAAGGAAATCGAGTTAAACAGGCGTGATTGACTTAATTGTAGTAGGGTTTATTTCCCAAGATCAAAGAATTCGTTCAAGGTCGGATAACCGGATTTACGAAATGAATCTCATTCAATTTTACCAATATTAGTTATATATTTGATATTTTTTGATCGTGAACCCATTTAATCTTGCGGCCCGTAAAATGGGCGGGTTCGTCTTCATTTAACGGCCAGCACTTCGAAATTGAACCGCTTAATCGCAGCAACGTAGAGCAAGCGAGAAATCATTGGCAGCCCTAACTCGTAATTACGTTGAAGCACCTTTGATGCGTGGAACTCCCTCGAGATTGAGCGATTTTCGTCGTTAATTCTCCCTTTTTGTTTATCTTATTTAATATAGCCATTTAAGTTTCCCTCGTGGAAAAGAATTTCTAATTAATGGTAATAAAATTATCTAAATGTCATTATATTAGTATATAAAAATAGATATTTTTATATTTATATATTTTTATATATAATTTATACAATATATAGTACGAGTAAAATACTTAGTAACAAACGAACCAACGTCTAGGGTGGCAATACACCTTTTATAAGGATCTGTTCAACCAAGTACCGTGAACTCGAACACGAACAAGAACCGCTATTTCCATTAATATGTAACGAAGACCAATCTCAGTGCACTGGCCTTTATTGTCTCGACCAAATCGATACCCTCACTTAGCTATTTACCACATTTCAGTTTTCATTTCATTATTATATTCCCAATCACTCCAGTATTTGGACGCGTAATGATAGTAAATTTTCAACTGTCTTAAATTACTAATGACGTCCGCTACCGACTTAATTAATAATGTGACTTTGTGTATCTATGTCAAGGATTTATATTGAAAATTATATGGTTCAATCAAATTACGATATAGGCCAGTCTTGGCGCAGTGGCACAATGTGTTACTGTAAGGTGACTGGTTGTGGGTTCGATTCCCACTCGAGGAGTGAATATTTAATATTTCTATTTCCTTCGCTCAGGTATTGAGGCAAGCGCGATAAGTTCTGCCACTTAACACGCAATGCCTCCAAATTCTGCGGAAAGTGAGGAACTGAGTGTATTGACAATGGCTCCCCTCTGCCTACCCTGCTGTATGCGGAATACAGCGTGAAGCGTGAAACTACAAAAATTAATAGGATATGAAAAAATACTGTAATGTATGTATTTCGGAATGGTTTCATATTACCTAATTAGATAATATCTTAGGATTGTACACGTTCTTATTCCTTTTAAAAATCTGTTATTATTTTACGACGTCTTACGTTAGAATACCTATTTAATTACAATTAAAGAAAAAAACATAAAGCAAGTTACACAAAACGCCCTTGTTCCTTTTGTCTTATTTGCTACAAATAAACAAGGAAAAAGTAAACTTATTTATTTTCCATGTATATACAAATATAATAATTTATTTTAGCTAATATATTATATTTCTTCAAAAATAACCGGATTTATATACAATGAATGAATAAACAATGTATAATTGATTCAGAATAGTTACACGGATGAGCAAAATCTAAAACAGGCTTTGATAAATATTTAAATGTATTCTAAGTTTATGTTTTAAAAGTAATTCACTTTATATTAAAAGTAAAAATCAAACGTGCTAATTTTATCCGTTTCTGACATTAGAACTTGTTGATGCTAGTGTCATTAAGTCAAGAGCAATAGAATCTACTCGTATGTCTAAAAATAAAATATTTATTCGCTTAGTTATATTTAAAGTATACAACATTTTATCCTACTAATAAACATATTAAAATAATTTATTTGTAGACTTTTTGTATTTTTAAATCTTTAAATACATTTTTTATTTTATTCAATAGAATTATTCTATTCTATTAAATTCATTCGCTACAGCGTAACAATTACGAAGTTATATATACGAATAATCTATACATACAATAATAAAAACTTAACTAATTGACGTCTGATTCCATGTAGGATTTTTCAATGTAAAATAACCCAAAACAATGTTTTTCAAATTTCTTTACTGTTTGTCAGTTTATATGGTTGTCAGCTAGTCAGCACGCTAACATCTTAAACTGTTTCAGTAACTTGTCTAAAATTTCTATTTATTTACGCAGGTAAAGGCAGGTAGTTAGTAATAAAACATAAAGTGTATACGAAGAGACACATATATATTTTATATACACAATTTTTTTTACTCGCACATAATATTCTGTTGATTTAGCTACTTGCTATTTTAGGAATTGTTAATTGAGGGCATTAGGTAGGGGGCATCGTAACAGTTGGCACAGAAAAAGCATTAAGTTCCTACTTTCTTAAGTATCGTATTTACTGGAACTATTTACTGGAACTTCATTTTGATTTAAAGTATAGAATGTAAAACAATTTATCCTCATATGCTGTTGTTATTGCACTGAAATGACACTATTTGTAAAATTTATTGTATATAGCGACCCACTCGCGTCTTCGCTTGTGTAATTTGAAGTTTTTTGTTATGTTAACGTAACACTTATTTACGAGTGCCGGCGTTCTCCCCTGAGTTAGGTTAGGTTTATCGTTTGCATACAATTTTTCATCCCCTATTTAAATACCTCCAGGGATGATTTTTCAAAAAATCGATTGCCTTTGTTTAAACTTGTGTCATAAACTTTTCTAGTCTTTACTTATCAAAGTCATGGAAATCGTTCAGCGGTTTGGATTTGTCATACAAACTTTCCAATTTCAACCTTTAAGGGGTACATTTGAAAAAGGAGCATATGTTTGACAATGTTCTTCAACTACTTTCATTTCAAATTTCATCCAAACCGATTCAGTAGATTAGCCGTGAATGCGTAACAACAGATGATAGGCAGACGCAGACGCACGTATAATATTAGTATGGCTTATTGCCTAACTACTTGCCTACTTGAAAATTTATTATAATTACAAATCGCTAGTGATATTAGGCTAAATCACACTCTGAGCATGTTGGGCTCTTTGTCATTACGTTGACAATATAACAAAGCAAACGCTTTATTATTAAATACGTACGATTATTAAATATTCAATACTATTGTTAGAAATGTAATCGCGTAGAAAACTATACTCCTTAACCCAAATTGAAAAACAAGATTTCGTACAAATTTCAAGAGCCATTTTAAATCTTGGAGAAATAATTATATTAAAATTATTCTCATTTCTTGGCTCAGGCAGTTGAGACAAAGCGCGGTGTTGAGTTATGCGACTAAACTCCCAACGTGCCAATTTCAAGTGGGAAGAGGGGTGTCTTGACATTAGGAGTACCTTGACATTAGACAGAGTGTCTTGACATTATCTGACTCTGCTCTGCTATGCGGAAAAAGTGTCGTAAACTATTTTTTGTTACTTTATAACTGAGCGAGGAGAATTACTTTTCTGTTCTGTTTCTGTGTGTTTTAAGAATGAATTAAAAAACAATAAGAATGAATTAAAAAATATATTTATACAACAATATTGGCTGTATATATTTTTTAATTCATAGCCTGAACTCAGAAAGAATATTTGCGGAACTTCCAGCAATAACTTCAATTATTTGAACTATAAAAAATAAATATAATATATATTTTACTTTAGTGATATTTTTCTTTTACATTATAAACTGCTTTATGTTCTTATCACTCGCTATTAAAAGCTTATTATGTTTAAAAATACAGGCAAATCCATGTCAACTTTTACTAGAAATATACATGTTCTTCCATATGTTATTTTGGGACAAATACAAAGACATTTCATGTTCTCTTGAATATATTAAGGCGCAGTATGCTTTATGACACTTTGAGAGAGGCCTTAACCATAAGAGTTTTAGTTTCAAACGACATAAACGTTAAAAGATTTAAACCGGCCAACGTAACGGGTCAAGTAGGCGTAGCACTCATTTCATATTCGTCCGGAACGACTGGACCAGAAACAGTTTGTCTTACGCATATGTACTGGTGTTGTAAAAAAGTTTTAAAGCGTGTACCTTAAATATTCTCTTACTAGACTGGACTAGACTCGCTCGCGGCATTGCCTTCTTTACTATAACTATTAAGCCTGCCCACGTTTCCTCTTAAATCATAAATTTTGCTTATTTTTGTAATTTTATTCTTTGTACCTAAAGAGATATTTACGAACTTGTTTAAATACGATAAACACCAATAACAAAGGGCTTAAGCTTACCAAAATACAATATATTCTGACAAGCTGTTATAGAGATTAGCATGTACAAACACACAGACAATTAAAAAAAAGAAATAAAACATATTTTTTTCCTTTGGTCTCAAACAATTATTTTTCTCTTATGTGTCTCCCATATACAGACAGCGATAACTTACTATTTTATTAAACATACAGATTAGATATATTAAGTTACTATTTTTAACAAATTGACCCACTTTACTGAACTCATTACAAATGTATTAAGCACTTGTCTTGTTTCTACTCAACTGACACTTTAAAATCGCTTAATTACACGAACACGAAGCAAAGAAAGTCACAGCCAACTAATTAATCCCAATACGAACATGAGGTCGAATTTCAAATAGATTTCTATTATTTTATTTCGTTTTGTATGGAACATAATTGTTTTAATTGTAATATTATTATAATAAAGGTAAATAAGTTCAAAATTATATATAGAATATCAATAGTCAAATCTCTTATACATATTTCACTTCATTCAAAATTCTAAATGCAAAATTAAAAAGGTACTAGGAGAGTTTACTTTTTAATTTTTTTGTAAAAATTACTCCCTATGTTTATTTTAAAATACAATACGCTTATTGCAACTATTCTCTGAAAATGTCTTTTTCAATTTCCTCAGTGTGTCAATAATATTTTCAAATGTTAAAAATATTTATTAAATGGCAGTCTCTATTACCTAACGATTGTTCGTAGAACAATCTTTAGGTAGGATAAATTTGTCAAACTCTCTAGACATATGCTACAGATAGGAGGACGGAGTGTCTTGGACACTAGATCTTGATTACCCCGCACTTTGACTATATCAGTACGCGGGAAAAGGCGTTAAGAATCTCAATGGCACCATTCAAATCCTGCTACGTACGATTTTTTATATATTTTCTAAACATGTAGTAAGATTTTCATTTATAACATTTTGTATAAAATTTTCGAATTCACAAAAACATTTAGCATTGCCATTAACTTGAATGTATTGAATTCAAGTCATTTAACTGTATCAATCGGGATGAATTTTAGTAACTTTAGGCGTGCATTTACTGTTGTAAAATGAAGACTATACCTCTTTACATATCTACAATCTTTTGAACCATTCCTGCCAAAGTCCTATTAAAATTTTGGAGCAAAGCCAATTTCTATTATAAATTTTGTAATTTATAAAATGCAACGCAAAATTGTTTTCTTGTTATCAGTTCTTCATTTTATTTCTGTAGAAATATACTTAATCATAATATATTATAGTTATCACTGATATCTCTATACCATGCATTTTCGATGATCGTGAAAAAAATTTTTTTAGCAGTAACACTTCTACAACAATTAATTAATTAATTAATTAAGTAGTAGAGTCGCCGTTGTCGTATATGTTATGCGTTACTTCGACAACGTTTTATATCATTATACAGAACTATCTATGTATGTCTTCTGTGAAAAACTCAAGCTTTCTGCACTTTTTAATATATATATTAAATATAGATTTTTTTTAAAAAAAGGCCATAAAATGGCTATAAATCCGGCCCTTAAATATTAAGATTAATGTGATACTTCATATTATAAAAATATCGCGATAAAATAAAAATCAAGAAAAAACTATAGAAATGCGAAAAATGATTGTGTAAAATTATGTTAGAATACCTCTCCAATTATTAAGATGAGAAAGGCTTTTTGAATCGAGGGACTAGAAGGAAGTATTACGAAGAAAATAAATATTTTCACTCAACGAATCAAAGTGGTTATCAAATAAAAGATGGTTAAATGTTAAAAGTTTTAAGTTGAATTACAGTTTTTATAAAAGTATTAAAAATTGATGGAAAGAGGAAAACCGAGTGACTTAACACTAGTTTTTTCTCTGCTTTCTTACCTGTGAGGAAAAAAGTGTAATAAAAAATAAGGAAAAGAAAAATATTTAAATTTTATTGTATAGATTAGACCAATACATAGAAACATTCGCGTCTGTATGTATTCAGGATAGAATCCTATGTTAATATTAAATTTAAATGAAGCGAGAGTCGTTCCGTTAGAGCTTTCCTTGAATCGCCTCGGCGGCCTGCGGATAATTGGTTTTTTAAAAGCAAATCTCGTAGTCACGTTAAGCAAGCTTAATTGGCTTAATTGCAAGGCTTTCTTATTCGGCTATCTCAAACAAAAGACTAAAAAAATCTAAAAAGTCGGCATTTTTGTAACCTATTATATAATATCAATCTATGGATTTCTTCCTTCATTCGCCGCTCCATTTGGTCCCCGTGCAGTGGAAAATAGACTCCAAAGGCTTTATTTAACGCTTGGCACTTCGCAAATTGAATCGTTTAATCGCACCAACTTGGAGTAAGTAAGAAATCATTGGCAGTTCTAACCCGTAATTATGTTGGTGAACCTTTCATAAGGAAACGTAACATTGATAATATTATGCTCGTAATACAGTATTGTAAATATAAAAAAAATAAAGTTGAAATATTATAATACTAAATAATTTAATAACATAATTAAATCTATCATTCATTAAACTCTCTCTTAACTTCATTTATCATTCACTAAGTTCAGTTCACACAACACTCAGTTCTCTACACGCTTTCTCCTGCAAGGAAAAAAAAACAATTTCAACACAATATAAATTTCCATGGAAGTACTGACGAAATACCAGCTTACACTGCCTACTAATGAATAATAATTCATAATTCAATACCTATATTTAGAAATTCATTTCATGAATCAAAATGTTTTCTTTCTATTTTTATGCGGGTACATAAATATTTTAAAAGAACATTCCTTGCAAAAGCAATAACCAGCAGTTTCGCTTTATTTTCTCCCCACAAAATATATGTTGGTATTATGTTTGGTCGTGACTGATTTATTCATACATGAATGGACGAAGAAAATTGAAATTTTCATTAACCGGTGAACGTTGAAAAGACTAATGTAAAGCGTACGAGGTAGTGCCACTCGCAGCGAAAAGATCTAAAAAAATGTAATATTAAAGTATAAAGAAGTATATACAATATGGTATACTTATTTTCCTAAGACTTAGGTTACGTTTATTGAATCTTTTTCTTACTGTAAGTTTTTTTTATTGAAATAATATAAAATATGAACACAGCTAAAAGGATACACTATTTTATTGCTACACTTAGAACCAGTATTCTAATATTTAATAAATTCTACAGTCCTCTATCTCAAAACAATACTGTTGAGAAAGATATTTTTACCTACTTCACATTTTTTCCACATAGAGAGAATTAATAATGTCAGGTCACTCCGTTTACCACGAAAAATTACCTCTAGTATCTGGCCTTATGGCAATGTACCATAATTACGTCCATATGCCTATTACATAATAATAAATAATAAATAGTACTTATTTATGGAAAAATCAACATGATCCATACTTAAATAATAATCAACACCCACATACCGCTTATAATTTAATTGCAAATAGTTAATTCTAATTAAAAGAATATTAGATGAAATGAGTTTCAAGACATTTTTATATTTAAAATATATTTAAAATGTTTCTTTTCCTTTCATCGGTCGACTTAAACTAAGATCGTAGTTGGATATTGCCACCCAACAAGCCATTTTTAAAAATCTTGAAAGGAAAATAGACGAGAAAGGTATCACTATAAATAACTTCGAACATTTCGTTCACACATCTGAAAATCGAATTGAAATCTATAAATAATATTAATATGAGCCTATAAATATTACTTAATATTAAGTGATAACATTATAAAATAAAAAAAAAAAAAGTCACAGTTAATATGTAATCTTAAGTTCGATTACCACTCGAACTAACATTTAGATTATACATATTTAAAAAACAACTTCACGCCGTTTCGTACATAGTAGGGTAGTCAGAGAGAAGTTAGTGCCAAGACACTCCGTTCTCCACTTTCTGCCGGAAATCGAAATCAAGTCATCGCGTGTTAAGTGGCCGAACTTGCCGGATAACAAAGCAGTACCAGTATCCGTACCAGAGATCTTTTGTCTTAAATATTTTATTTTATACAACAATTCATCACAATAAATATATCTTGCTTATCCATCACGAAAAGTCCCTTTAAGTAGGGTATATTTAATTCAGTTGAATAATCACAGCTTAAACATAAAAAAACATTTAATATAAAGCAACTTAAGCTCATCTTAACGTCGTTTATTGCTTATTTAATTGGTATAAACAGACTCCATTCGTGTAAATACGATTTAATTAACTAAGTGGTGTTTGAAAATGGGCAGACGGTCATCATGCTACCGCTTTAAATTCTGAATAAGTTAATGTAATAAAATATATCCACTAAGCCGTTGTAATGCCACGGATTTGACGCAGCTTACTGACGCCTACAAAGGCTGCAAAATTCCTCCCATATGCCTACAGTGACTGTCTCCCCTTCCACATATACTCGACACGATTTGTGACATTCATAATGAATGAAAAAAGAAAAAATGTAATATGAGAAACAAGATTAATCTTATGAAGATTTGTGAAACACAATGTGACATTCGCGATGCTTTTTCTTCCTCTTGCTTGTTTATATTGTATATATTTGAGGCACAACAATCGCTCGAGTGGATAACATTAATATTATAGGCTATCAAAATACATTGTAAGCAAAAATATTTTTACAAGCACTGCCGTTATAGCGGAGTCTGAATTGAAAAAATATTACAGCAAATATCAATATTAATGAGTTGTGAGAAGCAAGAAGCTGTATACATTCACCGTGGGTCCATCCACGCTCTCGCGTTTGTACCTAATGAACCGTGAACGATGCAGCTTCCGGAAATATGAGTATAATTCAATGTAAAATTTTCCTCACAATACCGTATGAAGGCAAATATCAGCTAACATTGCACTCAAGAAATATGGCGTAATACCTTGCGTATAAAAGTTTTCTGTAAGAAATTTATTATCTTTATAGTGCAGGCGGCTTAATTAGGTCTTGCAGACCGTTGACCAGACTTGATCGATTAACACTTAAGAACTTCAAGTGCAAAGAAAGTTTGTCGGTCTACTTGCTAAGAAACTCCAAAGAAAAATCTCTTAACCACGAGAAGTCATCCATCAAATACTTCAACTGCACCATTTCTTATTAACGCTTACTTACAATAACATATTGTGTTTATGTTCGATTTACCTAAGCAGGTAAAACGAATAATTCAATATTTTAACAATAATGTTTGTTTAAAACAAACAATAAAACAAATTAACAATAACACATCGTGGCACAGGGGCACAAGCGTGTGACTGTAAACGACTGGTTGTGGGTTCAATTTCCACTCGAGAAGTGGAAATATTTATTATTCACATTTTCTTCGCTCTGGTGTCGTGGCAAAGCGTGGCAAAGCGTGGCGTTAAGTAGCTCCACTTAACACGCAATGCCTCTGAATGCCTCTGAAAGTGGGGAACGGAGTGTCTTAACACTAGGTTCCCTCTGCCTACCCTGCTGTGTGCGGGATACAGCTGAAGCTAACAAAAGAAATAATAAAACAAAGTATGTCTTGAGGAAAAATATCTTACAACTTAAATAATACAATCAAAAGCTACAATATTAATGTAAGTAAAAATAATTACGCGGACCGCAGCAGATCTCAAATGGTGCCAGAAAGTTTACCTTTGAGGAATTATGGCGATAAAATAAAAACGTATTGTTTTAATTCTCAATGTATACGAATACATTAAAAAAACGATTTTTACAATCACAAACTTCTAAAGTTTTATCAATGTTCTAATTTTTAAAAACTTAAACAATTGTTAATTATTCATATAAATACAACATTACTTATTGATCCTCTAGTTAGTATAAGGATAGTCAGCCTGAAGGCTGACGTTTCGACTTCGTGTCCATTGTGTATAGGACGAGGGTCTGTGATTTATGGCAGGACATTGACAACAAACAAACGGTCGGTCTGTTTGTCCACGATAGCCATGCTTAACAAGGATTACTTTTTATTAATGATAGTCAAAATTATTTCTAGAATACCATAATTATTGTGTAAATAAAATAATGGATTTGTAATATAAGGAAATATTTAAAACAGGCGACGAAATTAAGTACAAACAGTACATTATTTGTACGTTAACTAATAGCTTTCTATGTCTAAGACCTTGTCAAACTTAGTAATATATGCATTTGTTTTTTAATTTATTTTCTACATAATCTGGTTAAAAGTATTAATTACACCATAGGCAATACTCCTAGAAAACGGATTTAATGCAACTAAAATGTAGTTTCATCTGGGTGTTAATTAATTGGATTACACAGCCTTTCCCATTATACGAAATAGGGGCTATTTAGCGAATGGATTTTGTACGCGTGACAGCGTAAAATCAGTTTGTTTTCAGGCTAATAAACGTTACTAAATGTTTTATTATAATTTTTAGTATACCTATTTGCCATTACCATATTAAAATTGTTGTATTTTTAAAGCTTGCTCTTATGACATGTTAATTTAACATCCATATGAAGTTTAAACGACATAAACGGCCCTTAAAGATGAGCACTCGTCACAACTCTATAATACTCTCTAGACGCCACGGAGACCTTTCAAATGAGTCCATTATTTCATTCAGTGAAATGGAGTGGCAGTGAAATAGGGCAAAGGGCGAATAAACGGGCTACTGGAAATGAAGACGCCGTTTGTTCATAACCAGCCCGTTAATTTCATTATTACAAGTCAGAGGAGCGAAGCAAAACGGTAACAGATGTGCCACTTGACTCGTGAATCCACCGCCTTGAAAAACTTCGCGAATTTTAACGTCGAAATTTCGACAGTTGAGTAATTTTTCTTGGCAAAGACAAAACATTCAACAGCAAAATATGATTTTTTGCTTTAAAATATTAAATTAAAAATACCGCGGTTTCCCCGTGCAAATCCTTTCATTTCATATGCTAGACATGCAATGCAGGCAAGTAAACGCAGTCAGAATTTGTTATGTGGCATATTAATGGAGGTGGCTAGTCTAGGAGACAAAGTAAACTGTCATGCTAAGCATGGCCCTGGCTTTAAACTGTATAAAGAAAGACTTTCAGTTATTGACTGGTATTCGGAACGTGCACTTTGACGGTAGTATTTTTATTCGTATTTTGTAAGTTGACAACGGATTAACTTGAATTTCTCCGATTCATATCTTGAGTATTGTTTATATTTATAACTAATCATTTACATATACTTTTTTTATAAAATAAATAAATAATTGATATTGTTTTTATAATGACTAGCAGTTTTGTTATTATCCTTTCCAAACTAAATCCACTTGTCAATCATTTTCACCGAAAATTGGGTCCAAATTTATATCGCGTTTAGTTTATGGGGTTACAACCAACTTACGTTACTTAATTCAGTTCTTTGTATATTTAACCCATTGCGAAACGACGAATATAAAAACTCAGGTCACAGATCTTTCGCCAGGCTAAATAAGTTTTAGTAAGCCGTATTTTTCTTCTCTCTTAGACTTTCTGGTTATATGTTTCAGACGTTTGATTTTAATTTTCTTTACAGCTTTACGCCACTTCTAACACAACAGGGTGAATCTAGAGCGTAGTAAAGCGTCTTAAACGCTATATTTTATTCCATCCAAATCAGAGTTAGTGACTGATTTTTCCTCACTGAATACACACTGCGGTTTTTGGCGAAATTCAAGTTAGTAGATTCTCTCTGCTCTCTGTCTACCCTTCTATATGCGAGACATATGGAAAATTAAAAAAAAAGGAGCGTTAAATTGAGCTATACATAATCCGTAATATGTACCAACATATATTCATGAACGATGATGCACAATATATAGTCTTTGAGGTTTATTTTATAAACCGATATCTTGCCAAAATTGAACAGTAAATTTTAAAATTGTGTTGTTGATTTTAACTAAGGTTTTTCACAAGTTTTTTTTTTCGATATTAACCAGTTTTATTATTTTGGATTTATTTATCACTATTTTATGTATAATAAGCATTTATAATTATTTGTCATTTTAAAATAGGACCTTTTACAGAATTGCATAAGTTTGTATTCACGTTACATATAATATTTTTTTCATGTATTGTAAAATGTGCCTGAATTTTATTGATAGTTTTAGACCTAGATTTTACCTAGACTTTGATGGGCAGATAGCTGATATAATAAGAAGAACTTCGATATTTTCTATTTTAGAATTATCTTTTTTTAATTCTCCGCGGACGAAGTCATGGGCACACTTAGCATATGAAATTATCAAATTGCACATAATTTAATAAACATATTTCAAATAAACACTTAAAATAAATATAGCAATACAGAAATGACATCTGTAGATTTATACGGCTATTACAACTGTTATAATCATAATATCACCTTTCACGAGGTCAGCGAAATGAAAAATTGGACGTTACCTTACAAAAAATGAATCTAGACACGAAAAAATGAGTTATGGTTAACGCCTGATACCATCTACGCTAATTGTTTACGGACGGCCTAATAGTATATTTTAATAGCATACTTCCAGTGTTTTAAGTAAATTAATATTGTTATTTCTTTTGTTTTGACGCTTGTAGCTTTATTAATATTTCTAATTACTAAGCACGTTAAGATTATGTTTGTACTTGTAATGTATAAAACAGTTAATTAAGAATTATTTAAAATTAGTAATTTGGAAATTTTATGTTGTAGCTTTTGTGTTAAGTTAACTGCCAGGAAGGTAAAATCTGACAATTAGCTTTCATTTGATCACCTTTAAGAGAGCCTCAATGGCGAACGCTTTGGTAAATAATAATGAAAGTTTCAAAAAATAACAAAAGGAAATCATACCTGCTTTGTAACTCTAAAAAAAATACAATTAAAACTACCTACGCTCTCCCTGACAGCACTGATATGCAGGAAAAAGTTTGAAGATACTTCTTCTTGCATTTATCCATTTTTTCTTTTAATACAATTGTTTGTCAGTATGCTCTTAAAATTATTTTTTCATGAATGAGATAACAAAAAGATAAGAGAAGAGAAGATCATAAAGTTTCAGAGAGAAGAGTTCGGGGCAGTGCTTAGAACTTTCTGACCCAAGTGTAAGCTTAAAAAGCTGCTTCAAGCTCCTTAATATCGCTCGCCTCCACCATATTCTTCTTGACTATGCTCGCTCCTCTCTCTATTTAACTATGCAAATGCAAAACTACGGTACATTATATATTTAGGTATTTATTTTCTTTATATAGTTATTATTTCTGTTATTTAAATTATCTAGCAAATAAATAATGTAAAAAAAGACATTTAGTAAACGTATCAAAATTTTCCTAAGTGTGGAAAAACACTTTAAAAATGTTAACTACTTTACAATACATAGTAGATACATACGCAACTTACAGGTACGACTCGCTCGCACGTCTCGATCAATTAGCCCTCCGGTGATAATGTACATGGTAGTATAATTAGAAAGAATCAGGACACTCCGTTTTTCAGTTTCTGCCCCAGATCGAACTCAATGTCGCGCTTTGTCTTAAGTAATATGCACATATATATGAATAATATAGATTCTTCATATATTACTGGCTGACTAATTGAGAGTTAGAAATACAGAAAGATGACATCTATATAAACTTTTTATATGGATTACTCACTTTTCTATAAGATTTTAAGAAAATTTGAAAACATGCAAGAAGTCCTAGCACGTACAAATTGTTCGACAGCCAAATAAACAGAACAAGTATTACAATTATTGAAAAACATATTTCATGGAATGAATCTATGTATCAACATAGATTAAAATAGCTAAAACATAAGCCTAAAATCAACACAACAATAGTGAAATGGTTGATATCTATTGATTTTTACCCATCGGTAGATGTTTGTTCTATTTATTATTCATGGGAATTATGGCACGAGTAGGGAACTAGGGGCGAAATCGCATAGTAATTTTTGAAAGACTGCACTGATTCTAAAAAAAACAGCTGAAACAATATTTTTAGGTTTACTTTACTACTTTTAATTAAAAAAGTTATTATTAATTATTTCAACAAGTGAGCGGTCTATTTTTCAATTAGGAAAATAAATATATACTTCAAGTATGTTACTCCAATAGTGTTAAAAATATCTATCACAGATAAAATTATAGTCAATATAAAATGTAAATCGTTAATTTGATGTACTTCTTATTTCGGTTTCATCATAAACAAATTTGAGTCAAGAGATTCCATGTCGCTCAATGCAACATAAATCCTAAGAGATGAGGGTTCTTCACTACAATATCTGGATGAGCCAATTAATTTCGATCTTGGGGTCTACCCTTAATCTGATGGTCACTCACGCCCAAAACTTGTAATTGAATTTCGGCTTAGAATATTCAGCATTTGGTTCAAATATTGCTATATTACAAAGCCTCATTTGAAAGTTTGTGCCAATATTAACTTAATAACTGTATTGTAAATGTTATTCGACTGTCAATACTAAAGTAAATGCTTTAATTTATTTATAAAAAATTGACAGATACGAAATGAATGCCAGAAAATGAACAACATATCAATATTTTTAGTTTAGACACATGTTAGAATCTGTTTCATCAATTGCAAATGACATTTCTGTGGCAGAATGTATTTTTTTTATTAAATAAAGAGGAGGCAAACGAGCGGGAGACCCACCTGGTGTTATGTGGTTACCTTCACTCATAGACATGCACAACATTAAGGATAGGAATAGTGGGAATAGGGGCAGCTGCCTTACATGCCATCGAACCGGAACACATCATCAGACGTTTGGCGGTTCGTCTTGACACGATAGTGGTCGCGAGCTAGTCGGAGGACGAATCTCCTACCATCAAGCTACTGGGTTAACCGCCTTTTACGGGACCCAGCGGCGGGGGGAATTGTACTCTTAACCCGTCCCCCCACGGGGTACCAATATTTATACCATTTAAATCTCAGATGATTTGATTGAATTAATTTTTTGACCCTAAATTTCTTGAAAAGATCTATACTTCTAAAGTATAGATTTCTTAACACGCGTCGTCTAAATTACTAACTATAAAGTAAAACCTGTCGCTCATATACAAGATTGATTCGAAGACGCCAAATTAGACTTCATGGCATCAGTGAACCGATCACGTCGATCGTTTATGTGAAATCGATTCTAGCGTTTTATTTGATATTCCGACGAATTTAATGGCCGTCGAGATGACTGGACGAAAGCAATAAATGGAATAACTATTTCTACACATTAGCCGATAAACATTATTGCTTAATGCTGGCGCGGATTTCTATGTGTATATTTGTTATTTTAGTGTTCAATAATATATATTGTTTTATATATATAAAAATATAATATTATTTTTATTGTAATCCAAGTTCTGTCCCTCTTCATAAAAGTATTAAGTAATAAATTATGTAATATTGATTCTTTGTTCCAAAATTTATTTCTATATAAAGAAGTTGACTTGTACCTGTCTATCAGGCTCACCGCTGTCATCACTTGACCGAGTACAAATATCCAAGATCCATTTTGCAAAAGTAAGCTGAAATAGTATTGATTGATGAAAGATGAAATAGTATTGATTCTCATGTTGTGTAAATTAAACCTACTCTTAAAATATCTTATTTTCCAATTTCAGCAAATAAAAATTAACATTATGTTTAATCAATAATTTAATTAATTTTTTGAACATATTTTTAATATGTCAAAATTATTCCTTTGAGTAGAATCGAACCCATAATCAATACGTGTACAGTCAAACGTTATTATCCCTTTGAAATAGATTACCACGATACTTTAAAAAGATTTTAAATTAAAACATAGTCATATTAAGCTTAAGAGTCTTTTAGTGTAATACGTAAAAACAATACATTAAAAGCACGGTAAAACAGTCTGATGATCCATTTCATTCAAATAGCTCCTAATAAGTTATTAATCCACTCGCTTGTTAAATCATATTTACAATTTATTCTCGGGAGCTTGGTTGGTAATTGTCTCACATGAAAGAATATTAAATTTCAATTTTCTGCTCTTAAAAATTACGTCTTTTTCTATGATATACTTTACGTAACATATAAGCTTTTATATTTTTCAAGAAGAATCCTTGCAACAAACTCAAGAGAGAGTTCTGCGAAAATATAAATTAATGAATTGGCTACAATACTGAAGTATGGAACAGTTTTTAACAAAAAGAAAAAAACATATCGAAGGGAATATATAACGCGAAAACTGATCTAAAATTAAAAAAATCAGCCAAGTATTTTGTTATATTCGAACACATTAAAAAATTACAATTACCAGCAAATCAAAATATGCCCGTTTTCATTATTGGACACCTAACGATTAGTTGTACATAATATAATCGGGCCATGTATTAAAAAAAAATGCTAGTAATAATTACTCAGTACATTAAAACTGTAACTTATTTAAATTGCAATATCAGTGTCCGATTCCATTAACGATGATAACTATTTTATATAATGCAAACATCTGTTAAAATAATTAAACCAATCAAACAAAATGACCATGGCAAAGTAACAAGTATGAAATTAATGTAAATAAACATGCTATGCTAATTGTTTTAACACGCGTGGTATGAATTTATGAGTACAAAAATTATAATACACACACGGCATTTGCGGTATGTTGCTCAACTGGCTGATGCATAATAATGAAATACCAATATAATAGGTTATCCTATACCCTGACTGTAACACTAGATTTTTACTAAAGTTACTAAATCTAAGTAACTATAATATAAGCAGCTTCAGGCGTTTTCACACTTGGCATGAGTCAGAGAGAATCTAGTGTCAATACACTCCGTCCTCCATTTTCCATCTGAAATCAAGACATTGCGTGTTGCGTGGTGGAACTCAACGCCAAGCTATGTATGTCTTAGGTACAACTAATCACGTTGACAGTCAGACAGTATTCCCCTGCACCACGTTGACATCAATGTCAGTGTAATGTAACAAATATAAATTAATAATAAAAACATATAAATTTAAACTTATAGAATTTAAACTAATAGTTGGACCTTCAAAGATTTCCAGAAGTTGTGGTTTTGAGTTTCGCTTCGTAATTTTTTTTTGCATTAATAATTAAAATTCATAATTAATTTAAATAAATACCCATAATTGCATTTTCTACTGAAATATTAATATATTTTATAAATTTTAACAGTAATTATAGTTCAGAATTGAGTGCTTGCTCCTAGTGTGGTCTGCGGTTTGTAGAACGGTAGAAGAGGAATATACATCTCAGGGAAGACACTTTAATGTGGAAGGCGAAAATACATTAGCAACAAAACATGTCTCAAGTGTCGCAAAGTAAACATTAAATAATAGAGTACATAGGGGCCTTGTAACGGATTAAATTTGATTTATATCATGGAATTGTATTACGAGTATATATACATTAAATTAATATCTTTTCTTACTTTGAAAAAGTCCTGACATAATAAGATTTTTTGTTTTTGCAATTTTCACCCACTTTGAAGTAAAACAAATTTAACTGGATTAATCGCGTATATTTTTTTGGTATTCGAAATTACATTTTTAGAAAACCTCTAAAGTGTGGCAGTGGTCAAAATGTATTTTGTCAAATGTATTTACCAAAAATATAAGTCAAGAATATGGATAAAATACTTTTAATGGCTTTGACCTGATATTATCTTGATATAGAAAACCTTTTTAGTCATATGAGTCCATAATATTTACTTAGAGAACAAAATATACAAGTCATATATAAGCATATGGACTCGAATGTTTTACTTTCAAAAAATGGAATATAATAAAGAATATTCAAAATATTAATATAATAAACATACAAAATAAGAAAAAATAAAAATGTCTAACCTTTGTTAAACTCAATAGAGTTGATTACGATTTGTGAGATGACTGGGCATAACTGGCCATATCCTTTAGTTTCTTTATCGCTCAAAGTTGTCGTCCACCGTCACTATAATGGGATTGTTTTCGGAATAAAACGAAGGGCTACTATATTTCAATCCAATAAGGTAGATAGTTTGATAAATAATTCAGAAAGTTGTAACATGTAAGTGGCACTCCCGCGTAACGGTCGTCCCGAGAGCGGAAAATCTGCTCGCGCTACTCCGGGGATAAGTGGAAAAATTATATAAAATGTGACATTAATTTGTTTGTTGTTTTATTATTGGATACAGAGTCGAAAAATATTTTTTGTATAAAGCTTATAATAAACTTTTCTGCAAAATTGTAATGATATACCAAATTTAATTTGAATTTTCGTGTACCCACTCATGTGTTTTTATAATTTTTCAGTTGCGTAAGAGAAGTTTAAAATTCAGAATTTACTTTTTTTATAAATAAACATGTGTTCTGTTTTACCGTAAGTCGTAGATATACATAAATATGTATATTTTTGTAAATATTTGAAAAGGTTAGACTCTTTTTGTGATATATTTTATAAAACATTTTTGACTTTTTGGTATAACCGAGTAAGCAGAAGCGACCTAGTGTCACGACACTGTTGTCTACTTTTCACACGAATTTAAAACATGTAAAGATGAATGGTGGACGTAAAATAGGAAAGGAAAATAATTTAAATGCTGTCAATCAGTCCCTCAAGAAGTTTCGAATCCAAAACCGTCACATTTACAGTCGGGTGTTTTTATCACTCTATCCGAATCTCTATGCTATATTTATATAGAGATTCGGATTGTATTTAATATTATTATTATTGGCATAAAAAACCTATATCGAAGTACTACTACGAAACGATGTACTAATAAAAAAACTATTTCTAGAAACTTTCCTAACTTATCTACTTTGCGCTTACTATAATTGAAAAAAGAAAATGTTTGTAAGTATACAGTGAAGATAAATATGCTCTTAAAAAGCGTCCTCTAGAGACCAAGCAGAGATTCTATCAATCCAATAAATTATTAACGCAAGGCGACACGTCCCGCGTCACGCATAGCCATTATGCCTCGACGGGATCTCCGGCATCGTAGATAAGCTTATTACTAATGCAATAGGTTTTTGGTGCGCGCTAATAACTTTAAGTTTTCCTAAGTTCGAACTTATATATAATATTTGACTTAATAACCATTATATTTAAGATGTCATAGTGATTTCAGTTAGGTGTAGCTTTTTTGTGATTGCAATACTTGCGGGTTCAAAGCCCAATCGAAAAATGTCAAAGACTGAACGAGGTTTTGTTTAGGATTGACCATACCTCATTTTTTTTTTCGCTGGGAAATGCAGTTTACGCAGATCATCCGTATACAAGGAAGACAGAACTGCCTTGCATACGGATGATACTGTGGGGCTCAACGACGAATCCGACGTTCCGAATACCTCATTAGCAAAAATATTAAAATAAAATATTTTAAAAAATATATATATAATTAAATATATATTTATATATGTAATACTTGTAAACTATAATAGCTTATTATAATTATAAAAATCTATCTACTATTAAAAAAATAATAATTACACTTTGAGCAAAATAAGCTAATTCATTATTATTAAAAGAGATTTATAAAAAATAACTTCTTAAAACATATCAATGTTAATATTTTACAGCTTATAATTATGTCGCAAGCAGTAAATTGATTTTATAAGCTATTATATACATACATATATCCATATTTCTATGTATCTAAATATATATGTGTTTGCATGTATTTGCTTAATATGGTACGTTTTATTTTATGTATAGGTGTACATAGTATATAGCAGAATTTATTTCGTTCGTCATTTGACTTTATTACTGTATTTTCCTTGTTTTTGCACCTCATTATGCCCAGTCTTTTCGGTACATTCTTATAATTTAACTTAGTCGAGATCACTTTTAGTACTAACAAAGGCATCCTGCCTTTGTGCATTATTATTTTACATAAAGGAATTTGTATAAGTTATCCGTTCACAACGTCCAATAACAATGTTTATCTTCATCTCGTCTTCCATAACAAAATCTACAATAATTGTTACATATTTTCAAGATTTACAAATTATTAAGAAAGTTTTCTACAAAAGCACTTATTGCGAAATTAGTTCCTCGTTTCAATGTTATTCAAGTTAGTTGGGATTATCCCATGTGCCGATACGTAATTTAGTGGAAAAGGTTGCGACCCCGCTAGTTTGTATTACCCCGACAGTGATATAGGGTATTAAGTTCCCTTCCCTGCCTCCCTTAACGCGTAAACAAGACAGAACCTTTCTACGTATCGCCTTTACAGAGTTAATATTTTAAGAGACTAAGCGAGAGATCCTTTCAGTTCACATTCTGTGAGAACTAACACTTTGTCACTTATCTAATTACTTAGAAGTCATAATATGTGAGCTAAATATAAGGTGCTTTATTTATTACATATTATAAAATTTGCCGTACTTAAATTTAAAGTAGTTTATATCTTCATTTGTATAAAATATTCATAAATACTAATAGGATATTGTAATAATTATTTCGTGGAATAGGAACCTTTTCAAATAAAAAAGGCAACTTTTCCGGCTTAGATCCTGCAACGAGCCTGCTATAAAATCAGAGAGAACTTAGTATTAAAATAATCCGATCATTATTCCGCCAGAAATAGAGATATTGTGTATTGATTGTTGAGACTCACAGCTGCGTTAAAAATAAAAATAAATGATATTTGTTATTTATAATATGAACGTACCTATGATACGTAAAAGTATTTTTTTTAGCTTCACGCTGTATCCCGCACACAGCAGGGTAGGCAGAGGGAACCTAGTGTTAAGAAACTCCGTTCCCCACTTTCCGCCGAATTCGGAGGCATTGCGTGATAAGTGGCGGAACTTAATGTCTCGCTTTGCCTCGATATAAGACCGAAGATAATGGAAATAGTAAATATTTCCACTCCTCGAGTGGGAATCGAACACACAGCCAGTCGCTTACAGTCACACGTTTGTGCCACTGCGCCACGACTGGCGACATTTAAAAATAAGTAAATGTAATATTTTACACAGCCTAAACCCAGAGTTCTACAAAAAAAATATTTGTATCCAAACATGCATATCCGTACGTAACCTTAATAAAATAGACACTTCATACAATATAGTTAACGAAGCGTAAGCCGATTTGCAAATTCGATAAGTTAGGTGAAATCGCGTGGACACATCCCAAGTAAGCCGGGTTTGATCCTATTAACGCACGGCTAACGGGGATCCTGTGACAGTACCGTGATCTTTGTGTAGATCTACCAGAGGATTTAACTCGTTTTCCCTCTCATCACTTTTTGCTAAATTAATAAAACATGTCACACGTAAAATAAGCTTACATATTGCGTATATTAAATATTTATATAATAATCGTAATCTGAATCTGTCCATAATGAACCAATAAAAAATGTGACTGTATATACTAAACATTAAAAGTTAGGTGCATGAAAAAGTATATGAATCAATGCTTTTCAAAATGTTTGTCTATTAGTATATCTGTTTGTGTGTGCACATTTTCGTAGTTACTGGATGGATTTGAATGAAACTTTTTTGTTGTATTTCTTTAAAATCTGGGCAGGCTAGCTTAGTAACTTTGCTAGTAGGCTAAAGTTAAACCTAGGGGTATAATTGATTTTGAAGAGTGGAATACATGATGTAGAATAATAATAGACAGCTACACTATAAGAAATAAGTAAATGCTTCATACCGCCACTCAATGCAGTCTCGATTTCAGGCGGAAAGTGAAAAACGTAGTGTCTTCGCACCAACATTCGATAATTTAACGAAAGGGAAATAGTATTTATACAATAAAGTCTAAGTAGATGAACTTGCGGGCATCACTTAGCCTAAGTTAAATTTTAAATGCTTATATTTTTTTCTTTATAAGTTAAATAGCTCATTAGCTAAGAAATGTGAGGTACGTTATTAAGATTCCAGTTTATAATTGACACTATTCAATAAAAGCGAAAATTGTTAATATATACTCACACTCGAGTTGCTTTGTTTGCATTGAACGTACAAAAATTGATTTTGGTTTGATAGTCGTCGATACATCACGTAGTTTTTAAATGTTTGCCAATAGTTTGTCTATTTTTTAACCTTTATATAAATATGAGTGTGTGGGTTTTATATAAAATTCTAATATTAGCTGACTCTATAATAAAACATACTTTATAATAATAATTCTGCTTACTCGAAAGAAGATTAAACAAGACAAAACGAAGCCACCCTAGCCTGATGACTTTTGAAATTAGTTTCTGGAAATTCCTACAATCTTACGCGTAGGTTTTGTTAGCTCTTAACCAACGGCGTCTAGAAGAAATGTTTTTTTCCGAATGTAATATTTGAATAGTTCATTTTAGTTATTTATATATTAATATTATATTAATAAATAATTTACCGTAACTGTAGGCTTTAAATTAACTGTGGGCTATAATTTTTTATATTATATTAATAAATAATTTACCGTAACTGTAGGCTTTAAATTAACTGTGGGCTATAATTTTTTATATTATAATAATAAATAATTTACCATAATTGTAGGCTTCTGGAAACCAAAGTTAAGACTAAAAGTAAAGTCTCACGTCCGGTCTTGAAAATAGCTGTGCTTTGTGCTATTAGGATCGGTTTATTATCACTGACAGGTATATTGTTGTCAATTGACCCGATAAAGAGTTGACAGACCGATTAGTACGTCGTACAGGTTTCATGGACATTGTCATTCCATATGATTATAATCACGGTAATGAAAATTTACTAAGTTATTCGCACACTTAGAAAAATAAAAATGACTAGATTCTTAGACAACTTATTAAAACGTAGCGGGATTCGCTAACAAAAAATAAATTGTAATAAGCATATAAGAATTTTGACGCCGCTGGTAATAGAACGCACGACTTAGTGGTCACAGCGCTTGGACGGTTTACAAGAACATGGGTTCAAGTCCCGCTGCGTTCAAATTTTTATATGTTGTCTAAAAAATTCTTTTTCAAGTTTACTAAGTATCTACACTGAGTATTACTACTAAATCATCAAGGATTATTATGTGGAATATAAATGCAACGATGCCTATTATTTGATATCGTGAATAGATCCTTGCTCTGAAACCATAGCCGATGGCTTGACCGTTTTTTATATTTTTTATATGGATATTTAAAAATTTAAAGTATTATTTAGTATTCTCCAAGTGATATACGTTTGTAAACGCAATAATTAAATTAAATGCTAATGCAATACTCAATGCAAAAAATGCAGAAATTTAACATTGAAAGTTCAAATAAGCGTTAACAAGTCTCAGTTTCTGCCAAAACTGAGACCGGAGTGAAAGGTTCGGCTTCGGTTGAAAATCTTGTTTTAATTGGACACCAATAAGCTTAAAATATTATTAGTAGCTATTGAAGGAATGGTGATAACGTATTCAGGTATATATTTATAAATTGTAATAACATATTTTCAGAAGAGAAAACATTACTTTATAAAAAAATTGATCATATTTATTAAATTAATTTTGATATACTAGATATGCACCTAAAAATATTATTATTAGACGATATTCTACCTTACGAGTAATTCTTAAATTCTATATTGTTATCTAACTCACTAAGCTCATACAGAGCGATTGCCATTTGCTGTATAGAAGCCCTTTCGTATTAAGAGCAACGCAAACATCCAACGCGTCTAAAAAGTAAATGTAAAGCGGTTTTGCAAAATATTTGTGAATATGCTTGATGCTTTTTTAGCTCATATGGGAGGAATCTGACTGCGAATAGTATGGGAGTAATCTGACTGCGAATAGTATGGGAGGAATCTGACTCAGCAGTTGCGTATTCGATACCCACTAGGTGGAATATATACATACTAGCGGCTCGCTCGCGGCTTTACCGCGTGAACTACACGACTATCGCTATTTCGTGATATTGCAACCGGTTGCAGTGTTTTTTAAAAAAATAATGTATCCTATGCTTATTTCAGTGTTTTCAACTTTCTTATGCCAAAACTCATAACAATCGGTCAAGCGGTTTAGATTTTTTATATAAACTCTCATCCCCTATTTCAACCCTTTAGAGTTTGATTTTGAAAAATAAGTAGCCTTTGTTAGACCTAGCAACTTTTTCTATTTTTATTCTAAATTTCATCTAAATAACAGGAAAACAACAGGAATTGTAATATATTAAAAAAATAAACGCATTCTTTTTTTTAAGTTTTAATTAAAGCCGTTCTAAAGACGCCATAATCTCATATATTGACCATATTTTTACTTCAATTTAGAAAGTTTATTTAAAAATACTATAACCTTAACGTAAAAAACCATAATTGAAACAAATAATTACTTAGTTCTTACGATATAAATACAACAAAATCATTTCGCCCGAATAAGTATAAAATAATTACTTAATACAAACAATGCTTATAAGGTAGAAATAAATGTTTTACGTCAAAGACTCCCTAAAAATATAATGTTCTATTAGAAATGTAATAAAGGAGCTAATTATATAGACGCTTGTGGCGGCAGGTCATTGCTTATGCATTCAGCGCGCCTTAATGTCTTCATTACCAGTTTAAAGTATTAGCAAACTTTAGAGCTTGAAGACGTCTCACTGAGATTTGTATAAGTGGTCCAGTCCCCAAAATAGTTAACCGCAAGTGTTTTAGTTAAATATATTATGTTGTAATAACATGGAATATTCATATTTCGGTCTAATAATTTTAGCAATTAAATAGAACAATCATTGATAAAGCAATAATACCTTTGTAAAGCAGTAATAACTCATAGACCTAAATTAATGTTATCCTAGGTTTATTTTTAGCCGCTACTTCGTCTGGGTGGAACTTACAAAAAAATGTTGTAATTCTAAAATAAAAGTATTCTAACTCACTCCTTTATTATATAAACTATCTGTCAGTCAAAGTCTCATCAAAACCGGTCTAACCGTTCCAGAGATTAGCCGGAACAAACCGATAGACAAAAATTGTAAAAAAAAAATTTTTATAAACAAAAAATATTCGTTCTATTTATTCTCTAAAGAATATTTTGAAGATTTTATATATAATAAAGTAGTATAGATAGTTAAAAAATAAACATTAAAATCATGTTCAGAATTTATATTGTTATTACATTTAAATACACATATCGTAATCCGCTCTTAACTTGTATCCAGTACCCACTCGCTGCTTTTTAAGTGCGTTTTATTTCATTGTTCTGTTTGCCGACGTCGCATTGAAATCAAATGTATAAGATACTTGCGAGGGCTTTAACATAATCAAAATAAATTTTATTTAATTTTTTGACATCACAGTGGCCCCGTTAATAAATTCTGTGTTTGAAGGTTATAGGTTCGATTTCAACCTGGGGACAAGCTTATATTTAAAATATTTTTCTTTTTTGATCTAGTTTTACATACTACTTTGAATTCATTCATATAACATGTAGTTTCTGAAATGGACGATGAATAGAGAACAATATAATAATATAATACTAATCAAAATTAATTTATGGTTAA
Source organism: Dryas iulia moderata (assembly GCA_019049465.1). Lineage (NCBI taxonomy): Eukaryota > Metazoa > Arthropoda > Insecta > Lepidoptera > Nymphalidae > Dryas > Dryas iulia. The sequence continues at coordinate 6,472,082 of CM032419.1, read as the reverse complement.
GTTATGTTATTAAAATATTCTATACAGACTTAGAAGAAAGACATAAATTAAATGTTTTTTCCATAGAAATTCCATAATTTTTCTAATAAATGTTATTGTATTATGGTTAAATTGAAATTCTGTGTATCTTCAAACTGGAAAGTTCTCGTTACAATTTAAACAATTCTAAAGAGATTATTAATGTCGACGACAATCATTATTATACTGAGAGATTTTACTAAGTTATGATACTCTTGAAAATTATATCCATTAATTTATAAAATTGAAATTTTAAAATTCAATCACATCTTTATAACTAATTACTGTTTAAAATTGTTTTTCTTTAATCCATACTAATATTATAAATGCGAAAATCTGTCTATCTATATGTATCTTACGCTTTCACGGCTAAAGTGCTGGTCTGATTTGTATGAAAAATGAACAAAAATTCTTAAAAATCCAGTGTCAAACATAGCCTACAAACGTAAAGGTTGTTTTTTTTTCTCAAATATCAACTTTTAAAGGGTTAAAACTTTGTATATAAAATTTAAACCACTTGTTCGATAATGACCAATTTTGGCATAAATATGGTTGAACACCCAAATTTAAACATAGGCTACATATATCCACCTTATAGGGTTGCAATAAAACGAAATAGCTATAGTTGATTAGTTCACACGGTGAAGCTGAAAGCGGGTCACAAGTAGAAATATAAATGCATTTGAATATCACCGCCGCGAAACAAAAGCCTATATCTAATTAAGAGTATTCACTAAAAGAAAATGCATGCTCATTTGATGCGAACGCAGTATCCGCCGTGGACGTCCCGTTTGATTCGGAGGAAAAGGAATTGTATCTTTAATACACAAAAATATGTTACCACGTTACATGAATATATCATATAATCAAAATAATAACTTCGATTCCTAATAAAAGATGATAGAAGTCATTATATATTAAAGTATGTCTATGTTTTAAATGTTTAGCAAACTAATTTAATTTAATTGCTGTATGTATATTATAAATAATAATACGAACTTAAAAGACGTTGGTTTTCAATTAACATTAGTCCTAAAATTTGGTTTCACAGAGAAGTTTATTACTTTATTGGTTTGTAAGCCGTAAGTTGACAAAAAAAAAGAAAAAAATATCTAGCCTATGTGAAATATTTTTACTGATCAATCTCCTTCATGTATTTTCCATACAACGTCACATTGGGGAAGTAATAAGTGCTCCATTTGTACGTTTGAAGCACCATAACCATAGAACAGAACAAAAATATTTTTAATTTAATAAGTAATACAATCTGATCCTAAGAACGATGAAAGTACATGTAGTTTGACATATCTTAAATTCTAATTCGTTCGTTAATATCTTCAGCTCGCGTTACAAATTATTTTGGATTCGTAATTCTTTATCTATACTAAACTATAATCCACTATATATTAAAAACGAAAATATTTTTAGATATAAATATCTTTGTCAATTCTTGACTGCATTTGCATATCATATATCTTAAATTATAATAGTATATCACATATATATGTAAAATTTTCTTTAAATGAAATATCTACCATAATAGCAAGCATACAAATATTTTTTAAATTGGAAATTCGAGAAGAAGAGGTATGCTCAGACAGATTACATCGAAAATCGTAGGTAATGGAAATTCGATATTAAATTTGAAGCAACAAGAGAAGTCCACCGGATCTGACTTTATTGAAGTTTGATTTTGTTTCTCTACAAACCAGGAAAACATTTCAGTTAATTTGTGTGCTAAGTTTAATGATGTCTTAAGAAACGGGGTGTACTTACAAAGGGGAAGGTTTTTCTTGCCCTTCGAAAGGCAATTGCGAAGTGTTAATAGCCCGGTATTAGGGCCATGCTTATGAGTTTCATTAGTAGTGGAGCCACGAGCGATTCATATAAGAACGTGCCTTTATTAAAAGCGACGTGGCTGTTTTGAAAATTACCTGATAAGCGAGGTATGGACCGCTTCGTGATAATGCTGAAATTCTCGGCTCTGATTTTATACTGATGTTAAAGTTTCTTTAGTATAGAAATTATGCTGTAACAAAAACAAAGTAACAGAATAAGCTTGTAATTTTTTGATTTATTTACCTTTCGTAAATTATTTACTATTCTAATCTATATTTTTATTACTAATAATATATTGATTTTGATATTTTTTTTTAAAAACCACGGTTACCTTGATTAGGACATTAGTGAACCATCGTCCACGATTCGGCGACATGTATAATTTTTTAAACAAATCCGATGATAAGTATGAGATTTTTTTATAACCATTTGTTGACTGCTAAATACATAGATATAACTGCTAAATGCATACGTAAAGCTAACTAAAGTTGGAAACTTTGAAAAGCACAGATTACTTTCAAGAACTTAAAAATTTCTTATAAATAATATAAAGATTTCTAAAAGACATAATAAATTTCACATTTAAGAATTTTAAGTAAAAAGAACGTAGTATAACAGTCAGAACCTAATGCGTAAAAAGTGACTACGAAGGAACTTGATTTTCGGTGCGCTTTCTTGTAATTTATGTATGACGGCGCAAATGCCAATTTATTGCTGAGTAATGGCACCGTTTGGAGATCTGCAAATGGGCTAGCCGAATAAGAAGAGAAATCGTTTGAAACGTGCGCTGCTAAATGTGTTTATAATTTATTCATCGGCTGATACAAATCCGAATTGTTATTACAAGAATTGTACCTAAAATGCTTTTCGCACGAGTTTTGTATTTGAATGGCGGGGCGAGCGTAAAAATATAATGGCTCCAACCACTTACCTGAACATTTCAATTTTCATGCAGAAAATGTTGCTGACTTGGAGTGCTGATTGTGGACGAAACTAACAAACTTATATTGAGTTAGGTATTCTATGGCCTTCACATATATTCGTTTAAGTTATAGAAATACGTTAAAGTGAAGATCGGAGTATCTTGACCCTTTTTGATTACCATGCTATGGGAGAAGGAAGTATGAAGCTGTAAAATTTCAAGATATGGCTTTAAGAAAGCAAAATATCAAATCAAAGGACTGAATAAGAACATTACACGTAATAACAAGGAGTAATATAAAATAGAATACCGATTCATAACGTTATCAACATCTGTATTTGATTGTCAATTAAGTCTTGCAATCTACCCATTGCCTTGTGTGTCTCAATAGAGCTACATAGAAATTAAATACACAGTATACTCCTAATGGACACAACCCCTGCTTCGATAAACTCCTATAGGCCACAAAATATACTCGTAGCCATAAAGGGATTGATATGACTAAGCAAATAATTTTAGAATACGGTAAGCCAAATCTAATAAAACAGTTTATATATAGATACAAAAATGTCTTATTTTATTGTAATATACATAGCAAAAAGTATTTACTTTATTAAATACAATTACTCAGTTCAAACAACCAAATCGAAATACTAAAAATAAAATAAATCAAAACAAATTTAACATCATTTAAGAAAAAACATTCTATCAGAAAGATTATTTGCGGTTCCTGATTACGAGTCGTTATACATATATTTACCTTAAATATAGCTAAAGCCAAGAAGCAATTTATCCAGTAAAATGAAGTTTCAAATTTTAATAGACCGTGCTAGTACATCGCGAGAACCGTACCTTTGAAATGTTGGCCGATTTCGAATTGCTTTTTGACAATTTCGATTCACCTTTAACAAGTGACGTAAAAATTGGCCAAATTAGTCAAATGTTGCGACTGGTTTCGGGACGACGAACGAAAATAAATTATTTATAGCAATTTACTTATGTAAATGAAATGAGTGTATATATAATTTTGTACGATTCCCTAATAAGATGTCGTATTCAATCTTCTTACTTAACGCAAATAAAAATAATAAACATAAATAACATCAAACAATAATTGTCGAATCCTGTCGTCTTTAAATGTAGCTGACGATACTCGTTTACTAATATAAATATTTCTATTTCTATTAGCCACTAAAGCTTAAAACTTAGCTTATATTATTATTTAGAACTTTGTAAATTACTAATCTAAGCGTAAAATTATTATATTAAATATTCACTTTCACTTTTATACATAGTGTAGTTTATAAGTCCACTATGGACTTTAAAACTTTACTATATAGATTCTAGAAACATAAGTTGCCTAGCTGACGCGGCAAACTTTGTTATGCCTAACAGTCAATAAATAACCCTGTTTATTATATTATTAAGATTCTTTTTTTTGTTATCTCTAGCGCGATAGTCAAAACAAACGAAGTGCCGATTGTTACAGTCCCTGCATACTTCTTTCGCCACGTCCACTCTCATTCACACACGCCCACCTGACCTCATGCTATTTACGTGACCTACCTCTCTTACTGCTTACCTTTGCTTCATATATATTTCTTACCTTTGTTTCATCTCTGATCCTAGTTTCCTACAGAAGGAAAGGGGTGGCATGTCCAGCAGATAGTCTGATCAACTAAAAAAATGGTATCACAAATCTTTCACATAATTGCTAACATTGCCGACAGACAGGGGTCGTTGGACAGATATATAAATTGCAAAGAAAACTTGTAACAAGGGTTTAAATACTTTTTATTGTTAGGTGAAATAATTTTCGTATAAGCTGAAAATTATTTTAATATCTTATATATCTTTTACTCTGGTTACAAAAAAACATCTAAGTATTAAAGAATTTAATATTTAGATTCTTTTTTTTAGAAAAATCTAAATAAAAAATATTATTTCAAATTTTATTTTTACTATACATACTCCTTATAAAATAACATCAACAAAATAAGCGCATCACATATCACACACATTTTCTATGACGAGACAAGAATTTTCGAATTAAAGGGACATTACGGGAAAACTTTGGGGATTTTAAAAATATGTTCTTGTTATGAAGGTAAAAGATTTAAAGTTTTTCGTTGGACTACCTACTCGTATGTAGTTAGCACTCCATATTTCTTTGTATTTCCCAAGAAATTTTAAAATTGTGACCTTATTGATTTCACAATTTATTCTTCTATATTATGTCTTTCTATGAAAATTCAACTAGCAATAATAGTATTACAAGACTTGTTAAAAGTACACATTGCAAAACTTTCCTCTAAGCATTTAGTACCAGATTAGTAACAGCAAAAGGGTTAAGTAGAGAACATTCCAAATTTTTCTATTTGGGAACGAAATTACTTCTACAACAATGATCGCACTTCTGCTGACTTTATTACAAAGGTAGAACAATGAGCCTGTTTTAATCTAACTTTCTTTTCTTCCCGGGAAATGAAAGACCGGCCACACCCACGCAGGGGCAACACGACGTCTTTAATTAATTAGTGAGCATTTCTTTATGGTGTCTATGTTTGCTAAAATTTGATCTTGGTATTATCTTTTCAAATATTATAAAAAATATTTTTTCCTTATAGTAGAGTAGTCAAAGAGAACCGAGTGTTAAGACACTTTGTCAAATGAGTGCCCCACGTTCCGCCCAAAATCGTGATATGACCACCAGAGTAAAGAATAGCTTATTGTTTTACAAATTTATTGTTTTATAAAAAAATATTGTTTTATAAATATTTGAAATATAGATAATTAATTCCCGGAGTGGAAATCAAACCCACAGTCATTCATGTTTACATTCGGACAATGTCCCACTGCGAAGCGTGCTTCGAATTATGTATATAAATATACACACTTTGCGAATTTTATATTCTAAGTAAGTAGAAATTGAAATACAAGGAAAACTGAACCTATATTGTGTACTGCACGTATCTATATATATCTTCTCTGCTACCGCTACTGTCGACGTAAGCCTACAAATATTTGTTCTTTTGAGAGCCCTTCTCTCAAAAATAGGGTTATATTTCCTAACACTCTTACGTTCATTTCTCGATCAAGTGTGTTGAATATAATTTTGAAATCAACTTATGATATAATATCGTATGTGTATATTTACCGAAAACCACATATTTATTACTTGTGTCATGCATAAGATATGTATTTACAATTTTAACAAATACAAAGTAAATCCTCTTAAATTTGTATAGTAAAATTTATTTTAAAACACGAAAATCTGTATTAAACGTTCACATATATTATTAAAATTATAAGTAAAAAAAAAGATGTTTCCACCCAGCAGAGTAATCAAAGATAACTTCTCCAAGATAAATTCTCCACTTTTCAACATTGTGTGTCGAGTCGTGGAACTCAACGCCGCGCTTTGCCTTAATTACCAGAAACCGGAAAGAAAATATTATTCCTCCAAATGGAAATCGCGCTCACAACGTTGTCCCACTCCACTACGAAGGACTTTATGTTATATTTGTAAAAAATGTAAATAATATTTTTTTTCTTTGGTTTTTTTTTTTTTTTTTTTTTTTTAGCTTCACGCTGTATCCCGCACACAGCAGGGTAGGCAGAGGGAACCTAGACACTCCGTTCCCCACTTTCCGCCGAATTCGGAGGCTTGCGTGTTAAGTGGCGGAACTTAACGCCGCGCTTTACCTCGACACCAGAGCGAAGAAAATGGAAATATAATTTCCACTCCTCGAGTGGGAATCGAACCCACAACCAGTCGTTTACAGTCACGCCTGTGCCACTGGGCCACGACTGGCCACAATATACTTTATTATTATTCAATAAAAACCAAAACAATAGTAGTATACTGAAATAGAAACCATAATACTATAAACAAAATTGTATGTCAGAAAGTTGTTAGCATAAAATTTAACACCCACTCTTACATGATAAACATGAAAGGATTCTTTGACCTCCATATAGACGTTTCAGCTCAGACAAAACAACAGGTAAGTTGATATAGTTTTACAAGGACTTTGTTCTTAACCCTTTACAAACATCTTATCAGAAACTATTAGTTTACCCTCGAAAAGTAAAGACGGTAATTATATAGAACAATATTTAATCCTTTCAATATTTTAAATTGTTATTCACACACTTAGGAAGTTGAAAAATACATTAACAAAACATATAAAAATTTAAAGGCAGCGAGATTCCAACCCGCGCCTCTTGGAAACCGTCTAAGCGCACTGACCACTAAGCCATGCGTTCGTGTAGAACGCTTAAGCCAAATTTGTATACAAATATGTTTTCTAAATGAATATTTTATCAAAGCGGAATATCAATATTTCATTGTTAACAGCGTTCTTTAATTATATTTACTGTCGTAACTATTTTCTATTCGTAAGTATAGTACCTATTGCAATTGTAATAACGGCAAGCTCAAATTGAGAAAGTCAAGGAAAATTGTTGAAGGAAGGAAAGGAGTTGCTATAATTAGTAAAAACTGAATGTGTTTCACATAGATACCTTCGTATTGTAGTATTGCCCAAATTTTTGCAAATTTTCCAAATTTTTGCATCATTTCAAGAAAACGGAACGGTTTTGCGCCCCAGGATTATGTTTGGAAACACCGTGATGAGACAAAACTAAAAACAACAAGGTCCCGTTCAAAACGACACGTCTGGTCACGTAAGTTCTACGTGAAAAAATAAAAGAAATAGTAACATACACAAACTTTTTAATTAATTACTTTTTAAATAAGTAATAGATATACCATTTCTCAAGGATAGACACGTTCTTTATAATAAGTGTCGTTTTTAAATTGCAATCGATCACTATGACCAAGTTGTAGTGGAGGTTTTGGTATAAAAGGTTATTCTAGACTGAAATTACTTATAAATTTGATTTTACTCAGAATATGGAATTAGTTATTCAGTATTTTTATTTGTTATAAAATATGAAAGGTACTATAAGTATGTACCTACTCAAGGGGTCAAATTCGGTCCTATTAACCACACAGATTGTTTAAACTGTATGAATGCATAGGTTTGTTTGGACCCTGTATTTCTGTATGTCTACATTTCTTAAACGGTAAGAGTTTTTACTCACTTCTTCATTTGAGTGGACTTAATTTGATAAAAAACACGGGAATTCGTCTCCTATACTCCCAACACTTCATATAGAACCCGTCAAATTTTGTCATTCATTCTAAACGTCTGTCAGCCACTCAGTGAGTAACGAGACATAAAACAGCCTATGGTCATCTCTTGGAAACTAAAAGTTCAGAATCATTTTTATAAGCGACGAGCTTATCTAGCGTAATAAAAGCATAAGCTGAAAAACTAAAATGTGGACTTGTAGTATAAGGCTGAAAATCTTTGAAGAATGTTATACAAAATCTTTTGGTTTAATAAAAGCTTATCGTTATGTAAATTATTTCAATAATTTTCACCAATTTTAAGTGTATTATATTGTATTAAATGTTTAATTGCAAGATATATGTATTAATTAATTCTGTATAGGTATACAAATATTTTTATACCAATATGTATAGACAGTGTTTTTGAAATTTCATGAAACAATATAAATTAAAATAAATAAATAAATAACATAAAAAAAATATATGTACTTAATATTTTTTTTACATTAGAACACTAACTTAAGAATGTTACATATGACTGACATACACGACAGTTCAAAATGAACCTAATTTCAATCATCTAATATAATCACGTCTCGTGCTCAGAGTAAGTACCTATCCCAGTAGTTTGTACTATGAGGATTGAGGACGCTTCCTCGCCTGTCATTGACGGATGCGGCTGCACTGTGATCGTTATACCGTCGGACATTCCATCAATACCACGGCGCTCTAACGAGCTCTGCTCCTGGACGGTCAATTTTTATTTCGGAAAAACAACAAGCCATCAATCCGTTTGACTTTATTGAACGAAGTTAAATTAAATTGTTTTAGATGTAATGATTTGTGTAAGTGAAGCATTTGTCAAAGTCATACTTATATTAGCAGCTTCTTGCTTTTTTCCCATAGCTGTCAAAGAGTCGTATAGTTAAGACACTCTGTTTTTCACCTTCCCCCGGAAATCGAAACATTGCGAGGCGGAACTCAATGCCTCGCTTTGTTTTAGTACGAGAACAGAGAAGTGAAAATAATATATAATAATTCCCTCGAGTGGAAATAGATCCGACAACCATCGCGTTTACAGTCAGACGTTGTTCCACTGTGCCACGACAGACTCAAAACTTGTTTATAGAAATACACATTAAAACATAGTTGACGTTAATATAATATTTTAATACTTTAAATACAATTAATAAATAAACGAGAATAACGAGACATCTGAAGAAGACTTAAATAGGAGGATTTGCTTAACTTAAGCTTTCAGCTAACAACGTTTTGCAGACTTTGAGTTTATTGAACTTATAACTACGTAACACATAAGATGATTTGCAGCTTATTTAGCAGTATAATCATTTATATGTAAAAATGTCTTGTATATTGAACGAGCAGACTCTTGGCATAAAGGCTGCTGTAAGTGAGCCAAACGGTCGAATCTTGGCAATGAAATGTTCTCAGTTGACTGCTGCCCTACATTCTCTTATTATTACTACAGAATGATATAAGTGATTTACTATTTTAAATAAGTATCGTGGGAAAACTTTGTTATATACACATATCTATGTACTATGTATGTACATGTCTGTGAATCAAATATGGCTATATATATTTTTTCAAATTTGCCTTATGTATGTAGGTACATAAATAGAATACAGTAGTCAGAGAAGATTTAGTTTAGCCTCTCCACTTTTCGCTTGAAATCGATATCTTGCGTGTTGAGTGGCAGAACTTAACGCCTCACTTCGTCATACCAAGGCATAAAAATTAAAATTACTTAAATATAATCCTCGAGTGGGAGTCGAACCTGCAACCAATCACGCTTACACTTACTTGTGACTGGGTGTCACTGCCACTGTCATTAATTAATTAATTATAATGGGAACTTGTTTAATTATATGATATACCTACACACATATATCTACTTCATCGTTGTATCATTATGTACTCTCAAGTCTAACTCTAATGAAGCACTATAGCGTTTCAATTTCCATTATTAGATCAAGTTCGGTGAATATAATTATAAATTTTACAATAAATAATTATAAATTATAGGATTTGGTATTTAAAGTCAATAATAAAAAGAACTAGTAGTATTTTTAAGGAAACAAAAAGTGGCCACATTTACCATGTATTTTGCTTAAATACCAAGACTGGATACAGTACTAGTCACATATTACTGTTTTTTATACATACAAGCGTATTTGAGCTCAAGCTTTGGGCGGGCAGGCACCGTAAGTTTCTCACAGCCATGACGGACAATTTTGAATTCGGTCATACCACGCCTGGCGCAATCCTTAAAGCAAAGCAATCTTACCTAACATCTTTTCCTGCATTCCTTATAACACATGACACTGTCACGAGGGTTCTGTTCTATACATATACTCTTACCAACGTAGTCTCTGCTTTAGAAGTGTATTTAGACTAGAAACCTGTTGGAAATCTAAAACTATCTGATTAGTGACTACAGTTAGTTATGGTACAAGATTTTACGTAGGCACTGCATATAGAAAAAATATGCAACATATACACTTGTCAAGTAAGAATTCTAAACTTATGCCATTGACTATTAAAACCAGGATTTAATACCATTGCGCGTAACCTCTGACACTGTCACAAGGCGCCACGATGATCAACTTTTTGATTAAATAAACTAAATAAATAAAATTTCTATCTTTATTACACAATACGAAGGCTGCAGTTGAAAGTTCGAATGACGAACGAATGTTTACTAAATGATTACTTTAATTAAATTAATCTACTGTAACTTAATCTAAGAATTAATATGTTTAATTTTAAAACCATCGCCATTATAACCCGGCAATTTTTCTAGTCATCAGTTTATCGTGCTCGGTCGCCTATCAGACAGATTATTATTATATAAAAAAATCCATGTATCAGTGACACCGTAATACTATGAAATAATATGTATATTTATTAGTAGCAATTTACAAAACAAAAAGTATGTCGACGCTAAAACTCTAAGTATAAATCGCTAAGACTTGGCATACACATATCATGACGTACAAATCTTTTTAAAAGGATTTTTGGAAATTCTACTCCAGAACATACAAATTGGGAGGTTAAAGTTAAATATAACACTACAAGTTCATATAAAACATACCTATTATATTCATCCAGACCGAGACAAGAAGAAATATTATGACAGTTCCGTTATATAACAACTATCTTAATATTGCTCGACAATTATTATTATCATAAGCCTAACAAAAACATCAAGTTGGGTATGTTCCAAAAAGGGATAGTAATAATGGTGCTAAAGTTATAAAGAAAATGAAAGCTATCTTCGTTTCCATTGCCTTCATAAACATTTACTTCTATTTAGAGTAAATAAAAATATTTTTTGCTGCACCCTGCTTTTTCCCTCCATCTATCAGAGAGAATCTTGTGTCAATACACTCCGTTCTCCTCTACCAGGGACATTACATGTTAAATGACGGAACTCAAGGTCGTGCTTTTTTAGGCGAAGTACGGCGAAAAAATAAAAATAATGTGATGTAACCCGAGTGGGAATTTCATCCACAAACATTGCGTTTAAAGTCAGACGCTGTCCTACTGCGCCATGACGGTCTCTTTTATTAGGATATTTAAAATATTACTTTACATGTTTAGAAAATATATTTCTTAGTTTTAATAAGTTCGGCCAGAGTAGTTTTAATAAGTTTGGAGAGTTTCCAATAGGCGCAGGTTCGAACCTCGCTGCGTTCAAATATTCTTTGTATTTTCCAAAAATTTTCAGTTCCTTAATGTGTGAATAACTCTTTTAAAATTGTTACAAATTGACCAAATTTGAATGTAATTTGTATTTAGAGGGCATTTATGATCAACTTAATTTCATATGTCGAGTCTCCTTTACTTTGTTCTCTAACCATTCTGCTTAGTAGTGTTACCATATTGACATATCAACAATCGGCGGCCTCTCGTAGCGTTGTTTTCGGCTCAGATACTCGTATTGGGCTTCTTTAGTTTTCTCTCTATTAATTAAACTGGTTTTTCTGTCTTTACTAAATCTGTCAGTTCAGACATCCATTGGAAAAATCTTTGATATTGTTCATTAAGCTTCACGCTGTGCCCGCAGCACAGCAGGGTAGGCAGAGGGAACCTAGTGTTAAGACACTCCGTTCCCTACTTTCCGCCGAATTCGGAGGCATTGCGTGTTAAGTGGCGGAACTTAACGCCGCGCTTTACCTCGGCACCAGAGCGAAGAAAATGGAAATATTAAATATTTTCACTCCTCGAGTGGGATCGAACCCACAACCAGACGTTTACAGTCACACGTTTGTGCCACTGCGGTGACGACTGGCCACATTGTTCATTACGCCTTTTTCGTATTCGCGCCGTATCCGTACACAGCAGGGTAGGCAGAGGGAATCAGTGTTAAGACACTCCGTTCCCCACTTTCCGCCGAGACGAAATGGAGACATTTCGTAAGTGGTGGAACTTAACGCCGCGTTTTGCCTCGGCACCAGAGCGAAGAAAATGGAAATATTAAATATAATATTTCCACTAATCGACGGGAAATCGAACCTACAACCAGTCGCTTTACAAACACACTTTGTGCCTCTACGCCCCGACTGACCTCTTCTGACCTGGAATTTTAGTATTTACTTACTATTATTTTCAAAATATATACTGTATTAACATCTTTAGGGGACTAAGTTTCTTAGTAAAGCTAGTTGAGCTAAGCTTCGCAACATTTTCTTTTATTGTTAGTGACTTTGATCTTATACAGATATTACAACACTTAAAAAAGGTTTACAATAATTATAGATAAAATTAATAATTATTTTAAAAAATAAGAAGCACAAGTATATAATACATACTTATCTATCTTTATATTTTAAAAAATGTAAACATTTAAAAATTACCAAAACAATAAAACAATCTCCAATAGTTAATATCTGAATATTATTACGATGGACTGTAGGCTCTACAAAATGCGCAAAAAATTGTTGCCACAGCTGTCACATGCTTCGCAGATAAATCACATTTTGTGACTCGGTATTACTGTTTTTTCTCCACCAATTTTAATAGTTTCTGTATCACTCACTTTCTTTGTCAGTAATTGTTGTCAGGCGCTTGAAGGCATCCCACCAGCCCTCTAAAAAGGTTATGGTCACAACCACATTCCTGAAAACGGTCAAGTCGGAGAATCGAGTCACATTATGAACACGGACACAACTAAAATTAAGAAACTAGCAGAAATCATTTTTCTATATTAAATATACGTAACATAGGCGCGGGGTAACTAATTAAACTAGTGTATAGTGTTCATAACGCCTATAGTGTTCATAATAGTCTTCATAACGATGGATCCGCGCTTTCCACCGTGAGTTCTACAAAGTAAAATATTACTGTGTCCAATAATCATACAATAAAAGAAAAATCTAGATGAACCTTTACAGATTTAAAAAAAGTTATTCGCTGCTGCTACTTTCAAATAACTTTTTTTATATAAATACTTTATTTTATATAAATACTTTTTTTCTATAAAATCTTTCAAACGTGTCGTCCATGTCAGACAAGGCTACTTAAGCTATTAACATAGCTCACTTGATAATTACTCACCTGCTCTAATAGCAGGTACATAAAGATTATTTTAAGACGCCTTAGAGGCGTTAAATATATATAATCAATTCTTAACATTATCTTTATGTATCTATATAATATGTATAATGACAATATTACTCAACAGCTTCACGCTTTTTCCCGAATAGCAGAGTAGTAATAAAATAAAAAATAATACCTACCGTCATACCCTAACGTTACGACACTCCATTCTCTACTATCCACCCAAAAGCGAGACTGCATATTCCGTTGCGGAACTCAATACCACCCTTTGTCATAGGTGTCAGAGCGAAGAAATGAAAATTATTTAAATACATATATTCATACCCCCTAGTAAGAATTGAACCCAGAACCCAGACGTCAGTTAACACCTATTATTTTAACAGACTCTTTGAACTATAATTGTGTTTAAATTAATTAAAAATATAGTTATTTTTAGACTTCATTCGTAAATATGAAGTAATATCCTTAATTATTAAGGCCCACCTAGCGTATGAAGCAATTTAAAAACTGAGAAATCTGCAAGAGCTTTAATTAAAGTTGATCAAAGCGTTTCGCGAAGTTAAAGGTGGGGCATTAATGTTGACTCAATTTGATTCCTAAGAATTTAGAATATAAAAGTCTTAAGTATCACGCTGTTGATTTATATGTTAGTAACTATTTATTTCTGCATAAATGCTTATATAAATAATTAATTAGATGTGATACTTTATGTCAACTTGTACTCATATAAGCCTAGGAGTGCCTCTAAGAGATTGCTAATAGTGATAATGCCGCCTTTGTATGCTGCAACTATGTACCTACATATGTTTCAGTTCCTTTTAGTATTTGTTTTCTAATTCATTGTTTGCAATATGGAACTTTATCTGTCTATCAAAAATATTTAATATAATTATATCGCTTTGGGGCCAGTTGTGGCGCAGTGGCACAGATGTGTGACTTCAAGATATGTGACGACTGGTTATGGGTTCGATTCTCACTCGAAGAGTGGAAATATTTAAAATCTCCATTTTCTTCGCTTTGGTACCGTGGCAAAGCGCGGCGTTAAGATCTGCCGCTTAACACGCTAATGCCCCCAAAATGGGGGAACGGATTGTCTTAACACTATGCCTAACCCTGCTGTGTGCGGGATACAGCGTGAAGCTAAAAAAATATTGCTTTATCTGATGATTTGCATTCGACGCTGATTATATCAATATATGGTTCTATGTACAAATTGTGTTCAGTATTTATATAATTATTAAACAACTGGCCGTATACTAGGTAAAGATATTATACCCGCACACTTTTAAAAATATTTCAGAAATATTTCGTATATTACTGCAATATTTTTAAAGTTGTATGTTATTGAATTCTTAAAGTCCATTTAGAAAACTTTTCTAACAAAAACTTTCAGGAGACATTCATAAACTAGACTTTACGAGCTATGGCAGTCATGCAATAGTTTTATTTGGAACGTATGGGGTCACGCAACCGCCTTAACTGTTATCGTTACCTGGCCGACGACAACTTTACAGGAAGACATAAAAATGTTGCGAAACGCACTTTTCTGTACTTCTGACACATTTACCTATAGAACTTGCTTAGGAATTTAAGACCAATTTGTAACTCTTTAACTATATTGAGCATTAACTGCGAATATAAACAATGAAAAGAATGATGGTTTACACTAAAGACCTGAATTTTATATTAATTAATTAAGCATATGAAGCTAGATGAAATAAGCCGCGTCTGAATTTGTATAATAATAATATAGGTATATTGGAAGCCTCTTACTCAAGCCATGACTTTAGTGTTGTCATAGGTGCTATCCGAACTTAGAAAAAAAGTATGACACAATAACTAATTTGTTTCTATTACAATTGATAAATATTCATAATTGTTTCGTTAATTAAATACGTTACCTTAAATAAACTGTCTTTTTTCATGTTTTTCATTTTACTTTAACTTTATAAAAGTTTTACAAAATGCGATTTGACTTAGGATTTAACTTAGCAACAATCTTTAAATTGGAAATTATCCCTGTAATGCCACGGTTGTCACATTATTACAACAACCGAAATAATAAATATATGTAGGTAACACGTAACTAATCTTCTAAGAAAAGTTGGTAAATTTGTTTACCCTGGCGTACATTTTCCCCTTTTATGTTTGGTAGGTGCGTTATAAATGGATGTCGTTAAATCGTCTCGCTAAGAAGACAAAATCAACATATATCATTTCTCCCTTTTTCATGGTGCCATATTATATATTTTTTAATATCTGTGATATATACGGTTTTATATCACATATGTGCGCATATTAGTCATATTTAGATTTGTTCTTAGAAATTCTATTTTATTTACTTGAATAAGTGAATGTAGATTATAGAAGTACAATGTATACACAGGTAATACACATATTCCTTCCCTTCTGTTCTCCTTTGCTCCAAGAGATTTTCGCGATAAGGCCGTCTCCTTACAACTTAGGTACTAGTTATTTGCTTAGTATACGTTATTTAAATATTTTTTATGTACAAATACTAGTAAAATTCTACAGCTCCTTTACTTGGAGTTCGTGAATTTATGAATGTATAATTTATTTAGAAATTTGGACTCAATGTTATGACAATTTCCCTTTATGTGACATTTTTTTTGTCTCTGATACATCTACACATATATACATTTCATTGTTCTAGACAATTATATTTAGACAATAAATACACAGTGACACTCTGTTTTCTGTTTTTCTCTTTAACTTGGTCCGAGACAAAAAGAAGATAAAAAAAAAGAAAAAAATACTGAAACATTCTCTCAAGCGAGAATCGAATCCACAACCACAACGAAATTAATGCGAAATGGGCTTTTTTCTTTAAATAATCTACTTCATAGTTCATCATGACTCCTCGTCGATTTGTCCAAAACTTTAATTGTTATTTAGGTCAAAGGAGAAAGGTATCCTACTGACCAATTTTTATTCTGCGTTACTCCTTTCTTATAATTAAAAAATATATTTTTTCGGAAATATATTTAATGTACACATTTTTTACTGTTTTATTACCAATATAATAAAATTATAGTTGTGTATAATTTGATAATTTTTATTTTTAGATTTTTTTGTATCTGAAGTTCGTTAACCACAGTAGACTTACATGGGATACACCTATCTGTCTATCATACAAATATTAAATCAAAAAGACGTAGCATATTTCTTCGTTTAGTAAAGTAGATTTCTTGGTTAGATGCCTTAATGCCTTAAATACACAAAAGCCAAAGCTGATATGTAGTGCTAAATATTCTTATGTTGTTAATACGAGTACATAGAAGATAAGTCTATGAAATATATGATAAGCTACAACGTGACATTTTGATGTACTGATTACCGAGCTACAGAGTGAGATTATAAGACATGTTTTACTCATCAGTCTCAAATTGAATGATAAGCAGTCACTGATTCGCCTTAGTCTGGACTATAAGTGAACTCGTACGAGCTGTCTCCATTATTATACATATCAAGTACTTCAGAGACTTCCCTTCATCGTTGAAGGCAAGCTGGAGGTGGGCAATAAATGTTATTTTTCCTCTCGAGGTCTCAGATCTACTCACCATAAATTCAAAATAAGGTGCTTGAGAGAAATAATTATCATCATTGTAATCATTGTATTAATGATGTAACTAACATGTTATAAGTTATAATGTAGTATTGAAATACTATCTAATAAGAATGTAAAATTTTACGTAAAAACAACAATCCCATTCATTTTTCTCCCAAGCCAAGTAAATCCTACCGTTCAATGGAACCTCTTGGCCTTAGTCGTTATATTGCAATTTCTAAATCTACGGATCTTGTAAGCTTTATATGCTGTCTTGCTAACCTGTTCTGCACCGAAAGTGCATCCTTGTGTACTATATGGAAAATAAGTACTATCGCTTCATGTGTATAAAGTAAAATTATGGGAGTACTTATGCCGAACTTGTAAGTTTTTGTTTATTTAAATAAACATTCTTTATAAGATATCTTTATTGTTTGGTAAATAGTAAAGAGTAATTCAAAATGACACAAAATAATGTATTTGAAAGAGATATGAAATAATGTCCATTGTATTTAAAATAATCACATCACCTGCAAATGCAACACCAGGATACAAAAAAGCTATCCAAAAACTAAATGAATAGTCGAGTATAAAAAATATCTTAAGCAATATTATGTATATTTTACAAAATATTAATCAACTTCTAATAAAGAAATATTATTGAAAGAATCAATACAATTTTAATTTGTTACCACTAATTAAAATCATGGCATAGCGCACGTAGAAAATTTCTAATTTCATTAACTCAAATTGAACGTCTGAGCAAAAGCGTCATGTATTTTTCTATGGTCGAACTAATGAAGATAGGAACTCCATTCATGGTTTGCTATAAAGTAATTAAAAAAGAATATAAGAAGCAATAGTAATTAAAGTTTTTAATATTAAGCGTAACTTTACAGGTAATATTATCATGTTATACTATTTCTGCTGAGGTTGAAGACGATAAGATATGTGAGTATTGTTAATAATTAAATTATATGCGTATATAATTGTCATTAATATATCGTATTTATATAGGTTGACTAAATATATACTATTATAATCATATATTTTTAGTAAAACTCAACCCAGGATTTGATTTAATACTAGAAACAAATGGAGTTCCATCCCTCCGAATAAGCAACTTCGAAGGTAATGTTTGACTTTGATAAATGTGATATTTAATAGGAACTATGCGCATCACAATAGTTGTCTGTTTTATTGCTATTGATTTATGATGTTACATCTACTTAGTTTAAAGTAGCTAGTAATATGCATGGAAATAATATTATAGGGTCCGCAAGGAAACGAATTTACAAAAGATCTTTTGGAGCTGACTCATCAAGTGAAAGTGAAGAAAGAGAACCTGTAAAGAACGGGGATGCAAAGAAAACAAATCTTAGAGATATTCGGGAAAGCGAACGATCTGATGAAGGTGGTAGCTCAGGTAAGAAAAACCTAGTGTTATATAAGTATCGCCGTACTTTTGTTTAATTCTTTAGCCGAACGCTAAATTATTATAAAATGAAACAAAAGAAAATGTAAAATTCAAAAAAATATATACAATTATAAGGTGTACACAATTAACCGCCAATGTATTGTAGCAAATTTTTACTTAACGCTAAAAGCATATTTCTTTATTAACTCAATTCTCATTCGACTTGCTATAGACGAAATACGGACAAATAACCTAAACTTGCCTATGTATCGTCGATCTGCTTGTAAAATTATTTATATATAAGAATGAAAGCTATATAATTATACTAGCTGTTACCCGCGAATTTGCTCGCGCAGTCATATATAATGAGAAATAAAGCCATAAATATACACATGAATACAGTCAATACGGCTTACTACCGCTATTTTTAATACTAACCCTTATCTCTAAAACACAATCACTTTATCCTCGAATTAATTACAAGTATTAAAAACACATTTATTTCATGTAGGTATTGTGAAAAGCTTAAAAATAAATTGTATAACTTTAAACATGACGGACGAACCTTCACGATCCATTTCAGCGTAAAATTTCTATAAACGCTAAATAAAGTTTCATGTCTCAATTTAAAATAATAACAGACTTCTAAACACACTTTTAACCTCTGTTTTACCTCCTTAGTGGATAAATTTATATAAACGCCGCAGCAATTTATGTTCCCCATCCCATATTTATTTTATTATCCACTAATAAAGGAAGGTTCATATTGCTAACATCAAAATGATAGACTTCTATACAAACTTTCAACTCTGATTTGACTACCTTAGGGGTAAAATTTCCATAATCGCTGAGCTATATTGACTTATTCTCAATCAGTAGCCAGTAGACAAAATTTCTTATTTCTCATAAAAAAATCACAAATCTTCAACCTTTATTTCACTATTTTACAGAAAAACTAGGGTAGAATTTTCACAATTGTTGAAATACATCATTAGCAAATATACAAAATTATGTATTTTTAATATCAAAATAACGGACTTCCACACAAACGTTCAAACACTATTTAACAATCGATGAATGGGTAAAATTTTCACAATCGATGACATAAAAGTTTACTAACTCTTAATCAGTTGCCCAGAAACAAAATTTAATGGTCGCAACTTTAAAACTGACGAACTTTCATTCAAGCTTTCAACCCCTATTTCACCACCTTAGTGCTTGAGTTTTCAAACATCCATCCTTAGAAAGTGCCTACGCCATAACATGGGTTTAAACCCAGTCATCAAAAATCATGCGTCTGAGCTTAATAGTTTAGGCTCGGCGATGATGAGTCAGTCAGTCAGTGAATCAGGACAACCTATTTCATATAACTTATATATACTAAACATATACTAACATAGGTATATACGAAATCCAATTGCAGATTCAGACGGAGAACGACGTCTCAGCACAAAAGGATTTTTCCTTCCCGATGACTTTGAAGCAGAACGTAAGAATAATATACAAAATAAAGTAGTCGTAAATTTGCTTTTTTTTACCAATTAAAGTTCAAATTTTATTTCTTACAGGTAGCTCGAACGTAAACGAAAGATTTGTTAAAGACTCTGATTCAGAATAACATAATATGTACTTCATTTTGTTTGAGAAATAAATAGAAAATAAAGAAAAACAACAGTAATTGTACACTTTTTTATTCAGTTTCCGAGAAAGTAAAAAGTAACTAACGTAAGTATTTACTGAATAATTTTACATAACAAAAACCTATCTCATTAAATTCAAGGAAGTTGAAATGTACAAGGAAAGCACTGATAATAATTATATATTTTTTCTATTACAAATTCCGTCCGGTACCATTTATCTGAAATGTATGAATAATTCAGCTTCAAGATTCCCTCGTTCAAATTTAACTTTAACTTATTTTATTGGATTATGATAAAGTTTTTTGAGTTATTTTTCACTCAAGTTAATGTGTCGACGAATGCCCGTTAACAATGAGTGTACGTACTATCTAAAGTAAAAACTACAAAATGTGCTGTATATGTCGTGGCCATATCGTAGATTTGACGACTTCATGATATCGTTGACAATATCATGAAATGGTCGCAGTTCATGAAATGACCAACTGAATTTGACGATATCGTTGATTCATCAACGTTTAACGATTTCGTCATCGACGTTTGGTCATATCGTAAAATAAGGTGTCCTTATAATATATTTAATATAAATTTAGAATATGTGCGTAAAACGATCTCATTATATATAATGACTTTGTTTTTAGACAAAAACACTTTCAATCTCTAGAGAATCAATTTATTAAAAAAAGTTTAACCTAACCTAAAAAATATAAGCAGCAATTTTGGTATATAATATCATGCTTACATAGTAAAAAAAAAAAAAAAAATAAAATAGCTTCACGCTATATCCCGCACACAGCAGGGTAGGCAGAGGGAACCTAGTGTTAAGACACTCCGTTCCCCACTTTCCGCCGAATTCGGAGGCTTGCGTGTTAAGTGGCGGAACTTAACGCCGCGCTTTACCTCGACACCAGAGCGAAGAAAATGGAAATATTATTTCCACTCCTCGAGTGGGAATCGAACCCACAACCAGTCGTTTACAGTCACACTCTTGTGCCACTGGGCCACGACTGGCCACAATGCTTACATATTTACTTTATTTTTAAAACTTTTATGACCGTACAAGTCATATTTGTACATAAGTTTACGGAAAATTACGTCGTACTTTATATTCGGTAAGTAAACATCTGAGTACATAGTGCAATACGAAAAAGTTGAAAAATATATAAAATTATAATTAAAAATTATAATATATCAATTTGGCTTTTTGTTATCTGCCACACGGCAGTTGGAATTTGTAAGTTTTCTAGATAATCAACTATTGCTCTCCATAAATTCTAAAGCTTATATCATCGATGGGTACCTGCCATCTGGACTACGAGTACAATATTATAATCTTCTAGATGTTTCTTTTCAGCTCTAATCTCTATTACGAAATACTTAAGTGCAATGCAGATTATATTGTAAAATTTATCAGTAAAAGTGTTTTAATAGGTTCTCTACAAAAGATGTGTGAATAAAATAACCATCACAGTAGTTTCACCCAATGGAACTGGTTACAAGTAGATTTGAATAATTTATTCCGCCAAAAGTAGTTTTAGTTACTCAGTATATGTTAGGGTAAGTTAGACTTTTTCATTCTATAACAAAATCTAATAAATTTATAAATTTCTTATTAAGCGTTGGTTAAAAAGATTTTTATTACACATTTGTTTCGACTTTTTCTCACTAGATTGATATTTAATATATTTACTGTATTAATTATTATGTTTCACTTACTTCTTTCAAAGTCTAGAAATATCATATTTCAATATATAAAGACCAATAGTGCTATAATTACAGCCATGTAGAATTATACAGATACACAGACTACAGTTACTAGCACAATATTTTGAAGGTTCGCACATTAATAAGAACGCTACTGTCTTGACACAAGTAATCTAATAAGTGGGATAAAAAATATAGCATTAATTTTATCTACATTTATAATAATTTCGCCAAAATACTTAAAAAGTATAAAGTGCAATGACTTAAAAATATAAGTCCGCCAGTTAACAGATAATGATTCAAAGTAGGTACAATTTAATTTAGGCACCGATGCGCACCTCAAGCAGCGGCGGCGCGGGCTCAAAACTTATAATTGAATCTCCAATCCTTAATTGAATAGTAGCAGTCAAAGTCCAAATGAATACGGAATTTATCTATTCTTAGCGAAGATAAGACCTTTAATGAATTCAAACCAATTATTTACGTCTTTATTACCTTCACATCCACCTTTCTTCCTACCTTTGATCTTAAATAAAATGGTAACTAAAGAATTTTATATGTTTAATGTACATACTTAACGTTAATTATTACTACTGCAGTACTATGTAATATAGAACTGGATTGATTTGTTTATATTATTATTATGCTATACTTTTAATCATGATCAGTCTATATATATATGACATTTTTTTTAAATTTGTTATATCTTACGGCCTTACCTTATCACTCACGCACTACCAGAACTCCTTAAAGTAGATGGTACAAATAAAATACATTCTTAAATATCTCTTTTATAATACTAGTACCCGTCTTTTTAAACATACAAGTCGCCTATGTCTTTAATTTTACTCCTGAGTATGTAGTATAAGTAAATAAAACTACAAATGTATTCATATTTCTTTTACTAAGACAAAACAATATTTATAAAGTTTACAAAATTAAACAACTTTTTAGAAAATTTTTAATAATAATTATAACTAAGATATTTTTTCGGAACCACTATTTCTTTTTTATCTAAACCTATCGTTAAAACTTTTTGGTCCAAAGATTTGGTTGTTTGGAGGATCATTCACATCTCACGTCACGGGTCAAGGTGCATAAGTCAAATGCAAATAGCATTTGACTTATGCAGCTTCTCGATAGTAGTTTGTTTATAACATATTAGAATTCCTATATAAATATCTGCGTGTATTGGTGAAAAATTACTTACCGATGGTAAAAATATTAAAGACATAAACTTGGTACTTGGTTCGCATCGGTGGGAAAGGCCTACTGCTGTAACGACTAGGTGGCAGCTATACTACACATAAAACACAAGCAAAAATAGCGTCCGTGTGCTTCTTTTGCGATTACAAATTACATACTCCTCATGTGAATAATTTTCTAAAAACGAGTAAATTTGATCGGTTACCTACTAGTTGTCTGTATTTAAGGGTATTTATATATACTTATATAAATACATACATTCAGCACCATATGTATATTTTTATATTTTGAAGTTACATCTTCAAGTAGTGTAAAAAATTTCTAAAATTAAAAATATTCATAAATATATGTATTTTTCGAAACCGAATTTTTCGAAATGTTTAAGAAATGTCTTAATATATTTATACATCTCTAAAGGTTATGGAGTACCTAAACAAAGAATTATTTTACTTTTACAATAAAATTAATCAATAATGTTAGTTATATTATTTTTATATCATTGTTTTTACAATATTGCAGAATCTTCCAATAAAATTGTCTATTGGGCCAAATGCCTCTAGTGCACAGCGGTCCTTTTGACATAACGTTGACAGTTCATTAATGTCACTTGGGGAAAACGTCAAATTGTCAAAAGTTTATTTACGAGTAGGAAAAATGTTTCTTTTCATATTAGTGATATTGTAAAATAACTAAATATATAACATATTGTTTCTTAAATTACGAGTCGTGTTTAGTAATTGCTGTTGTTCCAAAAATTTTATCAGCAATTTGTCATGACATCTGTTTGTTTTGATATAAGAACTTACGAAAAATATTTAAATTAATTCATGTAATAACATTAAAACTTAAAAATGGAAGGTGGAGATTGGAGAAAAAACATAATAAATCAAATTCAGAATCGCAATAAACGCGAAACTGCTGCATTTGAAGATATCATAGCCTTTCGTAAGTAACATAACCTACCTATACCTTTGTCTTCCTTATTATAATTTTATAGCTAGGATATAATATTTATTTATCATAATATTACGAAGAATACTATCTAAGTAAAGTGCCTTAGCAAACTATCTATGATAAGATGAACTACATTTGATATGAATGTTTATTTTTTGTAGTAAATTGAAATAGATAGTTTTAAAGGCTGCAATATATAGCATTTAGTACGTATAACAATTTAAAAAAAATGTATGTTTATGAATTTCAGAAAGTCGGCTCTTTGACAATGTCAGCACCTTGAAAAATGAAAATTTGCAGCTTACATTATTAAATGAAAGAATTAGGTTCTCCAATACAGAAAGTGTGTTAAGTAGTGGAGGTTAGTATGTACTAAAATAAATTTTGAATACATTTTTCTGATTTTAAATGATATTGTTAATTATTTGAAGATTTTGTTTTCTTATTAGAATTATTCTATTTTTTTAATTCTATTTTTTCTTCCTTATTATTTATATTTCTACTAGGTATCTATCTATAGCTAAATATAGTTGTTTAATTAAACATATCAAACATTGAAATGAACAACTAACAAAAGATTAAAAGGTTAAAGGATTGTTTGATTAATAAAATAATTTAAAAACTTAATTTAACACTTCAGGTGGTGCTACAAATGAAAGAATACAAGCGTTAGAGCAAAAAATTTTATCCCAACAAGAAGAACTTACTTCTATGCACCGGAGAAGGGGTGAAAGTGGACAACAAATAATCAACCTCAATGCCAGAGTACATGATTTGGAGAAAAATTTACAATCCAAGGATATTACGTAAGTATCTTTTTATTTTGTAATACCTGGCTATAGTGTTACACAACAATTTGAATTGCAAGCGCCTATATATGTTAAATTTATGTCAAAGAAATTTATTTATTGATAGTAAATATTTATTTATGTGGTGTTGACCTTAATATAACTAACTTTATAATAATTTACCTTAAGCTAACAATGTTAGAATTTTATGTATCCTTAATATTGTAAAAATACTGGTCAACTGCTGGATAAACTAATAGAGAATTATATTATACAAAATATCTATAATATAATAGAAAATTATGTCATATATATTTTGTTTTTTTTTTATTACTTTCTGTACATTCACTAAATCCAATTCCATAATAAATAAAAAGAACTTAAACATATATAGTATTTTTTGCAAAACTTGTATAAATACATTTGATTTCCAAGTGGATTATTCAGATATATGAATATCCAAATGCTTGATGATAGCAATTAGTTTAGCAATAAATTAATCAAATGTATTAAGTTATTCAATACCATTTTTTTAAACTAAATTGTATTTATTTTTTTACTCTATTAATTATGTATCAATTATTATAAAAGTATCATATGAAGTAAAAAAATATTGTTATTTAGAAGCAATTTCATTTTTGTCTTAAAATTTGTAAAATTATGTACGAGTACATAATTTTACAAATTTTACATTTTTCTTCTTGTACATATGTATCAGTCTGTTATCTTATCAAAACACATACAGCTCAAATATTGAAATATAATTAAGAAATATCAGCAATATCCGAGAACTTCTAGAAAATTAAATATTATATAATAGTTTTTTATTGCTTTAAGTAATAATTTTTTTTGTTACTTTTATGATTAATATTATTTAATCGTTTTTTACTGCATATAAAAAAAGTAAAAAAAACATGGTGTTAACAAAATTTAAAAAAGGGTATAAAATTATATTAGCAATCAATTATCAAGACTAAGTTTTATATAGATACTTACCAATTTATTTCTTTTATTAGAATTTCAGAAAACACTGCATTAATAGCTTCACTCCGAGCTGAAATACTAATGTATGAAACAAGTATGAATGAATTGAAGGGGCTCAATCAAATGTTAAGAGACGAACATCAGGCATTACAAATTGCATTTGCGTCTATTGAGGAAAAGTTAAGGAAGGCACAGGTATATTATGGCTTTTTAAGTATTATTCTAAAAATGTTATATACTGAAGATACCATCAATTTTTCAGTAAACATACATAAGCAAAAAGGGTGATAGGTTAATATTAGATTTAAGTCTTTTTCTTAAGCTTCTTTTAGTATTATAAATCTTACTATCGACCTATTCAGGACTTCGCCCACAAAAGCTACAGGGTTATTGTTAGTTCGTATTTTCGGCAGCCCTCTTTCTCGCTTATATTACAGTGGGTAAATTTTATATTTTTTTATAGAATTAGGTGAATGATTTTTCATTGCATTTTTTCTTTATATGTAAGTGTCAATTGATATGGCTGAAACCGATTATTTTAAAATAAATATGTGCCTGATAATACAAAGAAGGATTAACCTATAGTTTTAAAACAATGAAAGAACTTTTGAAATTGGATTGGCAGTTTCGGAGACTACCTACCTCAAACATACAAACTCAGGAACACTCTACAATATTAGTATAGATTATTATTTTAAGTAAATGTTCATAATAGTCAGAAAAGTGTTTGAGTTTGCAATTTATTCTAATGGACTATAGATTTCAACCTTGAAGAAGTTATTCTGTTACTAAGAATAGAAGTTGGTATATTATTATTATTGACACTCAATGCATACTTAATTAATGATATTATAAATATGATTAGCCTTGAATAAGCAATGTATAATGTGTTTGCTGCAAAATTATGATCACATCCTTAATGAATTAATTACAAATCTATATTTTTTTTATAATCAACTTATACAATTTATATAATAAACAATAAACATATACAAATGATATATATATTACTTACACGTTACATATTCCAAAATTTTTATTTTTGTCTTTTTGTCTGTGTGTCTGTACCACGTAATCTTTGGATTTGCCGGATCAATTAAGACGGAATATTCAATGACGACACTGGTCATAGCTGATGTAATAAGAAGCAACTTAGGCTATTTTTATTGTAAATTTATAATTTAACAATAAAAATATTTTATTGTTAAATTCGATGGAGACGAAGTTACGGGCACACTTGATCGTATATAGAATTCTTCACACCTTTAAGGCTATATAAAATATACATTCTAGCTACCGCAGAGTCATATTTATGCAATAATATAATAAACTCGTTTGATTTTACTTTTCACGTTTATATTAATGTATGTATTATTTTTTACTTGCTTTTGTCCATGACTCGTCTTGATAACCTCATAATGTATTAAAAGACAATTCCTATTACTTTAAAGTTAATAATGTTGTTACTGCTATCTGTAGTGGCGCAGTATGACAGCTTGCGATTGTAAACGCGATAGTTGTGGGTTCAGTTCCGACTCAGGAGAGTGATAATATTCAAATTTTCGTTTCTGCTGGTACCTAAGACAAAGCACGGCATTAGTTATGCCATTCAACACGCAATGTCTCGATTTTAGGCTGAAAGTGTAGCACGAAGTGTCTTGATATAGGCTCTCTCTGACTACCCCGTTATGGGGGAAAAAGCGTAAAGATGCCTAAAAGAATGTAGTGTGAGTTTTTGTGACGGTCGACATATTTCCTAATAAAGTTCATGAATCGTCATTGTAAAGAAGCGGTTTCGCATTTCGAAGATAACACGCGTTTATATTATTGTACTGAATAATATTATTTTCCTTTTTTTTATGTTCCTAAAAAAATTTTTTTTAAACCATTTTGCAAGTTGTTGCGAAGCGTATATATTTACATTTAATTATATGAAATTTTGCAATGAAAACGTCGTACTTAAGTAGCTACATATTGTTAGTATGGCTCTTAGGAGTGCCAGTTGAGCACAATTTACTTTGCCAATGTCACGTAGAACGGAGATAACACAATAGAAATGTATTATATAATAAGTGATTAGTTCAATTTTCAGGAAATTATACGATAAGAGGTCGATTTTAAGTAATAAATAACTATATAAAACACGTCTTTTTTCGTAGTGGTAGGTTTCGGGTCGTTCTCTTTTATACGTGGGTAGCTAGGTCGATAATTATAGCTATCAAAGCTTGCCATTAAAGCATTTAATACTGTTATGTAAATTATTTTTTTATTTTCTAATACATATATGTAAACATGTATTTATTGAGTGTTATTTGAATAAAATGGTTAGTCACCATCCATAATGACTTCCTACACTTGAGGCCTTCTAGAAATGAATCTATGTGAAATTTTGTAGATAAAAAATTCTAATTAATTTATTGATAAAGTGAATATAAAACCCTTCATAATTTGTATTTGTTTACTTGTAAGATTTTTGTTTTTTTATGAATAGATCACAGAAAACTTAAGCAATACAATTTATAAGCTAATTCTTATTAAGTAAGGAAAAGTACTTTCATAATTTAAACGAGGAATTATTTTTATTTTGCTAAATTCTTGTAATTTTTTTAGTTTTATAATATATAATCAATATTGTTGTAAATTTTATTATTAGCACAGATCATTTGTTAAATAAAGTAGGAAGCTATAAAACTCAAGGTTAGTCGTTAATTTAAACATGAATGAGTGACCTCCAAACTACGAATGTGGGAGATAGCAATATATTTAAAGTCACAAAACATGCATCTGTTTACGTTGTGTGTAATATTTTTGGGAACTATGAGTATTTTAAACTTACAAATGAAACAATTCTTACATGAGCGTCGGTGGATTAAAGAAAAATCTTTGATATCTTATTGTTACATACTAACGTTCATATCGTCATTGCGAATGCAATATCGCAGAGGAGCAGTTTGTAAATATCGCATAACGTAACAGGAAAGGGTGGAAAATTGATTTTTTTTTAATTGAAATATTCCCGATACGAGTATTTCACCGCTAAATGCTTGTGTTACCAATTTACTGAGATTTTACGTCTTTTTGTAAAATTCTAAAAATATAGGTAGGCGGTATTTATCAAATGCTTTTACCGCGGTATTTGATGCGCAATGACGATATTATATCGTTTACATATCTCTATCAACTGATCCCGCGCACTTAAACCAAACGTACACATAACTGGAATCAAACTATTCCACTGGATCTTCAAATTTTTATTACATCACTCAATCGTGGCAATATGCCAGACCAATTCGCTGTTTTGTCCATCATATCCAGAGTGCTTTTTATATTTAAAATATATTTAATTTTTAATATGCGATAATTGATATGTAATTTTTATTGAAACAAAGAACAAATGATGATCTCGAATTGCCTATTTTACTATAATTTAGACATCTTCTCTATTTATTATTTACAATTATGAGATTGAGCTTTAAAATGCAATAATCAAATATGAGAAGTTTCTCAGAACATCTTGGTCCGAAACTTATAGCCTTCAAAATTTATAGTTTACAGGTAATGTTGAACCAAATGAGTAAATGAACGAGAAATGACTTTTAGTTAGATCTATAGTGTATCTGAAAATCTTATTTTTACCCATTTTCGTTGAAACCATTATAACTCTATATTTTAAAAAGTGAACTTTAATTGACAAAAATATACTGAAAGTAAAAATGACAACCCAAAATAAGGCTTTTTATTTTTCGTTACTATTCCTATGTGTGTAATATCTTAATATGCAAAAAAAATTGTAAAATATTCAACATAATGTTTAAAAATGCAAAAAAGTTTTCAAAATTATTTTTTGATACTAATAAAAGCAAAAATTAATAAAAAATACATATTATAATTTTAAACATATAGGTAAATACTGTATGTATTATGTAAAATAATTTATTAATTTTGTTTGCCAAGTAAAAAGTTTTATTTTGTCACCTAATTTTAAGAGAATCATAAATGTGAACGCCCTGTATATTTTACGGCCCTCATGTGATTACCGTTATATATAACACATTCATATGTGCCTATATTATTTACGAAATCACTTGCAAAGTTCAGTCGAAAAATGAATTTCAGTCAGTCTGGATATTTCATTTATCTATATCATTACACAGTATACAATTATTATTACACAATAAAATTCCTTAAAATTTATTTATATATAATGCTTAAAAAGGTGTATATATGTTATTACAGCTACATAATATATGTAAGTAATAAGATTCTTAGTTTTCATATATTCTTGTTACAGGATGAAAATCGGTCGCTCGTAGAAAGACTTATAAAATACAAAGCTAAAGATGCAGATAAAATGAATGAAGAAAATGAACACTTCCTAAAGTAAGATTATCAATTTTTTTCTGATGTCCGCCCAATAGATATGCATGTGTCTTAATTTAATGCTCAATGACAAACATTTATTTTATTTTAATTTATCATAGTGTTTTTGCAATTTTTTTCGTGTGAAAAATATTGACGAAGCTGTATGGCTTTTTTATGTTTGTATAGTTTATTTCATTGGGAATAAGGTGATTGTACAATAATTAGCTATTGACTGTTTTAGTATAGAATGGTTTTTTCAAGTTCTTAGAAATGCACCTCTTTTATTATAATGTATCTAAACTTCATATACTCGACATTTTGATTTAGAATAGGTAGAGAATGGTTTTATATAGATTATTTAGAGCACAGTACTTCGTATTGTACATTTTATGTGCGAATGTGTAAATGATACCATTTCAAATCACTATACTGTTTTGCTTCAAATCACACACTTAACATTTCATACTATTAGTACAAAAGTATTTTATTACAATTTAATTAAATGTTATAAAAACATTTAATTTTATTCAACTTATGCACTGATAGCTTGAAATAAAATGTTATAATTTTTGTAATTCGTAGTACGTAGGTAAGTGTTAGTATGGGCTATGCGTGTGACACGCATTAGAAGCTTGCATAGTTGTCTATGATTTTTGTTTGCTTCCTTTGTTTAATTTGTTCAACAGGTCAAGCAACCCTACTGCGTTTTTCATCAACACGTTTGGTAGAGTTAGTTTCGGGTGAGTTTGACATAATGTGAATGAGGTCTTGGTGGTAATAAGGCATTGTGATGTTTAAAGGACATTTACTTCTTCATAATGGCCCATATCGTATCGTTCGTAGACAGTTGATATGATAATTGTTGTGCAGATAAATCTATTTGAAAATATTTGAATGAGTTATTGAATTGGAATTTAAAATTATGTTATATCATATTAACTTTATATACTTTTTAATTATTTTTTTTTTTTTCACGCTTTGTCCCATAACAGGGTGGACCAAGAGAACCTATTGTCAAGATACTCATTTTTAATTACTTTAAAATTAATAAAAAAACAGCCATTGAGTTGGTATGATAAAACATAAACGGAACAATTGCCTACATTTTATATCCTAACGATCAATGTACGTAATTGACTGTAACAGAAAAATATTATATAAATATATATTTTTAAATAGATTTTTTTGCGCTTAACACTTCAAACACGTTTATATTACAAATGATACGATTTAGCTGCACTCTGAAACTGACTCATATTTTTGATTTTTCCACTTATTATTTTCATTTTATAAATTATTTATTGGATTCTAAATTATTTTGTACGTGTGTTTTGGTTTTTTTATTTCAATTTCCTAAATGTTTCTTTGTGGTTTGATTTGTGATGACTTCAATGATTTATGTATTTCCAAATTACTGTATTGAAATTGTTTGACTATTTCTTATATCTTGTTTTGTATTAATATAATAAATGCATTGTGTATTTCTATTTATTTAACATATTTAATAAATGTGTATTTTGTCAAAATTGTACATTATTCTAAATTTACGTTTGTACTTTCACTATGTATATAAAATAAATATTGAAATTATTGAATTGTGAATAAATTAACGGTTTTAATTGAGTGGAATGTGGATGGAAGGGCTGCACTGGAGTTTTATTAATAATGACACTATGTGACAGTTAAATTTGTTTTTTTTTTTCATTTTAAATAACATGTGAAATCGTTTGCTAGAACAAAACTTACTTCAGTACTTCTGTTGAAGATTATTGATTTGAAGTAATTTTTGGTAGTTACTTTATTACTTCAATGCAAACGTTTTCACAAATAATCAACATTTACTAAACTAAATACCATTAAGTTTTGGTTTGGTTAACAATCACAGTTTTGTAAATATTGTTATATGAACATGGAAAATGTCAAGTATGTATACGAATTTTATACATTGCATGTTTTTTTTTTATTATTGCATGTTGTATGCATGTGCATTTTGCACAGATTGCGGATTTGCGTTGGCTAACACGGTGTAAATTATGGATGAGGAACAATTGTAACAGCTAGCAAGAGTGCTGAAGGAAAGCATATAGCGCTACCGAAAAAAATATAAAGTCTTGTACATAAGCTTACGCACGAAAATATCCAAATTTTATTAAATAATACTACATTTATATGTTATTTTATGTCCCATATTGGTTCTAGGAAAAAAAGTGACAAGGTTCGAAAAGAACTGGAAGAAGCAGCTAGAGAAGGCAGCAGTAGAAACAGTGGTGGCTCTGGGAGTAGCTCCGATGATAAAATCATTGACTCAATGCCTTACTACGCGACGGCTCTGCCCACGAAAGTGGCGTTAAGATTTGTAAGTACACGTGCATTATTTATTTTAATTACTTTAGTAATATTAGTCTAAATATTAATTTTACAAAAAAATATAACTATACGATACGATACGTACGATATTTACATTGGAATTAAAAAATATAAAAAAAAAACAAATTTCATTAAGCAGGTTAAATAAAATAATTCTATAATATGTAAAAATCGCGAAAACAAAGGATCTTATTACTTTTAAACAGTTTTAACAAAAAATAAGAAAGTATTATTTTAATATCCCTTATTGTTTTTAATTAACATAACTTACGGCTTATTGGCAATTACAAAAATGCTTCTGTGTAATTTTATGTAAATTTATAAAAACAATACAACGTGCAATGTGGAACTTTTTTATATGTTTTCTTCTTTTACTTTAACATGTCATGTGTATTCCACCAGCATCAAAAGCTATTTAATTTAATATGATCAGTGCCTCACCATATTTTATACGTCGCTTTCACGTTATTAATCACTTTCAGAACGCAAAAAAGGCATATTTCCTTTCCCCGCTATTACGATAGAAATGCACACATAGCCGCGTAAAAACATACTACAATAATTTGTCATAGTTATTCCACCAGTTATTGTTTGAGTAATTTTGCTCTTACATTATCTAAGACAAAGTAATTTATTTAAAACCTAAGTACGTACATAAATAATAAATACAAATGACAAATAATATCTCGAATTGATTAACAATATGGAATGCATCTTTCAATTTGTATAATGTTGTCAATATATCATTGCAGTAACTTAGTAAGCGTTTTTTTTTTCTTTCTTTGTGAACTTCGCTTGTTCAGTTTCTGCTTAGTTCACAGACCCCGAACATTCTTGAGGTTCATCGTGTCTGAATACTTTTAATCTGTAGAAATGAATTATATTTTCCTGTTTAGGTTTAGGTGTAGGTACACAAGATGCCAGTCGTGGCACAGGGGCACAAAGTATAACAGTAATCGCGACTGGTTGTGGGTTCGATTCCCACTGGTAGAATTGAAATATTTAATATTTCATTTTCTTCGATCTATTCTCAAGGCGAGCACAGCGTTGAGTTCCACCACTTAACACGTAATGCCTTCAGAATTTGGCGGAAAGTGGGAAACGATGTGTCTTAATATTAGGTTCCCTCTGCTTGCCCTGCTGGGTGCGGGATACATCGTGAAACTAAAAAAAATATAAACAATAAGTAATCCCCATCCCAATCCTAGTTTGCTTAAAAAACGAATACTACGCTATTTTGTCTTAAATACTATGACTGTTTTAGTTAATATTTTATTTTTCTATAGCAACTGCACAGCTGTAGGCTTTTTCTATAGTGTTTCTATCAGAGAGAGCTTAGTCTCAAGACAATCCATTCTTCACTTTCGTGTTCTGTTTCTCCGCTAACTCGCGAAAATTTCCAATAATAAATAAAAATAATTTAAATTTTAAAATATTCCCCCAAATTAATATTGAACCCACAAACAACCACGTGTACAGTCAGACGCTGTCCCACTGCGCCATGATAGCCTAGTATTCTATATTTTTTTAGCATTTCAGCTCAAATAATAAACATTTTTTTGCAAATAAAAATCAATTGCATTTTTAATATTGCATTTTGTTTAATATTACAATTTTTTTTAATTACAAGACCTTCCTATAAGGTAGATAATAGTAATGGACAAGAAAATTTCATATACATTTAAGTTTATTAATAAACCTATAAAACCTAAAACATTAAAGATAAAATATATTACCAATTAATTAAATTGCATAACGAACACGCGAAGCCTTATTCGCTATATCGTAAATCTGTGTGAATACTTAATGTAATTGCCACCAAAGCTATAGTAAGGACAGTTATTGTTATATATAGCAAGTGCAAGGGAATAACTTTTTAAATATTTTTACATTTTTAAAGTGTTATTCCAACACTTAAGAAATTGAAAAAGACATTTAGAAAACGTATAAAAATTTGAACGCAGTGGGATTCGAACCTGCGCCTGTTGGAAAGCTAAGCAGACAGAGCGCTTTATCAGTTATGTTCAAATTTTTATAGGATTTCTAAATATTTTTTTCAATAATTTTTTAAGTTGATTTTTTTCAATGGTTTTGAGACCACTTTATTATAAAATAATGAAATACCGTTGCTAGTAAGCGGATAGTACTCTATCATCTTTTGAACGCGAATAGTTCATCTTATACCTTATTAATTCAATAATCGTACGGCCGGGAGATAAATGAAAAGTATCGTAGTACATTGAATGTTATCTGATATTTATATTTTCTAGTATACACTAACGGATTCGTTCAATATTTTATAAAGTAATGTAATATAAACTACCAGTATATTATATTAATACGTACGTGAAGGAAAAATTTTGTATCGATTTTTGCGATAAAAATATGAAATTTTTACTTCTTTCTTACAGTTTCAGGAATGTAAGAGTAAGAAATTTGTGTTTTTTTTCATAAAGATATATATAAAATAAATGTTACAAACACTAATATAGTCTTTGTAACATTTAACTTGTGTCAACTGCTGAAGAAACTCGTATTTTACACGCCATCGGGATTTCTCGTACTTACTTATAAAAACATTTAAAATCTAGTTTTATCTTGTTAAACAATGACGTTAGTTAAAACTCTTTTTTTTTGAAAAGGTATAAAAATTTAAACACAGCAGGATTGGATCTGCGCCTCTCCGATTTTTTTTATTAAAACTACATTAAGTTTTTCAATTACCAAAGCGTGTGAATATAATACTTTAATTAAAAATATAAAACAAGTGATACTATTTTTTTACAACTTTGAGGGTTTCATAATCAAATTACAATAATACAAATATATGTTAAAATTTTTACATAATATTTTCGTTAACTAAGACATTAGAAATATAGTATAGTAAGTGCTTGAATTTAAACAGTAGTCATTATGATTTTTAAAAGTAACATAAAATTTCAAAATATAATAAAAGTGAAGTACCTTAATTTGCCTGATTTTGAATATGAAAAAATAATTTAGGCGATCGACATAAAAGAGTAAAATGAAAAAGTTTAAATTTTTTACGTAAATTAATAATAAATTTACCTTTATATAAAAAATCATATATAACAGTAAATATTTCATCTTAAATATGTTAAAAGTTTATCTTTTATGTGAATATGATAATTTGATGAAAGCTAAACTTGCTCCTTCTGGCTCCTTTCATAGTGAGTGACAGGACGTGTTCTTCCTGTTCTTCGGCATAATCGGCCATAAGAAATCACCTACAAGACTGTTTAAACATGCAAAATGCTTAATCTACATTTAAAAGTATTACCGCTTCTTTAACCTGTCTTTATATCATATTTTATTCTTACTGTAATAATATCGTACTTAACATTTTTGATTACCAACCGGCCAGTACCAAAATTTAAAAATCTATACACAGTTTATGGTTTATAAACAATATAAAACGTAACGGTAAATGATTTTTAACTAATAATGTTAGTTAAGGCCTTCGTAGCACGGTGGAACTGTAATTACAGCGTATCGCAATTGCTTGTGGGTTCGATTCCTACTAGGAGGAATTATCATTATTTGTTTATTTTCGTCTCACCGCTTTGGTGATAAAAGCAATGGACAGACCACTGACGATGCTGATCGTGCAAAGTGGAGGAACTTAAGTTGGAAGACAAACCCTGGCTAAACGCTGGGATAAATGCGGGGAAGAAGCTCTGATAAATAAGACAAACCATTTAACACGCAATGTCTATAATTCAGTTGGAAAATAGAGAACATAACGTCAAGATATTCTGACTACCTCGCTACGCAGGAAAACCAGTGAACTTGATAATCAATTATTATTTTATTCACATGACTTCAAGCTGTATCCCGCACGCAGCAGGGTAGGCAAAGGGCATCTGATGTTAAGGACTCCATTTCCCATTTTCCGCCGAATTCTGAAGGCTTTACGTGCTAAGTGGCGGAACTTAACGCCGTGTTTTGTCCCAACACCAAAGCGAAGAGTATGAAATTTGAAATATTACAATACCGAGTGGGAATCGAACCCACAACCAGCCCCGTTTACAGTCACACCTAGTACCCCTGCGCCACGACTGGCCTCTAAGTTCACATGACATT
Source organism: Dryas iulia moderata (assembly GCA_019049465.1). NCBI lineage: Eukaryota > Metazoa > Arthropoda > Insecta > Lepidoptera > Nymphalidae > Dryas > Dryas iulia. The sequence goes on along the minus strand of CM032419.1, from coordinate 6,435,489 downwards.
TACGATAATTCAAAGAATGTATTATTAATTAAAAAATGAAATATACCATTAATTATTCACAATTAGGATGCACATGATGGGGAAGTGAACGCCGTAAAATGGAGTCCAACTGACCGCTTGGTGGCCACCGGGGGAGCAGATAGAAAAGTTAAATTATGGGATGTTTCGAAACGTAAGTAACGGATTTTGTAATATAGTACTGTAATAAAGATACATTATAATATTTATTATATGACACAACCACATTAAATTTAGACACAAGTTGTATTTATTAACCTGACTTTAAAGAAGTTGCAAGTTATCTTCTCTAATAACCGTTATGTTTAAACGGAACGCTGATAAAGCTATTAAAAATTATGCGAAAAGGCATTATTAACACTTTGTTAGACTTACTTTATGTTATTAAATTATACTATAATGCATCCTCATTTCGAAAATATTAATGAAAACTAATTTTAATCTTAGTAAAATTAGATTGTTAATACATTAAAACTTTTTAAACATTTTCTAATGTAATGTAAAGACATTCCACTATCCACTTTCCCCTCGAAATTGAGACATTAGGTATTAAATGTGAATTATCTTGGGTACCAGAGCGGAAAAATGAAAATAATATATAATCATCTCACCAAGTGGAAATCGAACCCACAACCATCATGTTATAGCCAGACGCTGGCTCACTGCGCCACGACGGCTATTTTAAAAATATCTTGACTAAATCCATATCCACAGTACCAATGAATGTATCAAAAATAAATGAAAATACAGATCTTGTAAACATTTGTTTCATACTATATTAATATCGACATCGATCGAAATAGATATATTTAGTATGATTAAATATATAAAAAAAGTTATTACAGTGGGCTCAGTGGAAAACAAAGGGGCACTCGTTGGTTCCAACGCTGGTGTGATGTCAGTAGATTTCGACGCAACCGGCGCTTACATAGTAGGCGCGTCGAATGACTTCGCGAGTCGCGTATGGACGGTTGGTGACCAGAGATTAAGGGTGAGTCATAGATATACATGTTTTATTTGTACTTTTTATAATTCGAAGTTATTTTGATTGCAAGGCTTTTGATTTTACTTAAGACAGTTGACTTATTTTGGATCTGACTCGGGTTGAGGTATAGGGTAAGGTAAACGTTTAATGATAGTAAATAATAATAAATTGATATTTACTTTCAAATATGGCATTAATAGTAAGTATTGTTAATAGTAAGCAAGTAATAAAGAAATATAGCATTAATTAGTGTTGTTTTATATTCCAACAAAATTGTGACACTGTTATCTTCGAGATAGAACGTCAGACTTTAATGAAAAATATAATATTGATGAGAAATACAATAGGAAAATATATTAAGTGTATGAAGAAGTAGAATTGTCGTGGCTGTCGTACCGCGGTTGGACAGCGTCTGACTTTAAACGCGATAGGTATGGGTTCGATTCCCACTCGGAGAAATGATTATTCGCCCTAGTGCAAAGATGCGCGGCGTTGAGTTCCGCCACTCCACACACAATGTCCCGATTTCGGACAGAAGGTAGAAGACTTGATTGACACTTTGTCCTCTCTGACTACCCTGCTATACCCCGGACAACAGCGTTAAGTTACAAAAAAAAAGGAACAGAATGTTAACCAGTAGCGTCTATATTAAATGTTTATACACTGCACTGCTAAGTCATCAAACAATGGCTGTTTTTTAAACATTTTTCATGTTATGTAACAAATAAGACGACTATAACTTTATAGTTGTCATAAGAATTTTGACTTTGAACTGCCTTTAATGATTATTCACAAGAAATAGCTAACCGAGAAAATGCAATTCTCCATAATGGCACCTGGTTTCCGAAACGCATAAAAATATATATTTCGCTTATTCTAACTGATTTGTGGGATAGAGACACATAAAAGCCCTGAGACATCCTCTTCAAAAATATTCTATACACATTTATTTACACCATTACTAGCGACGCGCTCCCGGTTTTACCTGCGTAAATTGGAGTTTCAACTAATTTTAATAAAATTTTATAAAAGTATTATTTTTTTATAAAAGTATTATTTTATATTTTGTAGATTAAAATTTAAATTGTTGTAAGTTATTAAGGAAAATAAATAATAAATGTTAAAGAAAAAAAATTACCAAACCAAATAGTCAAAATTACATTTAAATCGATTAAGCCCTTTCTGAAAAAGCGTGTACAAAAGCACAGATAAACAGAAAAAGAAATTAGAGATCATTATTTTATTACATTGATAAATGTGCCTATTAATGTTTTTTCTCAAATATGATCTATGTACAAACAGCGATCAATTACGTTTTTTATATGTATAGAATACCTGTACCTATGTATTAATTAATATATATGTATATAATGTCTGGGCCAGTCGTGGCGCAGTGGCACCACTTAATACACAATGCCTCCGAATTCGAGGCAGTGGGGAACGGAGTGTCTTAACACTAGGCTCCCTCTGCCTACCCTGCTGTGTGCGGAATACAGCGTGAAGCTAAAAAAAAATGTACATTTAATGTAAATATATCACTCTGTATATACAAATATTTGACTTACAATCTCTCGTGTTTTAGATAATGATAAGTTTGTTATTGAGGAAAACATCAATCGAAATCATTAAAATACCTTTCAACTTAATTTACTTCAATGTTATTGACATCTTGTTACACAGTATCCTGTTCTTTCATAATTTTGTTAATATAATTAAGTTAATCTTAAATTTTTCGATAATATTAATGGTTGTTCTGTAATAAAAAATAATTGTTGGTTTGTTAGTTGCTGGTGTTAATTTATTACCGAGATTATTAAAATTATAACATTTTGTATAAAATATTACCGACATTCCTTTTAATTGGGAAAGATAATAAAGCCATAACAAAAAAAAACTACAATGCACCAATCACTTAACAAGCTTACAATTTTCTTGTAACAAAAACAGGGTTCCACGTTCAAATACTAAATTGTTCCCTTCTTTCCCATCAAAAGTTACTCTATCATCTCGTAGCATAATTGCTCAATAACGTAGTTTCGTAACGCGAAAACGCTGCAAATACAATTATATTAAAACTAGCTTTTGTTCGACGCTCCAAGTACATCCTCTTCCTGTTCAATAATTCATTTAATTTATTTACAGGAACGCTCAAAACCTAACAATTTTAGATTCTATAATAACATTTATTAATATTATTAATTATAAACAAACATATCCTTATTTCATAGATATTTGAAATTAAATACAGTTCCACTATGTTACAATTATTTCAATTAACAAAAAAAAATGAATTCGGCGGAAAGTGGGGAACGGAGTGTCTTAACACTAGGGTTCCTCTGCCTACCCTGCTGTGTGCGGGATACAGTGTGAAGTTAAAAAAAAAATATATAAAAAAATAAAAATTTCAAACAACTTTTAAAAATTGAGGCCAGTCGTGACACAGGGGCACAAAAGTATGACTTATGAGTAAACGGGATTGGTTCTGGGTTCGACTGGAGGAATTGAAATATTTAATATTTCATTGTCTTCGCTCCAGTTTCAAGGGAAAGCACGGCGTTGAGTTCCGTCACTTGTCTTAAGTATATTAGTGCTACTTGAATTTGGCGGAAAGTGGGGAACGGAATGTCTTAACATTAGGTTCCCTCTGCCTACATTGCTGAGTGCGGGATACAGCATGAAGCTACAAAAATGAAAAAAAAATATGTAAAAAGGTACGATGGTTTTGTTAACTTTATTAAAAATATATATCTTTGCCCAGGTTTATTAATCGCCTTTTAAAATACATGTAAAATAAAGTGTTGATCAATCTGATTAAAAAATAAATAACATAAGCGTTTAATGTTTTCCTCATCAATTAGTAAGTTAGTAAAAGGAAAAAATTTGAAGACCGATTTTAATTACGAATATTACTAACCGTACACGTTAGATCTAAAGCACAGATTTCATATATCGAGCACAATAACAAAATTGAAACATATTCAAAAGTGCAGCATAAAATACGTCTCTAACAGCAGCCCAACACAAAAAACATAATATACTTACATCCTAATATAATTATAATAGCGGAACAGCTTTATACAGTTACATAGATTGAACCGACGAAAAAAGATTGGATGTTTACAATAGAAGCAATAATGGTATCCGTCAGTTGGGATAATATTGTCGAGTAAGGGAGGCGGGGTCACGAACACGATCCCTATTAGTTGATTGTTAGCGCGTCCGCTTCGTGATCTCACTCAACACTTTCGATGCAACGGATACTCAACCCCGGTTTCGTTGTATATTATTGTTATTCGCACATCTATTGTGCCACGCGATTTATTACTCACGAATTATTGTGAGACCGCCACGCCACGCGATCTTAATTTAAGTAGTTGAAATCTCATTTCTTCTTTACTTACGCTTCGTGCTGCACCCAGTTTATTCGAAACAGATATAACAAGAGGTTATGAATGAATGTATAGAAGTAATAATATTTTTATTGAGCTTTATCTGTAAATGTTAATAAAATTAGTATATCTTAACTGTTTAATAAATAAGTATAAAACTGTTTAACTACTTTTTGTTTTTAACGTCTTGTGATTATACATTTTTCGGCTTACTTCGATAGCGACAGGAAGCTGATGTTTGCTTTGCTGATGTTTGGATGACATATTTTTTGTAATAAAGCAGCTTCACACCTTTTCCCGCATAGTTAGAGAGAACCTAGTGTCAAGATACTCCGTTCTCCGCTTTTACACGTTTAGAATAGATTTTGACTATAAAAAAGAAAGCCAGCTAGTTTCCTAATCAATTAAAGATGATCTAGAACTTTGAAAACAATGAACGTATTAATATTAAATGTCGCTGAAAACCATCACTCACTGATGATAACAAATCAACCAAATCCCTTTTGTAATATAAGTTTGACTGATAGTCCTGTCTAGGCTTCATAGGTACTCGACTTACCAGTTTTATTCCCGCTCACATATAAGTAACTGCGGAGCATAAGTTAATGATAACTCGATACTGTGACGAATGGATTTTCCACCACCTGGGGAGCTGATATCTCAAAAATTAATAAGAATAAAATAACAACTCGTCTGAGCAAATTTGTGGATCTGACAAGTCTTGCTAATAATTACGGTATCATAAAGCAGGAAATCGAACGACCACATTCTCAGATTACGATTATGGCATGTATACATCTATAGGCAATTTATTCATTGCTTACCGTCTGTTGGTTTCGTGATCTGCAAAGCTTTTTCAAAGAAATAACTTGAAGTTTAATGACAAATAACTAAAATAAAATAATAATTTATATAGTCGTAACAATTAATAACGAAGTAACATATTTGATGAAAGTTGCAACTCAACAAGTCGAATACATATGTATACCTTTAGAGAAATATGTAAATAAGGGAATAAATTGCTCGCTTCATCGATATTTCTAATTCAATTCACGATTCCTTCCTGATGCATTTAACTTTTGAAGCGCAGTCTTGTAAGGACTGACTTTTGATTTACGTGTAAACCAGATTCGGTTTCGCACTGGAGTCTGCGTGACTACGATTGCTCTCGACGATTCTCATGCAAATAAGTGCACAAATTACTCCACGAATATCCGTTACCAGTATCGAGAAAATTCCATAATAATGAACCAAAAATGCTTAGCGATTGTTTCAATTTATTCAAGATATAATATTTTTACATATTTTCAATTACTTCAAGAATATTTTTACATATTTTTGTAACCATCGACTATATAAAGGCGTTAATGTATAGTTTTTTTGTTTCTCTTCTGTGCTATAAGCAATTTAAAAAAAAAAAATATTCCTGCAAAGGCACCTAATCACAATGAATATAAGGGAGTAATGAAGTAGCTAGATCACAAATAGACACTAACCGTTTTGTCTGCTATGATTTAATCTTATCAAAAAACGAATTTAAATTTGTTAAAACGATTTCAATATTACATAAAGTAAATAAATTTTATCTTAAATTTCGATCTGGTTTTCAGTAAGATAATGATGTTATGAAACTAAACTGATCATTTTATTTGCCAGGAGCTTAAATTTAATTAAATAAAAATATAGGCATATAACAATCAAAATCATAACATTAGTAACTATCATCGTATGCAAATTATATCATATATAATTACTATATAATTCTTAAACGGCGTATATAATTCCTAAACGGATTTTTAGCTTATTTCTAATTTTTTGAGTTTTTAGATATATAATTTATTTATATTACTCAGTAGATACATAATAGGTATAATCCTTCAACCAACAATATTTAAATTGTATGATAGTCTTTTATAACGTATGTTACATATTTATAAGTGACAGGCAAAATAGCCAACTACATTATTTAAAATCACACCAAGATGGCTAAGCAAATTCTTATGCAAATTATTTTCACTTTGAAAAGTATATGAATTTGCAAACATACTTTATAATTTTTAAAACTTTTTACCGTAGACAAGAGCATATTCGTATATAATTTCAGTATATGTAAGTATATAAGGAATGTGAAAAGTTCTGATCTAATGTAACTTCAATTGAATTATTACTTCCAAGCTTTCTTTCAAGTGGTGGTCTGCACATAACATAAAATGGTTGATTTTATGAATATTTCATGCTATTGTGAACGACTTTATTTTCTATGGACAATGCTGCATTGGACGGTTTTATTTTATAGTCTTTCAGAATGATTGGTTATTTATAGAAGATGTACCTGTTACATCAGAATTTATACGGTCAACCGTGCAATCGACAGACTATCTAGCTTGTTCAGGAATTTCGAGTTGAATCATTTACTTGGCAGTAATCTTAATCTCAGACCGCAACTTAGATTCTTAGCAGCGTTTGCTAATGGTTGTTGTCAGTGCGGCACGTGTATGAGAGTCGCGTGCCGCTGTCGTCTGCACTCTACGATCTAATCTAAGGCACGAATGCCGACGTGAGGTGTGCCCCTTCACACGTGATTATGCCACGCAAACCCAACTTAAAGATCTGATCTCCTTTATGCGTGCCGTTTTCAAGTATATCTAAAACTGGTCAAATATTTTGACCATTTTTGTTATAGTTCTCTTAATCTTTGTTTGTAGGTGGCAAGATTACGTATCCATTAGCGTATATATGAGTAAGGCAATATGACTAAAAATGTGGTTTTCATTAATATTCTGTAGTTCGCTTATGATAACATAAATTGATAAATTGGCAAATTTAATTTCATACATATATTTATACCTGCTAAGTATATATAATGCGTGAAGCAATTATATATTAAACTTATATTTTATGACTGATATCGTTTACATTTACTAACAGAAGTTTTTAATGTTTTAAAATATCAGTAACCACAATTATATATCTTTAACAGTTTTTAGTACTTCGGCAATATTATGATAGACTCGTAAGTATTTAGATTACATAGCCAAAATTTCAAAGTAAAAACGTGCAGAGTAAAATTATTATTTTATTTGTTTCAACTTCATTGCAAAACTATATTTTCATTCTTAAATTCAACTAAACATAACATATTATGTTTCTTTAACAAAAACACAAATACATTTTCTGTCGACATAAGGTACTACATATCGGAACCTCGCTGTCATTCCTTTATTTATGCGCTGTGAGCCTTCTGAGCGTTGGCTTAATATCTTTATAACTGGATGACTAATGTATTTCGATGACATTTTATCATATCAACTCTCTCTATTTTCTTTGCTATTGTAAATCATTTCTCCTTTATACTCTCTGACGTTATTCATTAAAGTAACCATTATATATTGAAATATTTTCATATAACTCTTATAAATTTTTAATAAATTTATTTAAGGATAATTAATAAATAAAACATGTAATTTACTAAAAACTTTATTGCAGGTAATTGGCAATTTGGACGGATTAAATTAGATTATAAGTTCACAATTTATTATTACAATACTTGATTAAGGCACTTAAATACCATTATAAATATAGCAATTTCACTTAACATTGCAAGACAGCACATTTTAGTCGTAAGCATATATTATTTATAAAATAAAAAATATAAAAAAGATTTTATTTTATTCGTTATCGAACATAAATTATGTAAAAAAACTAAGCTAAGTTCAATAAATTACGATGTCGGGATGGCCGTTTATCTACCGTTGTTTGACTTAGGTCGCATGCTCAGTTATCTACTTAAAAGGTACTCAATATGGAATTTTAACTTATCACTATTATCAAATCAAGCTTATGCTAATTTTATGATATGATACAATACAAACTTGGACTCTTGTTATGAGGTCGAAGTGTAAATTAAAAGAAGCGACATGGCCTTACTAACGACTCACGGTCACAATCCCAGTATGACTCCAGAGAAGGGGACAAGCGAGTGTACCCAGTCATCCATACAATCAAATATCCGATTTACTCATGCCTTATCCCTTGCATTCGTCCACAATCACGCACGCTCTTTTGGTCGTCCCCGTCTCCATGTCCAGCTCTACTTATTGCCTGACATGGCATTAAAAATGAATCCGCTTGACACTTATAGTTATAACCGCTGTCGTCATCTTACGCTCCCATAAAGTAAACGTTAAACAGTAACGTTCTCTTGAGGAGCTTAGAGCCGACGGGGGTATTTATATTAAATTATTATACTACTATTGCAGACAAAGACGTCAACAAACTTAAATCGATTCAAAAGTGCCTCTGGTGCGCACGTGAGAAACTAGCATCATAGACTTTGCAAAGCGCAGAAGGCGCATTGGGTCCAGGAAGTAGCTCTGCAGCCTTGGCTGCTGCGCGTCGTCGCTGCCAACTGCATGTCCATGCTGCAAGCACAACTAGTTGGGCTGCTATAAATGCAGCAGCTGCTAACATCGCTCCAGACGCGTTTACGCATGTGACATCGGTTTCCCTCACGTATACCATATCTTCAGTTACGTTCTTGGCTTTTTGTTTGTCAAAACCAAATTTATCAGTAATTTGAATAGTCTGTACTAGAAGCATATCGTCAGTGGGTGCAGCGGGGGTCGAACGTCTCTTCCTACGGCCGTATGACATAACGGACCGAAGTTCATTTGGTCCACCATCACACTGGACAGGTTCACAAGTAGGCATACAAGGTGTGACTAATGCACGGAATTGAACCACTTCTGACGATGGGAACTTAAAGGCATCAAAGTGTGAAAGCAGCGTCTGAAATAATTTAAGAAATAGAATTAAATGGTCCGTCACCGTATGTTTTTCATTAGATAATTAAATTCTAAAATCGATGTTTGCTTTACCTTTCCACTAAATGTCGATTTGTACAAGGGTCCCATAATGAAATGATCAGTTGGGCAACCGCGACTATCGATGAGAGTAATTTCGCTAGAGTCGACACCATCCATGGCAACAAGTTCTCGTACGAAAATTTCGAAGGGTGAATTTTGGTCCATAATTTCAAATCGTAGAGCCTGGCATAAACAAAATTTAAGTATAAAATCCATCACTTAAAATGTAAATAAAAACTTAATGTACTACTAAAATAATTAATAATTACCAATGGATCTCCAACTTCAGCAGAAGCAATAGTGTCATCACCACTCCTATCGGTAATTCTCATAGCAACATTAGGTGAATCCACAATAACTTCCTCTGAAATTCCTGTCTGAATATCTCCAGTAATTCCAAGATCCACTTCGTTAGCCACCGTTTTGTTTGTCAAGTCATATTGACATGTAACCGCTAATCCAAGATCAGAAGACGTAACTATAGTGTCATGATGTTGAATAACCACGTCGTTCAGATACCTTTTTAAAAAAATGATTTTAATTTATTTTAAAACAATAAATCATAAATAAAATATCTGTAAACTAATGTAGAAAAAAAAAAAAATTTTGGGATATTTTAATCATAATAAATAAATGAATTTTAAAAGTAAATGATCTTAAAAATAAAGAAAAAATTACCTGCCAAGACCGTTTTGTTTAACGTTGCATTCAATGTTATTATATCCCATGTGTAGTTCAAACTCCAAACTTTGTTTTACATCTACGACACAGGAATTAGGACTACCTTTCGCGTATATTTTACCATCGAATAATTTGGAAGTTTGAATTCGAGCTACCATGTCGCCTGCGCGACAGTCGATAGATACATTGTAGCATGAGGACAATTCATAAGTTGCAGCTTCAGGTACTTCCAAATAAGGATCCTAAGAAAAACGTATTAAAAAAACAGTTCATATAATAATACGTGACAATGCCAATGACCTAATGGAAGCAGTAATAGTAGTTGAATTAAATAGATTGTGCTCAAATTTTAATCTGAATCGTGATACATTTTTATTTATTGTAACTGCACATTTGTGATGATTACATTTCGGCATACTTTTGTAATAAAATAAGTTATTAAAATTGTAATCTTTGTTGAATGATACTAGCTGAGTGAATGGAGAAAACTTTTCTACTTTTCATAAAACCAAAAATTATAAATATGTTTCTACTTTTCATAAAAGTAAAAATTATAAATATGTTTTAAATAATGTTTAATTGCTTACCTGTATGTCGGCAAGAGTCGCTTTTGAATGATGGGATAGACGACAAACATGGTCACCAGTGTCCCCATGATCATAAGAATGGCAGCGGAAAGGTGAATTAAGACATAATTCTCTACACTCTTCAACTGTTTGAACATCCTGGTATACAGAATCAACAGTCTTCAAAATTCTGCCGCTCATTTTCTTAAACTCACACAGCTTTGTTGGCTCCTCTACACAATTGTTCTCCAGATAGTCGGTATCTTAAAGATTAACAATTAGAATTTAGAAAAAAAACGAAAATAACCTTTAAATGAAAAATATTTATGCAGGGAATAAAATAATACCTTCATTTGGTTGGAAAGAACTTGTACCAGCCAAAGTGATACGGTCCATGTTCGACAGAACGCATTCACCCGTTTTATTGTTATAGTTCGCCGATCTGCAACAATGTGTGCACATTTTAATAGCTGCGGCAGGTTTATTTAACTTGTGTGAACTTTCTCAAGATATGGCCCAGTGATAAGTAGTTTGCTCTTTTAAGATTAAGCGTTAAGGTCCTCATTAAAAATGGATTGCGTGGTTTATTGTAGATTACCACGAAGTTCAAGATTGCAACAAAATATTTATTTAGATTGCTCTGTGTCACATTTAAGTCTTATTTTATATACAATTTGAAATAAAACTCACTGGAATCTATAATTATGTAGACGGGTACCTTTACAATGTTAAAGATTCATAGAGGAATAAATTCTGGCATAAATTCCATTGCTTGCAAAGTAAAAAGGAAAGCAAAGATATGTATGGAGCCGCTTTATTACTGGTCGGTATCAGACATTTGTTATGTAAGTTTGACCTCGAGCCCTTTATTGCTTTATAGTGACCACCCGTGTAAAGACAGCATTATCTTTGTTCATCTTGGTCAATATTTTCTATTGATATACTATCGGCTTCGATCAGATGACCCTAAGCTTTCTTGTTTATGAGAGCGGATTTTAACTTATGTCCAAGGTAATAGTTTCGTGTAGCATATTTAATAAATATTATTTTTAGTTGAAGATATAATATACTAAAAGATAACAATTTCGCGTCTTAAACTAATTTGGGAAATGCTTATTCTTAACTTCATAATTTAATCTAAGCTGCAATTAATTTTTAAAAAGCAAAATTTTGAAACTTTTTAATAGAATGAAACCAAAACTTTTCCGAAGATTTCTGATATAATGAACGATTACACAAATTATGTCATTGGTTTTGTATTCGGAATCTTTACTACCAAACTATTTTACTACCAAATATTTAGTAGCATATTGAAACAACACGTTCAAAGTTTCTATTAGGTAAATAATATTGCCCTAAGTTCATAATCTTAAGTTTGAACAGTGAAACACGATGGTGACATTTAAGGATAAATTTCTCCTTGAGACATTCAATGGGTCTCGAAGAGCAATGTGTGCCTTATCGGTTATTGTATCGTGAAAGTAGGAAGCGATAGGGCAGCCCGCTCCCACACCGCGCATCGCCACGTCTGTGGAATATTTGCCAAATGTCGTGACTGCTTAAGATCGCGATTTGCGACGCCCAAGGAAAGTCTGTACTAACTTCAATGAAGATACGATTTGTAAACCGCTACGGCTTTCGAACTCTGTTCAACTATGGTACATATACCGCAAATTATTAATTAACTTTAATAAAACACACATTTTTTGCAAAAGAGAATTCATTTCGATCTAAAAACTAGCGTGACATAACTTATGCCTAATTGCCTGTGAAATTCGTCCGCAAATAGTGTTTTCTCCAATTTTAAACCTAGTAGGTTCTTGTATCTGCACGGCTACTGGAAAGCTCAAAGATGTGCCTCATGTATTCCTCATCAAAAATAAATCGTATCAATTAAACGTTTTATACGACGTTACGAGTATACTACTAAGTATTATAAAAACTCAAACGTTTATCTTGATGAAACGCTGCCATATAGAGAATACCATAAAAACGCATTAAAAAGTCCTATTAGGTCTGAAACCTACAAAAAGCCCAAGTTTTTTATCTTTGTCTATTTTTCTTGATAAATGTATGTAAGTATTTCAGGTATTTTATTTTAAATTAAAATTATTTTATCCTCAAACTGGGTGCTCTTTAATTTGAAATAACTTACTTTTAAACATTTTTAAAGTGTTATTCCACACTTAGGAAAATTGGAAAAGACATTTAAAGAAAACGTACAAAAATTTGAACGCATTGCTCAGTGGTGAGAGCGCCTGAACGGTATTGAGGAGGCGCGGGTTCGAAGCGTTCAAATTTTTATACGTTTTCTTTAAATGTCTTTTTGAAATAACTTGTCTAGCCATATTTATATTTTAATATAAAAATAACTATTTAACAAGGTTTTTTGTGTAATTAGAATTACTAGCATATTGAATTTAATCCTGTTACTTTTCAATTAGTATATTGAATTCAAAATTAATATAAAATTATAATTATTACAAAATCGTATTTTAGGGCCTATAATGCCGTATTTTGTTTATGCGTTTATTGGAGCGGCAGTTATACTAATTGTTACGTACAATAACTACCAAGACTCTAAAGGTATCTAATCCTCTGATCAAATATATAAGATAGCAAATCTAAAGCAGTTAAGCAAGATAATGCCAGGTAAAGTCACCGGTTTATTACACTATGAAGTGAATCGGACTTACATTCAACGTAGCGTATAATATTAATTCTAACAATCTTGATATCTTTTGCTTCCTTATCGGAGAAATAAACAAATAACAGTATACGAATGAAGATGTTATGACCTTTTCTATACATTGCAACTGCATTCTCTACAATAAACGGACACCATTTCAATGAGATCTTACCACTTCCTTCTATTGTGGTGTGGAAATAAATTCTTGCTAACCAATTTGAATTCCTATTCAATGTTTATTCAATGTTAACTGTTGGACTTTCGCAAATAAATTTATTTTCACTTACAAAATGCTATATAATATTTATGACGTTGCCCTGTGAGCTTTGAGTGATGAAAGTAATAATAGCTATATAAAGAGTTCTAAATATGAAATCCTTTACTCTAACTCACCTGCAAACAAATTCGTTTTCTCCAAGACACAGATCAAGGCACATTTGCCTTGATTCTACACTGTGGGTCCTTTTGCCAAATCCTTTAAGGTTATATCCACGAACGCGATCAAAGCACCATGCACGCTCACACGGTTTTACTCCCAAACATGACTTTTGAGCGTAAATCGTGAACACCGGGAATTGAGACTTGGTCAACGCTCCTACAAATATTATATGAAAATAATTAAAAATGTCCTGGATTTATTAATTTCTAAATATTATAAAAATCGATATTAAGTAAATACATGCACATATATTTAATACCACTTTTTAATTCCCACCTGGTAGTTGGTCGGCGTCAGAACTAAAAAGCACGCATAGTCCCGTCTCGTAGTTAACTGCCCGACAGGTGTCATTGGCTTGGCATTGCTCGAGGCAGTCGGTGAGCATTAACGTACCAGGTATGTCATCGAGAATATGTGAAGGTGCCGAAAATACGTACCTGGTTAGGCAGATAAATAATTTAATTGAATAAGAAGATTTATGAAGGATTCTTAAATTAAACATCAATTATTAATATTGTCAATATTTTAAACCTTTGTTAAAGGTGATTATCTAATTAATAAGATTTTTACCCTGTGACAAGTTCAAATCCAATCTTTTCTGGATCACATTCTTCAAGCGAATTTGCTGGAGCCGACGGAGCCGATATTCCACTAGGAGCTGATGGTGGTATTCCTCCTGGAGCCGTCTCAGGCGCTGACGCTGGCTCTTCTTGATCTTCAGAGGCAGATTTTGAGGGTGGTGGGGCTCCTGGGTTTGTATATTCTTCAGGGGCAGCCACAACAGCAGGCTCACCTGATGCAGATTCCACCGCCAAATTATCTTGAGGAGGAGCTTCTGCCGCTGATCTTAAGGTTCCTTCAAATTTTTTTGCCGCTTCTACGGCATATGCCATTATTATGACACTTAATATAAGCCTCATCGTGAACTGGGATAAAGGTCGGGGCAACATCGCTTATCTGAAACAAATAAAATAACCTAACTTAAAAAATCTCTTTAAACATTGTCTTATTGATGTCTAAACCTTTGTTGTGAATTGCTAACTTTAAATGCTTATTTTATTCTTACAAAAATATAGCGCTTAATGTAAAAATTAGGACATTAATTATATAACAACATTAATTACAAATACAAACTTCACCGTTTTAAACGAAAATATGAAAATTCGTTTATGGTTATTTTCGTATGAACTTTCGTCCATGTATTAAGTACTACTGTTAAGTAGTCGTTTTTATTAACTTTCGTTACATCGAGCTATTTTGTATATGATATACCTTTGCATATATATTGAGTTTATTTCTACTTCTAAAAAACATTTTCAATCAATTATTATCTGCTTCAAGCAGTCAGTGGGTAACCTAAATACTTGTCTGCAATTCAGAACTATCAATTCTAATTGTAAGTGATATTAGTTTACCCATTCTAAGAGCAATAACCCCATGGGTTCTATTTAGAAAAACGATCAGCATTCAAATCGTATTAGCTTCTAAATAGTTTTTTATCGATATTGCCAACAATATACTGGTAGATGGTAGCAGCATTACGTTACGCTCACGTTTCCTATACAATGTTTGTAACGGTCCTTGTCTCATCGTTGTCCACTCCGTAGTCAACGGTATAACTTATACTCAATTTTATTTTAAAAATATATCAGCTAACGCCGACAAATAAATTGTATATTGTTAGTATTGAACGACGTCCATCCAACACTTAAATTTCTTTTTGCCACAATAACTGCTATTGTATTCTCTCTAACATAGCTTATTTAATACTCAATCAGAAAAGAAATTTACTGGTTTTCTTAATCAGACTCTTGTATTCCAAAAAGACCTAGAAATATTCGTGGTTTATTTTGATAAATTTTTATTATAGTTTTTGTGAATACATAACATTGCAATTCATTCTTATTATATGAAAAAATCGTTATCACCTGTCTATTCTTAAACAAAACGAACATATTAAAATTATCCTTATATGTATAATGTGAAAAAGCTATTATGAAATTTATGCAATAGGCCTTTTTATTTTGGTAAAAAAAATAATTGAAGAAGTGGATCAAAAAACAATATCTTCATTTATTTCTTCTTACTGAACCATAGCTTTTTATTTTAATTTAAGTCTACTACTTATACTATTACTTCGTTCATTTTTTAAACATTTTTAAAATGCTATGCCTCACTTAGGAAAATTGAAAAAGACATTTAGAAAACGAAAAAATTTAACGGTATCCAGGCGCTCTCACCGCTGATACCATAAGCGCCTGGACGGTATTCAGGAGGTGGGCGTTCGAATCCCGCTGCGTTCAAATTTTTATACGTTTTCTATATATCTACGTCGTTCATTATAAAAGGTAATCTTGGCGGTGTTTTCTATTATGCAATTTATTTAGGGATTCAACAAATTACATGAAGGCAAATGTACTGCTTTCTTTTCTGAAAATTGTATACATATTTCATGTAAAAATTGAGGTAACATCATAATTAAACCTATAATATACCTAGTGAATATCTATATAATAAGTTTTTTTTTGTTTAATCTATCAAAAGTAATTTACTTTTTTTTGAACGTTGTGTATAATTTATAGTGAAAAATTCAAAACATGTATTTATATTAATTGACGAGAAAAAGCGACCCACCCAATTCTCCGCTTACATGAACTACATCATTATAGTTGTTTTGTATTTTCGACGGCCCGCGTTCTCGCTTAAGTTAAGTAGTTTAGATTTTTTATACAAACTTTCGTCCCCATAATTTCAACCCAATAGAGGCAGATTTCCGAATTCAATCGTTCTATAAACTATTGTAATTCAATTCATACGACATTATGCTTACCAATTCTTTATTATTTTAGTCTTAAAAATAAATTTTCATCAGTTTCATTTATATCTAAAACATTACGTCTATATCCGCTAAGATTGTCAAAAGGAATTTGCAAGTAGAAGTATTGTTTTCTCATGTCTAATATCACTTGTTGCAAATGTGCCCAACTAGCCTCGAGCGGCGATCAGATGGGGTCAGCGCATTCAATGAGCCGGATGCCTTCAACCTGCTATTTACGTTTCACCATACTTGTACCGGTTGGCACACTATGGATAGCGCCTTTGATTTCTTATACCTAGATCCTGATAGCACTTTTTTTGAAAAAATGTTATATTTGCTCAATTACTGGTTTACTTGTCTATACTTGTATGTAATTGGAAAGAAAGGTAATTGGAATGTTTTTATTTAAGGGTATAAATTTAATATAATTTGATCATAATTCATGTATGTCAAATATATGAGTGTGCATTTCCTGCGCACAATGTACAGACGAAATGATTATTAGCAATTATCTCCTATTTTCTACTCTTAGGGTTAAAATATTATGAGAGTATTTTGGGACCAATAAAAAAATATCAAATATGGTCTTCTCTGTAAAAAGTGATACATGGTCGCACATAAAAAATATTCCTGTCGAATTGAGAAACTTTAATTAACATTAGCTGTGAATATAGTTCAGGTATAATAATGCATGATATTAAAACTATTACACATATCTAAATTCAACCATTAAGGTTGACTAGAATTACAAGTGCACTTCTTGCATTTACATTGAATGAAATTGTAATTTGTGTCTTACTCTCTAATGGGGCGTAGAAATTTCCTTATGAGTTGACATGAAACTATTGTGGCCCATGACATTACAAAGTAGCTATCTTATCTCAAGCGTCAACATCGCTCATTGTTTACCTAATACAAAGAACAAAACTATTAGTTAGTTAGGTAGCAACATGGTTACACAACACACATTCAAATGAAATTAAAGTAATTTAGTACTTAAATACAGCTTCATACTTTTTCCAATATGACCTGATGAGAATCTAGTGTTAAGACACTACGTTCTCCACTTTCTATCCGAAATAGAGAAAATGCCTGGTGGCGTGGTGGAATCCTAAGGTCGTGCTTTCTACAAAAAAGCCTAAAAAAGCTAATTAAATTGAAAAGAAACTACTTAAATTGTAAATGTTCTCAATAAAACTATAAACTTAGATAAAATGTGAAATAACCACTATAAATGTGCATATCAAATATTAATGGACGGCAAGAATATTCAATCGTAGCCAATCCACAATATTCAACTATGCAAATTAATTAACCGTATACAATGCAATGAGCTTTCCCTGATCCTTGCCTGGGGTCAGTGGGTTGAACATTGACTAAGTCGCTTCACCAATTTGCATTCTAGAGATGTAATATTTTCTCTACTAGCAAAATAACTATTTACATTATTTTTCATTTTAATTTATACGTTATTTATTTAATTATTATTGCAATAAAAAAAATGATAAATATTGCTTTTATTACTTAATTTATAATAAAACTTAAATAAGCTTACAAACTCGGAATTAGTAAGTTCAATTTAAAAGGAAACACGGAAACGGTTAATGTTAATCTCTAGTTCTCCATATCCTTTTAGGAAAACGGGAATTATAACTACCTGTTGACTCGATGCAGGAATGCGCTGGATACAAAACGAGATGTAGGTTTTCGGTGCACAGAATCCGTCTCAGAGCACTTTCTTTTTTGTTATTGCCTCTCGTCAATAACTTTTTCCCACTTTACAACTATACCTATAGTATAATTTTCAAACAGCAAGCTAACGTCCAATAACTATATAGCCTACGTCGGTTGGTTGATTTCACTATAATATTATTATAATCGCAATTTTATAGCTCAGTGTATAAATATAAACGCAAATTTCTTTTACTGAAGTAGTTCTTGTATTGTACAGAGACTCGAAATTTGTACAAAACAGTAGAATAATATCATTTCATATACATTCAATTAACTAATTTATGACATTATCGTAATAGGAAGATTGTAATAGAAGTTTAACTTCACTTTACTACGATCCATATATAATTAATCATACAGACTGCTATCGGTGTATATGATTATTGTAAAACATTATTTTGACATGGTCATGTTATGGTTACTTATTGTAATAATTACAAAAGTCTAAGAAAAACGACAATTCAATAAAATTAAATACGTGTTGCTTTTAACTTCTACGTTATCGTGTGAAATCCATAAGACATAGCCAGAGGCGGCGGTGCCTTTGAATGAAACGGACGATCAAAACAACAGTAGAACAATTATTTTGATTGACGTCGCACGCCTCAGCACCTGAGGGTATATAAGAGCATTGAAATACCTTTGTTTATGAATTAGCTTTTAGCACTGTTCACTTTAGATGAAATAAAGCAATAAATGCTTATTTATTATTAAAGTGACTTGCCGGAGCCGCAGGCCTGCACATACATTTTCTGTAATCGGGAGACTAATAATAGCCGATGTTATATTGAAAACATTAAATGCTTAAAACTTGTACTATGTGAAAGTTTAATTTAAGTGATACAACTGTACTACTTAATAGTAAAGGTCGTTATATGTGTATAATACAGTAACTATTGATCAAATATTTTAACTAAAAACGGTATATCACCGACATTGATACTATTACTGTAAACAATATGTTTTAAATCTCCTGTTCTAGTTTTTTCTAATGACATAGTAGTTATTATTTGAGAAATGTTTTTTTTTTAAATTGTACACTGTCAAAATCCTATAATGTAAATGACACGGTCCGCCCGCTTGTCGGTCGCATTTGCGGCTACAGTCGTGCTATAACGGCATCGTCAATCATCTGTAATTTGATTTCTATGCTCAATTATTGCGTTCGCGGAGGTCGAAACGCGCACTCCACTTCCCACTATATGATGCCCACCACTCAGATGATGTATGTATATATTGACTGTATGATTGTTTACATAAGTTTAATGACCTACGGACCGAATGGAACCTTGAATTGCAAACATCTGTACCGATCTGACCTCAACTTTTGTAGTCAAGTTTTTATAAATAAACCGGCAGAATTATGCCGATGACTTTCGAAATAGAATTATAAACGTATAAAAAATTATAACCATCATTTTTGCTTGAATGAATTGATGACTTAGGTACGTATCTATATAATCGCTTTAATAGTGACCCCAATGTGTAATAAAGCATTTATAAAACCGTAATTGATTCGGGGTAGGGATGCACCGGCAATGTCACGTGACAACTGTCACGAATTCTTTTGAAACAGTGACCCACGTTCGACAGAGTCGTGCAACTCTATTATAAAAAAAATAATTCCGGTGCGATTGAGTTCCGTGACTTCTTTTAAATTACAACAATAAACAATGAATGCACTTTTTTTAATATAATCCTTTAAATTGACAAAAAAACGTGGACCATTTAAATGGAATTTATAACTTTATATCATACTATATTAACATTGAAAGTTGACCCAAAAATAATAATAACTCTCATTAACATGATGATTGTCTTGTCTCTAAGGCTTCCAAATCAGATATTACGGACGCTTAAAGCTATACTCTCTGCAGACAAAAAGGACCTATTGACAGTCCGTTCTCCGCTTTTACCCGCTTACTTTTAGTCGACCTTACCGGAGAGAAAATGTGAAAACAATTTAAATATAACCATCGCGTGAGAGTCAAACCAACAACAATCGTTCACGGTCAAATGTTGTCCCACTGGGCTCGAGGGCCTAAATGTTAAAATAATTTTAATTTGTCAAAAAAATTGCCCACTATATTTAAAAGCTTTTACGAAGCAGCATTTACTTAAGTCTTATAGCTTACCTGGACTATTATAGTTTATCGTCAGTTAAGTCTACAATCTTTATATGTCAATATAAAATGCGTGATGCACGCTAAACAAAATGATGTCTAGAAGCTTTTCTGTATTTGTTTCATTTTGACTGGTCTTTTTTGCTATTTTTTATCAATTTTTTTATTGTATAGGCACAACAAGGGTAGATTGTTCTATAAAAATAGCCTGCTTTTAGATAGCAGTAGCAATTTACAATAAAACTTATAATATTGACAAATACATGAAACCATACAAAATAATATCACACCAGCAAGGTGCAGACACAGCAACCTCTAATGGGAGCTCATAACAACTGCGCACGCGCACTTCAGTCACGACTGCCCCAGGTGACGTAAACTCTACACATACGGCTTATATAGTAGCAATCTTTAGACAACAACCTTTATACACTCTCCTCTAACTAGATAATATCACTCGTTTATTTCCTCATCCATCATCACTCCGTCACAAATGCCGACGGGTGCACTACTTACACCTGTATTACTTAACCGCAAAGAGGACGGCGCTAACGATGGCTTAACGACCTTCCGCGTCTTGTTAAGATTACGATCGATATATTCCTATTTATAAGGATAAGAAAATATCTGTGGGAATATGAGCACTATTAAGGTTTGTTGATCGTTATATGAACGCCTATAAGAATAACTGTTCAAAAAGTGGTGCAGTAACGGTAGGTATGACGTTGTCGCGCACGAGTAAACGCTAACCCGTGCCGCTTAACATTATCAACAAGCTTGCCGAAATATACTAAATGCAGAAAATTGAATTAATCTTAAATATTTTTTATCGATTAGTTCCAAGAAGTAAGAGGCGTAGTTCTAAATAATTTAACTTTTATTACAAAGAAAAAAAAAAATATACGAATAATGAAAACAAAATGCAAGCTTGTATAATATACTAATAATAATCTTTATATAAGACCACTGCTATCAGGAAAAATAAATTTCAAAATGACAAGAAAAAATCTTATTATGCCAACATAACCACGAAAGTTCCACTGTCTGCGATGATGATAGAAGCTTGTACGTGATAGATTCAATTTACAGATTTACTTCTAATCTCCTGTGTCCACCGCGATACTATCAACAAATTGAGATTGCACCATTATCACTTTTGAAATCAAGTAATTTGTAAATAAAGTTTTAACTCTAAAACACAATACCACAATTGCAAAAATAAATATTATTTTATTTTATGTTTTCTAATTTTGGGATTTATAAGGACTCATAATTCATTATAGCTTCCGCAAATTTATAAAAACTACACATTAATGGAAGACGTATACAATTTTAAAACAAAATAATTCTTGTGAGATTTTTACCTACATTTGTACCAACCATCACACGTTTCATTCAAACAATGTATCGGCGGCCACAATGGCAGTCAAATATTTATTTTAATTAAAATAAATTGAAATGTCTGTTTCACTGCTAAGGCGTGCGTACAGCGTTCTGGTATGACTAGACGAAATTACATAAGAATATGTCGGTAGTTACTAATTGGTACAAGTAAATTCCCCTTGAGTACGGTACGCATGCGACCGGTCTAGTATAACGGACCTCTAAACTCATTATCGAACAAGTAATCATCCAAAGTACCCATGAACCTCACGCTCCATACCAAGTAATATTATTTATTTAATCATGTGAACGCGTCGCTTAAAAACTGTAGTATAAATTACTCACACGAGTGCTCCATATGTTGGTTATATTAATTAAAATGATTGCTAATAGGTTGTTTATTTAAAATACTAATTATTGTCGCATATTTCGGATAAAGTTATTGAAATGAATTAAAATATTGAACATATTTAATTAAGACACTGGTGTTAAATGATTTTATCATATCACTAGTATAATCATTAAGTGTAGTATGGCACTTTACTTGATCAATGTAAGATTTAAGATATTTTTTCATTTAAAATTACTATTAGAAATGGGCGGCAATAGTACCCAGCCGCCGGCAAACACGGTACCTCCTCCGCCTTCCAAACACGTTGCTATTGTTCCCTGACTCTATGGACTCTGGGCATGATATTCCTATATATTAGTAATTAAAATTTACTTTATGACCGACCTATTTCGCCTTTTGTAATGGTAAAATTCAACGCCATTCAAATTTATCTTACTAGCCAACTGTGTTTTATGGGCCGTTTGTTTCAAGAGTTATATCCATGCAGGCCTTTTGAAAATACATAAGCATAAATTCTTAAAAGCAATAAACTATAATCACGAGTTCATTGTCTCCGATGCTACCCGTTAGTTAAAACCTCTCAATAGAAGGCTGTTTTGCAGGCGCTACGCAAATGCTCAGTTCAACGTTGGGTCATCTTGGTCACATTACGCTAATATGTAATTGATTGGTTTCCTGCATACGGGAGCGGCAACGTGTATGCGGCGATCTCCTGCCCTATGGATGACGCATGCAAAAAACACTAATGCCATAACGGTAGAAAGTTCTTCCGGCTCTATGTGAAAAGGATAGTCAATAACATTTAGTAATTTAGTTTATTGACAGAAGAAATCGATAATGTGAATATCATTCACTTATAATTTATTCACTTAATATGCAAATTCACTACAGTATGTACAATGTACATACATACTTTCTACAATTAGTTTTGCTAAAATTTCAATGCTTGCTTCCTTCATTTACACAAATTAAAGATTGCTCATTTTGGTAAATTACACAATTAATTATGGTTAATTTACTATTATATTTAATAACTTTTACAAATGTCGTAGTTCGGAATTTATACTACAAATAGATGAATATTAAACTATGAAAGTATGCTAGTACAGAAAAGAAATAAAATATATGAGCTTACTTCGTAAAAGAAATATCTTAATAGACAGACAGAGACATCCAATATGTATAAGCGAGGCATCGAAAGTGTTTATATTGAAAGGCTACACGCATATTAATTAGTGTCGGGTCATCTGACGTCTACCGTTATCGACAATAGCGAGAGCTTGGCTTGTTTTTGAGCACATCATATCGCGAATCATCGTGATGTGGTGATATTGTATGATCAAAGTAGGTAACACTTTCCGGTGCGACTTCATTCACTTAGTTACTACTATTAATAACCATAACCATTGGTTTTGATGTATGCAAAACGTGAATAAAATGCAACACACTTTTACCGCGTAACACATTTTTAGTGTCAATCGATTATGTATCTTGAGAATATTTAAGTTTTTACGTTAGTGTCACGATGGTTTACCGGAACAAGCTCGCACGTATTTTAAGTGGAGCGATGTATTGCGGCCGCACGGTGAGACGCGAAACGATGCCGGCGCGCGAATCCCGTTGGGACGGACACCATTACCGCCCACTGTACAGCGCACGCGTATAAAAACCGACCTCGACACAAAGATGTCGCTCAACGATAACATTGGACAGATGGGCAGTTGACAATGCCAGGCGGCATTCGTTATTACTTGCCCGGCTATGTCACTTACAGATCACGCTGCGTAAGACAGTACTGTCGTATGTACATCGGCATATATTTATGTGTACGTACACTGGTATTGCGATGGCGAAGTGTGATATTTTTGTAGAGGTTAAAAAAATATAGTAAAAAGCGTTAAAAAAATATAGTAAAAATCCCTGGACAAAGGTATTACAAAAGGTAAGCCGGTGTGGATTATCTTATGTGGTAACGTCACCTCTGGTATATACATATAATATATTGTCTCATAGTTCTCATCTCTCTCTCCCTTCTCGATCTCGATCCTCCCTTGTTTATATGCCCATTACCGAGTTAAATACTAACTATATATATGAAGTACACTCAATACATAAAAAAAGAAAAAATACATTACATTTCTAATCCAAAATAACGTTAGTAAATAGTTATGCTGCTTGCTAACGTGCAAGGAACTATAAGATTTTATTTGCAGCTGTCGACATAAATTTTTCTTATGTCCGTTAATATAATTTACACTACATAATCGCCGCTAAGCTTTACTGACCGTTTTAATTACCATGAGTGAGGCAGACATTTTTAATTGTTATAAATATAAGTATATTTATGTTTAATGTATTTCATTTAATTATATAAAAACGAAAAATAAAATACTTTGCTCAAATGCTTTTACATTTCACGTAAATGAAACTTCATAACGCTAAATAATTACTTACAACATTAAGTTTCACAAACCAAGGTAATCACTTATATACGACACTTTCAAGTAATCTATTGCAAAGCTTCTGTCACTTTGCTATACTTTTAGAGTAATTGAAACTACTAACATACATGTAAGTGATCATTAAATTTAGTTATTTCATTCAAATTTACTTCATAAAAAAGATTAAGACTATATAAATAAGATTAAAACAACGTCATTGCATCAGAGTTACTCCCTGTTCGTAATGATTAAATATATTCATTTCCAGCGCAAATGTAAAACGAATAAAAAGTTATAGTAAGTACTATTGTCGGTTACCTTTTGCATTTACTGTGACTTACACAGCGATTGCTTCTCACATGTTTTACACCTCAGGGCTTACAATGTTCAGACGTTTCCTGTATTACTGTATATCAGCATCCATTCTTAACGGTTGCTAAATTAACATAAATTCTATTTATATGAAAATAGTCCGTTGATCAGTACAGAACAATCAGGAAACAATATACTGAGTGATTGAATGCACTGGCAATCTCGATACCTCTATGGATAAACCATCTAGATCCCGATCTGTGCACACCTGTTTATATAACGAGAAATATCTTATTGATCCTTAGCCCGAAGCCCCATTGCTATCTTATCTCATTGCTCATTTCCGTATTATACTTATTCATTACGCAAGAATACGAAGCTATACGTTATAAATAACCCTAGACGCTCGTATGTATTTTCTTCTTTCTTTGACTATGAAAATTCATACAATATAATAATTTATACTCATAAATCTCTGATATTTCATTCATTAAAGATCATTATCGAAGTAGACATTAGCGTTACTAAGTGTAAATTATTTACTACTGTCACTAGAACAGAAATTCTATGGAATTACACTTTAAGCATAAAGGAACTTAATAGAGATATTTTTTAAATTCATAATTTTTCCAAATAAAATGTTTTTTGGTAGGTATACATTGCTTAAGCAGATGCCGACGTATCGCAATGGTACAGCGACTGACTATAAACGCTATGGTCGTGGGTTTGGTTCTATCTCTGGTAACAAATACAATCGCAGCGTTGAGTTCCGCCATTCAACACGTAAGATCTCGATTTCGAGCGAACAGTGACGAACTAAACGTCTAAACACTAGATTATTTCTGACTAGCCTTCGAAAAGTACAAAACGTGAAGCATTGCGTAAATAATATAGAAGAGTAGAAATAACAAGCATCATATAATTTGTTAAGTACCTACCTATGTTTATTATAAAATATATTTTTAAAATTTTGTTTTAATTTCCTTATAAAACTGCAAACTGCGTTTTGTATTCTCTTGGAATTTAGCAGTCATCTGTTGATTCCTCGAAGGCCCTTATATTTACGGTTCTTGTATTACAGTTAAAGCATGCACCTCAGTGGGTACTTAGCAATTCGGTGCAACTTGATATTTTGTTTTGTGTTTATATAATAAGTGCTACCAACGATTATTACATTTTAATACTGTCATTTAAATACACTATGTTCACAAAACAATAAAACGAATTCAACAATAAAATCAATTCATTCAATTCAAAAATATCTAGTTATCATATTTCCTAAAAAATTAAAGATATATGTTAAAAATTTGGTCGAGAGTTAAAAATTTTCAATTATAAGATTGTTATTATATAATCTTAAATCAGAAAAGCTCATAAATTTTGTTATTATTTCTACTTTTCTAATTGCTACTTTTACTTATTACGCGTCTTACAAGTCCCGTTTGTTTGTATTCCTATATTAAACAAAAAATAAGTAATTTGGTACAACAATAGTAAATATATCATTAATCATGTTATGTACCGTAGATTTTAGGAGTTGCGAGTCACTACGCACGCACTACCAGAAAATCTAACTGTATCTGTCTCTTATGTTTACACATCGCTGACTTTAAGGTCATTATTCGTTTGAGTCATTTAAGATAATTTGACACTACTTTATTGTTATTGGAGTAGTTTTACCGTACAAAGCAAATATAACTGATCTATTCATAATGTTTTTTTAACATATATTTTGGTTATTTTAGGTCACATAATTTTAACTTCTCGAAAATAGCAAATATTGGGTCGTGGCGCAGTGGCACGAACGTATGACTCTAAATGACAGGTTGTGTGGTCGATTCCCACTCGAGGAGTGGAAATATTTAATATTTCCTTCCTTTCACTCTGGTATTAGAGGTAAAGCGCGGCGTTAAGTTCCACCACTTAACACGCAATGCCTCCAAAATCGGCGGAAAGTGGGGATGTGAGTGTCTTGACACTAGGTTCCCTCTGCCTACCCTGCTGTGTGCGGGATACAGCGTGAAGATAAAAAAAAGATGAGCAAAAAAATCTCTATAGACACAATTTACTTTACAATATTTTGTATATAAACAAAGCGTAATGATAAAATTGAGTTTACTGACCTTAAGCTCTAATAACGTTAGCCGCGAACCACTGCCGTAAATCCTGTTGAACAAAGAAAAACTGTTAATAAAACGCTACTGAAGTCTTAATTAATTTGTAGCAAAACTTAACATAGAACTAAAAACGCGTCAAAATTTACATTTAGATTATTTAATATGCCACTGCAGATCTTGTGTGAGAAAAGAAATGCTATTTACATTTAACTGTTTCGGTCCAACGGCTCATTTTGTACGATGTCTGAATTAAGAAGTTTTAGAAAGGTGAAAGAATTCAAGGGTTAACATAATTTGGTATTCTGATGAAGACTAGCTTCGCGTTACATACTTTACACAATTGTAAAGTAGCTTATACATATTTATGTACACAATCTTTGATTATATAAATATTTTGTAAATAAATGTCTTTTGATTTGACAGGTCATGTAATTCATTAAATTGATAATAAATATAGGCTTATAGTCCAACTTTCGAACGTTTATAACTTCATATTTCAAAAATAACTATACACCAAGAAAACGGGTTGATAAGGAAATCTTTTGATTAACCGTTTACATTCAATAAATAGAACTGTTTTTTGCATATTACTAAAATAAAAAATATTTTCTTCAATAAAACGTTTACTAAACTTCGTATTTTTAAAAATTTGTATGTTTGCGCTAAACAAGGAAAACATAGTAGTACTTGTAAGCTCGGTCATGCCACCCGCGCCCCATCCGTCAATGTCACGATGATGCCGGTCAATATTCTCACGTGAGCAATACGAGGAAGTGTTTTTATCGCCATTACGTTAAGAAGCCATTACTGAAGACGCCTCTCATCGGCTCTTCCGATGTTAGCAATGTTTTAAAGTAGTTTAATCTAGACTGTAAATTTGCTATAGATAGCGGCAGCCGAGCTAAAACATGCGTGCTTGAGCGCTGATGCTTTTGCTTATCTGAGAATTATCAGACGTAATGAACTGTTTACACATTTTCGTTATTTATATTGTTCGATCTACGTTATATAACGATAGGATCTGTTTTTCCTATCCTTTATACGGCTTAGAGCTGATAAGGTCGTTAACCTGTAAATATTGACTCATTTGGGGCAACGCGCCTAAGTAAACGGACTACAAAAATTTACCGTCAGAAGTTAATAGGCACAATGCGATGTATTTTCTTTAATTTTACGTAATGTTTTGTTTGTCCCTCATTATTTATTACATTAAGATATTTTATTTTACTAAACGAACATAAACTTTAGTAACGTTTATACCAATGTTGGTTGCCCCCACGCGGTGCCAGCTTATCAAACCGCTGTGTCGATATCATTGTTGCCATCGATGACTTGTTGACAACCATAATAACTTTGAAGTGCGCACTATGCTACCACTGCTGTGTATTTAAATTATAGAAATATTGAAAGATCCTGAACAATAGTGAAATAAATTTATGTTACTATACGAGTACACCTGTATCATACTCTTTTATAACTTACCACTTTTAACTTTAAATAATTTAGAATCATATTTGAATAATATATATGAAGACTTTCCCAATTATGAATGTAATTTAATTACGTACAATTTAGTCTAGACACAAAGCAAAAATATCTATTAATTACAACTGTATTACGCGATAAAGTGCATCGTACATGTATGTCACAGCTTAGTAAATGTTTTATTGTCAAATCATAGCAATTTTTCAAAAAACAATAAAATTGCTAAAATAAATCGAACCTTACAGGAAACTAAACATTTTTTTATTCAAGTTCATAAGTACTCGATACAAAACTTTACACAGCGTTATAAATTTGAAATGCTAAAATTATTTCCGCAAACCTAATTACAAAAATAATAAAATTGTGACAAAATAATATAAGAATGTCGAATACAGCTACTTTTCACCGCCGCAAACCGTGAAATCTGATTCAAGACTCCTGCTATTGAATTAACTGCGAAGCCAGCAAGTGACCTAAAGCTTTTTTTAGTATATTTTATGTAGTTTTATTTCGCTCAGCTTCCATAATTTGGAACGATTCCGTAAAATAGAAACAGTTATGTTTTATATAATACGTATTAATGTTATAGAACACCGTAGATCACAAAAATTTAAAGTACAACGAATTTATAATTGGCAATTTATAGGACATTATGTAATTATAAAAATGTCTTTTAAAAATCAGCAAAAAGTGTGAACCTGATACTTTTTTACTACAATTTTGTGTAGTTACAACGGGAAATGAAATTTTTAACCATTATCTGCCACAACTTCCGCTATATCGAATTACGTACTCATAAATTTCAAAATAAAAAAAAAACAGTACAAGAACAATAATATCCATTGACGTTATAGTCTCCAGACAGTAGAAAATTCTCACGAATTTACATATTTGAATACTATCTGACTTTGTCATTTCAGATTTCACTAAGAAACTTCATTCTACGCCAACACTATTGGTTATATTTGCCGTGTCAGTTGCTAAGTGAAACACTTAAGAGAATCTTTTATCCTCCTTAATGCGAGCCGTTTCAGCTCTTGTTCGGGATCCTACTGTGACAGCCATTATAATTCAAAGTGAATATGAAGTGTACAAAGACGGCATTGTGTTCTCTATAAATATTTATGAGGAAGTGACGGTTTTCTAAACACGTGGACTTGTGGATACGCACGATACAGCCGGCCTAAATTAATTTTTCGAAGATATAGTTTTTAAATTGTGTTAATTTATTGTTTTATTTTATATTTAATTGTTTCGCACGCTTAAAATCTGAAAAAATTACGATAAAGTGGATGATGAACCACCTTCGAAGGGAATTCAGCTTAAGTTATATAACGATAAATACTGGTACGATAGTAATCCTACTTTCTCTTAACTAGTTTCTTAAGGCCACTACAAGAAAGTAAAACCCCGCTATGTTGGCGCTCGATGGCTTGCCTCGTGTCCTGTTGACATACAAATTGCCATAATAAATTATTCTGGGAGGTTCACCACATTTTTATTTCGATATGTAATTTTAGTGTCTAGACTTTGACAAATAACAGATATTAATTAGTAAACATAATTTTAAAAATCATAAAAGTATTGAAGTACTTCAGCAGACACACGTTACTTTACGACCTTTTTTAAAACCTGACATCTTGAGAAATATATTTTGGACCTTTAGTACCTTTAGTAATTATATTAAAGTTTAATTTACAAATATGTATTGATTATGAATATTAAAAGGCGTTAGCCTAAGATTGCTTATTCAAAGTCTACAAAGCAATGTAAGGCGTAGCGACCTCAATATATAATTTGTCCTCTATATGTAGAACGCGGGAACGATTGTGTCAGTATGGCTACTATTTATCTTCCTCCTGCCTGCCCTTTGACCGCAGTACTTTCTCGGTAATAAATATTTCGGTTTTCTCAGTGTCGCACAAAAATTAGTCAAAGTTATAAGTTACTAAAACTAAAACGTCTATTTTCGTGGTATACATAAACTCTATAAATAAATGTACAGATTAATAAGAAATTTGAGTAAACAATAATTCTTAGCTTTTACTGAAGCCGAAAATAAATTTACTTTTCATGGCCATAAATTGTTTTGTTTTAGTTAGTTTCTAGATTTATTACTCAGTTTTGTAGCAGTTACCAAGCAACGTACAACAAAGCTCTGCGGAAACAAAAGGTTTAAATGCAACATAAAACCTGCTAACACGTATTTCCTTCATCTGGATACAAGTTTGACACACTTTTAGGAAGTTTCGCTTGAGACTACGTCGACGACATCACGTTTCCCATGTTAGGAGTTGTTTATAGAAGTCATGATGTGACCTTAACATTGTATTTTACGATTGTCTCGTCAGTGGTCCGAGCCATTGACATTTCAATAGAAGAGGTGAGCGGAGGTCGTAACGTGAGGTGAAACACGACGTACGTTGCGGCATAGCAGACTCGACACTTAGACGGCATTATTGTGACACTATCACTATCGATATTCACCAATTGTGTATATTATTATAATCAATACTCTACATATATTAAAGGTGACCTATTAAAAATCTAAAAGTTAGTAAAGGAAATGTAGGAAAGCTTAATTTATTTTATAAATAGTTTAATTTGGCAAAACGTTTACGGAAGCTTACCGTATTGGTGCTGACTGAAATTTGCATCGCAACATTTTCTAGTCGTTACGTCGATTGTAAGTACTCACGATTTAACGCTGGTATTAATGCATTATTCAAAGGGGTTTTCATTAGGCTGTCGCTATCGGTGCTGAGAATCGCGCTCTCGTTAAAATGTACGGATGGCATGTCAGCTGCTCGTATTAGGTTCTATTAAGGGGTACATTTGTTTAAAATATTGATGCTTTATTCTTTTTATATCGTAATATACATTTTTTTTTTTAAATCTCAATCTTTTTCAAAAATGGTATAATAAGTTGCAAATTAATGCACATAAGATTATGCATAGAGTATATTGAGTTAATAAAATCATATCGTTGTTGACAAATTATTTTGTCATAATGGTGGTATTTTTATTTTCTTTAAATATTTCTAAAAAAAAGTGTTTCTATAGTCGCCTTAACGTAATTAGCAAAGTAAATAGCTTCATTACAGAGCTTGCTTAAAGATAAACCAGTTCAAGGAAACTTGTGTGGTACGGTCAAATCGACAGGTTTATCAACACGCACTCGAGCCTCGCGGATACATACACTTTACTTTCTACCATAATGAGTACACACTTCCCCTTTACACTGGCCTAATTTATCTTGTTTTTTTTAAGAAAAAGTAAATGAAGCGTTCTACTGACCGTAATTAATTTTCGTACTCGAAAAGTTTTTATAAATAATGCTGTCACAAAATATCTTTTGAGATTTTGTAAAATTTCACGCCTTAAGTGAACGTTAAAAATATTTTATTAAAATCGGTTCTTTTAATATTACTTAGGTTGCATATTCTCGCACTTTGTATCGTTTCGATATGAATAGTCAAGCGTGGGTTTCAAATATGGAAGGCATTCCCAATTAACTGACCGTGTCTGATGCAATAGTTTTGCCCATCAGAAAAAGCATTAACCAACTTGGACCCGCTTGTTTCATCTTGATTCAAAATGACGACTGTCATAGGTGAAATAAACACCCACGCCCTCATTCTATTTCAATTGCTTGTATTGAACGTCTTATGCATATTATTATCGTAAACTTAAGATTATGACGTTTATACTAGGTATTAGTATGGAAAGGCTAATTTAAAATTTGTATATTTCACTATTTATTATTTATTTGAAATTAGTATTGCATTTCATACTATGCACATTTGCCAAGTTGCTGCTACAAATTTTGTATAAATTAAACTATGAAAGTATGTACTACTACACTCTTATTTATCCTAGACCGTATTTTACTGCGACACTAACGTAAACAATGAGTTACGCTGACCGGGTTAACCTTGAATAGCCAATGTGTGAGGAGTTTCGCCGAGGAAAAATATGCCATTGATGCAAGTGGCGTGCGTGCGTCGGATAACGGTCACCGCGGACCGAATAAGTGGTTTAGCGTTGTACGTAGAATGGTAATGTCCAATCTTGTTGACATGCAACTCTTAAACATTTGACGCATATCAATATCTAACTTTCTATAGGGTTAGGTTTTCTTGATTGAAAGTAAAAGTAACATTTTATAAATATTAAGAAATACTTTCTTTATGAATGTAAGTGTTTGTTACATATGTAAAATTGTTTATATTGATACTTCTACAAGTAGGTAGGATAAAGAAATATCATAATAAATTATCTATCTTGTAGTAACTATCCTTAAAACAAGTAAGTACTGTTAATTTTAGAATATTATTATAGTATAATTATAGGGAACCGGAAATCCGATTACACCGTAGGCGTACCACCTATATATAAGATGCGTGTTTAAGTGGCGCACTTTGCGATTACATTCACGTAGAATACCTTTTCATCTATAATCTACTGCTATCTTCCGTAAGTAACATTTAAAAAACTTGATTCTCATGCAAATCAAGTACACAACTTGCAAGTACGCTTCTTGCAATCATCTGGGTTCAAAAACATTAATGTTTACCATTAATGTTTTTGATTATAATGTTTTTGATTATAGTGAAATCTTGCAAATAGTTTGTTGCTACGCAAGTTTTAACCGATCATTAATAATAATATTTTTTAAAAATATTTATCTTTAAAGATATACTGTAATCAAAAAATGACAATCACATTTAATCCACATTCTTATAATGATTAAGCTAGGCGACGTAGACTACTGTAAAAAAAGGAAGTTGGAAATCTAATAGACTTTGTGGCAAGGTGATTATTTATTTTGTTTTAGTTTTTTAAATGAAGAAGAAAGCTGCTACGCTTGTAAATGAAGGTGAGGCAACCCTACATTACTGTAATAGCTCTGAACCACCACTTTTCAATTTCTTAGACTTTTAAAAAAAGGTATAATATATAGTGTCAAAGCAAGGAGTGATTACGTTTCTAATAAAATATCAAATAAATATAATAAAAATATGATTTATGTAGGTATATTTTTTTAGCTTCATGCTGTTTCCCGCAGGGTAATCAGAGGGAACCTAGTGTTAAGACACTCCCTTCCCCACTTTCCACCGAATTCGGAGGCATTACGTGTTAAGTGGCGGAACTTAACGCCGCCCTATATCTCTGATACCAGAGCGAAGGAAATGGAAATATTAAATATTTCCACTCCTCGATTGGGAATCGATCCTACGACCAGTCTTTTACAGTCACACGTTCGTGGCCACTGCACCACGATCCAATATTTACTTTTTCAGAGAAGTTAAAATTATGTGACCTAAAATAACAAAAATATGTTAAAAAAACATTATGAATAGATCTCTATCTGATCTCAGATGACTCCTCGATTGGGAATCGATCCTACGACCAGTCGTTTACAGTCACACGTTCGTGCCACTGCGCCACGACTGGCCCCTGATTTATATATACTTATGTATTGAAGTTATAAGCCATCTCAGCTAAGTAACTGCGAATTAATGATATAATCGATGCATAACGTGTTATTGTAACAATTTAACATAATTACTACGCTCATTAATAATGGAAATAGTCTCAACATGGATGCAACTGTTATAATACTTACACATCTCATAAGAAGATGTTTTGTTATCGCGATTATAACACATTTTGAAATAAAACTAGACTCTGGGGCCAGTCGTGGCGCAGAGAGAGAGTTGTGGGTTCGATTCCCGCTCGATGAGTGGAATATTTAATATTTATATTTTTTTGACTCTGGTATCGAGCCCACCTCCGACTCTGGTATAAGTTCCACCACTTAACACCCAATGCATCTAGAATTCGGCGGAAAGTGGGGAACGAAATGTCTTAACACTAGACTCCTTCTGCTTACCCTGCTGTACGCAGGATACAGTATGACGTTAAAAAATTGTCTCAGTCAACTTGTAACCATGGACTGCTGGAAAGTGTTTGACGTTAGTTTTTCTAAATATTTTTATTTTTGAATACCCAAAAATATAAGCAATTAATCCGGTCAAAAAATAGTTTTATTACACATCTCATTATCTTTACTGTTACAGTCTAAAGAAAAAAAAAACTAAAATAATTAAACTGAATTCAAAAAAAAATTAAACCTTTCATTCACAATCTCTTTTGCCGAAGGTTGTCTGGTTGTTATATAATTATAACATCCTACCATCATGAGAAGCGAATACCTGTCCCTTATGTGGACGTGTTCCTGTTCAAATGTGAACCGTGTTTATTGTAATTAGCTCCGCGGCCGCTGACTCCGTCCGATCGATAAGGTGGCTGACTAGACAAGTTGCTCGCCGTCTTACTGCTTTTACCTTCAATTATTATGTTTAACCATTCTTTCTTAAAGTATATTTTTTATCTATACTATATTATTTGTTATTCTAATACTTAATATGACTATAGTTGTAGTTTTGGCTTATAAAAACAATATAATTAACCAAGTTAAATCGTGTTGCATCATTATCTTAATGAATTGATTCTTAGTTGCACTCTAATAGATTCGATTAACCCTCACGATAGGACCGTAGGTAAATCCGTTTAGCTTAGTGGCAGTATCTCGTGAGGAATCGTAACTTCTTCCCACATAATTGGCGTGTGGGCGCGGCGGTGGCATTATCCCGATCGCCGCCCACCGACGACGAAACGACGCCTGATTAGATAGATAGGCCCTGCCTGCGACCCGTTGACACCTCCCAATGCGCTATCTTAACTATCTACTTTGCACCGCTGCTGAAACATTTACTCTAATGATTAAACAAAAGCAATACGCTAGATCAAAACACCAGCTTACTAAAGCAAACTTGTTTTACTGATAATAATGTGATCGTTCATAACGAAGAAGGATTTACGGATCCCCAATTAGTGAAATATAACTTCAAGAGTTTCTATTCTTTACATGTCAATCAATATTTGCTCCTGATATGAAATATAACATGTTAGGAAGCAAGTTGGCTTTATTAAATATCTAAAAGAACTTAAATATATAAGCTTTACAGATCTATTATTATTTTGAATGTGAAACTATATTAGGAAAGTTTTCTATAGCTCAATCTATAATTTTATTGGAGTGCAACGTTGAAATTATGTTGAATTGAACTTATCTTACACTTTCTTGTTAGATCAGCTAAAGCCTTAAGGCCATCCAATAGCTCCTATCAGTACTTGCGACAGCACAGTATTTGCGGATAATACTTAGAATTAACTTAAATTTAAGAAAAGACATACAATAAAATAACAAAATATTAAACAAAAAAATTATGTTCCTCGGTTACACAGCTTTATTGTTATTTAAAGGAATTATTTTAAATTGACCTACAGCGTTTATTGAGTTTTTCCAAATAATACAAAATTGTTTTAAAGTGTTCTTCTTTCTTTAATTAAAACCAGTAATAAAAGGTAATTTACAAACTGTAATGTAATATTGCATTTCATTGTAAAAGCGGAATATCCACATTTATGAGTAAACCGTACAAAGTATTCTTGCATATTTGGGTCACATACAGAACCCATGTAATTGAAGTGTTGAGTGTAAAGCTGCTAGTTTCACCGCAAATAATCTCACGGATACAAAGAAGCTTCTTCCTAATTTACGGATCGTGCGTTTCGGCCTGCGGTCACGCGCTGCCACAACCGAATTCCGCTACTGAACGTGCAATTACCCTACGCCTACAATCTCCACCAAAGTGATCATGTACACAAATAAATTCATTTTTAAGGTCAATGCTCGTATGCGCTTGTCAAGCACGGATTATTTTAATAAAAGGATGATTTCAAAAAAATATACGCAAATATTCATTTTATGTTACTAGCAGCAGCCATTTCTTTGCTTCTGAGAATTTTTACAAATAGATCCGCACATAGATAACTACTTTAATATTCGTAATTATCATCATTGCAATCGTTCGTAATTAATTACCAATGTAGTTTTTTTCCACGTCTTTATAAGATGTCCTTTCTACAAGCCTTGTAATGCATTACATTGTTTGCAAAGTAATTAATACCCTGAACACTTGTGAGAGCTTATCTATTCTAAAATCTGTTTTACAAGTGCATCAAGATGTCACAGTTAACTAAATCCAATCGCAACTAGTAGGTAACGATCTAATCTTCATTGTTGCAGGAAGCTATTTCTTGTGGTAGTGATTATTATTCCTCAGTTGATGTGACAAAGCCGTATATCAATAGATCGTTAGAGATCATCTGTTTTCACTTACGGTGCACTTAGTTTTTCGCCGGGAATGCGATCGCGACCGCGATCAACGCTATCAATAGCTCGTATTGTGCTCGTTGACGCTTGCACAGTACACAGTACACAGCGCAGGTTGCATAATGCGTCAGCCGTGGGAGCGAGCTCACAACCGGGCCGTTATGCGACGCACGCCATCAGTACCGTTCTATTACTGATTTTATTAGACGATTCGCGTGTATCGCCTGTAATCAATTTAAGCACGTTGCGCCCGCTCCACTTGTAACCTATCATACACCATAAAATGTTCTTAACCCTCGTTCCCCATTTAAACTCACACGGTTTTCCGATTTACGACATAATGCGGGCCTTTGCAAATATAATTTAGTTCAGCCGCCGCGTTATCTAGGGCAAAGATAACAATATACCACTAATTTCATGGATTTTATCTCACGCCTTTTGTAGCTGATACTAAGCAATTGTACGTGATTTTGAACTATTTAGTGCGCACTACCAGGTATTTTAATCGTAATTTGTCACGGTTACAGGTGTTCATTCAATTTATCAACGTCCTTTGTAAGGCGGTATTTACTTCAATTGTTTTCTACTTTCTAGATTTGACATCTTTTTAAAGTGGCTATTTAAAAGACTTTCATTTATTTAACGTTATAAAATCTGACTCACGAACGGCTGCCTTAAATTGTGCTAATATTTCTCATTTCGTTTGATTTTTTTCTTATATGGTCGTACATAAATATCTATGTGTGTCAGAGATGACTCAGCCACATAGCACCCACGCTTGAATTTTTTGCGAATTGTATATACCTACTTTAAATGGAAATTATTACAAATTTAAAGTTGTTTATTTTAGGCAGCAATCTAGGACAAGACTACAGTTATATTTTATTTAAGTTTTATATTCTAA
Organism: Dryas iulia moderata; assembly: GCA_019049465.1. Lineage (NCBI taxonomy): Eukaryota > Metazoa > Arthropoda > Insecta > Lepidoptera > Nymphalidae > Dryas > Dryas iulia. The sequence goes on along the minus strand of CM032419.1, from coordinate 6,397,943 downwards.
AAGCAAGTTTCAAAAATAATAATTTATTTGAATTAACACACTTTACATATACAATTACCATATAAATGTTTTCGCTCGGACTAATAATATTGACCCACATTAACAAATTGCTTATCAATATTTTTAGTTAAGTTAGCAGATAGTTAATCCCCAGCCACTATACTTTTACCTGTATACGTGTATGTCTATACATATATGTACATAGATAGCCATTGTACGTGAGGTGTGCACCTGCCGAACAGAATGCTACAAGTTAAATTCCCGAGACTAGTTGAGTGCGTCGTATGAAGAACAAACACTTAGCCACGCAAACACTATTCGACTCTACAATTTAAAACATAAATATTAATTTATACCGATACTTCTAACGGCAATTATAGTTGTTTAACGCTATGAAAATAAATATTTATCGTATAGCGTACAGTATTATCTTCTTATTAAATATTATAATAAAAAATGTTATACTATGTAGAATAACACCATCAACGAGGATAATGCTTTAATTTTTTTACTCATGAGAGGAGCTTCAAAAACTTCACAGCGCTTAGAAAGTTTTTTTACCAATTTAGAGTATAATCAATCTGTAAATTGGTTCTCGATTCTAAAAAAAGGTGACTGTCAAAAGCTTTTCAGACACATCCAATAGCGACAAGTTGGTCATTCACCCCGCCTCCGCGTAATTAAAATCCTTCATGGAAAGCGGGCCTGATGGAATCCATCCTGACCCGAACCACGTACACGACTACTCAGCGCCGCCCTTTAAACTTTAGTATTTTATAAATTGTCTCAAATAACTTAATGCGGCTACTTAAAAATATTCTTATTTAAATAATTATTATACAATAACAGTCTTTTAATTGTAAATGTTTGTTGAATATTGCAATAAAAACAAAGTTATTTTTATACAAATTAGTATACGTTTTTCAAGTTATCCCTTGCTTGAATATTAATATTAGTTAATTCGTAATTTTTCCTTGTACTCGATTCTTATAGCTTTGCGTGTTGAGCCCAAGCGTGCACTCACGAAACATTTATCTACATGACCTTTATTATTAAGTTTATTGTCAACTAATTTGATAATAAATTGAACAAACAGAATTATTTTTGTATTTGAAAAAACACCGAAGAATTTGAAATACATTGTCCTGATATTATAAAGAACTCTTGAAAGCTGGAACTAATAACGGCTATAAACGGATTTATTTCCACAACATTCCTTGTCTGCGTCTCAATTTACTACGGCCAGGGCACCCTATCTAAAGGCTTGTACTAATGCTGACCTCCGGCCCTGGTCGTGCATTCTAGGTCGTTTGTACCTGGTATGACCAATCGTTTACTACTATCAATTGTGTTAAAAGGCTCGGATACAGTTGCACCTAAATTCAGCATCTTTCTCATTAAAAACATTTTACGTGAGATAATAAAGTAAATCTTAACATACTATTTATATTGTAACAATAATTATGAAATTTAAATGTGGTCTTAACTATCATTAAGAGATTTACATTTACTACTATTTTTTAATATCATAATTGTTCAAACAGATTATCGATCTGTCAACATAAATTACTGTGCAGTACTACTTTTGTAAAGGAAGCAATTTGTACATATATACAATTATGAAAAATGCAAAATTTTTATATTTTCAACACTTTTCTGGGCCTATTCCAAAAGAAACCCAGTGCTGAAAACACCCCGGTTTCTATTTTCCGCTATATGAGATCAATGCTTAATAAGTGATTAAATCCAAAACTGAACTTTATAATGTACAAAAAAATATTTTAAACCTGTGCTCACAACCATCGTATGTACTGCAAACTTTAAAGTTAAGTTCGATATTCTTAAACAATATTTTTAAAAAATCCATATTATACCATAAATGAGGTTAATAAAAAAATGTTATAAGCATACATATAATTTATGAATTTACTTATTCACGTTTTAAGAAGAGAGGGGCCAAAAATAATTGAAAAATATTAAAAATTCTAAATTTTATTCGAAGCTTTTTATTATTGGATAATAAAAAAAGCTTTGAAAAATATAGACGACTTTTATATTAAAATACTTAATACTTTTATTGTAAAAAAAGTCTTTAACATTTTAGTTAAAAACATGTGAACACGGTTACTATTTGAATCGAATTTTACCAGCCGGGCCGTTAAGCGCCGAACTAAGATTTAATATTCGCAGTTGTAACGCGTTGAAGTCTTTTATTTGAGACGAATGCTACTTCACGCTTACAATATTTCTCACAATACTCAATTATAAAACAATTGCAATAATAATATAAATTATTAATGGATATTTCATTTAATTTGGTGATAAAGAATAAAACGTGTTATAGTATTTTTATATGTATTCAATTCTATATATCTGCATGCACAATACCATTAAACTTTTTCGTTTCATTTTTGTCGTTCGTTTTGTGTTTTACATTAACATCGTAAATATTATTTATGGTTATAATTTATATTTGCTCCGCAGCGGGAATTCAAATAACAGTTTTATAGTTGCGAAAAACTTATTTATAGTTTGATGTTCAACTCGCTTATAATACACTATAAATTACGTTCATGCTCCGAGGATTAAGAATAATGTTTACTTTAAGTTTTAATTCAGATAATATACAAAAGTTTACTTAATATAATAAATCATGCCCTTAAGGTGAAGAAACTAAAGAATAACAAAAAAACTTCCCGGAATGGAAAGAAACGATGCGCAGCTAAATATAGCGATGTATGTTGTGCACTGGAGCCTGTCAATCTCACACACGATTGAAGATAGACGCAAAAACATCGCAATACCCACCCTAACGGGACATATATCGTTATTATTTCCGATATCTTTATATCATACTCTACTGTCATTAGTATTTTTATTTTGAGCTTTTATTATACAAAATTTAGTATTTTTTCTTAAACATGAAATATTGTAATATTTTCTTTTACAGAAATTCATTTAAATTCTGTTCTGAAAATAACTTATATTAATTTTAAACAGTTTATTCCGCCTACCTAAATAATAAATTTTTGGTTATACAAAATATTATCCTAACATTTCTAACCGGAAGCTTATATTTTTCTATCTTATGAATATTTATAAATAGCAGTAAAACTTCTTAATTAACTTGTCCTGTAGGAAAAGTGAGGTAGGTCCTTGCCCAGCCTCTGCGACCACGATAAAATATTTATAGACCTGTTATTGAACATGTTCAAAACATTTTTTTACAGGGAAAATATTTCGAAATTACATTTTTAAAAAATAAAAATACATAAGGTTTTCCTGACAATCAGTGACTACATACCTCTTTTGAAGGTTGATTAATTGAAGCAATTTTTTTCAAGAGAATCAGCGTTACGTGATTGTTCTAACAAATTTAACACCCAGTTCATGAACTTTTTCACTGGTCGTATATCACAGGCGACACTGTCCGTGATGAACGCGCTTTTCGCGAGCCTAGTGTCGCGGCCACTCTCGTCGAGACACTGAACTTGCCGCACTGCGTCCCAACGGTTATAACATAACACGTCTGACGTAACCTTAACCTTGCAAGAAGAAGAGGAACGAGCCGCCGAAGGACGGAGAGAGAGAGCGATAACCCGAAAGAAAGGGAGAGACGGACGTCGCGCGCAAAGGCAAGTCCAAGCGCCGACGCCGATCTCGTCGATACTTATATGCGCCTACTACAATTATAGTCATAATCACAAATTTCTGACATTTTAGAAAAATAAAAATTGTATGTTTAATTGTTATTTTCTTAGTTATATTGTGTGATTGTATATTGAACTCGTATATGTATTATTTTGTGCTCCAAATTTAGTATCGATTAATTAATAATTTTATTTTTATTTTATATTACATATTTATAATTATTGTTTTATTCAACTTATACTTGTGATATCTATGCAGAAATGTATATTTTTACTTTTTAAGTTTTAAAATAGTTAAAAAATATAATTAATATTAACAATATGTATAAGACTACATCACGCAACTCAAATATATATTGTGGCAATTAAAACAGGAAATACTCACACAATATTATCTCTCATTTTCTCAGTCTTCCATTATGTACCTTACTCTACGGACCGTGTCGATTGATTATATCATAAACATATTTTCTCAAGATAACTCTCTTAAGCAATTAGTTGCGTATACATCATCGACTGTTCTGTAAATTATTTTTACAAGTATTTGCAATGTTTATTATTTTCTAGTACTGGATATTAAATGTTATGATGGCAAAGTGATTAAAAACGCGATGGTTGTGAGATCGACCCCCAATAATGGGATTTATATTTAAATTATATTTTTTCCTCAAACAATGCAATATCTCTAATTAGAGCAAAAAATGCAAAAATGTAAAATAAATTGTTTTGACGCTAATTTGCAATATCTATAATTGGGCCGAAAAGTGGAAAATAAACTATCTTGATGCTAGTTTCTCTACGCATAACCTGCCACGATGATACCCCGTGTGACCAATGTAATAAAAGTAAATCCAGTAATTTATAAACGTATTTACAAACGGCATCTTGCACAAATAAACCAAAATTCTTGTCTCCAGTACAAGTTGACACAAACCGCAGCTTGCAATGGCGTCGACTTACCGAAAAAAAGACGACTTATATTTACATCTAGGGGTTCTTTGCATCTGCCTTCTTCATCACGTAATTTAACTATTTTATAACTCAAGTGCATTGCTTTAAAGTTATTATAGCTACTTATTTGTTTTAATGCCGTAATAATAAATTGAAACAAATAATAATAAACAAAAATGCCTTGGAAACTTGGATGGAGCTACTTAAATATTTACGATAAGATGAATAGTGTATGTCACAACGTCAATATTAATAACGAACCGATACGAATTTGTATCATATTTCAGTATAAAATAATCTGCTACAACATTGCTATATAAATTACCTTCCGATTACGAGGTAAGCTATTGTTACAGATATTAAAATGTTTCTTATATATAAAGCTTTGCGATAAAACTTCCACAAACAATAAATTAAGCGGAAATTTAATTCACTCATACACGTAAAACATATTAAAATGAGAAACAATTAAATGTGAAACACTTTTTTAGCAAAAAAGAAACACATTACTAAGATGTCACATAAAAGTCCATTACGATGTATATTTACTTTTAATAACCGCTATCTGATAATTAAGTTGTCTTTAAACTCGTCAGTCATGTCCGTGCCATTCTAGTTTATTTCATTAATCATTCGTTATAGTCATTTAAATATATCAGGTGTGTAAACTGACAGATTTTATAGATAATGTGTGCCATACAGAAAAACTTTGTAAGTTAAATTGTTGTACACGATAAAAGCAAGAGGACCTTGCCCTGTATAAAACTGTTTCTTTTTACTTTAAAACCGATTTAAAAGTATTAAGAAGAAATTTGAAGATCATTTAATATTTATTCTATACAAGTAAAATATAAGCTTCAAATTATGTTAAGCAATTACGCTAACCTCACCGCTACTTTAATACAATGTCATGTATAAAGGTATTAAGAAAAAAAAAAACAAAATTACCATATTACCATTATTATTTATAATGACACCATAAGATTAAATAGAATATGAGTAAAATAATGTATTAATTTTTCACGTTGTTAACCCAAAAAATTATAGGTGAAATTTACTAGACAAATCTAAGATGAAGTAATATTTGTGTTGTACGACAACATGTATCTCCCATAAAACGTATATTTTTCTTTCATTACCAGCTGCCGTCACTATTTCCTTTATGTAGTCTTCTTTCACACGCTTTGAGCTCTATTTAAATCAAGGCATAATCAAAGATTTTTTATGGCTTCATGAACCAGGAAATGTTGTTCTAGCCTAGTATAAACAAAAACAAGATGAGACACACGTACATTGATCAATTCGAACTGTAATTTATTTTTCTTAAACTATCTAATTTAAAATGCCCAGAGAAATCTACTTTGGAAATTAATAGCGTGATTACAGTGGTTATTGCCGGCAATTTTTTAACACTTCTACCTCTAATCTGTATATTGCATGAATTCTTAAACTCATCAATCTCTCTTGACCCCAACCTGCCGTAATTACTTGTTTGTTCACGATTAATTGATATAAACCTTCAATTACGTTTGTTTTTTTTTTTCTTTAAAAAGCATTAAGTGGCAGTCATTATGTATTAAATACATTTATATATATGCAAAAATATAAATTGAGATAGATAGTATTTTGATTAGAATAGATTTTTTCTATCATTTTGTTGAAATTTGAAATAACACCTACAGGATATGTGCCTCTGTAGGTATTTTTTAGAATTAATTATAAATATAAAATTATTGTAGCTTTTCACTTCTTATTATACCTATCACCGTTAACTGAAAAGTCTGAAAGCTCACCATTTCCCCTTTTACTTTTGGCTGTAACATCTTGTCCTGATATTGTTGTTCATTATAATTATAGTTTTTTTGTTATATTGTGTTTTTAGCTGGATAAAATTAATTACTTAAACCAATTATAGGTATAAAAAAATACTCTATTCTTTACAAAACATCTTGCTATTACGAGTATGTATTCTGACATCGACACCAAGATGAGAAATCATATTATTTTATTATTTCTTATCTTAGTTACCTAAAGTATATTTAATGCAACAACAGTCTGGTGCTTATTATGTACTTGCAAAGCTAATATGTTATAAATAATCTACTCAGCCAAGTGATACATAGAGTGCTTACGCGTTCATTATACCTAATTGCATCGTAATTATCGGCTTTTGAAAGCGGCATAAAGTGGCGGCATCTATAATTCATGTGTTAAGTTTTATATTGTCCTCATAAATTGTAAAGGTAAACACAGTTAATAAATACAAACGTAAAGCTTAAAGAAAATCAAAATTCGAAATTTAAATCATATATAATATAATATAATATTTTTAATGTATAAAATATTTTGCCTCACACAAAGTGAGATTTTCATAAAAACTTACTTAAGTTTCTATTACTTTACCTGTGATTGTGATATAAAAAAGTAAGTAGATATATTCCTGTGGCTCGTAAGATGATAGATAATAGTTTTTATATTACCACCTCAAGGATTTGTTTAAGGAAGATTGTTAATTTATACTTGGTACTCATCTTTAATAAAAGGTACAGTTTGTAACTTCGTTTGTAAGGGGTAATCTTCGGAAATACTGAACCGATCATGAAAATTCTTTCACAATTAAAAAGCTCCACGATTCAGGAGTGCTATTGGCTATATTTTATTGTGATTGAACAGAAAGTTTAGAGAATGCTGAAGGGGCTCAAATAAGCGATAAAAACGATAAAAGTTGTAGATAAGGCGGTGAAGCTGCGAGTGGGTCGCTAGTATTAAATATTTTTGCCTTACACAAAGTGAGATTTTCGTAAAACTTACTTGAGTTTTTATTACTTTACCTACGATTGTAAAATAAAAAATGTATCTAGATGTAGCTCGTAAGATGTAGTTAATAGTTTTTACATTACCACCATACGGATTTCTTTGAGTTAAATTATTCATTTAAACTCTAGTCTAGTGAAATGAGTGAAAAAGTGAAATATTTAATAGTACATGTTTATTAAATATATTATTAAAGATTCTATTTAACAAATTAGGCATGTAAGATGTAGCTGCGCGACCTGCACTCAGGAAAAAGTGTAATATTTTTTTTTTCTGAAGATAATATATCAAAAATATATAAGCAATCTATAATATTTAAAGTCAACAGACCCGTTACTCTCATATGCAGTAAATTCAACGTAGACGATAACAATCTATTATTATCAACAGTCTAATGAAGACTTTAACAATAACTAATTTTACGGCTTATTTTGTAAAATAGTCGTAGGTGCTAAAATTAAAAAATCTTTACTTATTTAAGTAAAAATACAAGAAAACGATTTTTTGGCTACATCATAATATTATTATTCCTTATTACGATATACACGACTTTAGGCTAAAGCATTATATTATATTATTGGAGCCAGTTGTGGCGCAGAGGCACAAAGTGTGACTGTAAAGTGACTGGTTGCGGTTCGATTCCACTGGATGAGTGGAAACATTTAATATTTCCATTTTTTTCGCTCTATTGCCGAGGCAAAGCGCGGCGTACCGCTAATTAACACGCAATGCCCCCGGATTCGGCGGAAAGTGGAGAAGGGAGTGTCTTAACACTAGGTTCCCTCTGCCGACCGTGCTGTGCGGGATACAGCGTGATCGTGAAGTTAAAAAAAATGTTCCTTATGCATTTTTTAATAAAATTTGCACTATTTATACAGTTTAACAAACCAGGTATCCAATATATTTTATTACTGTTTGTAATAACAATAACTATGAAGACCTTTTACATAAAAGTGTAGCATAGAATTAAAGACTCTACACGAAATCTATATAAGTAAATTTAAATTGCTACGTGTAGCAGCCTACGCAATCTTCGTTTTTTTTATATGGTTTTCAAAAGATACGCTTTTTTGTTATTAATTTTGTAAACTTCTAATAAGTAATACAGGTCACACCTGTACCATACTTTTTACGAAGTGTTTGCAATTAGTACAATTTTTTGTAATATCTTTTATGTTTGAGGTAATATTGCATTTTCTACAGCACCAATTGTCAAAAATAATGTGAAAAAAAAATGACGTAACGTACCGAATGGCCAATATATTTAATTACTTTATCTCCTTGCTTTATTTTACAAGAGCGGGAAATTAATTTAAATTTATATTTATTGAATGATTATTCATTCTTCGAGCAAGGTTTGAACTCACATATAGCGTTTAAAGTAGTTATCCTACTGTGCAACGATGGCCTCTATACTAACAATCTATAACAAAATTCACCCTAATTAAAAGGTTTTTTTTACAAAATGAAGTTCCATGGGAGGCGTAGTCTTACTTTTTAATGACGTTTTAAAAAGTGTAATAGTTTCCTGAACATATAATTTATTTGTAACTAAAAAGCTTCTTAAAGCTACCTCTTACATTGTGGTTAATGCTTTTTTAAATGACCGATTCACTATAACATATCTTTTAAATGTACATATTTGCTAAAAGTAGGTATCCTTGAAAGATTGACGATCAAGGTGTAGTTTGTTGCACGTGATTAATAACTTTACATGCTTTTGAATGTTTGTTAATTTTTTTATTAGCTTCACGTTAGAGGGAATATAGTGTTAAGACACTCCGCCGAATTCGGAGGCATTGCGTGTTAAGTGGCGGTACCTAACGCCACACTTTGCATCGAAACCAGAACGACGTAAATGGAAATATTAAATATTTCCACTCTTCGAACGGGAATCGAACCCACAACCAGCCGCTTTACAGTCAGACTTTGTGCCACCGCGCCACGACTAGCTGACTGTTGAAAAACCTTCTTAACTTGTTTAAAAATCATGTTCTTATAATGTCCCTACATAGTAAAAACAAGCAAACCGTTCGCGGCTTCGACTGCTTAAACTACACGGCTATAACTACGAGTATTTCATTTTATGCCCATCCGCGTTCCCACTTAAATCACAAACTTCAGCTAAGCTTATAATTTAAATCATTGTATTTTTTATTTATAAACTGATTTTAATAAAGCAAGCACTCAATATTAAGGAAAGCTTACCAAAATTCAATAATCAAAATTGCTTTTAAATCGGTTTAGTCGTTTCTAACATTAGCGTGCACAAACGCCCAGACAAACAGGTTAACAGAAAGAAAATTTAAAAATTATTATTGTGTGTTCTACCTATCTATATTTATATACATTGATAAATGCCAGCAATAATAATTCTTGTCATATATCTTCCATGTACAAACAGCGATTAGTAACATTTATTGTGTGTAGATTTCAATTTCTGTGAATTATTTAGGAAACAATTTTCTAATTCTGCTGCTATATAGTTGAATGTTGAAGTTTTTATTACATTTATAATGGTTAACGTTTGTCACATCAGTTTCTGTTTCAGACGTTTCTCACACTTCGCCAGCCCGTGGTCATGTCAACTTGTTAAATTATTTATACACCATAAACCCGACAATAAAGTTTCATTTAATCTATGTATATTAATCTCACAAATTAAATTATCTTTTTATCATAATGTAGAATATTGCAAAGGCATATATTTGCAAATTTATAATATTGTGTCTTCTTATTTCATCCAATCGTGATACAGGTACATAATTCGATATACAATAATAAATACAAGACTATGTCTTGTACGACAAATGCTTGTTAATTTTTAATGCATACTATTTTCTGAGAGTCTTATGAATTGATTAAAACGAGTACTTAATAACATATTGCTCGTTAGCATACTTATTTATGAATATTAATATTAATGAACGAAAAAAGAAAAGTAGGGTAAAATAAAGAAGAATGTTTTAAAGAGTATATCGTCCAGACATTTCGTTATACATATAAAATATAACAGCTTGTTTATATGCAAATATGTTTTGCCGGTTCCAATGTTCGTTTTAAAGTCAATTTTCATGGTCTTTGTCTGTCACCCCCGTTGAATAAAGACTGAAAAATATACATAATTACCGTCACCGTAGACGCAAGTATAACTTGTATGCAGTGTACTGTCTTTTATTGTTTAAACGTTATCAAAATGTGAGTTTCTAAAACATAACAACAAATATATGCACGAAGAAATTTTACTTATCATGTAAATTCTAAAAGAAACTTCACAAAATCCTGTTGAAAGTTTACTTAGTCACTGCGGGCAGGGGAGTACATATCAATTTTACTTTTTCCTCATCTGTCATGACGACATTCGCATCACGATTGGGGCCGCGCGTGCTAACTGGACTGGACGCATGAACAAGACTTTTCTCGCGGTCTATTCTCTGATAAAATATATAACAATGATAAGTATGCATCACATAAAACAAGATAATGTGACCATAAAAAAGAAAGTTACTTTTTTTTCTTGAGGCCTATGACCTATTAAAATGATCGTAAAATTTTATGCATGCTAGTATAAGAAAAAAGTATGATAGAATATAACCTCCTGTTTCATAAAAGAGATAATTAGTGCAATCACAGGATTGTGTTTCGCTGCGTTACTTCAATAGAGGCATAAAATCGCAGGAAGAGAAGGATTACTTTTACGAGCTAAGATGTATACGTAATTTGCACTTAGAACGTGTTCCTGATATTTCGCTTTAATAATAAAATTAAAACGGTTTATCGAAAGTAGATAAAAGTTTAAATATCTTAGATTCATGTGAAATCGTTTCTGCAATGCTAATAAATTATAGCGTTTAAACCTGTGACCTTGCCAGTATGCATAGCGGTAGTGTCTATCAGTGGAATGTGTGTACCTATTAAACAAAAGGAGTGTTTAAAATGTGGCCCAGTACGTATTTCTGTAGTGTTATCGGCATTTGCACATACGGCACGTGCGACGTTGTTTTAAATACGAATAAAAGATACCATTTGGTCCTAAAAGGGTTTGAAACGGTAAACGGTTGTAATTGACACGAACGTCGTGCATGTAGACGAAATATGCTTCACTTGGCGTAGAACAAATGCGTGATGTTTTCGTATAAACATACTCTAATTAGTCCACGACGCAATATTGCTTTTTAACACTTTATCTCAAGCATGACTTGTATACATACATACATTGTTTTACGTTTATTTATTCGTATCATAAATACACAAAGCTTAGGGTTACAAAGGTTGTGGATTCCTTAACAACTCTGGAGAAGATGATTATAATAAAAAATATATATTCGTTTCCCTGCTTTCATAAGACAAAACGCAGCGCTAAGTTCCGCCACAACACACAATATCTCGTACCATGGAAAACAGAGTGAAGCTATATTCTATTTGCCTGCCTTACAAAAGCATGAAAGTAATTCTTTTAAACAAAATATTTGTAAAATATTATCCGAAAGTAATAATTATTATGAATTAGACGATAAGAAGTTATAGTTTATATACTGTTTCTAATTAAGAAGATATTGTTTTTCTTATCCTTCATCTTTTCTACATTTTATCTTTCTTATTGTTAGAATACATACAGAATGTTATTCAATATATTTCAAATATTACTTTTATTTGGAATGTATTGCAAAACATTTAGTCTCCTTAATTATTATTAAAAATTCTATTAATCAAATAAAAATTTCGACGTGCTTGCAAGCTAGCAACAGCTGAGAGATTCAATTGGCTAGAGTGCAATGAAATCTTGTCCGTTCAAATTGTAGCATAAAATTTAATAAAATGTTTTATATTAATAACCATTAGGAAATTAATAAGAATTAAAAAGAAAATCCAATAGTTGTTACATTTTATACACGATCAGCCGTTTAATATACATAATTCATATGCATTATTCATGTTGCTCGAGCTATTTAAATATCTGCCCCTGAAATGGAAGACGTTACATCGTAACAATTTTATTATTGCCAGTAAGTCAGATATATATTATATACTGACCTGCTCGCGGGTTTGCCTGTGTAAACTACACGACTACAACTTTTTATTTTCGTATTTTCGCCCGCTCGGTTTCTCACTTAAATCACAAACTGTACTTAAATTTATATTTTAAATAAATGTATCAATATATATATAATAAATTTTTATATTATCTTCACGCTGTATCCATTGCGGGGTAGTCATAGAGAACGGAACGCCAAATGCTACAGTCCCTACATACTTCTTTCGCCTCGTTCACTGTCATCCACCTTTTCATACACGCCCTCCCAGGGGGTCCCTCATGCTTTTTACGTGACCTTCCTCCAGTATTCGAAGGTCAACTGAGGTCTCCGTCTGAGGCAGGCGAAGTCTTATATATTTTTATATTATATATTAATACATTTACATAATATAATATATTTTTTTTATTTTTGAACCGATTAAAATAAAATAAATGATATATGATAAGGGAAGCTTACCAAAATACAATACTCAAAACTACATTTAAATCGGTTTGGCTTAGCCGTTTTAGCTATTAGTGTGCACATACCCGAAGACATACAGAAAAATTAAATCTTTGTGTAAGGTTACTATTTATCAATAATAAAACCTAACACATTAATGAATGAATTTACATTGATATATTCCCTCAATATTTCGTCGGGGCCAGTCGTGGCGCAGAGGCAAGAGTGTGACTGTAAACGACTGGTTGTGGGTTCAATTCCCACGCGAGGAGTGGAAATTAATATTTCCATTTTCTTCGCTCTGGTGTCGAGGCAAAGCGCGGCGTTAAGTTGCGCCACTTAACGCGCAATGCCTCCGAATTTGGCGGAAAGTGGGGAACCAACCAACCCTGCTGTGTGCGGGATACAGCGTGAAGCTAAAAAATAAATTAAAAAAAAATCATACATCTAGCGTGTACAGACAACGATCAGTTACATTTTTATTATATGTATAGTTATACCATATTCATTAAATATACTGCTATGAAATAATAGAGCTCGTTCTTGAACTGATTCTACATCTTTATGATTACTGCTCACATCCTTTGATATGCCGTAAATAAATTTACGTTCAGTTAAAGTATCATGTTAATGCTAGCATAAGATTAAATAACTCTTATGATAAAGGCAGTATAATAAGCTATTTTATTGTAATGTAACACTTTCAAATTATAATTTAAAATTTATAACTTTTGCTAGTCAAGAACGGAAAATGTTGTGCTAAGTTCTCTCTGCTATCCTACTATACGGTATAGACACAAATATATATTTTTTGTAATTAACCTTTTCTATCCGGTTGCTGTCCTAAAATAATTTTAAGTGTATATAAATATTATACTTATAAGTAATTGTGTTACTTGATATTTGTTTCCGACATAACTAACCGAAATGGGAATTGACTCAACGGCACACGCTTATAAATATGCTTTTTTGACTGATTACTTTACAGTGCAAATTTAGAAAACGTATTCGAAATAAGTTCAGCACGTTTTTATTTTATTTAAATCCGACATTATCTTGCTGATAAACACTGGATGGTTGTAGGTTCGATTACCACTCGATTATTTAAATTTTAGTTTCCTTACTCTGGTATCAACGACAAAGCGCAACGTTGAATTCCGTCACTCAACAATCAATGTCTCTCACAACAAAACTCAACAAGCGAATTTCGGGCGGAAACTGAAGCTTCTTACGACTACGACCGCGTTATACGAAAAAAGCGTGGAGCTGAAAAAAAACTTTTTTAGTTTAATTTCTATTAGTTAGCAACTACCGGTAAAGTAATGAAAATGAAGAATTTCGTATGAACCAAATGTCTGCCTGGCAATGGCATTGCTTTTTTGCCTCAGACTAACTCTGCTTAAAGACTAATTAAATTCTATGAGAAAGGAACTTATAAATAAGCACAAGTGAGATTAGAGTTAATCAATTATACACATCCTGCTTTAATATTTTTTAACAGTCTTAACTCATACTTAAGAAACTATCAACTTTCATAACAAGGTGTGTTACCTTAATCTTCGTAATAAACGTGCGTCTTATACGGTATCTTTACCATTTATGCTGCGTATTTTACCTCTCAGGTACATATTTACCATTACACTGTTTGAATTTACATTCTATGTAAATATGATTATAAGTATCGAAATAACCCTGTGACCAACTAACCGGATCAAAATTTTAGAAAGCGTTTATAAATAACGGACAGATATATAATCCGAAAGAATATGTTATTTGAATATATTCTTTCGGATAGGATAAAGTTTGTGATTCTCTACATCTAAAAAGTCTATATAGAATCGTAACCTATAATTTAGCATTATAGGAGGAGCACACTATTAGGTTCCGACGTAGAACTTGTAAATGAACAGAAACAAGAATGGATAAATTAATAATTTCTCAGTTTCTCGATTTATGTTGCTTATTAGTAAATGTTTTTAAGGAACATACCAAAATAATTTTTAAAATTTGAATTAATGTATATTAATTGACATGACTTGTTAATTAATTAACTAATGTGGTTTTATTATATTTAATTTTATTTAATCCAATTTTCCTTTAAGAGTTTTATATAATGACTGTAAATAAACGTAAATACGTATAAAGTATTAATTTAGATAACGCTTAAAATTATGTATAAATTTTTATTCAGTTTTTGACTTGAAGCGTAAATTGAGATTTTTATTTTGTAATTCACACGCCTGGTAATTTTATTCATTCTATTTTAATCTCGTAAATGCATGTTTTCATTGTAACACTTGCCGTTATTGCTCTAGACAAATTCATTCCACTTTCCATTTTTCATTTTCTTGGATGCAGACATCTTAAGAGGTAATTCGTAGAAATAAATGCGGGGCAGTAATGTTGTCACTATAGCCTACATCCGACAGAAAAATATGTCATACATCTTCATCTAGCATATTTGTGTGTTTTATTTATTTTCTTTTTATCTTTATGGCCGCGTTTTTGAGGCATACTGTAAGAACCTTTTTTTAGAACTCTCCGTTTTTACTACGTATAAACGTTATGTTATAATGTTGATGGCCGAACCCATCGCGGCATTTCCTTACCAGACATGGAATATAAAACTAACGTTAAAATGAATTTAAAACATTTTAAAATAATATAAAAAAGTATATATCAAAGCGTGAAACATTTACTAAAGGCAAGTAGTAAACATGACGCACGTTTTTAAGCGTAGCAGGTAATCGTTATTCATAGTAATTTATTACAAAATTACTATTCATGAGACTCGCTCGCAATTATCTAAAAATGATTATTATCGAGTGCATCTCTTAGTAGCGGAGATATGCGTCAACCACATCGCAAGATATCCTGTTAAGGAGGCTTCGACAGTTCGACAGGTGATTTTGCTTAAATTGAAGTACGCCTTCAGAAAAATATACTATGTTATTGAAATTCTTGTAGCTCTCGTTTCTGTGATAAATCAAACAAAATGTAATAATTATACTCTTATTTAAATAAAATAAAGTTATTTTTCAATGGCACTTTGATTAAAAGATACAATTATTTAATAACTGTACAAAATTGTTAATATAAAACGGTCAAATAAAATACACTTTATATTTCACAAAATAATTAATCTACGATTATCTTGATTGTTATTCAGTTTTAACGAAAATTATAAAGAATGACCTCAGCACTTCGTTCCCAGACTGATATATAATGACGCTGAGTAAACTATGCTGCCCTATTTTAATAGCGGCTAGTGTATGCACTTAATGTAGAGGTAATATTTTTAGAATTAATAAGTTTTGTACTTTACACACTTCTGTGTGACACTTGTACATAAAAAATATATGTCAGTTTGTTCAACTAGATATAAATACGTATCTATTTTAGTCTTCGAAAGATATAAAATATATTATTAGACACACATTTAATCCATTCTGCAGTAAGATAGTAAAACATGGGTATCGTTATTTACCCTTCATATTAAATTTACCTGGCGCCTATAGCATTCTCAACTACAATCGCTTATATTACTGTATGTAGAAAAAGTAAGATAAAAACAGTTCTGCTTTTGATTCTGCTTCTGCAGATTTTTTATTAAGTAAAGAAATTTGTTAGTAAAATTATTTTTTATTATTTTGCACATATCAAAAGTGATATATATGTACAAAAAAAGAAACAGGAACTCGTAAAATATTTCATTTAAACTAAATTAACTTTAAAAACCACATTTGATTTTGCATATATCGGCTCTGTCCTTAACTATTATCGAAAATAAAATACATGGATATAGAATAAAGTTATAAAGTTATTTTTATAACGGATATAGTAAGTATTCTATCGTCTTTCTCATCATTGTGTTTTTTATTATTTTATTTGTGCTTTTTTTTTTTTTGTTAAATGAGTAAAGTTATTTTTTCCTATATTTTTATTCTTTTGCTTTTTAACATTTATACAATATTATTCTTGTGGCCAGTCGTGGCCCAGTGGCACAAGCGTGTGACTGTAAACGACTGGTTGTGGGTTCGATTCCCACTCGAGGAGTGGAAATATTTAATATTTTCATTTTCTTCGCTCTGGTATCAAGGTAAAGCGCGGCGTTACATTCCGCCACTTAACACTCAATGCCACCGAATTCGGCGGAAAGTAGGGATCGGAGTGTCTTAACACTAGGTTCCCTCTGCCTACCCTGCTGTGTGCGCGATACAGCGTGAAGGTAAAAAAAAAAATCTTTAAATGATATCGTAACGTATGGATATTGCAACGTACTAAAATAGGAGTATTAGTAGCTCGTAACTATTTTTACATTATGGTTTTTACATTTAACCGTCCTACAAGAATACTTCGACAAAAAATAGCTATGTGAATATATTTCAATATTCTTATCATTAAACAATATCACTCGTAGAAGATTCATTAGGTGACTAAAAGCAGAATAGTAGTCATTAAATATATATCATGCTTCGACGTACCCTCTACTTAATAAATATGTACAAGCTATATTTGACCGTCAAGACATGGCTATAAATTTCATTCACTCTGTAATGCGATATTAATAGAGATGGCTTCTTAGCCAGCGATTGCCAATTATTATAGTATTTTAACGTTCTTAGCTTAGAAGTAATAGAAATCAATCTGGAAGGAGAGCATCATGCAAAAAACCGCTAACCGAACTTTGTGGCAGAACGTCGACTCATTCATTACTGGCAAGCCGTGTGGTTTCATTATTTAATGAAACGTTACATTGGCATAGGAAAGCTACATCGAGATCATGCGCCGAATCACAATTTGGAAGCACTATCACTTATAATTACAATTCAATACAAACTAATGAAGATGGGTGCCGTAAATGAAAATATGATTGCATAGACAGTGGGCAGTGCGACACGCAGAGGCGACCGCACGACCACCTCTGACGAATGTCAATGGCACGCCAACACCGTTATTCGATCTCGCGTCCGCCAAAATTAATTCACCAATGAATCCGTACGTTTGATTTTAACATTGATCGACTTAATGAGAAGCTTGTTGTTCAGGCGCCGGCGTCCGTTATAATTTATATGGTCCAATGCTTAGTATAAAAATCTGGGAACTAATATGATTAGCAATTGTCAGCACAAAAGTTTTCTATATAAACGAATACTGTTACCAAAATCTACACCAAGTATATCAATGATATAATGTTATTGGAAATATTTGTATCACTCATATTCACAGGTATTTATAATAATTGTTGTTACGAAAAGCCTTCAATTCGATTTGTGTAGCTGTTTGTAACTCAAAGGCCACAAATAATTATAAATTCTTCTCAAGCTTGATATTTTTAGTTATCGTTGTATTTTATATATAGTTGTATTGTATTGCCTACTACGATATATTGTAGCATAGTTTATAAAAAAAGTTGTATATATAAAATCATATAGATACTAGTAATATAATAATGCCTTGTTTTAATATTATTAAAACAATATTTTTATCAATAGCAGCTTTTTTATATGGTGGAAATATAATAGTAATTGTTAAAAATCAACAATTACTTAAGTTAATAAAAATCTTTCAATACTAACATAGCGCCACTACATATAATCATTTTTATGTTAAATATCATCATCGGTCATAATCTAGGGACGTCCACCTCGGAAGAGGTCAATATCTTTTCTTAAGCTCTATCGAGTTTACATCTGAACTTAGTCGTTGAATTTTTAATGAACTGGTTTAACCAATTACTTCACTTGTTTATTGTCTTACATTGTTTATAATCTATAAAAAATGTTTTTCTATGAGTAGCAAAGTAATTAAAAGCTTAATAGCTTTTTGGTATGTGAGACGACAAAATGAAAATATGTAGAATCATTGTTAGTTAAAAGTTTTTTTTAAATTGTAGTACTTATTTTTCTTTATATTTTTGTAACCAACCAGTAGTTAGAAATGCCTGATTTTTTTTTCTTAAGGCTTTTCATTAATCAAACTAATATACATTCATTTATAATATTGAAAATATACATTTTAACAATTACAAAATACTAATAAGTAGATTATTTAAATATTAATCACTATAAGAATTTTATTATTTAGAAATAACGTATAACACTTAACACGAATTGAAAGGAAAGTGAAGAACGGAATGTCTTGACACTAGGTTCTCTATGACAACCCTGTTATGCGGGAAAAAGCATGAAGTTACTACGAAATTACTTATAATAGTTAGGTGAGGACAACGAACATAAAAATAACTTCAATATATTTCTTGAAATCTAATTGCCTTTACATGTACAATTTAATTTATGATAAGAGATATCTCATAATCTTGCCATTGTCTTTTTTGTTTTCTATAGACTATAAAAACCAGAACCAGTGTTGAACTTCTGTATAGAGTAAAAACATATTTATTTTTACATATGTTACATTATCCTGTTTTGCCATATCTATTGTGGGAATCTGAATTTTAATAACCATCTCTAGTTACTAAAATTATAAAAGTGTAAAAAAATCAAATATCTTATTATTTTTTTGTTTAAAAATATGTTTTTTATGCATTAATGACATTAAATAATTTTGTATGGCTACAAAATATACAGCTACACATTTTTAAATATCAACATGTTTAGTAACTGCTACCGAAAAACTAACATGTAATAAAGAATCACATCTAAACTTATTTTTCCTATATAGTACACACATTAGAATTATGTAACAATTAAAAATTAATATTTTTTTGGTAGATATTGTAAAATATTTATCTTATAATTTAATTTGCACGTAGATAACACATTAATAGACATTTGGTGACACTCAGTTTCCTTGTGTGAGGATGTCAAAGCATTTGATTGGCTTAGCACTTGACAGGGGCCAGTAGCTATGTACACCCGCTAACGACACGCAAACGACCTTGCGAGGCGTCCTTGCCGCCATCATAACTCTCTTTCTCTTTCTTTTTATTTAAAATTTGTCCTCTATCCCTTTTCATCTACCTTTACTATTACACTACCACCCCACGCTGGTCTGCCTGGTGATAAATTGCGCTCACAGATAGCCCTTGCGTTCTCTACTGAATATATTCTTAACAAGACCAGTTTATTTACGTTCGTATCATTTTTATGCTACACTGAATGGATCTATATATATATCGGCCATGTTAGGGTTATTAATAACTTGCAATTTTCATCGTATTTTATTTTTGTCCTATGTTATGGAACAGACATAAATTCTTCGTACTTTATTCTGTCGTCATATCGATTTGAATATAATTATTAATGTGCTAACAACTTAGCAATCCAGGACTTCAGTTGCTCTATGAATACAAATTTTATTCACTTTACTTTATTTAACTTAATTATTGAATAGCATGTTGAAAATAATTTAAATATTTTGTAGATATAAACCTATAATTGTTATTACAATTATTAAAAGATAAATGTAATCTGTTACTTTCTAATTTAATAAGGTTGATCATTAATTCTAATTGTTGATTTTAATAAACAATTAAACAGCAAGAGCTGTATAAGTAATAAAATAGTTTTTTCTATAAACATAAAATCAATTATCGGCCATTATTTTAATAGCATTGAGGTTATTTATAGAACATATCTTCTTTAAACCGATCGATAAGATTTTTATCGAACACATGCAGCTATTAAAAATCTACGACAATTATTAAAAGTATTATAACAGTCGTAACATTTCAAATAACTAGTTCATAATAAAATACCTGTACGAAGAGTAGTTAATAGAAAAAATAACATTATTTTTACGTGTGTTCGTGTTCTTCCCGAGGGCTTTGTAGGTTAGTTGGTGAGTCTGCTTCATGGCAGGTTAATGCATCTATTTACGTCTCGCATGCCTCAGAGCTGATTATTGGCGCCTCACTGAATATTGAAGCGCCGACGTAGCGAGCTCATCAATGCGAGACTTTTAATAAACCCCTTTAAACCTTCTGTTGTTACCCTAGCGATAAAATCTTAAACGAATAAAGTTGGCAAAGAAATTTACACTAATTAGGGAGCACAATTTATTATAATTACTATTGAAGGAATCGAAATACCTTAAAATAAATTCAGAAAGTATTTGAAATAAATATCTTATAATTCAAGAACAACTTCGTATTCCATACGAATACATGTATTATAGAGTGAACAATTTTTCAATATGTAGTAAAGTAGTTTTTATGTAAACGAAAAGGTAAGATAACAAATAAGCGGAGTAACGGTCACGTCTCAGCAAATAAATTAACCAAGTAAATTATAGTATAAAGCTACAGTGTATTTGTCACCTTGATATACCTATACATAAACTAGCGACCCGCTCGTGGCTTCACCCGCGTACTACAGAGCTAGCTGTTTTGTGATAAAAATAGTCTATATTTGAACTTTCGTCTCAAACTATCTTTCTGACCAAATTCATCTAAATTATGATACCACTACCCCTTTTTTTCGCTGGGAAATACAGCTTACGATATGATACCACTACCCCTATTTCAACTCCTTTGAGGTTCATATTTAAAAAAGTATTCTATGTTTGACCCCTAGGTCTTGAAGTCCTTTCATTATAAGCGTTTTTCTGAATTCCATTCGAACTGGGCCGGTGGTTTAGCTGTGAAAACGTAATGGACAGACCGACAAAGTTTCGCATTTATAATTCTAGTATAGATATTAAAACTTAATACACAATAATAAATATTTTTTAAATATATAATTGAAACAATTTATAAAACAGAATGGTTAGAATAAAAATATCGGAACTGGAAGGTGTAACATCCGACTGTCAATCACTTTGACGAAGTGCGCTCATCAACATGCGTCACATGTTGCCTGCGTGCAATAGAACAGCCTTCGCACTTAGTTCAATAGCCGGCTTAAAAATACAATGCGTGTCCTAAGATATACATATTATATTTATATTCTCTTATGCAGTTTTATTTTATCATCTCTTCTGTATTATTTATATAGAAATTTAAGGTAACAAATGCTCGATAAATATAGGTTTTAATTCTATTCTCGCTATGCTTCAATAAGATATCATTATGAAAACGGTTAATTACAGTCTTTTGATAGCTTTAACAAAATTATAGTATATATAACATTTTTATTATAGTAACTTAAATAACTACGTACAGTACAGTGGATAATTAAATAGTCTCGATATATGTAAAAATGCAACTGATCGTTGTCTGTCCATGATAGAAATATGAGAAAAATATAATTGGAGGCATATTTGTTTGTATATCTGTTTGTTTTTTTGTGCACGGTAGTCTCACAAATAGTTTACCTGATTTAAATGCAGTACTAATTATGTTTTGGTAATCTTGCTAACCATTTAGTTTTTATTTTTTAGTCTATTTCAGTCGGTTGACAAATAAAAAAGTTACAACAATTTAAATTTTGTTTGACAAAATAATTGTTTTTAATTAATTGACTGAAATTTCCATTCACGCAAGCAAAGCCGCGAGCGAGTCCCTAGTTTTTTTTATAAAAAGTAGATCATCGCGACGCTCATAAACTTAATCCCTACGACAACGAGGCGCCGCTTATTTTACAACATCGCCAAAACTTTGACATAAGTTGGTCACTCGTTCTCCTATAAATATTGTATTACTTGGTGTTAAGTTACCGCTAGCGATTTGCTTATATGGAACGTACTTAATTATTCATGCAAATATTTAAGAAATTTTAAATGTACCAATTAAGCCTCATTTCAAGTTATTTTCTATACTAAACACATTGTTATTCTACTAAATATTATCAATTCTAGTATAAAAATTTTATAGTTTTACTTCGAAACTCCATTATGTATGCTAATTGGGTAACGAGTACATTGACAAAGTGTTATCCAAGCGAGAGTAAACCTGTATATAGCAAGGTGGCTCTTTCTTGCTATTCAATACCTTAAATGCCTGTTTTCTTTTCAATCCTCCCCCAGTAATTGCGTCTGTATACATTTTGTTTTGACTGCGCTACAGTACTACTTACATTGTACTCAGTTTTTTTATTTGTTACCGTCAGTTACTAAAGTGTTACACTAAAGGCCATATGATTACTCTGATTAAAGTGGAAGGTAACATTTGTTGTACGCTAACTTGCTCGAAAATAACATATCTTCAACTACTTTAGAATTGGATAATTACTAAGATTGTAATCATGCTCTACAAGACATGTAGCAATTTTATTACTTTTTATATTCATTTTAATTTGTCCACAAATAATGCACAATCTTAATGGCAATAAATTATATATAATAGAGTTAACTGTTCAAAATTGCTATAAATTGAATAAGTCCATTTAATTTGTAGTTTTTATCTGCTGACAAATAAATAAAAAGACTACTATCGTTTATTATATTATAATAAGTGATATTTGGTATAGTCTCTTTACCCAAATAGGTTAGGCAGGGTAGTCAGAGAGAGCTTAATGTTCAAACACTCCCTTCTCTACTTACCGCCCGAATTCGAGTCATATTGAGTCAGGGGCGGCCTCAAAATATGTTGTAGTTAGTTACTCGGTCACAAAAATCGGACAAATTTGAACCGGAGAATGAACGATAATTACAATGACGAAAATTCCAACTGAAATGCCGCGTAATTAAGTGAACTTGTGTGAAGACCCAAAATTGTGACGAGACGTCACTCAATTTCGGTTGTGGGTAAGCCCACAGTGCCCACAACGGTGAATCCGCTCTTCTAGTAGCGAAACTCAACGCCACACTTTATCTTGTCACTATCCATACCTATATATGCGAAAGTCTGTCTGTTTGTCTGTCACGCTTTTACGGCTAATCTACCAGTTCAATTTGGATAAAATTTAGAATTAAGTAAGTAATCCAGGGTCAAACATAGGCTTCTTATTTTTTCAAAAATTAAACTTTATAGGGTTGAAATAGGTGATGAAAGTTGAAAAAAAAATCTAAACCGTTTGACCGATTATAATGAATTTTGGAATATATATAGTTGATAATCCAAACATGGGCTATTTTATTTTTTTAAAATCCGCCCCCTACGGTTGCAATATAACGAAACAGCTTATGTAGTTCACGCAGCGAAGCCGCGAGCAGGCCACTGGTATTTATATATGTTCATACACACATTTTAATTGTATGGTATAGCTTTCATTCATTATGTCCCGTTATAGGAAATCTTGATTTTTTTTAAAGTATCTCTGACACCTTTGTTCATGTCTTGATTGAAGGATAATAATGTCAATAGGGCAATTATAACGGATTTTTTAATGATAATAAGTTGCCTCCAGAAATATCTTAATTTTAAAAGAAATGATTACCCAATCTTGTTTATTACAGAGCGGTTCCCTAATTGGTTATTTTTCGTGCGTGATCACGGTTCGGACACATTAAACATTATAATTAAATGTAAAAAATGTTTCATAACTCATTGAGATGCAGCAATATATGCAGGCATTTGTTATTCATAAGAATTTTTAATAAAGTGTACCTTTATTTTCTTGTAATTTTTATTTTTTGCAATTAACTCTGTTTCATTTAATTCTATTTCTTTATAATGATAATTATTTATATAATTTAGGTATATTAATTAAGAAAATATTTTAGACGAAACGTAGCGTTGAGTTCCACAGTCTACAATACAATGCAATCTAAATCCAACCCCAATTTATCTCGAAATACTGAAAATTGCCTTAGTAATAGATAAATATACATTCATATATAAAATTAAATAATTTCACCATTTTTTCAAGCACTTTAAGAAATAAACAAAGCAACTAGAAACAAAAACTAAATAGTTTTTGTAAATAATAAAAATATATTTATTTTAAATAGCAAAAAGCATCTAGGAAGAAATATTAATTTAAATATACCTACATATATGAGATAAATGACTGTATTCCAATAGTTTCAGCTTCAAATCTTAGTTTAGTTTAATTTTTTCGCATTAAAATTTGAATATCATTGCAAATTTAAGTCATGTCCACGTGTAAGTCATGGTCTAAAAGTAAAAATTTAACATCTTTCTCTTTTCAAATAGATAAAGAGAAATTCTCGTCAATCAAACATGATAAGCGATTTGAAATATGCCTATCAATGTCAATATATAAATATTGACTTTTAATCACTTTACTAACATCTTTATGTTGTGCTGTCATTTTTTAGATTACAATTGATTAATAAAACAATCTCACAGCTTCAATCCTGAATTCAAATCACACCACATTCTTTTTGCCCGTACATTTCTATATGGGGGCCATATGCAACACCAGCAGCTTGCACCTGTCATTAAGTGCCCTAACCAATAATAATCGATCCTATATAAATCATGATAATAGTAGATTATTGAAGGTGCATCAGAGAAAACACTGGGGAAATGCTCCCGCCGTCTCTATTACATAGGCCTCGCATGTAATCGCGACGCTTATTGATGGCCACGTATGGTAATTAGACTACACCACGTACACGCACTTATTTTTTTATACTTATAGCAAAAAAGAAACAGAAGTAGTCTATTTTAACTCACTGCAAAAGAAGAGGATTGAATTGATTTTATTTATCTACAGTGTTGGAATGTTAATGTATCTGTGCAATGGATACGTCTCATATTGAATTTATATGAGTGTTAAGAGATTAAATGTAGTGAATAATTGTACATATTGAATTATGTTTTCTTTGCCTTATGTATACACAAGTCCTTTGCACGACTTACCACATACCTACTAAATAAAGCGCCGTTATGACCTATAAGATCAATATGTCGGGAACAACATATATTCTATTCAAACAAACTGTTTGCTTTCATGCACTTCCATAGATATCTCGTTTTACACTTGAACTCCTGACATTTATCTCATTCCTGTGCATCCATACATGATATAAAAATCCTGTTTTATCAGTTTTGTACCGCTCACAACAGGGTAGACAGAGGGAACCTAGTGTTAAAACACTCCAGTCCCCATTTTCCGTTGATTTTTGGAGGCATTGCATGATAAGTGACGGATTTTAACACCGCGCTTTGCCTTTGATACCGGAGCAAAGAAAAATGGAAATATTCAATATGTCCTCGTCTTGTCCTCGTGTCCTCCCACTCGTCGAGTGGGAATCGAACCCACAACCAGTAGTTTTCAGTCACACGTTTGTGCCTCGCTCCGCGACTGACCCCTACTACAACTGCCTAGAAGTTACGTTCAACAATTACAAATAGAATAATTATCTTCTATCTACTGTTCATTATCAATGTATATTTGTTGTTAATAGATCTCTTATATTCAATTCGTTACTGTAAATTGTATTAAATCCATGAGATACATATCAAGAAATATACAAGTCGAACTGCTAACCTAGAAATAATTGATTTTTGTAACTCACTTAACATCGATAACCTATCACCCTAAAGCGGGCACAGCGTCAGTATTCGGTGGATATGCAACGAGCTTCAGGTATTATCGTATCTAATCAAGTTCGCACGCGGCGCGGTGGCTAAATCATTCGATTATTTATTGATTTCCGATGTCTCGGTCGTGATCGAGCGCTGGGTTTCGACGTTCGGCATGACAGCGCAGCTATTGTCGGTGCAGAGTCGGCCCGCGCTGCGACGCGCGCTCATTCTCCACGATTAAACGCTTGTAATTCCAACAATATCATCCCGCCTGTCCAATTCAATCTGTACTAAGCTACTCGCTCTCATCTCGTGTCAAACGTATTCCTGATAGCATTAAGCACGATTTTTTTTTGTTCTAATAGTTTTAGTTTTAGAATTGTTATTAGCGAAACAGTTTTTGTCTAACTTTACTTATTTTCTTGAGTAAAGAAAATAACTAAAAATAAATGCAGATATATGACCTGTATGGATTAGTTACTTTGCACACATATACATAATCTGTTGTCAATAACCTGCTAACGATTGTATTTCCGTTGTACGAGACCGTAAATCATTTGCAATAATTTATTCTAAGCATTTATAGTTCGTTGTAATTATAATAAGTACCCAAACAAGTTTATAACATAATATCTCCACATCATTTATTTATTCAAATGTAATAAATTATTTTTTCTTCAAGGAAAATAACGTGTTATTCTTTATATTACGGTAATTATTATATATATTATTAAATAATAACCAATTTAATATACTAACAGACGTATATCTTAGTTTTTCGTGGAAAAGATTCCACATTACGTTAATTATATTATATGTCTATACTATTGTTTTTAATCCCTTTTATTGGAATGCATAGTAAAAGCAAGAAGCGTCCATCCCTACCCTGATACTACCAATAAAGCTGTTAAAGGTGCACTTTCCGTCTTATTAACTCTCATAATAGACGCCGCGTTAAGGTTAATGGTTGCAGAATAGACCTCTATGAACAATACTGTTAAAGAAAAGGTAGCAAGCGCTTAAATACCGTGGTGTTGTAATGCTGGGAGATGTTTGCGCATTTGCATCGGGAATTGGGTACGCACGCTTCAGTATCATCTCGCTGTGGATTTCTCACGCTACCCGATTCAATTTTTTCTCTTGATAGTGCTAACCATAACATTTAATTATACGTGATACAATTTAATTTAAATACTTTTGTTTTATCCGAATTCTAGAATATTTAGTATTCTAAAAGCTAGTATTTTTCTTAAAAATCGAATAGGTTTCCAGTTGCCTGAAATAATTAAAACGTTTAAAAGTAACTGTATATCAAAGCTAATAAATCTCCTATGTTGGCACATAATAATAACTACATCGAAATAAACAAGTGATGTAAGCTCATAATTATACACAAATTTGAATCTTAAGATCGTAAACGGGCTTACAGTGAATGATCATTTTTCACTATTAATATGCGTATATTGGATAGAACTCATTCGGCGGTGGGTATTAATTTTACTTTGATAACGGGAATTCAGTGCAATAACAGATGGCCCGAGGTAGAGACGTGGTCGGGCGCAGTCCGATGTTGTAACACCATAACTTAATGTATTGCAATGTGGTCGTCTCGTTAAATTTCTTATAAAGTATTATCATACAAATAGTAGTTATTATGAAAAAGCATATTACATTTACAAGAACTTATTACGATAATATACAATGCGAATCAAATAAATGGTTATTATATTTTTTATTACAGGTAATATTAATAAAAAGCTCTGAAAACACGTAATAATTTTGAATTATAATACGTTTTTCAACTTATTACAAGTATTATTAAACTTACAAAAGTTACATGGTTTAGTTTATTAATTTTCAAAATACAAACATTACTAAGGAAAAATTCTTGCTTGTACTTTAAATGTGCATGCAGAAGGTAAATAAAACATTGTAAAAACATATTTTTTCTAATCATTACTAGCTAAAATATTCAGACATTTCTTAATAAAGTACAATTAAAACGCTATAAATATTTCATGAGGGGCACGTTAAATGACGACGCTCACAATGCACTTGTGGCATCAATTAGAGGCTATTCAAGAGCTATTTCTATCAATGGACTGGTGGCATGTTTGTCCCATGACCTTTTAAAGTATTCGATAAACTTCGATTTATAGCTTTTCTTTTTGCTCAGAGGTTAAATTCTTTCTGTGCCAATAAAAGTCCTGGGAAAATAAAAACTATTACATTTATGTTGAAAGAATATTAAGTTTCTCAATTCTAAACTTAATATAATATGAAATAAAAACTAGATATTAACAATTAAATAGGTGTAAGTCACCAATACATTTTCCTTGAATTTCCGTGCGTCGGATATGTAAGCAATAGTACAAAGTCTCTGCCCGTCCGTGCTCACCGACGCCGAACCCGCGTTAGCTTTACCAGCCACTTTAATGCTATGTAAGCGTGACCGACTCACCATTTGCTTTTAATAAAGCTCGGGTTGGACCCTCGTACCTCGGTGATGAGCCTTTACTTGAATGTGGTCAGGTGCAACTGTAATACTTCGTTAGTTGCTTGAATTGATTATCGAAACATTTTTTCGATCGCCTATAGTACAAAAGCGAGTAGAAATAATAAGTATCTTTTAAAAAATTTGACTTATTTGTCAAAATAAAATATATTTTTTTGAGGAGGTTTCTATTTTCATCTTTTTTTCTATCTTTTCGTCATAATGATGCCTATAAATATTATATTCCATACTTGAAGGCTGAAGCATAATAAAAGTAATAATCGAAATCTGAATTTTTGTGGACTTATTGTAGAGGACGTAAAAACTATTCCGAAGAATTCATTATGCTATCAATATTCCTTTAAGTGATATTAGAAATCGTCACGATGATGTTAAAAAAATATTAAATTTTGCTCTTGCTTGCTAAAAAAACCAAATCAAAAAGAAAATATTTATATACCGAGCGATAGATGAAAATAAAGAAATCTTGCAAAATATTTTGTCTTACAAGTAAGTCCAGTCATATATTTCAACTTCAAAAGTCGGTTTTTATATCACATTCTCTGCCTGGTAACCACAATACAGTTTAATGCTTGACCACAGTGCATTCACTTCCTCAGCAGTAAATATTAAGCTGTCACGTAACAAAAATAAAATTGTGTATTTTAAAATTGTAGTCTAGGTTAGACTATGCCTAGGAACTGCTAGCATTACCGCAGCAAACACGCTTATTCATGGAAAAGTTATAAAAACTCTTTGATCTTTGCCGAGTCTGTGTTTAAATGTTTAAGGGGTAAATTTGCGTAGCGGAAGCGGTGGAAAACGAATTGCGCTCGAGTAACAAGTGGACACAAAACCTGCTAAGCTATACTCTCTTCTAGCACATTCATTTTAAATATTTTCTATTGCATACCATTCTATTTTTGTATAACTTGTTATTTAAGTTGGAGATACCATTAAATTATTTATACCCTACAATAAATGTGTGTAAAGGGCAAGCATTTTAAGCGTATTAAAGCTCATTAGCATACCGTTGAATCAGTTTGTTTCAAAAAAAGCAGTTTCACTGATTTTCGTGCATAGCGTAGTAGTCAGAAAGCAGCTAATGTCAAATCCGTTCTCTGTTTTCTGCCCGAAATCAGGCATTGCGTATTGTGCGGCGGAACTCAACGCCGCGCTTTATCCCGAAGAATTGAAAATTAGATAAAATCCCGATTGGGAATCAAATTATAACAGTTTATTATTTTCATTG
This sequence comes from Dryas iulia moderata, assembly GCA_019049465.1. Classification (NCBI taxonomy): domain Eukaryota; kingdom Metazoa; phylum Arthropoda; class Insecta; order Lepidoptera; family Nymphalidae; genus Dryas; species Dryas iulia. The sequence continues at coordinate 6,367,966 of CM032419.1, read as the reverse complement.
ATTCATTGATGTTGATCTTTTTATTTTATAATATATTTATGCCTATATATCATAATTTAATTACTCTATATGTAGTTATAGTGTATACTTTCAATATTTTTTGCGCATTGAGGCCAGAAAACAATGCTGCACTGTGTCATACTATTTTTAATTACTGTATTTTGAATTCTTTAGATATTTGCGTACTCATTCCCATATCATATTATGTATACGTGTATATTATCTGGGAACAACATAATTATTAATTCATAAAGCTTAACAATTAGAAAATCTAACAAATTATATGAAAATTGGTGGATCTGCGTAAATAGTGTATAAATTGACGCAGACCAAAGCGGGCGGCCCAGCGCGGCGCAGCGACTAGCGGTACGCGGCGCGATGGCATCGCGCTCGTGCGCCACCGCTCACGGCGCCCGCCGGCGTTCGCGTCGCCGTGACTTATGGCCTCCACGCGAACTTCGATCGTCCGATTGAATAATAATATCCGATTCCCGCACACCGAATTTATGTTAGGAAGTGAGCAGTGTCCCGTATCGACAAATACATCGCCTGTTCAATTTCTAACTAGCCGCATGCCTCCCAGCGCCGATACTCGAGATAGCCGATAAATAAATTTTCCAGTTTCTCTAGTTGTTGTCGGCACTCCTTCACCGAATGCCGCCCCGAGTCCTCTCGAGCTAACTATAGGTCGAATTTACAAAGGTTACATTAATATTATTCCTATAAGTTTAAACTTATGGAGCCTAATACTGTTAAAATTTGTTTAATATATTTGCAACTGTACTCAAAGTAAATTGTAATTGTATTACAAATGGCCATGAAAATCACTACGAATCCCGATCATTAACACCGCTGCTCTCAATTCGGCACCGAAATTAGTTACTAAAGTGCTTAGATCATTTTCTTGCCACTTACTAAATTACTCTAAGTTCAATGCTCCAAAAGATTTGTATTAAATTATGGGTTCACACGTCTTATGTTTTCACTTCGGCTTGTAATCGTGACCACGGTACCTAATTACCTCCTGGATCAGTGCATGCTGGAATTTGGTTTGTTCTTACCGTTATACCTATTCACTCTTTGTAATAAGCCGCGTGAGAATTAGCTTATTTAATGTCTTTAAATATGCCCATCAATATATAAATATTTGTCATCTATACGTATAAAATAGTTTGCCCAGATTCAAAGGCTGACAATCAGTCGGCGAGAGTAAACTATTGAACTTAGACGCATGATTTTAGTCAATATGTTTATTTTATGGAGCAGACGGTCACTAAGAAAGGATTTTTGTAAATACAACCCTTTAGGGCTTGGAAATTTAAAATTATGAAAGTCTACTTTTAAAGTTACAAACATGATATTTTAATTCTTGCCTATCAATGAAAAAATAGTAAATACAGATGTCGGTGATTGTGAAATCCCTTGTGACCCTTAGACCCTTTAACTTAAGGTAGAAATAAGCTGGTAAAATAGTTCGGTAAAATTATAATTTTTAACGTTTTTTTATTTAAGTGAAAAAACGGACGTGTGAAAATACGGAATATGGCTTTTTCGTTGTCATAATTCAGCGCAGGTGAAACCGTGAGCAAGTCGCTAAATAAAATATTGTGTGTGAGACAAGATTTTTTTTCCGTATAAAAAATAATATTAATTTTTGGCAATTATAGTATTGTTCCATTAATTATAAAACCCACAATGAAAATATATTTACTATGACATGATCATGTTTCAGTGCATAGGAATTATAATGGCTCTAAGTTTAACGAGATGATTCTACTTCTATTATCTTCATAGAACCATAGGTTTAATCTTCTATACACTAGCAAAAACTTAAATGCAACTCCGCTCACGTCTCCGACTTGATATAAACCGGTATTATTTTACCAAAAAACTTATAATTTACTTTTGATTACGGAGCGTAAGAGCAATTATATTAGTCATGTTATGAGGCATTGTACGCTAAGTGCAATATCGATCTAAATGGTACAGACGTAACAAAACCCGCGTTGAAATTTTCATCCTCTTACGGTACATAAGATTCTTTTTTTTATTTAAGATATGTACCTACTATACTTTAAAATATCAAATTATATCTACAATACATCATCATTATGTCGTAACGGTTGTATCAATTAATGTGATTAAATCGAGTAGGTTTCTCGGTCGATCACGTACTGCCGCTGCCGTGTGTATTGTAGTGTCGACCGACAAACAAATTATTAACGTTTACGAAAAAGAAAAAAATACCCGATAACTTTCTATCTTTTCTTTTATTCCTCTTTTTATAAAAATGACCTTAGCTGAGGCAATACATATACGTATAACTATTTGTACAAAGGCAAAAGCTACACCTCTCTATTTTGTTTAATGAAACGCTTAGTTAGGTTTATGCTTGCAATATATTTCTCAAGTAGGTATATCACATTTAAATACCTCTAAGAGCGAGCGTTCATACTGATGTTAATTATAATTAACATTAGTAGTGCTTTGAAAGCGGAGAAAGACAAAGTGATTCAGTCCAGTCCATACTCCATCTATTTACAAGATGAAATACCAAGCAGTAAAGCGTTAAATGTTTTGAGATAAACATTAGTTTCATTTTCACTAACACATTTTAACAACTTCTAGTATATAATTCAATGACATCTAACGGAATTCTTCTTTCTATATAAATGTTTTTTTTTAATATTTTATAAATTAGCCATAAAATTAATAGTCTCTTATTTTTTATTGCGTTATCCAAGTATAATAATATATTTAAATGGGTTTTTTTGATAGTTTGTGTAAATGTCGTAGGCAAGTTTTTTTTTAATTCCTATTATTTTACTACCAATATAAGTATCGGCGTAATAACTTCATTTGCGCCGTAATCATATACTACTAAAGTAACCGTGTTCCATAATTAAACTAGTTTAAATATGTATATGCATAACATGTATTATGCTATTTTAACACTTTAAAGTGTTCAATGCTGAGAACAAAAATGGACGGCTTGCAAGAGACGCTGGTTCAAATCCCGCTCCGCTAATTTTTTATACGTCTTTTAAAAAAGGATTTCATTATATTAAATTTTAACATATACAAGGTGAAAATATTTTCTAAATGGTATTCTCTCTTGTCAAACGAATGGTCGCAGAGAGTAATCTTTGGATTGCAGAAATACATATATAATAATCTCTCTAAACAGATGCTAACAACAAAAATAAGTTGTAATAAGTCTTATATGTAAATTTCGCAGCCGGATGTAGAACGCATGGCTTAGCTGTCAGAACCATTGGAGGCTTTCCAAAAGAGCGCGGTTTCAAATTTCGCCACGCTCAATTTTTTATACGTCTTCCAAAAATATATATAATGCTAATTAATGATGTGTCTAAATAAATGATTTGGTAAACTTCTACCTTATAAGTCTCATTTTAATATTATTTTATAATAAATACTACGTAACTAAGCTGAAAGTTGAAAAGCACTGGAACCATATAATACATCACTTGCAAGCAATTTATATGTTAGTACAATCTATGTTATCTTTATCTTTGTAAATATATGCAAAGTAAATATTTCTTAGGAATAAGTATCCTCTCGATGTCCGTTTAGTCAGTACGGTCATTGTATGTAGTTGATATCGAGATGCGTTCCATCGTATCTCGGTAACATTTGCATTATCAAAAGGACCGCTAGCGTCATGCTCATATCGATGAGGACACGAGACGGTCGCGGAAGTGAAGGCAAAGCCCTCTGCAGACGCCGGCGATAATTCAACTCTGTATGCCTGAAATACAATGAGAATAATGTGCACCAGTACCGCGCCGGTGGCAGTGGCGTCTGCCCTTCTATGTACTAGGATTATGTACGCTCTGAACTTTGTGCTCTGACACGTTTTAATGTCTTTTGTTTTTAACATATAATAACTAACTTTACAATTCTTAGTTATTGAATGTAAATAAGTTTATAGATCGTTACTATTATTATTTGTATTTGAGTTTCAAGCTTTTTATCCGTATAGCATGGTAGTCAGAGAGAATATTTCGTCAAGACATTTAGATATCCATTTTCCCCTCAAAATTGTGTTGAATGACGGAACTCAACGCCGCGCTTTGTCATAGCGTAAAATGAAAATAATGCATAATCATTCCCCTGAATGGTAATCGAACCCACAATCATCACGTTTACAGTCAGACTCCCACTACATCTCGATGGATCCATACAAAGATTCGTTTTAAAATGTAAATAAGTTAATAAATTACATATATTAGTATAAATTTAACCACATCTTTAACTTAAAAGTTTTACTGCATTATTACCCACACCTGCCGCTACTTGCTAGAAGCATAAATATTAACGGATACATCTAATAAAATCCATAAAACGAACATAATAATCTAGGATTAGTATTTAAGTATTAATAGTGATGAAGCACAGACGGGTCAGAAACTGTAGACATGTGCCCACACACAATAAATGAAATGCGGACCCATGTACAGACTTATAAGCAAAAGTAAATACAATATGATAGTACAAAAATAACATAAATGAAAGGCATAAATATTTAGTTTGTATTTGAATTACAATCTAGGAGGTACTCTTTCCTTATTTTTCAATGTCTGTCACTCCTTTGTAAGTTTTCTTGTTGTACAAGTCCGCACGAGACACTGACTTAGTTATGAGTATTTATGCACATAATTATGAATGACACAAAACATATAACGCATACATTTATTTATTTAAATACATCTCGATGAATATTTGCAATAATAAATTCCTATATACGTTTATATTTTCTTAAAAGATATAAATAAAGTGAATTTTCGTGCCATAATTGTGTGCTTACATAAAACTTGTACTGCTGTCAGATTATATGTTCAGCAAGCATAGCGGAGGCTCAAAACGGCACATGGTCAGTTACCGCCAACGACCATTAAGCCATTGGACTTAATTATTATCAACAGTTACCACCGTACTGATACCGACCACAGACCGTGCATAGCTGAGTACTCTTAACAGAGTGTACTAACCGGAGTCATTACTACTAAGGTTTACCTTATTAATCATTATGAATATTGTTTCTGTTAATATTTATTTGTTTCACGTATTGTGCATTCATAATTAAGTAAGAGTGAAATAGTAACATTTTTGTAATATATTATTTTCTTAGTAGTTATTTAAGCAATTGATAATAAACACTTACAATAATATTTAATTAAATAAACCTCCGATTTTGGGGATAGTGAAGTAAAAACAATTTACAAAGAACAGTTTTTGCTGTATTTTACATTATAACATAATATTTTTACTTCTTGCTTATACCAGCTAGCACCAGCACTATTTATTGAGGCAAAATAACCGTTTCGGCACGATTTGCGATTTGAGAATTTATGACTTCCATAAATATTTGAAAATTATCGACACGTCAGAATTTCATAATTTAAGGTCATGTTCAAGAAACGGATACTTGCCTTAAATATTAGCAATTGATTCGATCCAAGCAAATCATAAAGCGCTATCTATTACGCTCATATCTGGGACTCGTAAACTATTTTGAAATTGTCTTACATAAAAATATATCTATAATAAATGAATCATACATGAACATACATATTATAAAAGATGCGGTTTTTAAAGATTTTTTATTATTATTTTATCTTATTCAAATCATCACATCAACATATTTAATGCTAGGTGGCCCCCTCGCGATTTTGCACGCATAAAATACACGATAATATATATTTTGTTTATTTACTCCCATGTAAGAGACGCGACGTCTCTGTATGAATCACAAAGTTTTATTAAACTTATAATTTAAGCATTTTATTTATGAAATGACTTAAATAAAAGTAACACTACATGTTAAAAATTTTGGCAAAATACAACAGTTTAAACTGCATTAAAATCGGTTAAGCCGTTTTTGAGACTAGTGAGACTAGCGTCTAAAAATGCACAGACAATTAAACTCTATTACAGCGACAAAAATAAGTTTTGTCCTATATCTTCCATAAACAGACAGCGCTTAGTTACATTTTTGTTATACGCATAAATAAAAAATGTATTGTTTTCGATAATATAACTAATAAGAAATATCATCGCAACGCGGAAATGTGATATTTACTATTTTATAATTATCAGCAAACCGGAATCTTGTTTACTTCCGCGACGTTAATGACCGGTTTAAATGCAGTTAGATAAGGGTTATAAAGAATGATCCAAGTTAGTATTATTGGCATATCTTATTTGCCTGGAGATAAGTAGAATTGCTTGATGCATCGTCCTTTTTAATTAACGTCATGTAATTATTTGGATATAAACAACGTAAGTTACAGTATTAAATTATCTTTATTTGTATCTCTTCATTTGTAATAACAAGTTCTAGTTCTTATATAGAGAAATATTTACAATGCTTTTAATTAAATAAATAAATACCTACCTGGCTTTCTTGCAAGAATTCTTTTATATCTGTGATAACTCTTATAAAATATATTTTATTGATTTATTTTTTCATGCATTTAATTTTTTGTTTCATAGTATGATGTTTACCATAGAGTTTAAGAAAATAATTTTCAAGCGTCATAATCTTAGGTTTAGGCCATGACGCATTAAATATCAGACTGTAAACGCGATTGGTTAGAGGTTCGATTCCCCCTTGTGGATCCTTTATCGATTTATGTTTAACTTTTCTGCTCCGAAAAGACAAAACGCGGCGTTGAATTCCGCAAATCACCACGCAGTGTTTTTGATGGAATCTGATGGAAAGTGAAGAGCGGAGTGTTTTGACATTGACTTTTTTGTGTTCCAGCTATGCGGGAAAAATCTTGAAGTTTCAAAATAAGAGTTAATACAATAGTATAGGGTTAAAATTACTTTTTACCCTATATACCTTTTTATATGACACTAAACATCAACAACGTTTCTGTAGATAATCTAACTATTACAATCCATTCGGAAACTAACTATATTATATTGAATTTGCCGTAGTTAAAATGCTAAAATACATCCTTATTACCTACACAAAATTTTATATGGCAGGATTATAGATAAACATTACAAAGCGGCCTCCAGAAATCAAAGAAACGCGTAATTATTTACAATCACAAGCGTGTTAGGCTAAGTGCAAGAGGCAGCTATAAGATCGGATGATCTCTCACATGATAGCGCGGCGCCGGATGCCGCGATAGAGTCGCCTCGCCTCCGCCCGTTCTCTAATTACGGGCACTAGCCTATGAAAAATTCCACAGACTTAACTTCTGCACACGCATTGTCTCCCGCAAACACTTCCGCGTCACTCTATTTTGATACATTCCCAACACAATTAAGTGTATTTGTTTCCTGTGGGATTAGATATGATAACTTTTACAACATAATAAAAAAATATTATTTTTTATGAAATTTTATGTAAGTAAAGTATAAAAATACAATCGGCCCGCTCTCGGCCTCGCCGCGTTTAATACATAACTGTTTCGCTATATCACAACCCTCGGGGGTGGATTTTTAAGAAATAAAGTAGCCTGTGCTTAACCTTGGATTGGCAAATATATTTATGCCAAAATTCATTACAATCGGTCAAATTAATAACATCAACCGACTGAAGGTTTTTTTTTAATAAATGTGATAAAAAAATATCTTACACCGGTCGTATCATATTGTATAACAATAGCAAACCTAGCAAAACAATAAAATCAAAGACCTAGAGTTACATCCATTGTCTTATTATAACGCGGCATGCGTGCTACAAGCTTTGACATTTATTAATTCAATTCTTTTATGTTATTCCCTTTGATTATGCACATAATAACCTTCTAAATATATAAAATAAAATATGGGTGAGCTATCTACAAACGCTTGAACATAGTTTGAAAGAAAATGTTCTAGGTAATAATAATAAATAAATATTTTATTTCTAACCACTTCGAAAGTACAGTACAATAATTAATGATAATTACATGATTGCAATAATATAATTTATAATATAGCCAAAAACAATAATATAAAAGTATGATTAGCTGGTGTCTGACATAAGCTCGAAATCCGTAATACTGGTCTTCTTAACTTACCTATACTTCTTAAAATAAATATTTAGACGAGGTCAGGAATCAAAAAATCATGTAAATAAAATGATTTAAAAAATATATTAAAAACTGCAAAAAAAATTTTACAAAATACAAAAAATACAATGGTATTTGATACGAATATCAATAAGAAGTCAATAATTTACTGTTATACAATATTAATTTATGCCGTATATGATGTGAACAACGCAATGATTGGATGCACGCGTGGAGCAGTGCTCTTAAGCTATCGGCCACCCGGGCTCGCCCATTATTCCATGCAAACCTCTCATGTTCTCGTCTATGTCCAAATAAACTTAGTCATTTACATGTATTAAGGGTATTTACCTCCGAATCTCTGAGTGTTCTAAGCTTCTATTTATTATATCTCCTCACTTAATGAGACACTGATTTATAAATGATGTTACATGTCATTTATGTCCTGATAATAAATGGATACCCAAAGATTTTTTTTACGAATACTTGTTTAATACAGTTATGAATGCTTATAACCAATGTGATCATTTGTTTTTGTGCGACAAAAACATGATGAATTATCGACATGGTACTGGACTATGATATCTATTACTTATCGAATTTGAATATAAAAAACGTTCACCATTAACTGTATCTTTATCGAAAAATATATCTAAAATATTTAGATTCCAAAATATAAAACATGCAATAAGTAAATGCTCTCTGGTTATCCAGTAATATTAATTGACAAAATGATAAAATAATGACTGTGATGAAAAAAACAAATGGCTGATCAGAGAGGACCTAGTGTCCCATCTCTCTTTCTCTATAATCATCTCTCAAATGTTTGCCCAAAATTCTAATATTGCGTGTTAAATGACGGATTTCAAAGCCGCGCCTCTTATAAGGTACTAGATCTGAGAATAGAAAGAATAAAAAAATAAGTATAATCATTCCCTCGAATAGACTCAAAACCAGAAGTAATCTAAAATACCCTTCACGTGAAATGAAATTGAATATAATGTTATAATTAAACAAAATAAAAATAATTTAACTGTAACTATAGCAAAGTAAGCAATTCGGCTAGTGTATATACATAACAAATGATGTTGTTCATTTTTCCTAAACTAATTAATAATTATATGTTCGTAATTTACGTAGTGCTTTCACATCTTTAAACTATTATATGGCCGCTTAACGTTTGACTTCCCACGATTGTATCTTTAAGTATCGAAGTAGACTTAGATCAGGCTAGGCTTGTAGTGTATACTTAAGTATATCAGCTAGAGGTCGCTATGCATTTTTATGCAAAATATAACATTTTCTCACGTGAACTACTTAAAGCATATTTATTTACCATCATAATAATATATTGACGTGTCAATATTAATAATAACTACTTTGAAATAATCTTTCTTTACATATTACATCCTGTTTCCCTTTTAACGGTTAGTATGTAACTAAACTTGTAATATAAGAACAAAACCAGCTTTACGCTTTCCAAGTAGTCAGAGACTCTAGACCCAAGTGTCATAACACTACGCTCTCCACATTCTACCCGAAATTAAGACATTGCGTGTAGAGTGCCGGAACTCAACGCTGCACTCGTACGTACCAGAACATCTTTACAGTATTATGTAATTTAAAATTTAGCGACTATATTATTCATTTTAAACTACTCCAGTTTTATTATATTTTGTGTAAATATTAGTTGTGAGCAACACTTGGCCATAGGTGTGAATTTTAGCATAGGTACAGTTACTTACCCTCTACTTACTGGCCAGTTCCGCACCGTTAATTTGACGTACAGAAGCAGATGCCTTCGCGCCGATAGCGAACTGCGTTTGCGCCTTATCCGTTTACCGAGAATTTTGATCAAAATAATGTCCCAAATTCGAAGACAAGAAACATTATACAAGAAATCTTTGTGAAAATTCTATTAAAAAACTATTTAAGATGATATTTAATTACTTTTACCAGAGATTGTCTTGCATTAACTTGCATTTATTGTACATTTGGCAATTAAATATTTGAAATACTCTTCACACTGTCCCGCAGACACTCCGTTCCGTTACTTCGATTTTTTTTGAAATACTCATTTTATAATACATATTTTTTTTTATATATTGTTGTTACTAATAAGCAGACAGTTTTTACTTATACATTTTCGTAAGATTATATTGCTTTTTCACATAAAAATTTAATGAATAAAAATAAAAATATGTAAATCTTAATATAACTATCCTGTCCAAACATATCCCAAGAACTTATTATATAACCTAATTTTAAATTAATTTGAGTAAATTGTTGTCTTTTGGTTTTAGTCATTTGAACATTTCGTATATTCATAGAAGTATGTAAAAAGGATACATGGAAGGATACATGGAGTATGTAATTTTAAATAAGACAGGATTTGTGATAATACATAATAAATATGCATATACTGTTATCAAAACATACATTTACATTATGATTATGCATAAAATCAAAATATAACAAAAAGAATTAGAATTTTAATTACTAGAAACCACTGGAAAAATGTCAAATTACTTTTGTTACACTTATTGTAGTACCGTTTTATAATCATTTTTATTTAAAATATAGGACATTATATAAATATATTTATTTTTTACCGGTATGAGACATAAGATTGAGCATGTTTTTTAATTAATTTACATGTGTCCGGTAAAACGAAAGATAACGTTTGTATGCTAAATTTTACATCAACCAACTGATGTATCATACATCAACTTACTTTTTACACCTGAATAACCTTAAAAGGAAGCAAAATTGATTCATTAAATTTTAATATTGTAGTGAACTGGTTTTTTAACTTTTTTATTCTTATCTTTATATACGTTTGAAAGATCTTTAAGGTTTTACTTTAGTGTCACAGTGCACATTTGCTCATTGTTTATGGATGTGAGAGTTTCACATTTTTTTATTTTTCTGTCCCCACAAAATATATATATTTTTTATAAATTTATGTGTTGACATAAATGTTGTTCTATTTTCGTTTACAGTCTTCAACCTAGACGATCGCTTGTTTGCTATATTTTGCTCAGTCTGTAACTAACACCGTTCAAGCACTTCGCGCCCACTTCTAAACGTAATATTCACGCTATTCATGCCTTTGAGATTGAGCCCTTCAGCCATACTGATTTAACGATATTTACTCTAGTACAACAAGATAGCTATTGCTATAAACGACAAAGCCTCTCAAAATCTGAATTATTACATGTTTGCTATTTTTGTTGTTAAAAATTTATAAAATAAAGATTTTAAGATTGACTCTATGTTGAGTAAACAATGAATACATGTTGTACAATATTGAGCAACAATCGCCCATTAACAGTCCCTAATCCCAAATATTCTAAAGGCCACTTTCACTCGAAGACATAATTTAAAGAATTGATTTGAATCCCGCTCAACTTTCTCATGATGAAAACGTATAATTTAGTGAATGGCCCATTAAAAAATAGACAGTGCAAACCTTAAGCAAACAATCGAGGCTTATCGTGTTTCAGTCTTCGTTGACCATTGATCTTTACCGATTACCGGGTAATTGTGATTATGATAATGCATAGAATTTACTTTTACTTGTAGGTACTACAGTTTAAAATAGAAAGCTTTTTTATGCTTCATTTAATATAAAAGCCCTGATAACTTCGTAGCAATCTTTACTTAAGCTAGCGAGTAAGTGGTTTGAAATTTTGTAAACGGCTTATTTCTTAGGGAGAAAAAAGGGATTTTGAGATCCGTTCTTAAAAATATAAGTTAACCGGTAGTTTCAAAAACCAAGAAGCTATGAATTTGCCTATATGATATTTAATTTTTTTATCAGATATATGATGCATAGTGGCTATGCAACTAATCAATATTGTGTTTATAAGCTTTTAAAAACCCATGCACCATAAGAACTCTACTTGATGCAAAAAATATATGTTATTCTTATTGATCTGATTAATTTTTAAGTATATAATATCATATTCAGAAACTTTTTGACTAAATGTTCGTCATAGTGTTTATTCATTAAGGAAAAAAAGAAATTAATTACATAGACCAATATAACAGTATTAACAAATTTTTCATATTTATGTTAATCCACGTATCATTAAAATTACATGTTCACCAATAAATATTGAGAAGAGAAACTAGAATAAATAATTATGTTAATAATATGTATAATGATTTACCACTTCTTTAACACTTCTTTGGTTAATCATGTCGATGTGTATGATTAACACTCAAAAAAATTATAATATACAAATGAAGATTAATATCGAAATAAAAATTGAAATGAAGCTATTATTTATGAAAATAATTTGTTATATTAGCGCTTTAATCGTTAGTCAAGTTGCTCTATCAATTACTTAGCACTCGCAAAGTTCCGATATTGCCATTATAAGCGCATTAGAGATGGTGTCGGCACGCCATAGCAGCATTACTACCATCTATAACACGGTCACATAGTTTCTTGGCCGCCCAATTTTGGTATACCGCATGCTTCCATACTTATCTAAACAATTTTACATGAGCGTGCGAAAATTGTTTCACTTGATACGGTTTAATTTCTGCTATGCACACACACGCCTCGTTGTTCAAATTGAATGTACAGTTTTTAATTTAAATACATGTTATCGGAAATACTTAATGGTTTTTTTTAGTGACAAAATTTTTACGAAGCAAACTTCCTCACGCATAACACGTGAGTTCAATCACACTGAGTGAACTTAATAATAACTACAATAACTTGTTATCTCTTCAATTATTTTAAAGTTTTTATATTTTGCTCGAAAAATAATCCTGTCTTGTACGTTTTATCGTCACTTCTGCTTTCTATTCTTATAACATAATTCAGAAGTGTTTGTCATGTTTTTTTCATTTTAGTAACACTGTTTTCACATTTTGTATAGTTAGTGGAAATATAGCGGGTATGAGATGACTATAATAGATTTGGTTTTAATGTTTTTAAATATTTAGTTTAATAGAATATTATGTATTAAATATTGAAAAAATAAAATATTAAGTTGCTTGAATTTATATCTCACATTTAAATTTAAGCAACTTAAAGGTTCGTGAGCATGTCTATATGTCCTATTTGTATAGATTTTCTGTCGAAGTTAAGTAGTTGTTAGTGTTGTATGTAACGATTTTTACCGAAATATACACACACGTTGAAAAATAAAATTTGCATATAATCTTTAAACAGGTTTGCACATTTTTTACAGTTTTTTAACGGTACTAATTTTTCCCACATTAAAATTAAAGGATATGTTGCGACCACATTTCGCATCTTATGTTATCGAATTTATATACAACTTTCGCCGTCGGACCATCGGCTTCTTAATTTGATTGACCTTATTTACAAACTAAACCTACATTAATTTTAAATTTTAAGTAAATAAATCCTTTAAAAAAATATGAGTAATTTTATAAAACAGTACTTTCTCCGCTAGAATAGAGTTATTAGCACCAATAGCTTTGAATGGAGTGTTATAAAGATTAATCGGTTTATGCTTTCATGAGCAATCGCGAAAGCTTATTGAAATAAGCATTACGCCTGCTACATTATTTAGTTTAATGATTTAAATTACTTCTTGTACTTTTGAATTGTCTTATAGGTACAATAATTATTTTAAGATTGATATTGTATTATTTAAGCGATGGATACCTTAAACATACACAAGTTTCTGATAAAACAAAAAAATTAACAAAAGAAAAAAAGGATACAGCCAACGTGTCTGTATTTATTCTAGATAAATTAATCATAACAAATAAAAAGGAATAAATTTATACATACATATACTTCTTTCTATAGAAGAAACTTAAACACACCAACACGAAATTGTGTTTTTTTTATTATTAACTAGCGGCCCGCTCGCGGCTTCGCCGAGTGAACTATTTCGTTACACAGCAACCCTCGGGGGCGCATTTTTAAAAAATAAAGTAGCCTATGTTTAAGCTTTCATTATCATACGAGTATTCATGCCAAAATTCATTACAATTGGTTATGCGGTTTAGATTTTTCATATAAACCTTCCTCCCCTATTTCAATCCTTTAGAGGTTGATTTTTTTGAAAAATTAAGTAGCCTATGTTAGACCCAGTCACTTTTACTACTTTCATTCTAAATTTCATCCAAATCGGACCGGTAGATTAGCCCTGAAAGCGTGACAGACAAACATACAGACTTTCGTATTTATAATATAAGTATGGATACCTTTTTCAGTAGTAAAATTGTCGTTTTTAAAATTGTTGTTTAACATTGTTTTGTGTTTTAAAAACTAGAAAGAATTGTTTCACTAGTGTTCTTAATACAGAGATAGCGATAATGGAAGACAATGAATATATAATACCTTCGTTTTTGTTACTTTAGCAGTTAGCTACTTAGAAAGTTTTAAAAATATATGTTATTAGAATAATTACTCTTTTTATCATTTTTGATCCAGCTACGAGGAAAAAAACGGGAAACTGTTTTTTATTAGATTTCGTATTTATTGTTATGAAAGCAGTCTATAACCTATTAACATGAATTAATAATGATTAAACGCCTAAGTAACTTGATCACGCGATTAATTAGCAAATGTGTGAGAATGTCAGTAATAAGACTAGATGAGTTAGTTTGTTTTAGATCCACTTCCCATTGTCTTCTTGCTTCATTGTATTCACGAAGACTGCAGTCTTTATTAACTTCGATAGTTGCCTCCAGGTATATTTATACTGGAGTTAGTGTTTTGGTCGCTGAGCTCTCTCGTCTGCCAATGTAAAAAATGTTTCAATTCCCACATTACAATTTATTTATTATAAAAAGTACAATAAATATTTATTATCATGTATTCGCAAAATCTTTACTAGAGCATATATTATAAAATCGTATTTCTACGTAATGAGATATTTTTTATACTATACAATTCAATGTCCTGGTGAAATAATTGGTTACCTAAACCTAATCTTACATTAACAATTAAGACTGAGGCTGTCGTGATGCAGTTGGATAGCTACAAACGCAATGGTTTTGGATACGATTCCCAGTCGAAGGAATGATTATATTTATTTATTTTAGATTTACGCTGTATCCCGCACACAGCAGGGTAGGCAGAGGGAACCAAGTGTTAAGACACTCCGTTCCCCACTTTCTGCCGAATTCGGAGGCATTCCGTGTTAAGTGGTGGAACTTAACGCCACGCTTTGCGTCTGATACCAGAGCGGAGAAAACGAAAATATCAAATATTTCCACTCCTCGAGTGGAATCGAACCGAACCCACAACCAGCCGTTTATAGTTACAGGCTAGTGCCACTGCGCCACGAATGTCCTCAATATTTTAAATATATTCTTATCATCATATGAATTACGATATAAAAGACAAAGTACGGCGTGAAGTTGCACTACTTAACTCATAACGTCTCGATTTCAGGCGAAAAGTAGAGAACGTAGTATTTTGACACTAAATTCTCCTTACGGTAAAAAGACTGAAACTGTAAAAAAATGAAAATTAATAGATTTCCTCGTCAGGTAGAACAAAAAAGGAAGACAATTCTTAGGCATTTTTGTAAATATAAACATTGATTTAAAATCTTTTATCTATTCCAGTAGATAAGCAAAAACGTGTCAATAGGATGAGCAAAATTTAATAACACCAACTGACCCTAGACCTCGACAGCTTTCTCTCTATAGAAATTATTGGCGTTTACGAGAAAATTAAATTTATTTTATTACTCGCTCTTGCCTTGATTTTCTACACAAAATTATACATATATTAGCAGCTCGTAAATATTTCTAATCTACATTTTGCGACATTATAAACTTCCTATAAAGTTTAAAAAAACTTTTTAACAATTTATATAGCAATTTACATATTACATATATTTTCTTTTTTTAATAGCTTCACGCTATATCCCGCACACAGCAGGGTAGGCAGAGGGAACCTAGTGTTAAGACACTCCGTTCCCCACTTTCCGCCGAATTCGGAGGCTTGCGTGTTAAGTGGCGGAACTTAACGCCGCGCTTTACCTCGACACCAGAGCGAAGAAAATGGAAATATAATTTCCACTCCTCGAGTGGGAATCGAACCCACAACCAGCCGTTTACAGTCACACTCTTGTGCCACTGGGCCACGACTGGCCACCTATAACCTATATAACCGCTAAATATTATATATTTTCTCATAAAAAAATAAATGAATAATCATTCATTTGTTGTATAATAAAATAATTAAATATTTATTTTAATGTTAAATCAGCTCTAAGACTTTAAAGAATGTGAGTACTGTTTTTACTTGCCTTCGTCTTACCTACTTATCTTCACTACAAGTTAGCACACGCTACTTTATTTTACCCATATACGTATATCTGTAAGAAAATAAGCTATATCTGGGGGCTTTGGTTTTATGCTCTATAAGGTGATTGACGGTATGATATTAGAAACTACACGTCTGAGTAATTCATTACATACTTTGTATTAGAGTAATGCTAAAACGTATATATTACACCAATGAATGTGACATCTACATTTCTTGAAACAACATTGACCTCACTAGTAACCTAACTTGTCAGGCAAAGCATGTTCTGTCGCTGGCTGCAGATTGCTAACAATTTTATTACGGTAACAGTGCGTATAATGACTATGAAATTCTCAACCTACAATTTTAAGATAAAAAAATTAAAAATGTAATTAATTGTTGAAAATGCAACTGCGCAAAAAATTAAAAAAATTAGAGCCATTTAAGTTACAAATATTTGTGCATGCAAAATTTCACATGAACATCCAGATAGATAGAAATCATGATGATTCGCATTTCCGAGAGATGCTATATACCATTTTGTATCAGAAGATAACTTTCTTGAAAATAGCTTAATTAAAATCTACATATATTAAATATTTTGTTAAGACTTGAATTTATATAAAAATCTTTTTAATGGGGAACGGAGTGTCTTAACACTGGGTTCCCTCTGCCTACCCTGCTGTGTGCGGGATATAACGTGAAGCTAAAAAAATCTTTTTAATCATCATCTTCAATTAGGAATTTGAAAAACAAAGATAGTAATGATCAATAAATATTAAATATATATAATCCCCTATTAGCAATCATAAAAGATATCTGCATCTCCAATATAGTCACAAAACGATCTATTTTAAGAAAAATTTATTTGTTTTTATATAGGCTTATTTGGATTGTATTATATTTTATTAACTATAATTGATACCAATAATATTTCCCCAGACTATTTTTATGTCATCCGCTATTAGAATACCGAACGAAATATTTATCTTAAATGGCCTAAAATTACATTCATTTGGCTTATACTTTAATAAAGTATTATAATCTTGGGAAATTTATAATGATTCATCTTATTGTATTGTTTTTTTTTTATACTGAGACGTTGGTACTCGTGTCTGAGGATAATACAGGTACTAATAATGAAATAAGAATGTTCCCACGGTGCACAACTACCTCAGAATTGTGACGGTTATCATTTAAAATCAAGACCATCCCCGCTAAATATTATGCATATTAAAATCCGTTTAATTGGTCAATTTTGAGATAAAGTAGCCAATTTAGTCAACTGTTTCTTTTTTATTTTTGTTCGCCAAATTAATTCTGGAATACTTTTACTCTGATTCTGGGGCAATAATTATATATTTATTAGTATTTTGTTCGAATTTTAATGTCAACAAGTAAAACAGCTTTTTAATGATTAAATAATAGATTTAATGTCGCATATAATGCAGTGTGTATTTATTATGTGCTTCAAGCGTAATTTATGAACGCTGCCCATATAATATCAAATTAATTATAACTGAACATTTAGTTTTTATGTCGACCGAACTGTTATGTTTAAAAGCTTCATTAAAATGCTGTATTGAAATTTATTACATTAACGCTTTCAAAAATGTATCTTTAACAATTTATTCGTTAATACATAGCACCTAAGACAAAACACTGGTTTGAGTTCCGCTACTTAACACCAATGTCTCAATTTCGAACAGATAGTGGAGATCGGAGTGTCTTGACCATATGCGGGAAAAATATTAACATACGTTATAAATTTTAACTTAAATACGATTCATACATGGAAATCAATCGCAGATATGCTCAATTTATAATTGTCTATGCTTTTAATGTAAATTAAGTAGCAGTCAGTGCGCTTACCAAGAGAACTTACGGTACACATGTCGCATGCATCCGCAAGTGCAGCGCCCCGTCGCGAGCTGTGATTAAATCACTGCGTCACTCCCGTGAGGTAGACGTATGAATTAATGGTCATCAAGTGTAGTTTACGTTACGCGATAAGCACCACTGGAATATACATACGTAGCTGACTGACGACGTGACCAACAAACTTGGATTTTAATCTTCATTTTAATTAATATTAAAGTCAAATATTTGCTATTTTAATAATAAATTAACAATTATCCTTAGCAACCTATTAACTAAAAAAAATGCTGCTAATAGCATTAAGTTAGTTTAGCAAAAGCTTTTAATTGTGCAAGTAAAGTAGTAAGTTATGTACTTCTAAGCAAACCTCCACAACTGGAATCTTTAATGAGAGAGCGCAATTCAAATCAACAGATTTATAAGGAATGAGTTATTTCACTGGGAGCACGTACATTATTTATATATTCTAGCAGCCACTCAGGTATTCAAATTCATAGACCAGAGATAAGTGTAGCGAATGCCTGATATTCACCTCGGGGAAGGCACATCCGTGTAGCAATTTTCCTAATTTAAACTTTTATGTACAACCTTTTATTAGCTTAAACCACCACCATTATTCCAATTACGCATGGTTAGTACCCCACTAAGGAAAAGCTTACTTGGGCACAATAAAATATATAAAGATGTTTACAATAGACATCGTTAGCCTGAGCCTATTTAGAAATGTAAAAGCGAGATAAGGAAATTGAAAATGGTTATTTATTTTTTTATTTTGCTATAATCCGATCAGTTATAAATAAATAAACACCAACATAGCTTAAAACAGCTAAGAGTTCCAAAATTTGAATATTTTTAAATTTTGATTTAGATTGTTCAATTAATCTACATGTCAATAAATGGTTTCTAATGGTATAGTTTTCTATTTTATCTTATTTTAACTAAGTCCTCTCGTTTTAAAACGAAATTATTCTGCTACAGTGAATCCCTATTTCAACAAACTGCCTTTTACATAGAATTTAATCTATCAACATTCAACATCTTATTAATCATGAAACTGAACAGTAGCAATTGATATCGTCTAAGTCTTCAATTAATGCAACCGTATCATATCGTCAGTCTGAAACAACGTTAAGCATCCCATACTCGTGACGCAAAGAACGAACCAAATGAACGTACATTTAATTAGCCGTTATACTATAAATTTTAAAAGCAATGATAAGGTCCCGTTTGCCGTTCACTGGAAACAGTGCTTGCTGGTAATGGCGCCTGGTGAGAATTAAGTTTAATTAATTCCTTTTCGCGAAATATGCACGCAGAAACGGATTTGGGCAATCTATCGCTATTCGTTACCCGCGCACGGAAATGTCACATTATTCTTACATCGTTTTGATTTTATACACTTAGGATATTTATGTAATGAGGGATGTGAAATATTACATATAGTTATAATGGAGAATAGTGTGACTGAACGTGTGACTGTAAACGACTGTTTGTGGGATCGATTCCCACTCAAGGAGTGGAAATATTTAATATTTCCATTTCCTTCGCTCTGGTATCAGAGGCAAAGCGAGGCATTAAGTTCCGCCACTTAACACGCAACGCCTCCGAATTCGGCGGAAAGTGGGGAACGGAGTGTCTTGACACTAGATTTCCTCTGCCTGCACCGTTTTCACCGTACTGTGTGCTGGATACAGCGTGAAGCTAAAAAGATAGTGGAAATGAATATATGAAAATGATATTTTTCTAGAATTTCAATTGCCTTGTTTCTAAAATGTAGATTAATTAAACTCTTTTCACACTCAATTTTTGGTTCATCTTTATTTTACCGCTTTAAGGCGTGCCAGTTCTGTACAAATTAATTTTCTAGTGTCACGTAAAATGGAAAAGACAAAGAAATGTTGTTTACAACATTTATTTCTTTGTCGGTTTCTTTTCTCACTTTTTATAGTAATATTGGATTATCCAAGAGAGAATGAATCTTTTAGGAAATGCTTTCAATCAATAACTTTAAGATATGTTAACATTTTTAAAGTGCTATTTACAAACTTAGGAAATCGACAGACATTTTTAGAAAACGTATAAAAATTTGAACGTTTTGAAAACCATACAAACGTGCATACTTTCTATAGAAATGCTAACAACAAAAATAAGTTGACTTATAAAAATTCTGACGTAGCTCGATGTAGAACACGTGGCCGCTGAGCGGTCAGAGTACTTGGATGGCTTCCAAGAGGAACGGATTCGAATCCCACTACATTCGAATTTTTATATAATACATATTTATTTTTCAGTTCTTTTTTATTAAATAATCACTTAATAAGCTTTACTTTATAATAAAATTAACTATTATGTAGCTTAAATACAAGCGTTTAGAAATTAATTAAACTCTTTGAGGACATAAACGAGGCTTATACAATTTATGCAACATTTGCGTTGCGGCCTAGAGCAGAGCAATGTTCGCAGTTTGCGCGTCGCTTAGTGGCTTTTGTTTATGTTACTGTACACTTAAATGGTAAGAGACTTGTCTACAATGCTCTATGATAACGGTGCGTTTTGTAAATAATTAAAATACAGAAACAGATTCATTCGCATTAATAAAATATATATAATGACAGTTAATTACCTATTTCTTAATTTATTCTTCTGTTTTGTTATAATTTCCCCCGTTATCTAAAAAATATTCGAATAAAATTTCGCGTTTATCTTTTATTAATGCCATTTATAACTTTAACATGTTGTAAATTCCTACCGAAAACATTTTCTCGGATACACGAATGTTATAAACATTTAACTTATAATATAATTTATTGATAGCATAAATTTACAAACAACAATTACAACGACGGCGCTAAATTACGTAACATTTTGACCTCGAATTATGAGCTGGTATACATTACGTGATATATGACTGCATCGTCACTTTAACGGTATATTGAATAATTAAACTATAGTTTATATGCAAATAAGCTTATGTCGTATGTTCGTGAGACACGTAGTACAGGAGGTTAGCTGCGAATCACGAAGCCATAAAGAGAGGATAACCGTTCCTTATTGAGCCAACCTTATGTAAATAGTAGTCAAAAATCTGATGAATGCTGACGCCCTGTCGTCGATAATCTTAGTTATTAATTTATCTTTTCATTAAACTGAAATATATACAGGGATACAGCGTGAAGCTAAAAAAAAGAAAAATAAATATATTGTTGTGTGATTTCTTATAATATTTTAATGTTTTATGTTATTTTTATTTGCAGCACACACTAACAGGACATAGTGGAAAGGTAATGGCAGCAAAATTCCTTGGCGAACCCACTAAAGTAATAACTGGCAGTCACGACCGAACACTCAAAATTTGGGATCTTAGAAGTAGAATGTGTAAGTTAATACAAGCAATTGGCACATCTCTGCCCCTTTTTATTTTTTTAATACATATAAAACTGGTACTTTGTGACGTTTAAAATACATACATTTAATGTGCATCTGTGATGATTTGCATATTTTCTTTCGTCTGCTCTCATAGGATTGGGGCAGTACACGTTTTCAGTGGCAGGCGGAAAAGTAAAATGAATTTTCTTAATTTAAAAGAAATGTTAACGATGTTTCCTAATTTAGAAAAAAATGTGAGGCTATAATATACCGTAATAAAATACATAAAAAAATACGAATTCGCAATATGAATCATAATTACATTTATTACCCAAAAGTTATAATGTAAAAACAAATTTCGATTAAAATCCACTTTTTAATTAAATTTTACTAGTACTAAGTTTTAGACTTCAACAAAATTGTAGAATTTTAATACGACCGCATGCGAACTAACGTTATGCCTAAGTAATTTACTAAATCAGATAGGCAACTAATTAATTACTATCAGTCCCAGTGTGTCTAATTCACTATCTTATCGCAATTTAGATGTTCCTAAATCATTCGTTGACTATTTTAACGAGATTCAATACATGGTATCTAGCTTAACGTGTAAGTAAATTATCCTAATTTCTCCAAAGATTGTAATTAATTCTGTATGCAATTAACTCGCGTAGACGTTATAAATCAACGAAAATAACTACATAAAACTATCAAAATCTTAAGTAATCACTTTAACAAATGTTTTTTTTATATATTTTGCACAGGTACAGAAACTAAGTTCGCAGGATCATCTTGCAACGATCTCGTAACGTCAGACGGTGCCGGTTCGACTATCATCTCAGGACACTTCGATAAACGAATCCGATTCTGGGACATAAGAACAGAAATGTCGGCCAACCACATCATGCTGCAGGGCAAGGTCACATCGCTTGACCTCAGCAGAGGTACGTCAAAGATGCGAGTTAATTAAAACATTACATCGTAAAGGGAACAAATTTACATCAACTAGCCATTGGAGTTCGTTAATTTCTATGGCCAAACTAATATTCACAGATAATTGAATGCAGTATATTAATATCGGTATTCGTGTCAGCGTTACGTGACGGGTATGCGATGCCCATTTCCGTTACGCATGTCTCGATCAATCCCTTTTTTGTTGGTAACGGTTCGGTGCACGAAACAGCGAGATACCTTCAATCAATCGGAGTGCTGGAACGTCACTGCCTAGGTATCTGATTAAATCACGTTGGCTTCATCGCTAGCGTGACGCATACACCATAGAATAATGAGAAAGAAAGGAGATTTCTTTCTATCACCCGATAGAAAGAAATCGTACTCGATTCGCTTTAATCCGATTATAGAAAACTGAAATTTGAATGTAATAGATGTGCTATAAATCAAAACACAATCAAAAGTCTATTGATATTAATTACAAATAACTTTTACTTCAACGATTACTAAATTGTTATTATCAAAACATCTTAGAAATTGAAATATCATTGATCTTTTTCTCTCATCAGTTTTAATATTTTGTACATTAAATTTTATCTGCTTTGTGCATCTATTTATGACATCTATTTAATGTACTTGAATAAATTTTCAATATAAAAATAACACCGCTTTCTAAAGTATTAAAATAAGAGTAATGTACGGGATAAATCATTCTATGTTAAACAATCTATTCGCATAATTTTGCAATTTTAATAATGAATATTTTAGCATCCGTTCCAACGTTTATAATTTTTTATATAGTAAGTAGCGTTGACAAAACCGAATTACTAAAAATACAAATCAAAAATACCATTGCTTAAATAACAGATGTATATTATATTTTTATTTACTTTGCTCTACGTAGATGTATCGTGAAAAATACTGATTTTCACGATAACTTTGAACATAAGGCTATACAATAAGTACCTAATTCGTTATTAATTAGTAACATTAATAATACTTTTCCTTCGCTCTGGTATCCGAGGCAAAGCGCAATGTTAAATTCCGCCACTTAACATGCAATGCCTCCGAATGCGGCGGAAAGTGAGTAACGGAGTATCTTAACACTAGGTTCCCTTTGCCTACCCTGCTGTGTTCGGAATACAGCATGAATCTAAAAAACACTTTTTTCATACTCTCTTGACGATTTAATAGTCGTGGTTACCTTTTATATTTCATCATTTGCAGTCTCGTTTCTTTGTAGCTTTCTCAACGCGCTTGACAAGAGATGCAACTAGTTTTAATTGGCTTGACCCTAAGGTTTCACATGAAACATTAAAAATGCGTCGCTCCACATAATACAAAGATAGCAGTTTGTAGGCAGTATCTCAAAAGTAATAAAATAAATTGCCCACCAGTCCATTTTGACTGACAGCATTTTATCAGAGCTTAGTATAAAATTTAAATTACGGTTAGAGACTTATTTTTATTTCACATAACTGTTGATGTTAGTATGTTGATACATTAAGTCTAGTTCGCATAAAAAGTAATCCTATTATGAACGTAACGTGTGACATGATGCTAATACACTTTTTTTTGTGTTTGTTCGTAGATAGCAATTATCTGCTCGCGTGTGTCCGAGACGATACGATACAACTCATAGACTTGAGAATGAATACAATAGTACGATCTTTCAGGTAAGAAATACTGGTACCTTAAATCAAAGTGCGGCGTTGTGTTCCGCCATTTGACACGCAATGTCTTGCAATGATCGCAAAGATTTTGGGCGGAAAGTGAAGATCGAAGTTTCTTGGACATTAAGTTCTCTCTGACTACCTTGCTTTGCGAGAAAAATCGTGAAGCTGTTGAAATACTACTACTAAATGCAAAAAAATTAATGTCACCTAACAGTAAATTAAGCATACCAAGCAGATCTATAAATATACAAATGAAGTCACACATGACACTTGTAGACAGATCAAAGGTGGAAATGTGACTCATTATTTAATAGTCAACTGTGAAACTATCTACACATAAAATTTGCATTTAATACATTTTGACAAGCTTTATTTGTTTTTTTCGTTTTTAATTTTATTTTATGAACCGTTTTTATAGATATTTATGTAACATGAATATTTATATTTTTTTAATGTTATATATTTAAACAAGCAATTCTTGTATATATGTATATAATTGGAATCGCTAGGTTTTATTTTTGTAAAATGTTTTTATCTCTGAATTTTCAAGCAATACATAAACCTGATTTAATATCATTAGTATACGAATGTCAATTTCGCTACAGTAGACAACGTTATGATTGCTCAGTTGGGAGAGCGGTTGCTTTTTCAAAGTTAATTTTTAAGGTTCGGTCCTGATATCCAGTCTATTTTTTCTTTTGTTAAATTTTTTAATTATTTTTTTAATTTATTATATTTTTTTAATTGAATTTTTATTTATTTTATCATTTTTATTATAATCTTTATGACAAAATAATGATTTTTCGAAAGGAATCAGATATTTATTCGTAATTTTAAAATTATTTTTATTTCAAAGTCACGAGGCGTTCAAGGTGGGTTGCGACTGGTCGCGGGCAGCGTTTGGTCCTGGCGGGCGGTTGTTAGCTGTGGGAGCGGCGGACGGGGCTGCGTATGTATGGAACACACACTCTGGAAGACTTGAAGCTGTATTAAAAGATCATGCGTGAGTTTTATATAATATTATAAAATTTATATTTAGGCTTTTTAATAAAAAATACCATACATAAATTATTTTACTCTTGCGTGGATCTTTTTTATTAAAATTACTTGCGGTCGTGTCGTGCCGTGGCGCAGAAGCACAAAATGTGACTGTAAAGCGACTGGTCGTGAATTCGATTCCCACTCGACGAGTGGAAATATTTAATATGTTCATTTTCTTCGCTCTGGTGTCGAGGCCACGCGCGGTGTTAAGTTCTGCCACTTAACACGCAAAGCCTCTAGAATTCGTCGGAAAGTGAGGAACGGAGTGTCTTGACACTATGTTCCCTCTGCTAACCCTGCTGTGTGCGGGATACAGCGTGAAGATAAAAAAAAGGAAAAAGTATTACAAAATAATATGTATCCAATAATAATTCTAACCAGCAGATAATCTATTTAAATCAAATGGTAATTATTAATTTACAGTTGCACTAGACAGTTAGTGTCCGTTGTGCCTACATTACACATGTGTAAATATATGCAATAGTCAATGACCACACGTGTTTTAAACAAATAGGTGTGTCCAAGAGTTAACTGGTAACAGTTAGCCGTGGCATTTTCTTGATACAAGATCGCAAAACCAGCCTTTTAGCATGTAAATTATTCATACATGTATATACTAGACAGTGTTGAATTTAGTTCTACCCAAAATTGATGATTCCACTATAAATAAAACAAGAGACAAATGTATTGTAATAATTAACAATATAAAGTTGTGCTTTATGGCATTGCCAATAACTCCCGTTATTACTTATGGCATTCGTTTAATAATCTGACCTTAGGCTTCTAGCTAATTACATTTTAATTAATTTTATTTGTCCGAGCTTGTAAGACGATGCGCTGCGTTAGGTTCCGCCTAACACGTAGTGCCTGAAATTCAGACGGAATGTGGAGAGCAGAGTGTCTTGACGTTAGGTTCTCTCTGACGTCTTTAACGAGAAAAAGCATGCAATTTGTTTTTTTTTAAATACTTAAAGTTGAAAGGTACTTAAGGTTGTTTATAGTACCTATTTTTAAAAAAAGAACTTTTTTACTACGTATACGTTACTTTTATTTGTCCACTTCTTTTGCGTTAGCCGACTTTAATGAACTGTATTGTGATATGTATCTAAAACAAGTATGCCGAATACTAAACAATAGTGCCATGGTTTCACTGCTTTTTGAAAGCAAACAAAGGTATTTATAAAGCGACGATTAAATCAGTACACACTACACGCATTTAAGATAAAACATCCTTTCCAATTAGTAGCTTCACCTTTCTGTATATACTTTTTTTTAAACTTACTCTTTTAAACTTAAGCTTAAGCGACTTAATTTATGAGGTATTGCAGAAGTAGCGAGTTCTAACTTCGATTTTTCTTGTTATACTCATTACAGTGCTAATTTTGCTTTACTATTTTTTATTTTTTATTTTTATATAGATTTATGTAATACGTATTTAACTATTTAATACGTTTTCGGTCTATATCATTTTTTCCTAAGCTAACGCTTCTTCGCGCATAACAGTGTTATCAAAGGGGGTAGCTATTATCAAGAGGTTATTTTTCCACACTTTTCGCCTGAAATTAAGGCATTGCGTGTTGAGTGACGGAACTCAACTGGCTTTGTGTTACCAGAAAATGAAAATAATTTAAATATTATTCGTACACAACATGTCACATTTACAGTGAGATGATGTTTCACTACGCCACTATGGCCTCATGCCCAATTTATTTGCAGCAAATATTACATTCGTATTATTATTTTTTAGTGACACGTTGTATCCTTCACACAGCAGGGTAGGCAGAGGGAGCCTAGTTATTTGCTTCTACACCAGTGCGAAGTAAATGGATATAATAAGTGTTTTCATTCCTCGCGTGGGAATCGAACCCACAACCAGTGGCGTTTACAAACACACTTTGTGCCCCTGCGGCTGGCCTCTTTATTAACTGGATATTCGCATTCACCAACTAAAAATATTTGCGAGGTTATAAATATTATTAATATAAAACTCGTATGTTAGCCTTTCTCACTGAGTAGCAAAGCTGAAACTACTGGACATAGATTGCTAAAATTGAACGTGTAATGTCTTTGAAGTTTGTAAGGAAGGTCTTTGCTAATTCTTACCGGAACGGGGGTTAAATACTTTTTAAATTTATACTTTTTCAGACCTATCAGTGGTGCACTATAAGTAAGATAAAGTTCATAGATTTTTTTGTATGATTAAAAATATCAAACTACGTCCGTAAAACATACTAGAAAACTTACGTACTTACTTAAGTTTGTCTTGTATTAGCAATAATTTATCAACTTAGACTATGTTTATTCATTTTCCTGATCTTCCTAATCTACCTTCATGGATAAAATAGTAATTATACAGGGAAATGACCATGCCGGTTTTCGTCTTTAGCGGATTATTTAAATCCTTTAAGCCACACTACTTATATTCTAATAAACTTTTCAACTATGCACACTGATCTGATGCTTACAGAAGACAGATGTCAGCGACTCGTTTCTTTATCTCAAGCCTTAGAAACGATATGCGATCGATGCGAGCTTAACTTTTTTGCCACTTATTAACCTAATACTAATGTTGAAATTAAGTCTGTTCGTAATACATTATAACAGCTTATCTAATCATGTTTCTAATGAGAGGGTTAAATTAAACAAATATTTTAGTAGTTTTTAAAATACTAAAGACTAGATAGATACTAGACCATTATGGCACAATGTGATGTCTGACTGTTAACTCGGTAGTTGTGGGTTCGATTCCCACTCGTGAGATGATTATATGTTCTTTTCTTTTCTCTGTTGATGTCTCGATTTCGGGCGGAAAGTGAGGTACAGAGTGTTTTAACTCTAAGTTTTTAGTGACTAAATGTTCGTAAAATTTTTCCTTTTTATTAAAGCTACCTATGAATCTAAGTTTAATATTTTATACCACAAAAGGATATTTTGTTGTTGAAACAAAAGCGTTTGGCTGACTTTTAAGGCTTTGACGTGTAATAATATTTCAGCAAGCACATTTCTGACCTTGAATTTAAAACTAGGATTGTCTTGCTCGTGACATCGTTTAGTTTCCCTGTAACATTTCGCATGGACAATTGAAATCGTGAGGTCACCATTGGCTCGGGCTGTCTCACTATTGCAAATTTCTCTTTCCCACACAACATACCACCAGTGGCTTGTTCTGACGGCGTTAAGGATTATTTACAACAGCTATTGGCTTAGTAATTATCACTTGTGGCTGTGTTCCACAGATTCTTTAAAACAATAAGAACGTGTAATGGAACGTTCATTTCAAATTATGCGTGTTTATGCTAAACAAGAATGAATGTCATTTTCACTTTGACAACGATTGATATGGTATAGATTAATATGTTTTATTATATTAATATGTTTTGTTATATCTTAAAACTTTAAAAAACTGTCAAATAGTTGTTCATCATTAAATATTTTAAAAAGTATATGTAAAAATTAACACATTTTTTATACAATTTATTTCTCATACGTTTAGAGAATATATTAAAATAGCTTAGTCATTTCATTGCTATGTCTAGTCTAATTCGATACTAAACAAACATTGTTACGGTCCGCCATTCTAGCTTTTACCGTTTTGTCATAAATTTTAATTTTATCTTTCTTGATGGAAATCAATTTGAATAGAACAATTTCGAATTAGAGTGAGATGAACAATAAAGATTGCTCGCCTTTTGGCCGGCCATTGTTCCGCGATTTGTACGCCATAACCACAAGCATAAAATTATTTTACATCCTAGGTCCTGAACTCAAGATACAGCCTTTACATTTATAAATATGTCATTATAAATTATAATTATTTTATATAGAAAAAATATTTTGGTAGTGCTATAAGTTCTACCTATTTTAAGTAATATACCTACCTACTATAGCACAGCTTTGAGTCCCACCACTTAATACATAATGTCTGGATTTCAGGCGAAAAATGGAAAAACAGTATCTTGACACTATGTAAATTTTCAAAACAACAAATATTTTTACTTTAATTTGGGAATTTTATACGACATTTATATCTGAAATAACACTTTAGCGTAGTGTGTAAAGGTCACAAGTTCAAATGCTTTGAGTTTCAGTTTGCGTTTATGTGATCGAGCGACGTTTCCGGATATGTATTATACAATAGAGCACCGATGTCAGTGTGATGCCGCTCAAGCATTTGAATGTTATCTTTGTAATGCCCGCTCAGTGCTGTCAGCACGCAGCATGTGGCCGCAGATTTAACAGGAACACATGCGACACGCACTTAGTGTTGACTTTAGAAACAATATGATACATTGCGCCGCTCTTATCGACGATTTGTATCGTCGAAGATAGTGGGCAACCTCGGGTAAATTATTGCTAAGCGTAATAGCTACAAGACGTCGATAAAAGATAATAGAAGACGCACTACAGCTTAGCCCAACCCCAAAAGTGGGACGGGAATTCAGTGTCTCCGCAAAGGTTAAACACGCCATTATCGCACTTTATTATCATCGACTCTTATTACGCTCCTAAATATTGTGATTTACGATTATAATTTTCTGATGTATTTAACCCGATTCTCTGCGCATTATTAAAATGTGAAAGTTACAATGAATAAATACAAGAAAAAAGTATCGAGTATTATTTTGCGAATCGATCAAGTATTTTATTGCTCTATTTTATAAGTGTTCTTAACCCAGTTAAATCAATTGCTTATTTCAATATTGTATGCTTGTATGAGACATCAGTGGTAAGCTTTGCAATTTATTGAATACATAAACGTTGGATATTAAAACGCCATATTTCTGAGTGAATCGCGGCGCAGTTAACATCTCACAGTAATAAAGCTTCTTTCTCTTAGAAATTATATTAAACTACGCTCTCGCGTGCTACGTGCTCACCTCATATTAGTATTTCCGTGATAATTTGATTTATTTCGCTTTTATTAATATCATCCTATGAACAATTTATCTAAATCTATACTCATACAATTAGCATTAGGTATGAAATGGCGTTAAGTCCTGGTACAGTGGAACAGCGTCTGATTGTAGCTCGATGGTTATGAGTTCGATTCCCACTCAAGGGAATGATTGTGTTTAGATTCTCTTTTCTTTAAGACGCGGCGTTGAGTTCCGCCACTTAACACGAAATGTTTCAATTTCGACCGAAAAGTTAAGGACGGAGAGTCTTGACACTAGGTCCTTTCTAACTACCCCACTATGCGGAAAAAAGTGTAAAGTTGCTACAAAGCACAAGCCACTATTGTAGTGCCTAAGCCTATAATACTGAAGATTCTCATTAACGTATAAAAGTGGCTATGTTTTTACGATATCATTATTTTTTATGTCAGACACATTTATTGCAATTATTACGTGTATTTATAAACTTAATTATCGTTTATGTAGTTGCTAATTTCCGGAAGAATATTTTATGTGTATTTTAATTATAAAGATAAAACTAACTGATTAAATTAAGAGAGACTTATAGTTAAAAAAAATTTCATAATTTTATTTTTACGCATCAAAATATATTTAACATTTAAATTTAAATAATTTCTACACAAACCATCTCAAATACATTTCCATTTACTACTATGTAACTAAGAATTACCCACAGTTAAGCTAGTCCAGTTGTAAATTTTAAGTCACTTTTAACTCTTTACTTCGAATGCGAGTAATGTTCTGTGCGTGCTTACACAGTCGTCGTCCTATAAAATTCTAACACTGTTTGGAACCGTTTAGTTCAGGAAATGGCATACTTATGTAATACATATGTACTTTAAAGATACCAGTGTATACGAATAAACAATAACATGACATATATTTTAGTATAGACTTACACAATACATATATCATAATATAATTATATTTTAACTATTTACTTTCTTTCTTATCTACTATTTAGCATATTATAATTGCTTAGGCATCGGGAAAAAATTTGAGTGTATAAAATATGTTCCATTTTAAAAAATACCAGTAACTGAAAAATATTGAAAGGCTGTCGTGGCGCAATGGGAGAGCGTATGGCTCAAAAAGCGAGGGTTGTAGATTTGATTCCCTCTTGAGTATCCTGCTTTATGAGAAAAAAATGTGTAGTCGGTACAAAGACTTAGTAGATAAATAATTTATTAAATTCAGAAATATCATACAACCCAATATATCTATCCTGAAATCATTTATGGCCATAAGTCATCATCAAACACGATGCAAAGCTTTTTGTGAAGGTAAGGCTATCGACCGCCGCGAATAGATTCTTGAAATTACTTTATTGGGTAACCTGTTCCCGAACATAGTAGGCGTGTAATGCGGTTATGAATCAAGAGGTGACTCGGATAAAATACGAATTCTTACCATATTTTCGGACACCATGTTAACAACATAAAACTAATTGGAATCTACTAATATCTCCATATATCATAAATTAAGATTACACACTTATCATAACTTGAAGTGGTATCATTTTTAATATTATCTATTTGAATGATTTATGTTCTAATATCCATCTTTAGTTTGTGACCTATAATCGTATGTTAAAATTATACTTTTCAAGTTATTTTATCTTTCATCTTTATACTTGTTTGTAACCGGTAGAAATATGGAATTTGTTTCTTTATCCTATAAATCTAATCCATATAAAATGTACCGAAAATATTTACAGCTCGATTCACGAAAGCATCTCATTATCTCCATAGAATACATAAAATATTACAATCCTTTCTGCTGCGTATGCACTTCAAACAACAATTGTATGGTCTTTCGTTACGTACTTACGTCGCTTCCTAGTCCCATATTGGATATTCGAACTCGTTAAAGTCCTAGTAGGAACGGTATGTGTAAACTAACCGAGCAAATCTCACTCTAATTCTTGTTTATGAAACCTTAACCCGCATAATGAGATATAAAATCGTGTAGCGGCTTCCGACAATCAAATCAGAACCGTCTATACGCCGATCTTGAAATATCGATACATTCTTCTAATGCTCTATCGATAACTTAACCTGTTTGAATACATATTTTGAATAAGATGACCGCATTTCGCTCTTCATCTTTAATGGTGAACTGACAACACCATTGCGCTCTCTTACTTGGTTGATTTTTTGTCGGTCTCATTAGGTGCTCACCATTAATAAAAGTCACGATGAATATCTTCCAAGAGCTAGTGACACGGATTTAAGCGCCAACATAATATTTGTAATGTACGGCCTAATAACGTGGGATACCGTTCATAGTAACCTCGCGTATTCTGAGAAGCGTAACGGTCCAGCCGGCACGATATAAAATGCACCAGTTTTGTCATAAAATACGGCACGCTCCGATGTCACTTTATGACCTGTTAACCTAAGATTTTGTCATAATATCTGACCAGTTACATTTGATGCATTTGATTACGTCAAAATACAAGAAAAACTTGAATACTAAGCGGAATAGTTCTTAAAAGATTTATCTTTAACGCAAAATAAAGTTAAAACAATTCTGTAACGAAACTCGCGGACATGATAAACACCATTCGTTTTCAGTCGTGATGCAGTGTTCGGAAGATATTTCTCTCAAAACCATTACTTAGTGCTAAGTCGACACTGGAAATGTCAAAGCTCATATATTTGACGATTTCACGAACTCTCGCGCAAGAAATTCTAAGTGCTATTTATCCATATCAGTATAGAGGATGCCATTCCTAGCATTTGACCTAGACTTCTTTGAACCCACATTTCCGTATTTGTAACGAAGTCATATTTTAATGCCTTCTTTTGTGTTTTATGATATATGTATAAGGAGAAAACTGTATGCTACATAAACAGTCTTAAAAACTTTCAAATGCTTTGAATAAGAAGATTATATATATGTGTAACAATGTCGTTCCTTATAATATCAGCGAATACTTTGTAACAGTAAGTTATTAAGAAGCATAAACATTTAAGACATGATGTTTAGTTTATATCAAGCATAATTTCCCACAGGTCGGCTGTAACGGCGGTATCATGGCATCCACAATCTGGATTATTGGCGTCGGTAGATCGAGGAAAGCGGGCTGTCATTTGGGGAGACTTGTGACACGCCTGGGACCACGTCCCGCTCCCGTCGACTTGTCAGGTAAATCTTAAAATTTGATGAACATAATATCTTGTAATTTTAATCGAAATAAAGCTTAAATTTTACAAATTATTATAATTTATAATGTAATACATTCTCAAAAGTAACTTAATTTCTATTTCACCTTAAAATCGGCCGCAAAAAAGTGTCAAAATTGACTTAAAAATAATTCAATTAATTAATATAAACTTCCGGTTACTTAGTAAATCTTCCGTTACTTACCAAGTAACTGACACGTATAACTGAAACTACTGGCCATAGAAAGTTGAAATTTTGCGTGTAGGTTGGTAATGGAGTGAGCACTGATAGAGGCTTACCCGAAATTCCTACAGTAAGGGAAAATTCGGATTTCACGCTTTACAGTCGAAACTACATAAAGTAGAAATGTAAATGGAATGTCAATCGCAGTAGTCAAAGTTGCGAGCAACAAATAGGAACATATAAACCTTTGTTTTATGGCCGCGTCTTTGTAAGCACGGTTGGTTGTGAATTCGATTCTCGCTCAGAGAATTTCTTTAATTTTTATTTAAATTAAATTAAATTTTTAGATTACTTTCATTACTACGGTTTGGTAAGAAGACAAAAGTTCGATTTCCGCCACTCGACACGCAACGTCTTAATTTCGGGCGAAAGGTGAAATACGAATGTGCCTTGTTACCTAGGTTCTCTCTGACTACCTTTCTAAGCGGTTAAAAACTTGAAGATAATTTAATCACATCCGTACATACATGCTTAAAAGGATTGATTTTAAAATATAGTATTAACAGTATTTGTACAGCGAATGTACCGTTAACCTGTAAGATTTGTGTATCAATAGGAAATGAAATGTTCCTCGGTTAATTATGAAACTACTCTTAAACATAATTAACGGAACAGAATTATTTTATTTTTAATTAGTTTCATAAAGACATCTGTCTTTATGGAACTAATTCACTTTATTAACAAGATTTTTTTGGCATGAAATCATTTATTTGTGAAAGCAACACGAAAGTGTGTTGCATTTTTTTGTATCTATAAAAAATAAAGACATGATAAAAACTTTTCTCATTAGTCGCCGAATTATTTAGGCTACTTTAAACAACAAGATTATTAATAACTAAAGTTGTATTTTTTGCTCCGAAACGGTTTACACTTTCTTTATATAGATTATAAGTGCACGAGATTCCGTGATTGTTTTATTTATGTTTATTTTTTATTTTATTAAATCGTTAAAGGATAATTGAGATTTTACCAGTAATTGAAATTCATAAGAATTTCGTATTTCATATATTGCTTTGACTACCGCCACTGACTGTAAACGTGATTGTAGTAGGTTCGATTCCCACTCGGTGGTAAATGATTATATTTACATTTTCATTTCTTTGTACTGATGCCTAAGACAAAGTGCGACGTTGAGTTCCGCCAGTCAAGATGCAATGTTTTAATTTCTGATGGATATCGGAGAAGTGAGGTTTTGACGACTACGAGATAAAGCCTAAAGTGGTTATAAATAGCGTAGTTTATAAGCAAAGCTAAAAAAAATCTTTTAGGCTTTATTAAAACCATATACCACCAAATTGCAAACAATGATAATAAATTCATAATAATAATGAAGTAAAAAAACTATTTATACTTAGTCTGAGAAAAATAGCCCGTTACTACTAAAAATAATAATATAATATTTTATTATTTAATTTAAATAAATCCTGAAGGAACTGAACACTTATTTTAACACTTTCGGAAAGATAAACATTTCATACTGAAATGTTGTTCATGTTCTTACATATGTATATAGTACATTGCAATATAATTTCAGAGTAAAGGCAGTAGACATGTTTCTATTAAGTTTACAAAGTCGCTTTTATAAACAACGCCAAAGAGGCGTGTAAAGAAAATTAACTTTTTGATGATCTCGAGCAAGCAAGTTCATATTTTTAATTATTTAATTCATAATCACTACGGATTTATATTTATCGGTCACTAATTCGTAAAATATTATTTTAAAAAGCTTATATTTTTTTACCTACATAGACATAGCGCGGGGTTGAGTTCCACCACCCAAAATGTTGTCTTCAAACGGACAGTGGATAATAGTTCTCTTCGACTACTGCTAAATCTGATATGCGAAAAAAAAAGAAAAAATGTTTGTTAATTAAATTTCCCGCATTGTGCAAGGCAATCAAAGAATGTTAACTCTGTTTTTAACTTGTTACATGTAAATGAAAAATAGAAATGGCACACCCCAACCAATATGCTTGGTCTAACCAGATCGGATGAAAGTATATATTACTGTACTGATAATATCGTATTGTCATTGTAAAGATTACTTGTCATTATAAAAAAAACATATTTTACATTATACTATAAAAAAACAATTTAAAATTTAAACCCTAATATTTTTAATTTGCTACAAGAATTATAAATATAAATGATATTAAATTTATCCCAGTACACATACTGACTTCAATAACATTCAAATGGTCATTTGACCATAAGAAGTGCAATGTAACTCTTCGGCTAAGTCCACTACACGTAGTTCTGAGACGTGGGGGTCGCAGTTCACACTTATGCCGTCTAGACATGTTATTTCTTTACATTTGTAATGTACTTAGTACGTACTATTAAATGTCTCTATATGTGTACATTATAACGGCATTTCTGCTTACAACCTACGAATCTCCAGTAAAAAACTCAGTAATTACTCGACAAATTATAATTATAAAATTATATTTCACAACGGAACTAATACTGTGAAATAAAAAGGAAGTCCTAGATTCGATAATTACAGCAATTAATAATTATCAAACATAAATTAGCACATGTTAGAGGTGAATCAAAAACTACATCGCTTTATTTTATATTGAACGGATGCTACTATTGTGTTAAAAATAATATCGAAGTGAATGGAATAGTTAATAAACATTGAATGCTAGTGACTGACAGGCTTCTACCGCATGGTAATTTGACGGTAATAGCCTATCTGACCTAATCACCTAGGCATACCAATAATTTGACCATTAGCTATACGAAACATTATTGTTAAAAATGACTGTGGAATACGTCGGACAATGCAATGCTGCCGACAAGTGAAAGCGTGACTTTCGACTTTCATTGGGTTTTTGTACAAGTGTATGTATGAGTTCGCGCCGGCTGGTCCATATTGTCTCGCGACATGAATTTACGGAATGACTTTGACTAATGGTCCGTGTATATTTGCTCTTGGCTCTTTTTTGCAATTATTATCCACACATAGTATAATTTACAAATTTATAAAGCAGTGGTGGAGCCTAATAAAAATTATGACCTTTCTCAGCAAGACACTATAACAAAACCCATAACGTTTACGAGGTTCGTGGTACAAATACCGTATGGTGCCTGCTAATCTAGTATTCACTCCGCGAACGTGAGATATTACTTTCAAATTTTTACGACCATTTTTAATAATGTCAGAGCCGTATAAAATATATTTGCTTACTAATATTCCAACGTTGTAACTGACTCTATATTAAACAAGCAAACTAAAGAATACCTAAATGATGACATTAATTTAAAACCTGCGTGTCTAACACTAACTCATTAAATACTTTGTTACTTTGTAAAAATAATTAAAAATGTATATATTAGTGTAATTTTAAATAATTATCAGTATCCATTGTACAATTACCTTTACACCGTAGTAGATCTCGAAAGTTCTATCTATAGATAATAATAGAATAGAGTATTGGGTGACAGAGCGGTAGGTACCGAACTCTGTAAAAATAATACGAGTAGAGACGAGATGGTTCGCCATACCGTCAACTTCGCGCTTGATTAGATTACATACAATCTCCAAGTTACAATTGCATAAAAAAAGCGAAAAATTTAATAGTCTAGATTTTATAGACACGTGATCGGTGCTGTGCTCTATACAGTTTTACACTGACATACTTTGTTCTTGTTCATCATGTTTTATTAGCATATTGTGAATTGCAAATTCCTAAATGGTACTTTAATCCGTCTAAAATTCTTCTAACAAAATGTGGAGGCTAGGTAAGAAAGGCCTGTAAATGAAGAGGCCAAAACAGTTTTAATAATTGCTATTGATAGTTTGAGTTGACTATTAAAAAAGGACTTAATTATTGATGACTTACTCTCACTCGCATAATAAAAGAACTCATCACAGACATATTAATGTTATACAGACTACAAGCGTGTAATTTTTTTGCAGCCTGAAGCTTTTTCCCGCTTAGCAGGATAGTCAGCGAGAACGTAGTATAAAGGTGTTTTTAAACATTTTTAAAGTGTTATTCCACACTTTGGAAAATTGAAATAGACATTTAGAAAACGTATAAAAATTTGAACGCAGCGGAATTCGAACCCGCGCCTCCTGAATACCGTTCAGGCGCTCTCACCACTGAGCCATGCGTTCTACTACACGCTGCGTCGAAATTCGTATACGCTTTATTACAACTTATTTTTGTTGCTAGCATCTCTGTAGAGAGATTTTTACAAATTTCTGCTACCCAAAGATTATTCTACAAACGTTTGGCAAGAGAGAATGTCATTTGTTAAATAATTTTAAAACATTTTTAAAGTGTTATTCCATACTTAGGAAAATTGAAAAAGACATTTAGAAAACATATAAAATGAGAGCGCCTGATTCAGGAGATTCAGGAGGCGCGGGTCCGAATCCCGCTGCCTTAAAATTTTTATACGTTTTCTAAATGTCTTTTTTATAAAGGTGTTACTCCGTCCTCCACTTTCCATAGAAAAATCGAGATATTGCGTGTGAGTGAGAGAACTCAATGCCTCGCTTTGTCGTAAGTCCCAAGAGCGGAGAAATGAAAATAATATACAATCATTCCGCCGAGTGAGAATCGAACCCACAAATCTCACGTTAACATTCAGATGCTTTCCAACTGCGCTACGACAGCCTCCAATTATTAATATTCTAATAGGTTGATATTTGCATCAAAGAATTTTAATTAATTACTGTATGTAATACGATATATTTAATTAATAAAATGATACGGATTTGTATTAGAGCTTTAGAAAGTTCTTATATTAGAATTAACTATAAAACTTGGGATGTATTCAATTACAAAGTGTCGTGTCTTGCGATCTGATAGCAATAGGTATATTATATATTTTTTTACCTTCTTGTTAGAAGCTATTGATAACGGTACTACTATGAGAATGAAGAGGCATTTTATAAGCAATTAGCTTCTGGGAAATGACATCTACTATAAATTGTAATAAGCTTTTTATTTTTCAATTTAAAATATTACATTTTAAGTGTGGCTTTGCAATTTTGGTAAACACATATTTGTCGACATACAAACAGATGTGACATTTTTCTATATATATTTTGCATATCAACATAAAGTTCAGCTTCACAGTTGTTCCTATATAGCCCCTGCTATATTAAGAAGAGAAACTAGTGCCCGCACACTCTCCTCCTGATATTGCTGGTTAAGTGGCGTAACTTAACGCCATGCTTTTTATTAAGCACCAGAATGGAGAAATTAAAATAATATATAATCATTCCCCGATTCTCCCGATTGAGAGTCGAACCTACCCCATCCCGTTTGCGGACAGACGCTACCAAATAGCGCTACATTGTCCTTATATCTAAATTTATTTTCGTTTTAAAGCAACCGGTTAGTAGTTTGACTAGTACCCGTTGCGTAAAATATACATTGCAGTATGTATGTCAATTAATACAAAAGTTAATATATCGAACATGTGGTAGTCTTTATGATATTCTAATCCTCCTTCGTAAATCAATTCGCATAGTTATCATAAAAATATTTTAATTTTTTTTTCTTCCAAGTAATAATATAATGATAATCCAACACAGTAGCAGAAGAATGCAAGCTTTGAATAGTTTCTTAAAAATATATAATATTCTATAATGTATTCTATTTAGGTTATTACAAACAATAAAATAAACGGTGAATGTGCAAATCTCTTGTAAAATTAGTTATCTCACAGATAATCTAAAACAATAAAATACAATACGTAATTAAATAATTTAAGATAACATAAATGAGCGAGTGGATGATCTTAAGTAAAATCTTGGATCATTATCTTTATATTGCTGGTTAATTAAGCCGGGCTACTGTGTACCAAACTGTGATATAATGTTGTCAAAAACAGTCTCCGCTCCTCTCACTGGATACCGTTGTTCTACGTCGGGTGACCAGCGTTTCGGCGTAATGACCTCTACAATCACGACACGAATAGATCCTAATCGTTTCGTAACTGATAAGATGATCGCATTCCGCCGGCTGCTACCACTGTCACCAATCCATCAGATCTATTAACAAATAACACGCCATTAGTTAGTAACTGGACTTCAAGCGAGCCCTAATGAATGCGGTGAATTGCACCTTAATGAAAATGCAGCTATTTGACAGATGAGCAATGACTAGAATACTCTTTGATCTTCACTCTTAAAAGGTTATCGGAAATTATCCTTTTCTCGTTGATATAATCGCTAAGTTGTATTGAACGTTATCGCGAATATTTTAGAAGTAGCCCACTGTGACCCGGTCACGAAGGAAACATATCTAAGCAATATTTCACATAGACAACAAGCACATTAAATTATATTGGAATGAAAGTTTAGAGGCTCATA
The DNA here is from genome assembly GCA_019049465.1 of Dryas iulia moderata. Taxonomy (NCBI): domain Eukaryota; kingdom Metazoa; phylum Arthropoda; class Insecta; order Lepidoptera; family Nymphalidae; genus Dryas; species Dryas iulia. The sequence continues at coordinate 6,328,097 of CM032419.1, read as the reverse complement.
ATACTATGATTTGTTGCCACTGACTCTTATTTTTTTTGCCAAAAATAATATTTTAAGTGGTGAAAGGATGGTTTTTTAGCATGTGAATATTTCCGCGCAAAAGAAATATACTGATATCCCTTTATCTGCTCAAATTACGCTTATGTTCCGTTATTAGATTTTAAATTCAACTTTATTTGCATATTGTATGTTAATTTTAATAATTTAAAAGAACGTGAGCCAAATAAAATTATAAAAAAAATGTTTTACAGTTACTAAATGCTTAATAAAAAATGTTTGCGCAATGTAATCTCAATGTAATGGAGACTCATTATGTCTAATTGGATTTAGATGCCAGAGATGACAAATATGTAAAAAAATAAGATATATCGATACACAAATTTACCCCTTAGGGTGTCATACTTATGCGAAAATATAGATGAGTCGTTTGACAAGATCATAGAAGCTGGTTTGACGATCCTTGGTGGCTAATTAAAATTACTTACGCCACTTCTTATCGCATTAACTCTAGCGTTACATTGCTTTTAATGGAGAAAGACATCGTCGGATATCGACACTTGGGACGACAGTGATATCGCCTTCTAATAGACGTTCAATTTAGTGATACCGTTTTAGTATAATTATATTTTTTGTTTGTTCACAAGGCCGGTAGTCCACACGCAACGAGTTGACCGGAGGCGGGTTAATAACAGTTATTAGCGAATCGCTATGAGAAATCGGTAACAATGAGCACGGAACACACTCATTGCCTGTGTCCCATTCATTTTACTTTTTGCGATGCTATCTCTTGTCTTAAGTATGTGGGTCGCTATGTTTTTCTCTTATTACCTTTAAACACCTGAACGGGACGAATTGCCCTCGAGCGAAATTAGTATATTATCATGATTGAATTATCTTCACGCATTTTGTGGACTATCATTTTACCATTTGTCTGAACTTTTAAAATAAAAGTGCGATGTATCGTATACGAATTATATATATTAAATGTACCGATATAAGAAATTGTTATGATTTACGTATATATCATATACTGGTCCGTTTTAATTATTACTAACGATTTCCGTATATAGACCATTGATATCTCAGCCTTAGTAAATGTTAGTAATCCACTAACGAACGATATAAATCCTTTTACTTGGATTTGATTTGAAATAGTGCAGTGATATACAAATACATGAGAACAGTAAATAACGGTAACCATACATTTAACGTATCAATTTCCGCATGAGTTAATTTGTTCAAATTTACCACACACGTTTTTGTACACGACTAATAGGACGATTTTTATTTATAAAAATATTTTTTATCTGAGTTTCCTATGAAAAACATTGAAATAAAGCTTGCAAGTATTTACGAAAACTCATAATTGAAAAAAAATATAAAAATATATTGTAACGAGTTGTTTTTTTCTGTAAAATGTAGTATTTTGCAAATTAGTTAATTAAAATGTGTGTATTGTTTAAAATTAGTATAGATTTTTTTGTCCACTTTGTACGTTATAAGACAAAGCGCGACGTTCAGTTCCGCCACTCAACCCTATATCTCGATAGTTTTCTTTGACTACCCTGCTGGAAAAAGCAGGAGCAGCCTGATTGCACTATTTACTTTATTTATTATACATAATATATCGATATTGTAAATATAAATTGATATTGACGTTGGTGATGTTATGACCACCTAACTGTCTTTTTATTATAACGGCTTCTTTTCGGCCTACAGGATGTCTGGAAAAAATGACTGATGACTTAGCCATAAGAGGGATTTTGGAAATCTCTTTTTCAGTGTCTGCTATGTGTATATCTTTATTTTAATCTTTATTTTAACAACATTAATTCATTTATTTTTCCGAAAACATAAAAATACCCCTTATTAAGGATTAAGACCTAATGTTAGTCAGGCGTCATTTGGAGATTGTCTATAAATTTAATAAATCAAAGTAGTAGATACTCTACCATTATAAGGTGCGTTTCTTTTTAGGGCTACTTATAATTATGAAATATATATAGAGGCTGTCTAAGCACAGTAGTATGCTATATCTGGTGTAAACGTTATGGTTGTGGGTTCATTTCCCACTTTGGAGAATGATGATATATTATTTTCATTTCTTCGCTCTGGTACCTAAAACAAAGCTCAGCGTTTCTCAATTCTATCCCTTTACACGTAATGTCTTGATTTGGATAGTGGAGGTCGGAGTGTCTTGACACTAGGTTATTTCTTAATAACCTGCTATGCGAGAAAAAGGATGTAAGCTGCAAAAAATGTACTACTTATATAAAAGTCATTACTTTTTACTACTTTGTATTTTCACATTACTTCCACAATCTACAGAGCGAATAAATGACTTAAAAGAACTTCAAATGGGTGCATAGCGGAACCCATCGCCGTATTCTATTAAACCAGTATGTATGATATAGGTAATATATTAACTAACCTGCATTCCAATTTTAATAAATTTTCCATACAAAGGGAATTCCATATAAGTTTAAATAATAACGCGAGTAATATTTTTTATGGCCAATGAAACTAGGAAGTAGTGTAAATCTTATCATACCATTAAGTACATTTTAATATAGTTTAATAAATTGTAATAAATTTTGTAATTTATTTTCAGATTACCAATCAGGTCTATGAGGATCCCGAGGGCGATGGTGCAGAAATGTTTGACTTCTTGCGAGGTATCACCACCGATATTCTACATAGATTTGCATAGTGTCACGCTCAATAACGTGAAGATATACTTTGTTATAATGGATTTTTTTACATTACACTGAAGTGGTTCGTTCGTACACCGACGTCTATTTACGTGATATCGATCGTGGTAATCCAAAATAATATTACTTGTAATATCTTTGATACAATAACGTGATTGTGTTACAATGGAGGTGCTATGTTTATTATACCTTGTTTCTTTTTTATAATACTCGTGCAATGTTGCTTGACTGCGTGTATATATAAAGTAAGTTAGACTTGCATTATAAATTTAATTATTAAATTGTTTGTAATTAAAAATATTTCGATGTCACTCCATTTTAGTAGTTATTAAAAAAACTATTTTTAAAATTATTACGTACATTATAATTTGATTTGGCGTTTTCTAAACAAACTGTAATATTATGTAAGATACGGTAAGTTATTTGCAAATAAAATTGGAAAACTCAGACGTGGGAATTGGGAATTGCAACAATAGCGAGAAGTACTAGGCCAATTTAGATGATCGTGATATGAGCATTACAATGCAGCGTCTTCAAATTCAGAGTACAATGAGCGATAAATTAATAGGCGTCGTATATAACTGTCAACGTGACATGATATTTGTTTTACTCGGGGTGGATCATGAGCCACCTGTATTTGGCGCTCATTAGCACACAATGATAGAATTCTACTTGTTACTGTCTCCTATACGAGTATAAGCCTATAAGGTTACCGTCCACCTTATATTTCCGAGACTAGCCGAACGACTGCATTCAGACCCATGCATACATATGAATGTCGAAAATTCATATTTCAAGTAAATTAAACTAACTATTTTACTGAAATGATAAAGCAGTGAACTGACACCATTTTCTTCTAATTAATTTGATAAACAATAAATTCGGTTCAAGGCACTCAATTAGTTTACTTTTATATATGTTATTCTACATCGATAAATATTTAAAATTGAATTAATAAAATGATTTTGTTTAAATCGATAATTACTCATGTGTCGATGCGCATCATCATCATTTACATTTCTCGACAAGTTTAGAGATGCATATCACAAATGTATACTAATAATAGATAGAGTCCAACAAATGTGAGTTCAATGACTTCTGTTATTCATACCGAGCTAATATGGACTAAAATTTTGTTATTAAACAAGTCGTAGGAAGTACACAACTAATGCGAAACAGTGAGCGCCGCGGGCGACACATCCATAATCCTGTGACGTTGTTTTGACAGACTCGTTCGAATACTTTTTGTTGAAGTTTTTATGACATTTTGAACTAACAGTGCATTGACCTCACTCTATTTATAAAGCACAATTTTCACATGTAATTACGCGCATAACAGGCCGCTTAATTACCCGAAACTGCGACAACGACGGCCGGAATTCACAAAAAACGTCTAATCCGTTGCCGCTGAAATTGCGTCACGTTAATGTTGCGTTCGTCGCGATTTACGCCTTTATCAAAATGGCGCTTCGTCTCTCTACATAATAATATATTTCTTGCCAACATACATGTCATACTATTTAAATAATGTAAAATTGCCAGTGTTCTTTATTAAAGCATATATTTACATAACGGTGTGGGCCACGCTTAAAGTATCGTTAGCTTCGACGAAAACTAGTCATATAAGTTTTGATGTTTTAATGAATTGGTTTTGACATGTTTATTTATTATTTTTCAATGTATGTACATTTAGAAAAGCAAAGGATAAATGAACATGTCAACTCTTTGAATATATGTATTTTCATTTAATATTTCCCTTCTACTAATGTTAAGCATGCGAGGGATATATTGAAGTGACGTTTAAATTATATGAATAACATGAATTTATCGGTGCCCAAACACAGGTAAAACAAGTTATTTATTAAAATTCGACCGTATATCTCAAACACAAACGGCTTAAATATAATTATAATATACCGTTTGCGTTTTATTACATATGAACGCACATTTTAATTAAAATTTAATAAAAGTTAATGATATGAATTCTGTTCGAAGTCGAGGGCGATATTCGTACTACGACCGTAACGGTACTTTGATGGTCGTGTAAAAATAGTCGAAACATGCTTATTGTGACTTATCTTATATTGTAAATTCAGCTACTGTGCTGAAAAAATGTGCCTTTTATTGTATTTATATAATGTACTTATGTATTATATTTTACTAAATTAAAAAAAACTATGTTGCCATTTATTTTTGCCGCGTATATTGATTATTAAGCAGTCAGGAGCTCGTTGTGTCTACGCTAGCTATATGTAATATATATAGTAATATCTTTTAAGATTAACAAGACTGTTGTCGATAACGTAAGTGTGTCAAAGAAGCACAGTTTTAAACATGTTTACATTATAAGTTAGTTTATTTCAAGTGTTTATAAAATATATTTCTCTTATATTTCATCAAAGAAAAAGAAATATGTATATTTTAAATTATAGAAATTGTACTCAAATATTTTCATATTATATTGCATATGAGCGTACATACATGAATGTTTGTGATATCTTTAGTGCAGTCAAAACAGGTTTTAGTTTGAACGCCTTTTCTCTAAATAAAAGTTGTTTGTTTACTACTAATCGCAATTGAATGTCAGCTATAATTGTTTTTAATTAAACAAAGAGCAATTCAACAATAGCACCCATTACTTTTAGAACATACTTCTTGTCGCTTATACCACCTGCGCGTTATAAAAAACATGTAATTTGTTTTTGAAAAAGTTCTGACAAATAAATTACTAAATTCCTTACAAATTATAACTTTACAGTCTTTATAATATTATTCGTATTGTCCAATAAAATACTCTTAAAGTAATAATATACTGCACAAGACGAACTTCAATTGAGTTAAGAATGAAAAACAATTTAACCAGGGATAGCTCGTTCTAACTAAAACCAGGCTTTGCTGCAACATTTCTTTAGATCAACTTATTTAGTATTGATTTTCACTAACGAAAATATTTAAATAAAATATATGGTTTTGGTTTTCGGTTCGGTTAACGGTTTTCATTTTTAATAAGTCAACACTAGTCGGCTATATGTCTTGACATATTTATTGATGAGATATGATTTCAATTTAACCATACTATTTTGTTACATTCTTTAATATAATAAGTAGATATTACTATGTACCTTAAAGACTTCTATTACATTTGCAAGAATAAATAACTTTGAGTATGCAATTTAAAGTTGTAAAATATACAACTGAAAATTTACATTTACAGTTACATGTAATACTTCTGTAATACTTAAGAAAACATTTGTTATTTTCCTAACATAAACGTAACCTTTACGAAAATCTCCTCTCAAAGAAGTATATGTTTTAATATATTATAAATATTGTGATAAATTCATATTTAAAATATTAAATTTAGTCATCTTTTTGTTAATTATAAATCACATCGTATATAAGTTACTTTATGGTGTCTTTTCATTACATCTCTATTTGGAGTACACTAAATATTATATGTATATATAATGCATAATAAATTAAGATTGTAGTTAGTAAGAAAATGTTGGCAACTAGATGTTTAAATGTGTGTACTTTAATATTTTTATACATAAAAATATTAAATGTCGTCTTTAGTACAATAACAAATCGAAAATATTTCAAATACTTATCGTAACAAAATAATTAATAATATTACAAAAGAAAATTGATATGTTGAGATATTTTCGAATATTAAAAATATATATTATATACATAAATATGCCTTTATTCTTAAATATGTATAATTTTGAAATAACGACGAACAATTAGCTCCCGCTATTGTCTAAGCCTAAAGATTATATTTAGCGTCTGTTTTACGACGTTCTTTAAAATATCTATTAATAAGTACATATTGCAAAATACACGTTTTATTATTTCTAGAAAGTTGTTTTTTAACTTCACCTTACCATATTGCATAGCAATTATAAATTCACACGTCCATTACCAGCGAGTACAGTTAAGATTCATCGGAAAGAAAATAACAACCGTCACGGGTTATTTATTCAAATGCTATTTACCTATTGACATAGTAGCCATGTCTCCAAAGACTGGCTTTACAAGCGTGTAGTGTACTGTGCTAGTGGTGGGCGATAATTAATCGATTACTGTAATCGAATAGATATGTGATAATCGACTCATTACTTATTATGCTGTAACTTTCCAATTTTACCTGAATTCCTCGTTTGCTAAAATGATTTTATTAATTATTATAATTGGTAAACGGTATGTCTTGACGTTTATCGATTAATTTCAATAAAACAGTATTTGAATCTTAATGAATTAGCACATATTTCTATTAGTGCAGATATTTACGGAGAACGAAATCTAAAGTAAGTTGTCATCACAATGTATTCCATACTCTTATTCATTTTTAGTACCAAAAATAATTTTGCATATTTAATATAAAATAATAATACTATATATTACATACTTATTATAGCTTATTGCCAGATTAGATCATTACAACTCCATAGTAAAAATAAAACTCGAATATTTTTTTTACTTGCATTTACAATCGCCCACCAATTATGTACATAATTTCCGTGACTCTGATAGCAACCTCTTGCCACCAGAAAGTAGTAATCACTTAAAAAAAGTTTGTAACCATTTTTACGTTTATTACTCACTTATTTTAATTTTATTTCTTTTCTATTTACCGTATAAGTGGTATAAGTTGAGATAACTTCTTTAGGGCCAGTCGTGGCGCAGTGGTAAAAAGTGTGACTGTAAAGCGACTGGTTGTGGGTTCGATTCCCACTCGAGGAGTGGAAATATTTAATATTTCCATTTTCATCGCTCTGGTGTCGAGGCAAAGCGTGGCGTTAAGTTCCGCCACTTAACACGCAATGCCGCCGAATTCGGCGGAAAGTGGGGAACGGAGTGTCTTAACACTAGGTTCCCTCTGCCAACCCTGTTGTATGCGGGATACAGCGTGAAGCTAAAAAAACAACTTTAGTTTCTTGATTATTTTGACACATCGTTTATATTTTTCTTTTTTTTAACTTCACGCTGTATCCCGCACACAGCAGGGTAGACAGAGGGAACCTAGTGTTAAGACATTGCGTGTTAAGTGGCGGAACTTAACGCCGCGCTTTGCCTCGATACCAGAGCGAAGAAAATGGAAATATTAAATATTTCCACTCCTCGAGTGGGAATCGAACCCACAGCCAGTCGTTTGCAGTCACACGCTTGTGCCATTTATCTGTTTGTGTATATTTACGTAGATTGTTTATTTTTTTCTTTTAGTTGTTATTTAAAGCATTTTTTTAATATATTCCTCAAGATAATATATATTTTGCATAAAAACATGGTAGTGGTAGGTATAACATAAAGTACTCGGACGGACAAGCGGACAATGACCTCATAAGACGTCTATTGATGAAAGATTGCACGAATCTTACCAATAAGGCTTTAACCTACAACTTTGGTACGATATTGTTACCATTCGTGGACTGGGGCATAATGATCTGTGAAACAACTGGACTATTATATATTTGTTTCAACGCCCAACGTTGATCTGATGTAAGTATATTTCTTTTATTTGTGTTTGTTGTACGTACTTCTATACAAGTATTTTAAATAAAAATATTTATAAAATACGTATATAAACAAGAGGCATCTGACTGCAAAACTCGACTAGTTGTGGGTTCGATTCCCACTCGTTAAATAATTATATTTAATTTTTTTATTTGCGGTTATCCTCTATTACAAAATGTGGCATTGCGTTCCGTTACTCGAGTTCGGGCGGAAACTAGAGAACGGAGTATCTTGATATTAGATTCTCCCTAACTAATACAATGCGGAAAAAAACATGAAACAGACAAAATCTATAAATAAAACATTTAATGAAAACAATCATATTTTGTTCTACTTTTATTTTTCATACATACGTATGAACAAAATCGTTGGTTTCCGATAGTAGTAGTTCATTAAGTTTTCTTGTTGGCTTAATTATACCGTCGAGTTTATAGCTTACATTATTGTTCCATTACAGAACAACGGCATCTTTTGGTATTAAGAGCTTTCGAAAATTACAATCAGTTATCTTGATTTAACACTTAACACACGTAAATGTATAACGAATAGTAATCATTGAAATATTAAATTATAGAACATTCGTACTTTAATCAGTCTTTCATTATTTTAACATATTTATCTCTATTTTTTGGTTATTTCAGCTTATTTCAAGGCTCAATGCATATTGAGGCGATGTTATATAATGACGATTGGTAATGGTTTCAAATCCCAATCGGTGGAATGTTCCTAATTTAATTATTTTCATTTCTCCGCTCTGGCGAGCAAGACTTTACTACTCAATACGCAATTTCTCAAGTTCAGGTGAACGTCTTGACTCTAGGTTGTTCCCGATTACATGGGAAAAACGTGAAGCTCTGTATATATTTAATACTTATCTACTAGTCAAATATAATAAATTATAAAATAAAGTGAAATTTTTAATTGCAGGTAACATTTTTTTCGAAATTCTAACGGTACTAATGTATATTCTTGAATTATGACAAAAGGCATGACAACATTGTGTCAGGATAAAAATAAAGGAGGCGCAACAAATACACGTCGACTTATTTTTCTGATATCCAAGCTCGGTCCATGCATATTTAAATAATGAAAAATCTGAATCATCGCAAAGTAACCACAAACAAACTGCAAACTGTTAATAATTCACTTTTATATATATTTCTAGAAACTTACAGAATTTTTCCAATCATTGACACATGACTCCTCCTTTCTGCCGATTAAGAGATGTTGAACATTCAGCGATGAACTCTATGGGCCAGATTTGAATTAATGAACGGTTTATACAGCAGAATCTAATTTAAAACGTACCAATTCCATCAAGACGGCAACATTTAATTTTTAGATTAGTAAAATAATAAGTATTAGAAAAAAAATTAACACCTATGTATAGCTCATCTTTGTAAATAAATTTAACTTGTCTAAGGCAAAAAAATTATAAAAGTGGACTGCCTAAGAACATATCTTATAAGCCTTAGTTTTAATTACCGAAATTGTTAATAAGAAAAAAATGTTATTTATAAAAGAACAATATTTTAAAAAGGTACATACCATATGTCGGTAACGTAGAAAAAAACATAAAAAAAAGTAATTTTAACTATATGTAGGCTTCAACGTTTTAGAACTCGCTGGAGAAAAATAAGTCTAAAAACATGAGTGAACTCATGATCACCCTACAAGGAGAGCTGCGTCATACAAATCCTAAATGACAGCTGAAGGTAAGCCCAGGTCGACGGTCGCGGCATGTCACCGCCGACTGCGCGTGCGCACCTAATGGGCGCTTATTACTCTACCCAATTAGTCCTACGAGACGAGATTGTCGTACTAAATGTCTAAAACACAGACAGACGACCACCTTGCTAGTTTTTTCTATTATTGCTTAGGAGTAGATTAAATTTTTATACATATTATAATTATTTTTTTTTTATTTTATACTTGTGGCCAGACGTGGCCCAGTGGCACATGCGTGTGACTGTAAACGACTGGTTGTGGGTTCGATTCCCACTCGAGGAGTGGAATTTATATTTCCATTTTCTTGCTGGCTCGCTTTCGCTCTGGTGTCGAGGTAAAGCGCGGCGTTATGTTCCGCCACTTAACACGCAAGCCTCCAAATTCGGCGGAAAGTGGGGAACGGGGTGTCTTAACACTTTCCCTCTGCCTACCCTGCTGTGTGCGAGATACAGCGTGAAGCTAAAAATATAAAAAAAAATTATACTTACATAAGTATTATACAAATGTACAAAATTATTGTTAAAAAAATATGCTTACATGTTTCAAAATGTTTTTCGTACCTACTTTTTAGGACTTGCACACATATGTATATAGGCACAAATCAAGCTAATAGAATTCTATTAGCTTGATTTGTGCCTATATATCTACGATTATAAGAAAAATTTGCTACAATATTTTCCAGCAAATTGAACGACACCATTGCCGTCCGATTTCCTTGAAAACAAGTATAGGAATGCGGTGACAATAATACTATCATAGCATGAATCTATATTCCAGGATCACGAGGAAATACTTAAACGTTTTTTAGTATACAACAATATGTCAGCCAGTCACATTTCAAAATAAAGTCTTACTTAAAATATTTTGAGGATATACCACTTGGTGATTTGTTATCACAACATACATATTGTATAGTATGTCAAATTTCTTTGACATGTATTTGATATATTAAGATTCTAAGAATAAAAACAAACTTTTTAGTATCACCACATACAAATTAAAAATCACTTTAATAAATTACATTACGAATTTTGCTAGCCATTTCACTATCTCTATAATAATTGAAACTACATTTATCTAAATGAACGTCAAATAAGTGCATACAATTTCTATGTTACGCTTTTTACAGCCCATTATCACTATTGTATTAAACACATTTACTAAATGATTATAATTTTTCTGATACCAAATTGCGAGGTGCGATCTGCCTCGTCATCCTTCTTCACTGTTGATTCATCCGAGTTATATTCATTAATTTATTTTAAGACGATAACATCTTGACGGATGTATGTACATTATTACAGGTGGTTTGTTCTATGTTTTCCTCTAATGGACACATCGATATCTGATTTCTCTGGGGGCGGACCGTACGGTCGGAATGGCGACTATCAATAGGCCGAAACCGATATGCAAAACAAAAATAACGCTATTAGCGCGTCGTTGTTAGTTTTTTTGCGTTGACAAAAAACTTCCCGTCCGAACTCATTATGGCCGGCAAATTGGACACGGCATTGTAATTATAACGTGCAATATTTAGGTAGTAATTAAAGGGGTCGAGGCGTGGTTAATCGACAGGTGTAGGAGCACCGCGTTGATGACCTAGTGAAAGCCGCTCCGCAAATACTCAGGCGGACGTCGAGAGGACTCTTGACCGCGACACGGTCAATATAAGTATGAACGGGAACCGCACTGACGCAGACCACAACCTACATCAACCACAATGCAAGCCCGGCGCAAATGGAAAAATACCTGCATAAGTGAACGGAAACAATAGCAATACTACGTGCGAACTTGGTGGCAGATGTAAATCCGTTACTTACCTGGCGATCTGAACTAGTGAGCCAGATATATTTAGTAGAAAGTCACGTTGCACTGGTCGTCTCAGTGTATATTACATCTTTGACCATATAACAACTTAGTACTAAAAGTGATTAAATATTTATATTTAATTAATATACTATATTCAATATTTCAGTTAGATCGAATCGAATAGCATCAGTCTAATAGAAGTTCTATTTTTGTCCATATTAAGGCCTCCTAAAACTTTTTATATTTTTTTTTATAATTTGAACAACAAATATATTTAATTTGCATTTTATTGCCGTTTAAAAATTGGCTCAACTAATATTTTATATACTAATTATATAACCAAAACATCAAATTTACGTCCACAATACTAAGTAGTGACAAAGACTGCTACCATGTGTATAAATGCATGTAGATACAGGGTGTATTTGCTTACGCTGATATACTGCGGGCGACGCAAATTAATAAAACCTTTCCAGACAATTACGAGGGACCTCACATAATTAGAGAGCAGGTTCCCTAGGGACCCATTAAGCCACCGTGGGCAGAGCCTGCGGCAATGTTTTGTAAAATAAAGTGAGCTAGGATGTGAATGCATTGCTCTAGAATGTGAGGACAGCCCGGAGCTGACTCGACCGGCAATTAGTACGCGCGTTTTAACGAAGTTATTAATTGTATTTTTTAGTTACTATCTTCAGGCGGCTTGTCCAATTTGAATGTAGAACAATGAATTCTTCTAAATAACGGCACTTTTATTACAAGGTGCATACATTACATTGGAAACAAATAGAACGAACATAGGTTATTAACCGTAGGATCGTAAAATAAAATTAACTTATACCAATAATTATTTTTAATGGCTGTTCACACGGAGTAGAGGGTCTGACGCTTATCACCATAAGTTGCATAAACTATAAACGTATTTGTTCTGCTCGCTATTCTGTTTGAAGCTTGAAAATTTATAAAAGTAATATACTTTACAGCTAAAACCGTGTTGAGCGGAAAACATAATATTTAACCACTAACTTTTTATGACGACACATAATCATAAATAAGAAAATGTTGCGTTTATAAAGCCGTTTATGTATAATGAGTGACATAGATAAAATTAAAGTCTTTATGATTTAAAACGGTCCTCTATTAATTTTACTCATAAGAATGTCAAGATCATCAAGAATCTAAATATTTTTTATAATATTTTAAGCAAGTAGCTATTTTTGTTGGTTTATATACCGTTACTAATTACTATGCTTACATGAGTTGATAGCAATAATTTAAGAAAAATAAAGAAGTACAGAGTAAAATAAATGAACTTTAATATGCCACTCATGATTTTATGTTCTGTGAACGAGAGTTGAATTTGTAGCAAGTCCGTTATAATGCCTGAATTTTTACAAAAATCTTTAACTGATATTTTGTTATACTTTGATAGCTTTAAATAAAAAAGCTTTTTTTAATCGTTTAAACAATTAACTCACTCAGCAAATAAAGCTTATTTTGGACCCGTGTCCAGTTTTGTATTACTTAAACTTATTTCCGAAGCGGTACAAACAAATGTTAGGTATAACTATGTTAACAAAAATAGCAATGTATCCTGCACTTGAACATATTTCCTATATTCTTATCCCATGATAGCCAATTAGACGTTTTAACACGCTATGAATAAAATATAGGAAATTTCTATATGTCAATAACTAATCTTCGGTGATAAGTAAACTCACACGAGTGAACTCTGTTTATTGCCTCTTATAATAACAACTTACATTTATATGCTAATTTATTTCAATGACTAAAAACGATGTATCCAGAGGATGTTACGAGAAGCAAATTATTTTACAATCATCAATACGACTGTGGCTTTGAATCAGCGCAATTAAATCAATCAACTTTATCGCACAGATTGACGCTTAGCTGTTTTAATTAGTGGAGAAAAAGAGATAAACATGTAAATTTAGAATGAAGTTCACACGAACTTGAGATAGAATCTAAGTGAATAAATAAAATTAAACTGTCTACGACTGCAAGCAAGACGTTGAATTAGAAATATCACTAGTATAATCATGAATTTAAAGTTGGCATTACCGCAATCTTGATCGCATTAAGAGTGTATTGTAAATACTTACGCTTTATATTGATAGACTTAGTACAGCTATAAAACAGGTACTTCCGGTTTTAGATGTATAGGTATACTATATTAAATACTAGATTGATTATAATTAATTGCAATTATAGGTGTAAACCTCTATCGTGCCGCCACTTTAGAGCATATTTATGTTTTAAATACAGTTATTTTTATATTTTCCAAGTTCATTAGATAAATTTTAATGTTTTTAATGCAGTAGGTATTAGGTTTCGTAGAACAGCATGACTAATTTTTTTTTTTTTTTTTTTTTTATGGAATAAAGGAGGCAAACGAGCTGAAGGCCCACCTGGTGTTAAGTGGTTACCTTCGCCAATAGACAGCCACAACATTAAAGTTATGGATGCGTTGCCAGCCTTGGGAATGTAGGACAGAAGGAGGGAGGAAGGATGGGAATGGTGGGAATAGGGAGAGCTGGCTTACATGCCATCGAACCGGAACACATCATAAGATATTTGGCGGTTCGTCTTTGACATGATAGTGGTCGCGAGCCAGTCTGAGAACGAATCTCCTACCACCAAACTACTGGGTTACCCGCCTTTTACGGGACGCTACCCAGCGGCGGAGGGGAATTGTATTCTTAACCCGTCCCCCCACGGGAGAGATAATAATATACTAGAGGTAGAATATGTGTAATTTCTTCAAGCTGTATCTGCTTGTATTGCCAAATGTCCCATATTCTTTAATCCATATATAACAACATATTTAAATAAACGTAACAACTATATGGTTATTTGAAACTGACCTAATACTCTATGACAACATAACTGGATACATAACAATATTAAAAGGTAAAGACACGAGCAAAAATTATGAATTTTATCAACCGACCAACTCAATAGAACTCGGCATGAGATCTCGATTCAAGATTTTACTTATATATTTTATAACGATATCAAAACTATATTTGGCGGGAAGGTTCCATTTGTATATATTTACTTGGTATAAAAACACATATGCATTGCAATAATCGAATAAAATATAGCCGTGAGTCTGAAACAAACTTGACGGATGTTTAGCTTATCAACACAAAACCGCAACTGATTTGAAGTAAATCGACGGATCGTGACCGAGCCGTTTAATCATAAGCATCTAAGCTAATTAGAGTAGGTCGCGATCCTCTGGGACGAGTAATGAAAATTACAACTGAACCTAGTTGAAGGAAAATTACACTTCGCATGGAGTTTCACGATGGTACGAGGATGGAGTTCCAAATGCCACTAAAATCAATTACGGCCTTAAATCTAATGTTGGCCTAACGATGTTAAACATTTCTAAATATGGGCACGGTGCTTTACCTATCGTATTCTGTGTTAAGTAAATAATGGGCAAATAAATTATAAAATTACTTTCCAATTTAGTTTGTACTTATTATATTTATGTTTTTTATTTAAAATAATCTTTATGGTTAGTTGAAAGATACATTTGTATATAGCATTGTATTTAAAAAAGAATATAACCTAAGTTTTTTGTTCTTGTCTTCATTCCATTCATTATAAAATACGTGGAGTCGTTCAATCAGTCGTTATTAACTGAAGTATAAGCCTATTATTATAGTAGTGCTGAGCTGTTGCAAGAATCATACAACTCAATCGCGGACAGGACATCGATCAATTTGATGGCGATGTAATAAGGCGCGAGTGGATGATCATGGAGGAAATATCAGGACTTATCTTAGCGTCTAATCCAAATAGCTGTATGTGAATGCACTGAAGTACGGACTGCAAACAACACACGCAATTAGCTATGCTGTTTTCTTGAATATGAAATTAATTCTGCTCTATTGTAATTTTTCCTCTTATGAAATTAGTGAAAAGATCTTACTGCTAAATTTAAAATTAAGGAATTATATCTTTATTATTAAATTAACAAAAATGTTATACAAAAATATTATCGGTTGATACCTAGTTGCAGCTTTACAGTTCATAACATCATGGCTACCACTAGCCAAGAGAAATGATTAATTTATTATAATTTGCGGAGGTACTACTTGATGGTTATAAATTAATAAATCTATCGACTATCAGCAATTATACTGTTACATTACGAAGCCCTTGTTCTCGACTGCGAAGCTTTGGCGCGGTTGATCAGATTATCTGCACTCAAGAACGCCGCTTTCACATCCAGTTATTCATTACTAGATCATATATAATGAAATAAATGATTAATGAAACGAATAATTAAAATTTTATAGAATAATGTATCGACTAGAATCGAAAAGTGTGCCATAAAATAATAGCTAAATAAGCACACAATATTAATATTTATCTTTAATTTTATTTTCCTACATTTTATCAATATATATATATATAAACAATTTATATTGTGTAAATTTTAATATGTAATTGTAATAAAACTATCAAAGGTAACCGTCAAAATATTAAAAAAATAGAGTAAACGGTTGTATACCATTAATAATAATTAGCTTAGTAACTATTTGCGTGCATGATATCACATAAATCAAATAAGTAGTGAAGCAGTTGCATTTTATATATAAAAGGCTTAGCTTGAAGATGATAATCCAGATACGAATCGACGAAGCTTGCACGCGCCAGGAAATTAAAGTACAGGAATACTCAGTTTATTTAACTCTTTCCTATTTACATAATCCCATTACCCTTTGAAACGTCTGTCAACACCGTAGTAAAATAATAAAACTACACATATTCACAATAATAAGATTTTTATTATAGAGACGTAGATAGTGTTCGTCGTGCGAACACGGCACCTTGTCCCTTTGTTTCTATTACGGTATTACGGTCTATCCAATCTTCGTTATCTACATGTGTACCGTCTGTTCGGTATCACTCCATATGGGTGGTGATCTGTATTATCACATCAGGTAGTTTGTGGTCGCACGGTAACTGGTAAGGGTCCATTAGCATACAAGTAAATATCTTGATCTGCTGCGGTGCGCTGCCTACAGATTGCAAGCTATACTTCCGCACTATACTGAATTCGGTACAAACACCGACTAGCATTGCCAGCGCACGTTTACTTGTTAGCGTGATTCCCAAATGATTACGATCTTACTGCGTACGGAACTCCATTGTAGCTGGAAATGCGCGAGCGCAGTGGCCCTTTCTACGTTCGCATTACCCAAGCCATATTTCACTGCAAGTGACATGCGGACTATTCACAAGTAGGTAATTTGAAGTTCACTAGTTTACCTACATGCAATATTGTTATTTTCAAGTAAATCTTCTTTTGATGTACAACGAGGTGACAAGCGCAACAACTTTCGCCTTTTATATTAATGGAGTATTTTATTTGTATTATCGTAATATAACTAAAGTCTTTTAAGAAAGTTTTATTTGTTTATTCAGTTTCGTGTAACCTTAAAAACCGCATCTTTTCAGTAAATGTTAAATAAAAAAATACAAGAGAGTAACAGTACCTGCTTTAAAATAATAGCAAAATTTTAATAACTCAAGTGGCAGGCGTGTGGTACCTTGCGGCTGTTTTTACATTATCAATCAAATTTAAATTCACAATCAGTAATATTTGTCATTATAAATAACTTTGGAACAGTTCTAAGATATACAGTTACAAGTATAGCACAAAAAACTGAACTGAACTGTTTATATATTCCACTCTATCACTTCATTGTAATATATGTAGATATATTTTTCTTTTTTTTTTTTAGGAAATTCTACACGAGAATTAAATTGCTATTTATTAAAAAAAAAATATGCAACATACGAAACTCATAGCTAGTAGATACGGTAAAACACTTGTTTGATAATACTTTTACAGGTCTCTAGATTCATATTTGAACATGAATTACAGGGTTCGGTTCAGTAGTTAGCTAATCCACATAATTTTTTTCTTGAAATGAATATTAATTTTTAATTATGGTTGTGACTGAAGTGTGTAGAACAAGAAAAAAGTATGTATATGACATTTAAAGAAAACGTATAAAAATTGGATCGTAGCGGGATACGAACCCGCGCCTCCTGAACCGATTACATTTTTATGATTTTTTATACATTTTTAAAAGTTTTCTTTAAATGTATTTTTAATTTTCCTAATTGTGGAATAACATTTTAAAAATGTTTAAAAGTATGTATATTTACAGAAGACGCTATGAGTCCCATTTTAAATAGATAGATAGTACACATAATAAGACACTAATGTTAACATTTATTTTCAGAATTCCACACTTAGCTAAAAGTTATTGCAATCATACAAACACAAGTCAGCAGAGTATGGCAATTCACTATCAAGAAATGTTATTTTTTATCTTGGTACAGTTAATTTTATAAACTTAATTGTTAAACACAAAATTCATTATAATTCAAATTAATTATAAGCATAAACATATGGTACTAATTGTTTTATAACCATGATTGAAGAGTTATCGATTTATATAAATAAAAACTTAAAAAAAATTGAAATAACTATTTGGAATATTTATTTTTATTAACCTGCACAACTCAAACAAACTAAAGAGCTTAGCCATCTTAACGTGGTATCCCTTTAAAGCCGAAACGCTATCCACATTATAATTACTAAACTCGATCAATCTACCTTATTTTAAAAATAAGCTCTAATTTAAGAATAAGGAAGACATGCTTACTTAAATACATACATATATAAATATTGGTATATCAAGTAAGTAATGCACAAGACCAATTGTATTCACTCAACGAAATCAGTCGCACCAATAACATTAGTTGAAACCTATAAAGCTCGTGCTTGAAAACCTATACAATGCGTAGGATGACGGCGCCAGTCTTTGTGGGTTATATAGCCCTTAGCAAGTTACTCCATATAATCTATTGACTTAACTGCTCTTGTCATGTTTAACCGGTAATATATTACACACATTGATCAGCTTCGAACGTTCATTTCTACTACATCATTAGAAACTATAATATTTTATGGCATATCATGTAACTAATCACGAAAGTCTCAATGTTATTATGTGAAGAATGGTATCGTAAATCTGAATATACTGCAAAATTACACAGTATTTAGGAAAAACGATGTCGAAGTTCAAAGAGTTAAAAGGCGTAAGAGTATGAAATTGCATAGAGTGGAAGCGGTGTCAGTTGATAAATAAAGAACATGCTGTAGAAATCGTTAAGAAAGGTCACGGATGTCGCTGGCAATTGGCGGCTGTGCCTCTCTGACCTATTGACTGTCGCATAACTCATGTGGACGACAACAGTGTAATGTTGGATTATTAATATTTAATTGAATGTCACCAGACGCACGTTTGATAGTCACGGAAGCTTTAAATAAATAATTATAATTTACTGTATTATAGATAAGACAGTTTATATTAAAGAAGATTTTTTATTAATGTTTGTATGAAGCATTTAAAGTGATATATTATTTTTTATATTGCAATGAGTAAATACGATTCATACATTGTTACTCAACGTGTACTCTAGATTATACAAAATCGGCCTGAGTTAAATAATCTGTAGACAACAGTAACTAACCCCAACCTGCATGAAGGCTCTTAATATAAGCGGTGGTTAGAAAATTGATAAACAAGGGATATATTATGAACATCCAGACACAGAACTGATTATACTTATTGCTATCCACAGAAATATTTATAGAAAATAAGAATCAAATCTACTAACTACAAGTAGACTACCAGGCACAGCTTTGTTTACTAGTCATTACAGGCATTTTTATTTATTTCAAGTAATTTTCAGCCTATTAGAAGCTCCTGATGGTTGTGAGCTGGCAAAATACTCACTAAAACCTCATTGTGCTCTCTCGAAGAACTCGACCGCCTGGAAACATAGCAACAGAATCAAGAGTCCGTAATATCGTTACGATTCTACTTAAATGCACAATATTTTTTTTACTTTGGAAATCACTTTACTTTTAAACATTTTTAAAATGTTATTTGATTATTATTCTTTTAATTTAACGCTGTATCCCGCACACAGCAGGGTACACAGAGGGAACCTAGTGTTAAGACACTCCGTTCTCCAATTTCCGCCGAATGCGGAGGCTTACGTATTAAGTGGTGGAACTTAACGCCGCGTTTTACCTCGACACCAGAGCAAAGAAAATGGAAATATAATTTCCACTCCTCGAGTGGGAACCGAACGCACAACCAGTCGTTTACAGTCACACGCTTGTGCCACTGTTATTCCACACTTAGGAGGAAACTGAAAAAGACATTTAAAGAAAACGTATAAAATTTTTTTTTGGTGTGGAACACTTTAAAAATGTTTAAAAGTATTTAATAAATAGCATTCTTTCTTGCCAACGATTGTTCGTAGAATAATCTTTGGGTAGCAGAAATTTGTAAAAATCTCTCTACAGAGATGCTGTATAAGAATTTCGACGCAGCTGGTAGTAGAATGTATGGCTCAGTGGTGAGAGCGCCTGGACTGTAATCAGGAAGCGCGGGTTCGAATCCCGCTGCGTTCAAATTTTTATAATTTTCTTTAATGTCTTTTTCAATCACTTTACTATCACTTGAGGTCTCTAAGGTGGATCAGACTCAATGAGGCTTAGCTATAAAAGTTATGCTTTGCTTAATTTATATAGCTCATTTAGAGGTGCTGTAAAAGGACCAAATTGTTTAGACTTTTTCGAGAGGAGTTATCCTCCTTATCTCTATACACACAACAGGAGCGCCGCCGTCCCCTACTAAAGTACAAATTCCAGTGAAAATCCAAACTCATGAATCTAAATATCTGAAATGGTATTCAGTGTGCTTAAAGTCAAAGTCAAATAATTTTATTCAAAATAAGAAGTTACAAGCTTCATTTTTTGACCGTCAAATAGTTTACCACCGGTTCACTAAATTTAATGCCTCAGACCTGAGAAGAAACGGCGCAAGAAACTCAGCGGGACTTCTTTTTTTTTTTTAAGATTATTATATACAGATTTATTGCAGACAGTGATACTTTTGAAATAGCCTGGAGCGAGCATTTCATTCCCAAGGTGTGTTATCATTTATAAAATCTTGAAGTAGGTAATAACCTTTAACACACAAACGTCTTTTCACAACTTTTTAAATTGTGATATAGAAAAATCTTGGACGTTTTCTGGGAATTCTATGCTATTGTAAAAGCGTATACACTGTCCCATGAATGAATTATTGACTCGAATTGTAATCGAGTCACAGGTGTAATCAGTTTATGCTTATTTCTAGTATTAATATTATGTGTGTCGCCGATTATTGTAAAATCCTTAATATTTTTCTTAACATACATGACATTAGCAAATATGTATTGAGAAGCAACAGTAGATGTATGTGTACGAGTAACAAAAATCTTAAAATACCCTGGTTGGTGTTAAGTTTAAAGTAATATATAGTATAATTAATTATAAACAAAATATTATACTGATAAAAGCAGTAAAGTATAAAGCAATGATGAATATCTATTTTAACTATAATAGAAAACGCCTCTTGGTAATTGTATATAGCCCACCAAGCGTTTATTTTTATTGCAAATATTCTGTCGCTAATTTTAAGCGCACTAAGAAGTGTGATTTTATTGCCCCAAAAAATTTCAATATATATTTAAATAGATCCGTCGCTAAAATAGATTACGAACTCCTGGACCATGGAGTGGTCTGCAACGACATCTAAAAACTATATTATTTACACAAATATGTGTACCTATATATATAAATTGTACCAGTATAAAAATATAACGAGAACAAACTATCAGTGAGTTTATGTAAAGTGTGAATACGAAACTATTTAAAAATAAATTCATAGCTTAATATAATTATCGAATGTTAAAAAGAAAAAATACCTACCTATAAACTAAGGTAGTAAAAGTAATATTCAGTAAAAAAAAATTCGGCACAGACTAAACGCTTCTTCCACAGATTACAATATATTTTGCAATGAAAAATAAAATGAAATAAACATTTAACACTTTAAGGAAACTTTAACTAATATTATGTTAACAAAAATGAGTATAAAAACATAAGAACATATCAGTAATTATTTTTTCTGTTTATTAAAATATATAAAAAGAAATTATCGGCATGTCTACAAAACGTCAAAATTAATTTATAATCAGAAGAATCCCTTCTAATTATAGATTGTAAATAATAATGATTAAATACATTTAAAATTTAATCATAAAAGTGAAAATATTATAATAAAAATAGCATTATCTAAACGTTTCTACGCAATTGGCTCGTAACTTTATACGTCACATACATGTGTGTGACAAAAATGGTGCCCGTTTACCAGCTGGCACTTATTTTCTGATCACATAAAATCAACATACTACTTTTAAGTGTAGTGGTATGGCGTCTGTCTTGGATTTAGTTAAACATTACCAACATTCTATTGAAAAATATCCGAATGATGAACAAAAGGTAAGTTGTGAGTTATGTGCTGAATGATGTTTGCGAATATCCGCTGATATGTAATTTAATAATAAAATTTGCACAAGAAATATCATTAAAAAGGCGTATTTATTTGAAGCCAAACAACAAAATGACACGAAGCTCTTAATAACATACACATAAAGGCCTCAACTAATATTTTATCACAAATACATCTGTAATATATTTCGACAGAATAACAATAAAAATATATAACTATGCTTAAATATTTCACCAGTAAATGAAAACGAAATAAAAGCTATATCGAAAATTTCAGTAATTTAATCATACTATTACGATGTACCATATGTAATAATGAAGAAGAAAGTTATATTTAATTATGTTTGTCTCATCCTCTTTTAATGACAATTTTATCTTCCATTAGACCTTGTACTTTCCAACAGAGCCACTTATTCCATAAACAAAGAAAACGAATCCTTACACTTTACACACTTCAAAACTTTTAGCAAAAAAATATTTTTATTTGAAACAATATATTGAATTTCAGATATTAAAATGTATAGACAAATTATACAACCTGGATGTCACTGTCCAACACTTACAAGAGACAGGAGTAGGTCGAACTGTAAATGCTCTACGGAAAGAAGCAGGAGATGTGGGCCAAGCAGCCAGAGCCCTTGTTTACAAATGGAAAATGATGGTAGCGGCAGAAGAAAGTGATCAAGAAGATCATAATAATGATTGTGAGCATAAAGCATAGTTTTAACTAACAAAGATATATTTAGTGTCATGCATGTTATTCCTATATATGTTATAAGGCCATACAATAAAATATATTTTCTTTAACCTTTTTTTGTTGAGTTTTTATTCCTTTTAATACAAGCATTTTTTCTTAGCCACTGGCCATAATGGACATGACAATGAAAAGAGTTATGACAACTATTCTAGTGAATCTAGGAGTAAACATAATAAACATGAAAAGTCGGACAGAACACACCACTCAGAAGATAGAGCTCACAAACAAACAAATGGAGATTACGGCAATAAAAGAAAGTATGAAAGCAGTGAGGTAAGCTATTACAAATATATTTTTGTATATATTAAAATTATCATCATATATGTTTGTTGTCATTTAAACTATTTATAAAATCTTGAATACTAATAATGTTTCTATTTTTTTATGACCTGATTTTGTAATGACAGGCAAATCCTAGTGTCACTTATAGTAGAGACAACTTCAATAACATAAAGCAGTAAATTTTGTAGGATTATGTGAACTGATCATATATAAACAGACGAAAACAAGTTAATGATGTGATTACAGTAATTACAAAATAATTTTGTTATTTACGACTTAGCAAGTTTTATAATAAAAGGACTAAAAGCATGTTGTTATTTTGCTGAACATTGTACTTGCGATTTATATTAATTGAATGTATTATTTACATATCACACACAAGAATGAGATTATCCTATAAGAGTCAAAACTCATTACATTTTAGTGACTTTAGAGAGGAACTAAATGTTATTATATACTGTCATAATGTAAAAGAAGTCATCATATGAAACATTTTCTTCTAAATTGAAGTCTTTTAAAGTACTACATTAAATTATGTTTCGAAAATAATATTGTACACTAATCACATATTAAAAATACAAATATTATGTAATTATGCTCCTAACACAATATAGTAAGTTCCTTAAATCCTCTTTTAATTATTTTTTGTTTCATATCAGCACCTTTTACGTCAACGTCTCTCCAAAATTAACATATTAAACAAAGATCTTTCATACAAACAAACATCACAATATGTTAATGCTCTCTTCTAAAATTTAGTTGCTTTTTTGACAATATATATCAAACATTGTCATTCTAATATTTGTATAATTTAACTATCGATTATTATAGAAGTAATAGTATCGATTACGTTAAATAATAACAACGACGTCGTGTCGTCATGTTCTGACATTTTTTTTTTACTGTAAAGCGATGGTTGTGGGTTCGATTCCCACACGGGGAATGATTTTTTTTTTTTAATTTCTTCGTTCTGGTACCTAAGACAAAATTAGTTCCATCACTCAACGTGGATGATGTTGATGATCTCGATTTTCGGACGGAGAGTGGAGGACGGATTGACTTGACACCTTAGCCCGTGGGGGGACGGGTTAAGAATATAATTCCCCCCCGCCGCTGGGTAGCGTCCCGTAAAAGGCGGGTAACCCAGTAGCTTGGTGGTAGGAGATGCCATGTAAGCCAGCTCTCCCTATTCCCACCATTCCCATCCTTCTTCACTCCTTTTGTCCTAAATCCCCGAGGCTGGCAACGCATCCATAACTCTTATGTTGTGGATGTCTATGGGCGAAGGTAACCGCTTAACACCAGGTGGGCCTTCTGCTCGTTTGCCTCCTTTATTCCATAAAAAAAAACTTTGACTACCCCGATATGCGCGTAAAAGCGTGAAGCGGAAAATAAAAAAAATAAATAATATCTTGCATTAATTTATTCCTGTTTCTACTATACCTTACAGGAAGAAGAACCAGATACAAAAAAATCTAAATACTCAAGTACAAAAGACAATGGCTACAAGATAAAATCTGAGAATAAAATAAAATCAGAGCCAGTTGAAAGTGAAGACGACAGTCACGACGATAGTTCGCAAAGTGGTAGCGACAGCGAAAACTCACTCACTTCCGAAGAAGAAAGGAAACCTGACATAAAACGAAAACCAGAAAAAGATGTCAAAGTGGAAAGTCACAGATCGTCAAGTCATTTAAGTAGTACTAAGGATAAATATAAGCACGAAAGTAATGCGAAGTTATCGAAAGAAAAGCGAAGTGACTATTCTGAAGAAAGGCAGTCTGACAAGTCCTCTAAAGAAAAATCACATCATTCTCAAACACATAAGAGTTCGAAAGAGAATGAGAGGAGTCACGAAAAGAAAGAAAAAGATCATAGATCAGAGGAAAAAGAAAGAAAGCACAGGGAAGAAGCAACAAGCAAACATTCAGACAAGCATAGCTCTAGTAGCTCTCATAAACATAGATCTAGTGAAAGTTTAGAGAAACAAAAATCTAATAGTAGTTCTGAAAAACATCAATCTAGCAGTAATTCTGATAAACATAAGTCTAGTAGTCATTCAGAAAAACATAAATCTAATGTATCTGATAAACATAAAAGTCAATCAGAAAAGAGTTCAACTCAGTCACATAAAAATTCTACTAGTTCAGAAAAGAGTTCCAGCCATCCAGAAAAGCACAGTTCCAGCAAATTAGACAAAGATAAACACAAACATTCATCAGAAAAGGAAAATAATGAGAAACACAAGTCAAAAGAAACTAATAATAGTAGTGGTAGTAGTAGTAGTAAAGATAAGCATAGTTCGTCAAGTAAAGACAAATCTAAAGACAAAAGTTCCTCTAGAGAAAAAGATTATAATCACAAAAGTGAAAAAAAACATTCGTCAAAGGACAGTGAAACAAAGAGTAGTGATAAAAGGAAATCAGACAGTGATCATGATAAAAGCAGTAAGAAAAGTAAACATAAATCAAGTTCTAGTAGTAAGTCGAAAAATGAGGAACCAAAGAAAAAACGTAGTGAAGATAGTGATGATGGCATTGACTGTGGCTCAGGTTGGTGCATTTGCTTTTTACCTAACTACTTACTAACATTTATACAATATATGTAGTTTGATAATGTAGTGCCACTTATATGATAACTGATCTTGAGTTTGAAATTTGGACATAAATTTGCATTGAACTGTTAAGTATTATAGTACAGTCTTATAGTTATTTAGTGCACTCAATCACCCTGATTTCAAAATGCAATATATTTTTATTATATATTTATATTTGTATTTAAATGTATGTAAATTAATTAATTCTTCATAATTATAACTTGCAGGTGCCAGTTTTGCAGAGGCTTTAGGTATGATTAGTCCGGCAAAACCGAAAAAGAGACCTTTTTCTAAAGACAACACTATGTCTCCGAACTCTGCAAGTGAAGATGTAAGTAATAGTTTCTTATGTTCCTACATAACTTTGCTTATAAAAAATATTATAATGAGTTCAAAAGTATAAGATATTTATCAAAACTTTAAACTTAACCATGTAATAGAAAAGTAGTTGTGTAACTTAAGTTCTTAGTAATGGCAGAAAAAAATTAAAATTGAATAAAGTATGAAATGGCAAAAAGTTCAGACTATACACATTATGGTATGGTATCCATAGCGTATAAAATAAAAACAATATAGTTAAAAGAAAACGAAGGATCAATTTTCCATCCATATCCATACCAAATCCTCTTTGTAATGCAAGGAAAAGACGCTTTATTATTATTATTATTTTTATTTCTCATATAGTAACATTTATATTCATTTAGTATTTAGGGGCCAGTCGTAACGCAGAGGCACAAAGTGTGCCTGTAAAACGATTGGCTGTGGGTTCGATTCCCACTCCAGAAGAGAAATATTTAATATTTCCATTTTTTTGGCTCTGGTGTCGACGCAAAGCGCGGCGTTAAGTTCCGCCAATTAACACGAATGGCGCCGAATTTTTCAAAAAGTGGGGAATGGAGTGTCTTAGCACTAAGTTCCCTCTGCCTACCCTGCTGTGTACGGGATACAGCGTGAAGCTAAAAAAAAAAAATATCATTCATTATATAAAATGAATATTTTCGTTTTTACAGTTAAGTCCAGCCACATTGCTTGCGCCCACAGCGAAGCTAGCGCCATTACCAGCGTTGGAAATATCAGCCCTACCTGAAATATCACCGAACTACCGGCCGCGACCACCGCCCAAGTTCCTACCACATTTCACTGATGAAGACGCTATAAGTGCTGGAATATCATCTAAAAACCAAAGGTAAAATTAAACTTATTTTCTTTTTACAAGAAAAATGGTATTTTTAGTGAGTAGGTGATATAATTATAACAAAATATTTATTAGTATTTTATTGATGTTTGTATATGTAATTAAGTACTTCATTAAAAATACTTATTTATCCATTTTCTAAAATCAATATAAAAAAATAATGTCAACGTTGGTTGTTAAAATAATATTTATAAAACACTAGCGGCCCGCCCGCTCGCGACTTTGCAGCGTGAAGTACACAACTGTAGCTTTTACGTTATATTGCAACCCTCGGGGGTGTATTTTTGAAAAATACAGTAACCTATGCTTAACCTTGGATTATCAACTTTATTTATGCCAAAATTAATTATAATCGGTAAGGCAGTTTAGATTTTTCACATAAGCTATAATCCTCTAATCATCCCTTTATAGGTTGATTTTGAAAAATTAAGCAACCTATGTTTATTATCCTAAATTTTTAACTGCTTTGATTCTGAATTTCATTTAAATCGGGCCCGTATATAAGGCGTGAAAACGGCGAAGAACAGACTTTCGCATTTATAAGTTTGGATAAAATTTACAAAACCACTTTGCAGAACTAAAGTCTACTCTGGTAACAAAGTATTCGGAAAAATCACTACACTATACGAAATGTGTGTACACGTTCTGCAAGAACATATAGATGGTAAGTAACTAATTTTACTAATACTTTTTTAGCTTCAAGCTGTATCCTACATACAGCAGGTTAGGCCGACGGAATTTAGATTTAAGACACTCCGTTTCATATTTTCCGCCAAATTCTGGATGCATTGCATGTTAAGTGGCGGAACTTAACGCCGCGCGTTTGCCTAGACACCAGGGCGAAGAAAATGGAAATATTAAAAATTTTCACTTCTCAGACCAAGACAAAAAAAATATTTTGTATTATAATGTTTTAAACCATTTCTTAATGTGACCTTATTGATTTTACTAGTAAATAATTAATGTTCTTAAAACAAATCACCCACCTATAAAACAAACTATGAGAAAGGACATCGAACCTACAACTAGTCACACTTCGTGACCCTGCGTCACAACTAGCCTTAATTGCTAGTAATTTATTGTGTAATAATTATTCTATATATAATATATAATAAATAAGTTCTTAATGTTAAAACTAGTTTAAAGCTTAGTCCCGCATAGCGGGATAGTCCAAGAGGAACCTAGTGTCAACATTATCTGTCCTCCATTTTCTCTTCGTAATCGAGACATATCATGCGGAAGAGAACTCACTGCTTCATCTTACCACAGCATATAAATAAAAAGCAAAATAAAAAATTTTGAAAAAACCCACGACGGTTTAATTGTAATTGAAAAAGGATAAAATAACTGTAAATCCCCCGCCTAAAAGAATATATGTAACGAGATGATGGGGACGACTCCGTCGGGGGCTGTCATTACTTTAAGTTTGCACAAATCTTCTCATAGGTTTTCGTGCTGTTAAAACAGGTTCCCAAAAAATTAAAATATTAATATGAATTTACAGTTTTGATAACTGGTATTTTAAAAACTTTAAAACGAAATCTATACTGTTAGCTACTATATTTAAAATAGGGATTGCAACTGGCAGCCCCCGACGAAGTCGTCCCCATCATCTCGTTACATATATTCTTTTAGGCGGGGGATTTACAGTTATTTTATCCTTTTTCAATTACAATTAAACCGTCGTGGGTTTTTTCAAAATTTTTTATTTTGCTTTTTATTTTAAACTTTTTAAAGTGAATAGATACACATTATATATTATTACATAATATCGAAATACTTTATATTAATCTTCATGCAAATCCAAAAGAAATTATAAACCCAATGCTTTCTGGTTATCAAATGCTTATTGCAGCGCCTGGCAGATTGTCACCGTAACATTTCCACGAAACTTAAGTCTAACCAAATCAGTGAAAATCACAAAACCCAGTAGTAGTTTTGATTTTGAACAAACTAATTTATACTGGAGCGCCCCGTGGTAGTTCGTGATATGGCATATAAAAACACGCAGCAATTAAACCAGAACCTATCACAGAAAACTGCATCTAAATAGGTTTCACACAAAAAATAAAAGCAAATGCTTACTGCAGCGCCCCCTGGTGAGGTGTCACCATGACACATATACGAGAACACGCACTAATTAAGCCTGATCCTATCTTTGATAACTGCATCCAAATTGGACTTGTAGTTTTAGCTTTGCATAATTAAATGTTTAATGCAGCACCCCCTGGCGTGTTCATAACGTAAAAAAAATACCTAAAAACTTACACCAAGTAAAGGTAACTCTAATACTAAAAACTCTGCGCAATCGGACTAGTAGTTGTAGCTTTGCGTTAAATATTACAAACAAATGTTTACTGCAGCGCCCCCTGGTGAGTTGTCACTGTAATATAAATTTAAAAACATGCTCTAAGCAAAGCGGAATCTAATACTGAAAACTCTTTTCAATCATACTAGTCGTTTTGGTTTTACACAAAAAAATAGAAGCAGCTACTTACTGCAGCGCCCCCTAGAGAGTTAACACATACATGAAAATATGCACTAAGTAAACATACATGACACATATATGCAAATATGCACTAAGTAAACTTGAATCTATCATTGAAAACTGCATTCAAATCGGACTCGTAGTTTTAGTTTCGCACAAACAAGTGTACTTACTGCAGCGCCCCCTGGTGAGTAGTCACCGTAACGCATATATGAAAAGAAACACCAATTAAACCTGAACCTATCGTTGGAAGTTTCATCTAAATCGGACTAGTAGTTTTTGCTCTGCATAAACAAATGTTTACTGCAGCGCCCCCTGGTGAATTTTCACCGTAACCAAAAAACAAAAATCTTAAAATATGCACAAAGCAAAGCTAAATCTAGTTCTGAAAACTCTATCTAATCGAATTAGTAATTTCGGTTTTAGACAAACAAATACAAGAAAAAATTTGGTTTTACACAAAAAAGTACAAACAAATGCTTACTGCAGCGCCCCCTGATGAGTGGTCACTGTAGCACATATATAAAAGATGCACCAATTAAGCCTGAACCTATCCTTGAAAGTTACATGTAAATCGGACCAGTAGTTTTTCATTTGCATAAACAAATGTTTACTGCTGCGCCCCCTGGTGAGTTTTCCCCGTAACAAAAAAAGAAAAGTCTTAAAATATGCATCAAGCAAAGATGAATCTTTTTATGAAAACTCTTTTCAATCGGAGCAGTAGTTTCGGTTTTAGACAAATAAATACAAAAAAAGTACAAACAAATGCTTACTGCAGCGCCCCCTGGTGGTTTGACACGATAAAACATATCCAAGAACATCCACCAATTAAACCTGAATCTATCACTGAAAATCTATTGAAATCAGACTATTATTTTTTGAGATAATTGAAAACATTCGTTTTCATGTAATATGCTTACTGCAGCGCCCCCTGGTGAGTTAAGGCAATAAGACATATCTAAGAACATACGCCAATTGAACCTTAACCTATCATAGAAAACCGTATCAAAATCGGACTTATAGTTTTGGAAATAATTGACATAGTAATTTGCACAAACACACAAACAAACAAACAAACAAACAAACAAACAACCTCTCACCCCAAACACATATACAGTCGCCGTTCCGTCGCGGGTAAAAATAATTTAAATGAAAACATTTTTCTAAGTGGGAATCGAACCCATAACAAATCAGTTCGCAATAAAACACTGTCTCACTACCCAATGAAATCTCATTTATATGGCGAAAATATAAATAAAGTATACTACAAAATACCAATTTTATGACTAATTAAACTTATTTTTTTTATATTACTTTCAGCACTTGAGTACACAGGCGGGGTTCCTTACGAAATATTAAAACCAGTTGTCGATAGAGCAACTCCGCAACAGTTATTTGTATTGGAGCATTACAATCCTTATTTAATGGAGGACACTGATCATTTATGGCAAAAGTTTTGTGAGAAAAGTTTTAGGAACAAGAAAAGACAAGAAATGGAAACGTGGCGAGAAATGTATATGGTGAGGCTTTTAATAATATTTCCTTATTTATAGTATTATGGCTTCTCTACGCATAGCAGAGAGTAGTCAAAGAGAAACTAATGTCATGACACTCTGTTCTCCATTTTCCGCCTGAAATGGACGTTGTTATGTTGTGATTTGTAGCGGATCTCAATGCCGCAATTTGTCTTAATAATTTATAATCATTTCCCTGAGTGAGAATCGAACCTACAACCATGATGGTGTACAGTCCGTTTACAATCCGGCACTGCTACTGCGCCACAACGGACGATTTATAGTATTATTTTATTTGAAAGTTTATTTAATAATTGATTAATTTTTGATGCTATTGTGGTAATGTTATGGTGTGACTTCACTGAACAGTTGGTTGATTGGTTTTGGGTTTGAATCCTAATAGCCGTACGCTTTTTCGCATGTAGCATAGATGGGCAGAGAGAACTTAGTGTCAAGACACCGTCCGTATGCCACTTTCCGCTCGAATTCGAAACGTTGCGTGATCAACACCGCACTTTGTCGTATCACCACAGCGAAGAAATGAAAATAATTTAATATGTATATTAAAAATAATTAAGCATATTTTATCATGATTATTGCTATTATAATTAAGATGTCAGATGTCAAAAATAATCTATTTATTTATATTTACAGCGCTGTCAAGAAGAACAAGAAATAAAGCTGAAATCGCTCACGGCCAATATTAAAATAGCTCAAGAAGCCAAAAAAGCGCCTATCAAACAAACTAAAATGGCTTACGTTGACTCTGTTGTGAAACCACCCAGAAATGTACTTAAGAAACAAGTAAGTATTTTATTTACTTTTCTAAATGAATTTAATGAAAGCCAATAATGTACAAAGTTCTTAGATAAATAATATGTCAGAAGACAGATATTTATTTTTTAATATGTATTTTCTGCATGTCTTTATAAAATATATCGAGTTAATATATTCGTTAGAGAAAAAGACTACTTAGTTGAAACCCACAGATTTATACGAAGCTAAACCATACAGTCGTCTCATTAATAACATGCGATCGTTACGAGTTCTTGTACTATATAAATTTTATTACAATTTTAAATGTATATATATTGTACGTAAGTACACACTCACTATCCTTTTTATGATATTTTTCGGGCAGACGAATATGAAATTTGGCATGTTAAGGGCAAGTTGAAGTTTATATTAAGAAAAAGTGCGAGAAGCCAATCTTTCATATATTAACGCATAAAAAAAAATGTGAATACTTTTGTATAAAAATACGTACACGTTACTAAGACAAAGCATATTATATGCTTCAAATAGACTACTGATAATGCATAAAAACATTAAAAATTTGTTTCTCAATCCCAGGCACAACATGGAACTGCATTCGCAGCCACGGCCAGTCCAGCGGCTCGAGTAGCTTCCTTGTCAGCAGCTCCCAACGTACTTAAAGGGGGAAGAGCTGCACCAATGCCAGTCACCACTTCTTCGTCATCTTTCAAACCTAAAAAAGCACCACTTATGGCAAAAGCTTTACAATTCATGCGAGGCAGGAAACGATGATAGATCCCCGTAAAGAAAATATATGTAATTATGTATTTTAAAGTGTTATTTGCACTTGGAATGACAAACGTGTTGAAATTCTCTTCAAAAATGTAAAAAATTGCAAGACTTTATGACGCTAAACGACGCAGGTTCAAATCTTGCTATTTTCAAAATTTTACATGGAACTTCATTATGTTTACAATGTATTTGACAAAATCGTAAATCGAAAAAAAATTTACATCTTACTGTAAAATAAATATTTTTTTCTACATTACAATTAGATACGGAATATATTTTTATTATAAGTTTATTATGAATAAAATACAACAATTTTTTAACAAATTGCGCTTCTGTTTGTACTTATCAAATATGCAGCAACTTGTTTTTATTTAGCTTACCTGTTTCGTGTTGAGTTATATGAAATAAAAAACCACTTCAATTGTAACAAATTTACATGTTATGTAAAAGATTTTCTTAAAAACTAGAAAAAGAACATGGCATGCATGAACAACATTTAAAATCGAAATTAAAATTGTATGCTCATTTTTAAGCAGATAATTAGAAGTGGGTCAAAATAACATCTCAAGATTTTTCTACATGGGTTGGTAGATATAACTCAAGGTAATAAAAATGTGTTAAAATAGGATGTGCCTATTATAATTATGTATTTTCCTCCATGTGATAAATAAACATATTACATCACACGAAATAATAACAAGTAAATGTTATTCTAAAGAAACATTGATAAAAATACCATGTTAATTTTAAATAAAAATATGAAAATGATATAGCATAGCAACAAAATATGTAATTTAACAATATTTTTTTCTTTCTAATTCACTTTTTTATTTAATGAACTTTTATGTTGTAATTTATTATGCAATTTAAATATAAATAATACACTTTAGCCTGGTCTCACTATTATAACATATGTAATTCATTTAATGTTATCATTTCATTTATTCCATGAATAGTAAATTATTAATTTTCTTGATAAAAAATTTTTTACACTTATCTCTTATATATCATGCACGTTCTAGTCAGTGCAAATTGTCCTGTTTATATACACCTTAATTTCAAAAGCTTCTTAGTTAATTGAATATTTTTTCACTTAATAGCGAATGAAATTTTAACACAATTTATAATTATTTATATTTCAACAACATAATAATTTATATATTGACAGATACATCTATAATAGAAATTGTTATCTTTTTACAAAAATGAAAATAGCATGTTTTTTGCATATAAACTTTACATGTTCCACTAAAATATATACATATGTATAAAAAATAATTTGATATTGTTAAAAAAGACAAAATAATATCATCACTGCTTAAGTTTTTAATTGGATGTACAATGTTGTAAGAACATTTTTACACTAAGTTAGTTGTAAATATTGAATAGTGCTAGAGAATCCTTAATATTTTTTATTAATAAATGTTTTAGATTGCATTAGTGTTAAGTGTTTGTTCCTGTACTACACCAAAAAGGATCTGTACAGAGTAAAAGTAAAAAAAATTAGAACAAATCATTTTTTTATTATTTAATACATTTTTTTAATTAATTTGAATGAATATATTTTAAAACAACATGACCATTGAATGAAAATTTTAACTAGGTTTATTAACTTAACGTTTAACGAACGAGAGCGCATTATATAGAACGATGGCCGTAAAAGTGTTTTATTTCCAGAGCTAGAAAAGGTGCATAATTAATATCGCTTTATTGGATTTTATGGAAAGTTACAGTAATAATATGAACAGGTGTGTCCATAAAAAAAGATGATGAAATGAAAATTTCTAAAAATAATGGGAGTTGAAATAATAGATGTGTGTATATAATGTATTTATTCGTACACATTTATAAATTTATTTTTTATAGATTAACAATTTATTTAAACAAAATTAATTACATTTTTTTGAGTTGTCAAGTTTGGTACTTCTCCCAACATCCCCTATGTGAATACCATGCTTTTACAAAGTGTTTACCGCCGTCTTCTCGGGGTTTTTCTATTTCACAATTACAATCTATTTTTTGAAACTGTACGGATAACATGAAATTTTCCGTACAACCTGCCTGCTGCCTGTTCTGTTTGTTCGTTCGACTCCCGACGCTGGGGTTGCGCTGGTGTTCTAAAGTCGCCTCTTAATTGTTCTATTAATATTTTTTAAAAAATTCAAATTCATCCGTTGTCTTTCCTGTCGGTAGGTATATTATGTATGAATTGACGCAGTAAATTTTCATTATAACACTGCATAATGGTCTGCAGCATGCATAATGGCAAATATCTGGTTTGTTAATCGATAATATTTCACCATCACGTATTTTTCTATTTATTTGGGTAAATATTTTGCTGTACTCAGTATGTACTCAGTACTCAGCAAAATACAACCCTCTTGTATTACAATGCTAATACTAACGTGTTACGTTTTCTCAAAGCAATTCGATTTTTTATAGTAAATTTTGGTTTCAGTTTTCTAATTCCAAATGTATACGAATAGAATGAGATTCTACTAATATTGCTTGTTGACCAGTAGGTATTCTAGTTTATTTTGTAACGGCATTGTGCCCGTATTGAAATTTACAGAAAGAAAAGCTCATACTTCTTCGTTTTCTACAT
This sequence comes from Dryas iulia moderata, assembly GCA_019049465.1. NCBI lineage: Eukaryota > Metazoa > Arthropoda > Insecta > Lepidoptera > Nymphalidae > Dryas > Dryas iulia. The sequence goes on along the minus strand of CM032419.1, from coordinate 6,292,882 downwards.
TTTTCAAATTATTCCAAATTGATTGCTTTATAAATCTGTTTGCACTTATTTTGCTGTTTGAATCATTTTTAGTTTATTTTATTATATTATCAAGTAATTGATCTGTAAAATACAACTTGAACATGTCAATAGGCTCAACAATATTAGGAGAAATCTGTAACTTTTGGAGATACTGTATATATTATTTTTTGAAAAATCTCATCTCGTTCAGTAACATTTTCCCATTCGCTTGAGTCGTCGGTATCACCATTTGTATTTTCGTTCTAGCTGATTTTATCATCAGTAACACTATCCGTAATAGCATATATAACACATTTTTTTTAGGAAGTAAATCCAATGCTCTAAATCACATTGCATGCGCAAAAAAGGCATAACGTTATGCCGCATGTATGGCGGCATTCTATTTTTTTTCTCTTTTAGCTTCACGCTGTATCCCGCACACTGCAGGATAGGCAGTAGGAACATAGTGTAAAGACACTTCGTTTCCCATTTTCCGCCGAATTCAAGAAGCATTGCGTGTTAAGTGGCGAAACTTAACGCCAGAGCGAAGTAAATGGAAATATTAAATATTTCCACTCGAGTGGGAATCGAGCCCACAACCAGTCGATTTACAGTCACACTTTGTTCCACTGCGCCACGACTGGCCCCAAAAAAAAAATTTCGGGAGTATGGTGACATTCGTTCGCTAAAGGTTAAGTTGCTTTAGTTTGCTACTTCATATGCTAAAATGAAAAAAATGAAACTTTCACTAAACTGTCATCTGTTTTATTCAACTGTTAGTATAATTTCTACACTCTTTAAGAGGGAAAATTTCAAAGAAACATCATTATAATCTATATTATTTTTGTCATATTTAATGTAGTCCTCTAACTATAGCATTTCTATTTTTTTTTTAAGTTTACGACTTTGTCTTTTCAACAAGAAGACATAATGGGATTTTGTGATAAGTGGTCTCAAGTGAAAAAGTGATTTAAAAATATATTTTTATAATCATTAAACTTATAAAATAATGTACATGTCATTTACAATATTTCAAATGATTTATTGAAATAACAATGTATAGTTTAGTAATCATAATTATGCCAATTCAATTTTTAAGTGTAAAATAACTTTATATGTTATCCTAAATACATAATTGTTTAAAATTAATCCTAATTTGTACTTTATGAATTAAAAAATGTCTGTACACTAAAAGTAGAACATTCATAAGTAATAATGAAATATTATATAGTTACCTATAAACATTTTATTTTTAGTACAATACAGTCAAATTCTTTAAGTAATATATTTATTATTTACACATTTATATCATATTACAATGCCATCACTTTATTGTAAATACATTTTGGATTTTACAAGGACTTTTTATTAATACATCCAAATCAATATAGAACCACATCAATATTTCGAAATTTAGATTTTAATTGTTTTTCATAATCTGTATTTATTATTCTTGGACATTGATATAAAGCTAAAAATTTTATTTTTTTATAATATTCAGATATTAAATCAACTATGACAGGAGTTATGTTTTGTATCCTAGAAAGACTTAAGCTCCTTAATGAAATCATTGAAGGACTACCGAGAGTTTTGAGTAGGGTTAGTTCGGAGAAATGTATGTTATTCCATATTTGTATATGATCAATGCTTTTTAAATGTGTAAGAGAAATTAAACCTCTGTCAGTTAAATTTTCACATCTTATAATAGCTAAATCTTTTAACAATGGACATTCTGACATTAATTTTAAAATATTATCATCAATAGAATCACTACCATATATATGTAAAGTTTCCAATATATTCATTTGAGATTTAATCAGCTCCTTTATGAATGTAATATCTAAATTTTTAATCTTTTCAATAAAAATATGACTTAAGTGGTTGCAACACAATAAAGTATCACAATTTGCAGAAGTTAGGCCAAAGTCAGATAAAGCCAAGTATTTTAATTCTTTGTATAGGTTGAACTTAATCAATAAATCAACATTGTTTACCAATAATATAGAATTTTTTAAATTGATTTTTCTCAATTTTGGCCACTGTACAATATCATCTTCAAACTCTTTACTTAATCTACACATAACAAGTTCTATACTAATTAAATTCTTACATTGTTCTATCACAGATTTTATCACAGAGTAACTATATACATATTGAATTTTTATACAGTAAATATTGTCTTTATGTGATGATATGATGCTTAGATTTTTTTTGCTTACTTCAGTTTGACCTGGTTTACCCGAATATACTAAAACGATGCGTCTCCAGATAGCTGGATCAAGGGCCAATTTTCGCCATCGTTTGCAGACATTTTCACAAGATAATATTGTATCCAGAGGTAAATACTTGAATATATGAATTAACAACTCATCCGGTAAAGTATTAATAGTGTCAGCTACTTCGACTTCATCATTAGGGATGGTCATTTTTTAAAAACAAAAGATCTGTAAAGAACATATGCGTTAATAAGTTATTGTATTATAATGAAATATATTAAATAAGGTTTAAATTTTATTTCCTCACCTGTTAAGCATATACTGGATTTAATCAAATGAAATTTTCGAAACCACGCTTTTTGTTTAACAATATGCAAATCATTGTTGTATCTATTTTTATAATAGACAAATAGTAAACATTACTATTTAATAACCACTTGTCTATGGATATGTAAGTAAACTTGAAAAGTCTAACCTTAATTATGTCAATATTAATAATATAGAAAACAGATTTTAGTCTATGCCCCGAATTTTGTGGGCTGTTTATATTTTTATATATTTATATGTATCGTTTTGCCCTTATTTAAATCTTAAATTTTTTATAATTAATTTCGTTACGCACTTGCAAACATGAAAAATAATCTATTATAAATTAAGAAAATTAAGACACACTATTCAAGCTACCTTTTCGTACCTGAACTTGCGCATTAGAAAGAGACGGCACACCCGCATGATCAACGTTCGTGATTATTTGTCGCTGTCTGATCATTAATGTCTATGAACACTTTGTAATCACTTTTGTGGAGTCAGCTAGTCGTTGCCGGGCTCGATTCGCAGTCCGTCGGGGCGGGTCGTCTCTGCAGGTTGTTAATTATAATCGTGATTTTGTGTATTTTGATTTTAAGCGTAGGGCGACCCGATACCTCACCCGACTTAAGTACTTAAATCAGACAAAATGTTACATCTTAAGAATATCGCAAAATCGGTGGTACCGCCTCTCAAAAATACCATCCAGAATGAGGCAGTCAATAATATGCTAAAGCTCACGCCTGCAGCAGTAAACGTTTGTTGCCGTACCTACGCAAGTCATGAAATTCCAGACAGGCTTAAAGATATCCCGACCAGTGCGAATCCTAGATTTTTTGACATGGTGGAGTATTTTTTCCATCGGGCGTGTCAAGTAATTGAAGACAAATTAGTTGAGGACATGAAATCCAGGGTTTCAATTGAAGAGAAAAAGAAGAAGGTGGCCGGTATCCTCAAATTAATGCAGCCATGTGACCACATACTTGAGATCCAGTTTCCATTAAGACGTGATTCCGGCGATTATGAAATGATTTTAGGATATCGGGCACAGCATTCTTCTCACAGAACCCCAACAAAAGGAGGTAGGTACTATGAAAAACATTTGTCGTTACTTACATCACTGCGAATCCAGCCGTCTTACTTATTGTTAATGGGGAAGTTTTTATTTATAGCACAGAAGACACGTGATTTCGCCGACCGTAATGTTACGTAGATAACCAAAATCTGTTTGAGCATAACCTCTTTGGCCCCTTGCAGGTTTATGCAAAGTATGAAAAAAAGTTTGATTTACCGTAGTGCAATTAAATTTAATTAAGATAATATTATAAGCATTTTCGTACCAGTATTAGATTGAAGTAGATAGAAAAAAAACTGTAATTAGGCTGACAAACGTAATAAATTATACTATGCACAAGCTATTTTATGTATATGTATAGAAAATTCTAATCGAGAAGAAATTTCTTATCCCTTATATAAAAGTCATGTTCATGATATAAAACCTTAGCAACTGCGAACTTTTGTCTGTAGCAGTTAATTGTAGACACCTGGTTCAGTTTATCAACAGACCAGTCATAAATACATGTTAAAATAAGTTATGTGCCTTTTTTTATAACAGAAATCATTAGAGCACGTTTTTCGTAGGTAATTAATTCGTTGAATATCAAAAATAGTGCAAAATTAATTAATTTTAACAGTATACTTTTAATAGCATTTTTTAATTTGCTCTTAATTTTTTGCTTAAGTTCGATCAAAGTTTTTTTTATAAAAACGGCGTTCGTGGAAGTAATTAAACTATGCTTTAATTTCTCAAGATTTTACTGGCACGTAATAATATTCATATATAGTATATTATAATAGCACTTTTCATTAAAAACCAAATTATGATATTCTTCCGTATTAATTTTACATACTCACTAATGTTTTGATAATTAGAATAAAATAATAACTACATATAAAAACAACTGAAGCATAGCATATATGAAAATTAAATGGCTAAAATACGCCATGTATTGATTAGGCATTAAGCTTACGTTTTCATTAAAAATAACTATTTTAAGGGTTTATCAGTTTTCATAAATCCATTAACTTCAAAATATATCTGTGCGCCGGAGGTAAAGGACACCATGCCCATTTTTTCAGTAAATTGACTTAACACCATGTCCTGGTTGTAGATTTTTCGATCTATCAATGGTATAGGGCGCTATGTCCTAGTCCCATAAATAACGAAGATAAGGCAGTGAAAAATAAAACCATGTCCGTTTTCATCAGAGGTAAAAGACACGGAAGTGGTTTTATTTACCTCAATAATAATTCTAGGATCAATGCTTTCAACTACTTACTAATGTCAATAGCAATGTGAGAAACTTTCATTAAGCTGGTTCTACAAGTGACGAAGAAACAAGCTCTAATAGTTCAAAAATACGAAAAATTGGGTCTCCTGAACAATTACTAAAATGTGACATAGTGTCTTTTACCTCCGGTGTACAGATATATAAAGTATAATATTCACATAACAAATTATTAAAAAAAATATTGTATATAAAAAGTATCCTATGTAATTTGTAACGTAATATGGAAATCAACTGATGTCTCGCAAATTAAAGTAATTTATGCATGTTTTTTGCTACTTACATAACTTGAGTGAAGCAAAAAACACTCTAGCAAGCAAGCTTTTGTTCACGATATTAGTAGAGTAATGAATTTAAAATAATAGGATAATCTATGTTGTCTGTTCGGATATGACAAATTTGCATACATTTTCAGATTAGCTTTTAGGCGAAAACATATTTAAATGTTTGTTGTCATTAGTATCAAAATCAAAAAATCAAAGACACGAAATTTGAGTTCAAAACATTGCTTTTTTTTATTTGCAGTAGAGTCCTGTAGCCAGCCTTCGGTTATACGGTTTCGTGAAATCCAAAGCAAAATAAAATTAAGAATCTTTTAAAAAAGCGTGGAATAGAACACATATATAGTTACATAATTAAATTTTGAAGCTGCTTGAAATTTTTTTTTTTAAATATACTTTTATAAAATCTTTTTCATACATTCGATTATCCGGACGTTTATCCGAACTTCTAAAGACGATAATTAACTCTGCTAATCGTATTCCTATTGAATATATAAATGTATAAATATAAAATAGTTAAATAATTACTGCAACTTATCCTGCTGTATATAATAATGTGTAGCTAGCTATTGGTTCCATACAAATATTAAAACGTGTATGGAAATTTAAACCATGTAAATTTATTCAAATTACTTGAATTGTTTTGTTATGGTTTTAAAAGTTTTAACAATAAACCATACTCGTTTATCCTTTTAAGGAACTTTTGGAAAAAAATATATATAAATTATAAAAGAAGTATGATATAATCAGAGAGAACCCAGTGTCCACTTTTCACCCAAAGTAAAGACATTGCGTGTTGGGGAAACTTACGCTGCGGTATAAGTATTTTTTTTCTAAAGATCTCTAAAAAGGATAAACGGATATTGTTTATACAAGCTAGAAAGAACTAACGACATTTCACTCCGTATTTCATAACCCTTTGTTGCCTACCTTACATGGCGTAGAATAATTTTGTACAGCATTGTCTGGTAAAAGTAACATAAAAAAATACTTCAACGTTTGAAGTATGTAATCTCATGACATTAAAAATTAACATAGATACCAATATCTTTTTTAATTTTACATATAATTATAAAACTATCATAATGTTAGAACTATGATAACGTATTTACAAAAATATTCATTTAAAAAATTAACAAGTTAAGTTGTCGAAAACACTATTTTAAATACAAAATAATCTTAATCACTTATTATTTACTGTAATATTGATTGTAAAAGTAGTTTCTAAAAATTCTCCTCTTTATTTATTACTGAAACTGATACTTAAAACTTTTTCTATAAAATTTTATTAAACAAATTATATAAAATTGTAACAAGGCTCACTTAAACATTTTAAAGATTAATTTATGCAATAAGCGAAACAATTGCTTACATCCGCGGTCGTATTTTATAACTGCTAACGAGAAAAGCAATTTTACTGACACGAGAATATGTCTGGAGTCGTAAAACACATTATAATAGAAGTCACATGATATGTGTAAAATAATATTTTCGATTTAAAAAATTGTATATACAAATTCAGTTTATTTCATTTATTTTAAAAGTTGCAAATATAAAAATTTTACATACAATATTACTATATCTCAATAGGTGTATATTTTATTTTATATAAAAATAGCAAAGGTGTTGATTGGCTTATATAGTGTAAGTAGATAAAACCTACGTAGTGTTTACAGTAGGCCGGTGGTAACAGGAGGCGCGGCTGTGACGCAGACGGGGGCGTCAGAACGTTATGCAACACGCGCTAAATCCAATTGTTACCTTATATAATATACTCAAAACTAACATAGTATATTTGCCAAGAATTTGCAAAGGTACAAAATTATTATGAAAATAGACCTTTTTTCACCATGTCACGTTTCAATACAACTGTGTATGACATCACCGATCAGTTGCTATGTTTAGATTTAGATGATATGAAGCACTTAGGACACACCTTATCAAAAAAAGAGAAATATTTTTATCAATCAACTTTATCAATCAAGTGAAACGAAATTGAGAATGATTGGTTTGATAAACTTGTATAAACATCTGAATTGATAAGAACGTCATCGACTATTTAAATAATAAATATGTTTTGAATTAAAGAAAGTGCGTTGTTAAATAAATGTGTATTCTCTATTCTTCTAGTCTATTCGACCAATGGCTACATATTAAGACAATAATGAGAGATTCGTTGAAGTTTCTTAAGCATTTATTATAACGTAATCATAATCATAGCTAAATGTTACTTAAAAGGAGCTTTTTATTTACAAATTGTAACTTTGATTTCATGACTTTGGTGCGTGTTCACTGCCAAAACATAAAACTGCAATTTATATAATTTTTCTAGGAAAATATTTCCCCATATATGACTTGAAACTAAACTTCGGTTATTAAAAAAAATCGAGCAATAAAAAGAAAATGATTTGCAAATGGTTAAAGACGCAAAGTAATGTGCAAAAAGTTACTGCCATTATTTTATAAATTAGAACACTTGTATATTCTTGTACAAGGACAACTCCGTTTCGTAAATATTTACAATGAACATTGTGCAGACACTGTACTCATAAATTATTATGCTAAGAATTAAACAATAAATATTATTTTATGAACTAATCATCCTTTAACCTTCTTTCTTGCCCGTAGAAGAAACTGTTATAAAAATAGAACAATCTGTATTATGAAATAAGTCATTTGAATTATACTTGTTTTTATTGATTGGTTATTAAAAATGTATTTATTGAAATATGTTCTGTACGTCCTCGTATTACGGTCACGCCGAATATCACATTCGTAATAGTGATGAATTATTGAAAGATTGTCCTTTCTGATCAAAATTAATTTAGATTGATTATAGATAGATGAATTAGTTTCGTTTGTTAAAAAGAAGCAAACAATATAATATACAATCGTTTCTCGTTGTCTGGAAGATTTACGAGTTTGGCCGTTCTTACAGCACTATGCCAAATTAAGTCATAATTCATTTATTGGCTACTTAAAAAATCTGAACCCATTACTTGTTATATGATTACAAACATATATGTAGTACATAACATACAGTAACAAAATTAAGAAAAGGACGGGCTAGGAAAAAACAAATCACACATAACAACAATATTACAATTTGTACGTAATTCTAATCAATATGTGTTATTTCAACAGGTATTCGATTCTCAACCGACGTGACAAGAGATGAAGTCAAGGCCTTATCAGCTCTAATGACATTCAAGTGTGCGTGCGTAGACGTGCCCTTCGGCGGTGCCAAGGCCGGTATTAAGATCAATCCTAAGGAGTACTCCGAACACGAGCTCGAGAAGATCACACGACGATTCACTTTGGAGTTGGCCAAGAAGGGATTCATTGGTAAGAGATTCGAAACTATTTTTTAACTAATAACTGCCCGTAACTTCGTTTGCGTAGGCTTCGACAACTTTTGCTAAGGCGCAATTTCCATATTCTATCCTATATTTCCATATTTCACTTTACAAAATCATTTAAAAAAGCTTAGGCAGAAATTTTAAAGTTATATAACAAAAAATGTTACATTCAAATCCATCCAGTAGCTTCGAATATGTTTGCATACCAACATTCGGTTTTTTTTACTTTGCCTTATTAGCTAACTTCCTGAGAAAATACATCGTAATCGGTCAAGCAACAAAAATCCAAAAGCTATTGATGAAAATACAAACCTAATTTCATTCCCTCTCTCAACCTTCTAGAGGTTGATTTTTGAATTGCCTATATTTATATTTTATTCTGGGCCTTCAACTATTTATATACCAGTAAATTAGACGTGAAAGCGTGTGACAGGAGCACTTTCGCATTTATAATATTAGGTAGTATGAGAGTTATTTCAAGTTTTTTATTCTGAACTTTTGCGGTGTAGTCATAGGGAACCTAGTGCATATTTTCTATTCTCCGCCTTATTTATTAAATGTTATTTTAGTTTTACCTATAATTACAAGCTCAGACTTAAATAGCTATTCATACAATAAAATATCCTTGAAAATGATCCAATGCTTTAATAAACGTGACTGTTTTGCTAGTTTCTAAAAAAAGCACGTAACTAATTTTAGTATGGTTCGGGGCACTGTTGTAACATTAGTTTAGATTTTATAATAGGAAGATGTCATAAAGATAATGATATTGTTACAAACGTATTTGTATGACGTTCTTAACATAGAATTAAACAATAGTAATTTTACTATCCTCATAAAAGTATAGACGCGTATTTTATTTTGTATTCTTTGTATATTACTTACAGTGCTAACTAGCGACTTGTTCGCGGCTTCTGAGTTCGGAGTTCGGAGTTGGTTTTTGAAAAAAAAAACATAGATAGTCTACCTTCCTAAGAAAATTCATGAAAATCAGTCTTGTGCTGTATATTCTTCATCAGTATATTCCTGCTTTCAACCCTCTAGTCCCCTAGTCTTCAATTATTCTCATTCCGTACTTCATCCCAATCTGGCTGATAGATTAGCCGTAAAAGCATAACAGACAGACAGCCACACAAACAAATTTTCGTATTTATAATATTAGTATGGATTTGCAAAGATAAATAACCTTAAACTAAGATGTGTGAAACATAAATAAACTGTACTACGTAAAATATATTTGTTTATAATATTATACTGTGTCAATTACAATAACACGATCTGAAATTACTATGGACAAAGTAAATATTGTTTGTTTGTATTTCATTTTAAAGTTAAATGGGAATACTGAACATTTTCATTTTATGTGTCGTCACTTGTTATGGTTAATGTTTGTCTTCTTAAAGCTGTAGCTTCATGCTTTATCCCTTATAGCAGAATAGACACAGAGAACCTAGTGTCAAGTCACTTCGTTCTCTGCTTTCTGTCACAATTTGACATTGTCTTATCAGAGCGGGGAAATAAATATTAAATAATATTAAATAAAATTTTAAAAGAATAACGTTTACAGTTAGATATCTCCTAATCCGCAACGTTAGGTTTAATTTATATAATTTAATATCACAATTTAAAACTATTATTGGTAAAAATAAGTATTTATTTATACTTAACATTAAATAAAAACAGAAATACCAACATTACTCAAATCATGTTATTATTATGCGTTTTGTTTACCTAATTCTGAGCTTGATGAAAACGTAACGTCCCTACAGTCAATAACCGCTTGCTGGTAATGACTTTACGTGCAGTAAATTGCCTATCAACCGTCTATTTCTGTTCATCTCCAATCTAATCTAATAATTAACATTCATATACTCTAGATAGGAAATCACAATTTCTAATAACTGCTATCTCGAAATTAATAGATTTATGGATTTAAACGATAGTGTTGATTGATAAAGCAGTTTAATTAATAATTAATTAAAAATTGCAATGAACTAATTGTATTCACGATTTAATTTAAAAAACATCGGTTAGTATGTTTAATTTATGAACGAGAAGTTATTTGCGCACATTCTTATTTAAATAATGGATGCCTGTTGACATTTTGTTTCTAGAATTAATATTATTCATAAGTATATATTATATGTTTTTTTTATTTATCTTCACGCAGTATCCCGCACGCAGCAAGGTAGGCAGAGAGAACTTAGTGTTAAGACGCTCCGTTCCCCACTTTCCACCGAATTCCGCCATTGCGTGTTAAGAGGCAGAACTTAACTCCGCGCTTTACCTCTGATACCAGAGCTAAGGAAAATGGAAATATTAAATATTTCCACTCCTCGAGTGGAAATCGAACCCACAATCAGTTGTTTACTACACATTCGTGCCAGTGGGCCACGACTGGCCCCTATTTATTATGTATCTGGATATTATACTTTGACTTAGTAATTAATTTTGTGATTTTCAATTTTTTCAATTTTTTTAAAGGATAAAAGCAATCTATTAATTAAATATAGATATGTAACAAAATATAAGTGAACGTTAAGTTTCTAAATCCATATTGTAATGACTCATCATTAGACGTCTACTTCGTTATTTTGGCAAACGTATTATTTGTGCGGTTAGTTTGCATTATAATAAATTATACCAGTAATGATGTCTGTCTAATTCATGTCTGAGATGATAATACGTAACTAAGCGAATACAGTATTCTAATATTTTGTTCCTCTAGCTTTAGGATATTTTTTAAGTTACGTAACCCTTATATTTAATTTTTATAAAAAGCCAGCTTCACCCTTTCTCCGCATAGTAGGGTAGTAGTAGTAGTAGTCAGAGAGAAACTATTGCCAAGAGACTCCGTACTCCCTCAAGTCTCATAAGGGCATTAAATATAATACATTAATAATTTAAATGATTTGGAAAATCCATTACGTTTAATAACATGAAAAAACATCCTTATTCCTGCCTATATTATATATAAATAGTTATTACTATATTGCTTATACATTATAGATACTTACTATATTGCTTAGTTTCCAGTTTATCGTTTTCCAAATGTCACATAAATCAATAATACATTTTGTGCAGTCACTCTCCTTGTAAATTGAAAGTAATTTAAAATGCACTTTAATCGTTAATGTCTAGATAAAGTCTAAACAGTTTCACTATTATCGATATTTCATACATGGATCATAATTAACAAAGGAAATATTTTTAACGCTTAAATTAAGTGATTTTCATTTTTTATACAAATATTCGTCCTATTCCCATCCCGTCCAAAATTTCAGCACATTCATTTACTTTATTTTTTAAAATCAAAGAACCTACGTTATTTGACCCTGGTTCCTCGACGATTTTCATTCCGAATTCTATCCAAATCGGACCAGTAGATTTGGCGTAATAGCGTAACAAAGAGACAGACAGACAATTTTTTGCATTTATAGTATTAGTACTTAATTATTATAATGTATAAAATAGAATTCCCATGTAATAATTTTCCACAGGGCCCGGTGTAGACGTGCCTGCCCCAGATATGGGTACTGGTGAACGTGAGATGTCTTGGATCGCTGACACTTACGCCAAGACTATCGGCTTTCAAGACATCAACGCCCATGCTTGCGTCACGGGCAAGCCCATCAATCAGGTAGGCTAAAATAAACATTTGCTATAAATCCATCATAATATACGTTGTTGTGTATATTCGTAGTTCGCATTCACCGAATGGAGAGACAAGGGTGAAGGAAAAGGAAAACTGCTTATAATTGAAAATGTATTTATCGATTTGGAACGGTTAGTTGTAATTCGAATAAACGAATCCGGATGATCTAATGTGTGAAAACTGAATTTTAGACACACATAATTGTTTTTTTTTTTTAAATCAGTTTTCAACAAGAAACTATAATTATATTTGTATTTATTTATTTAAGTACAAATTCTACTCTTCCTACGTTTTTTTTAAATGATAGTACGTCTTTTAAACATTTTTAAAGTGTTATAACACACTTAGGAAAATTGAAAAAGACATTTCAGAAAACGTATAAAAATTGGAACGCAGCGAGATTCGAACCCGCGCCTCCTGAACACCGTCCAGGCGCTTTCACCAGCAATGCATAATTTACACGTTTTCTGAAATGTCTTTTTTAATAATACGTCTTTTAATCAAATTATTTAGGACTACGAATAATCGCAAATCCGAAAAACTTGATCGGATTATCGTATCACTGTTTTTCTAATAAAATAATTTTATACAGGGAGGTATTCACGGACGTGTGTCAGCCACTGGTAGAGGAGTCTTCCACGGTCTGGAAAACTTCATCAATGAAGCTAACTATATGAGCATGGTTGGTAAGTATTGACACAAGCATTTATTATCTTTACGTTTATGGCGGCCATTTGTTTAATTTGTATAATGTACAAGATTGTAATATTCTGGATAAATGAAAATAAAAATTTTCAACATTAAGATTGATTATGATTTGAATACATGACGTCAAACTTGAAACATAACGTCTCACTTTGTCTTATTAGATTTTAAAAAAAAATAAATATCCCCAGAGTGGAAATCGAACTCACAACCACTACGTTTGCAATTACACTTATAAACTTTAAATGTACTTTTATATAAAAAATAGCCAAATTAATAATTTTTCAACTCCCAAGGCACTACACCCGGCTGGGGCGGAAAGACTTTCATAGTGCAAGGTTTCGGTAACGTGGGTCTGCATACTTGCCGCTACCTAGTGCGTGCCGGAGCTACCTGCATAGGTATCATTGAACACGACGGAGCTATTCACAACCCCGATGGTATTGATCCTAAGGTGAGATTTATTTTTTATTTAGCCCTAATAATACAATAACAAATGTTGTAACTGAAAATATTGTGTTCAAGAGAGAAGATAGAGGTAGATTTAAAAGTGCTTGCAAAAGTCTATTTGAATAATGATATTTTGAGTTTGAAAATTGCGAATATGACACAGTTCTATATCAAACAAAAAATGAACTTTACGTTTGAATATAATAGGTACATATTATGTCAAATTCGCCATATTTTGAGTTACAAGAGTGTTACATTATTAGTGCGTTATACTTAATTATATTTTTTATGTTTGATTTTGTTTTGTTTTTTTGAGTCCAAGTTGGTGTCCGTGACTTCGTCCACGTAGTAATGGGGATCTTTACCAAATTTCAAGTTTGTAACAAAAAATTGAATATGAAAATAAACTTGCGAAGGGTTTTTTTAGTCTTTCTTAATCTGGTTCTGTCGCAAAATCAATTTTCAGTAGACGTCTACTTACTATAAACTACCTCCATCCCAAATGTTAAACAGTCATCGATATTTCGTAATGAGTAACTTTTCGTTTTTATAACATTTTCGTAGACCTTGTGGAACTTGCGTACCTTAATATTTCAAACATATGAATAATAATTTTTTAATTCTGTAAATTAAAAATATTTTAATAGATCACATCGCCTCTTTGTGATCTTTTTTTTATATTGGAGAAAGGGGGGCAAACGAGCAGAAGGACTAACTGATGTTAAGCAGTACCTTCGCCCATGGACATCCACAACATTAGAAAGGTTGTGGATGCGTTGCCAACCTTAAGGGGGGTGGAGGAAAGGAGGGAATAAGGATGAGGAGAGTCGGAATAGGGAGGTAGAGCTGTTTACATGCTATCGAACCGGAACACATCATCAGATGTTTAGCGGTTCGTCTTTGACATGATAGTGGTCGCGAGATAGTCGAAGAACGAATCTCCTACCACCTAGCTACTGGGTTATCCTTTACTGGGTAAATGGGGCCTTTTACAGGCAGCTGCCCAGCGACGGAAGGGAATGGTATTCTAACCCGTCCCCCCACGGGAATAAATAAATATAATGTGACCACTCAATAGTTTCCCTCATTATTTGACACTCATTGTAAATCCTCGATAGTGAGTTCTATCTCCCACAAAATGCCGTATTATAACGAAGTATTATAAATTACCTCGCTCTCGCAGAAAATAAAACCCAACACAAAGGTCTCGAATATCAAGTAATAAAAACATTATTTTGATGAAATGTGATATTGTGATCGTAAAGAATCGATATGACTAAATACATCCCTTAAAATACAGAAATTCAGCCAAAAAAAGCTTTTCCAATACTAATTTCTGAGCGTATAATAGAGAAGAGGTATGCCGTACGAAATTAAAGCCGACTATGTGTGATGCAATGAATAATTTCGTCCATATTATGGCAGTACCCTTGAACTTGAATCACGTGGTCGAAATATCATGAGTTTTCGGTGTGATTCGGAAAATTTACAAGTAAATGCCTAAAGCTAAAGGTCAACTACTTATTAATTAATTAAATTAACAAACTTATCTATAGGAAAGTTTAAATATATTGCTAATTATCGCGCTTGCGGCTTTGCCTGCGTAAACTACTGGACTATAATTATATCGTTTTCAATGAAATCACAAATTTTGCTTAAATAAATGAACAGTAATAAAGTAGTTTAACCAAAACACAATAACCAAAGTTGCATATAAATCAATTAGACCGCTTTAGCGACTAGCGTGTATAAACGCACAAAGAGATAAATAAAAAAAAAAAACTCATTGTTTTCCTTCCTATTTACATTAATAAATGCTCCTAATTATATTTTTTCTCGTATATCTTCTATATACAGACAGCGACTACTTATTTTTTTTGTATGTATATATAGACTATTGATTTTTATACATATTTCGTATATATCTAATTAAATCATGATACTTTAGGTGTGTCACGTTTTCGCCGCTATCATAATCTGACATTACGTCACCAACAATCGAATGATCGCGAGATTAAAACAGATTTGCAATAACAAACATGCAGTAAAGCTTATTATTATTCATAAAAAAATATATTTGCCGGCATTATGTTTATCACTTGTTATCAAAACGGAAATATTATTATAACTGTTAGCTTGTTAACAAGTTTTAGTTACGTATAAACTGTTCTGCGATATGTGTAGAGGATGAATATCTATTATAATAAAATTGCATTTAATATAATAGACCATAAGTTAGGGAGGGGAGTTAAAAGAAAATATAAGTATGAAATGATCCATGTAATATAATAAATATTAAATTGAGGCCAGTTGTGGGCACTACTACTTAGGTGGTAGAGAAGCAAGTGTCTTTGCTTTTCTATCGAATTCGAGATATTATATGACTGAATGGCGAAACTCGACGCCATACTTTGTTTTACTAGCGTGGGAATTGGTTAAATTAATTAATAATTATTACTGCCTTTATAGGTTGTTTTATAATTTATGTTATTTTCATTTTTACGTTCTGGACAGTCGTGGCCCAGTGGCACAAGCGTGTGACTGTAAACGACTGGTTGTGGGTTCGATTCCCACTCGAGGAGTGGAAATATTTAATATTTCCATTTTTCTTCGCTCGCTGGTGTCGAGGTAAAGCGCGGCGTTAAGTTCCGCTACTTAACACGCAATGCCTCCGAATTCGGCGGAAAGTGGGGAACGGAGTGTCTAAACACTAGGTTTCCTCTGCCTACCCTGCTGTGTGCGGGATATAGCGAAGCTATTTATTGGTACTGAAGTTTCGTTACTAAAAAAAAAAAAATTAATTGTCTTTTTATCTTGTCTTAGGTGTCAAAATTTAAAAAAGAACAGTTATTTTTAAATGTTTTTTATATTTTTTTCTCCAGTACCAGAACGAACAAATTAAAATAATTAAAAAAAAACATTCTCCCATCTAAAAATCAAACCCACAATCCTCGCGCTTACAGTCATGCTGTTCCACTATGCAACGAGGGCAAACTCTAACTAAATAAATTATAGGTTACTTCGGTTATACGTACTTTTATTTCAGATCTTTACAGTACTTATTACTTTAATGTCTACATTCCATTTATTTTTTGCGCCGGCGACAGGCCTTACGAACGTTTACCTCAGTTTTTGTACTTGATTTAAATCGTAATGGCATATTGAAGTTGAGAATATAACGAGTTTTGTTTTTGTGTATAATAAATATTTATAGATTGACACTATATTGTGCTATTTGTTTGTTAGTCATGAAAGAAAATTTAAAAGGAATAGGGAATTAATAAATTTGTGTTAAATTTATTTAAAAAATTAAACTTAGTCATTATTATTTTAAATATTTAATTTTTAAATGGTGAAAAAGCAAAGTTCAATTTATTAACGTAATAAAAAATAATGATCGGTTAAAAATGCGTATTAGTTATTGAACGATCATATTTTAATGTTATTCACTTGTTTAGATCAATTAATATATTCAAATGCTAATAACTCGACAAATGCTTAATTTGTAATATGAATTGATATTGAGAAAATTCTTTAAAAGAGGCATTCTTTTTCAAAGTAGTTAAAAAACAATCGTTAAGATTGAAAAATAAAGGAATTTTATTTTTATAAAGTTATTAATAACTTGTAGCAATAATTAATTATTAACATTAAACAACTTATAGTAGCATAATATAATATTAGTTTAGTGATAAGTTATGAAAACTGATAGCGGCAATCGTTTCACGTAGACTAGAAACCTATCAATGTAGGTCACCCTAACGAAATAGCCCTGGCAGAGGCTAAACCGACGTCGTAATCTGATTTCGTCTCTAGAGAAACTTTCAGTAGGCATAGATTGCATACTTTGTTATGTATAATATATATTTATGTATAGTTGTTTTGTCTAGTAGTGGCCCAGTGGCACAAGAGTGTGACTGTAAACGACTGGTTGTGGGTTCGATTCCCACTCGAGGAGTGGAAATTATATTTCCATTTTCTTCGCTCTGGTGTCAAGGTAAAGCGCGGCGTTAAGTTCCGCCACTTAACACGCAAGCCTCCGAATTCGGCGGAAAGTGGGGAATGGAGTGTCTTAACACTAGGTTCCCTCTGCCTACCCTGCTGTGGGCGGGATACAGCGTGAAGCTATTTAATAATATATATTTATGTATAGTTGTTTTGTCTTTCCCATTCTACTGTTTGGTAATTTTGTAAAAAGTCACTTTACCTGCGATGGCTACACTATTTTAAATAGAATGCTTGAATTCATTAACGTATTTATATTTATCTTTGGTTAATAAAGTGTGGCGTTTAGTTTCGCTTATGTCAATTATATGTCATGCCTCTAATAAATGACGAAAAGTGGGATATTATCTAGATATAGATTATATCTATCTTGTTAAGGAAGAAATATTGAAAAAAATTAAACGAAACGCTACAATGTTGTCGTCTTAACTGTTAGTTCGTTAAAAATAATTATAATAAAGAAATATGTGAAGAATTAAGTAATTTTTCAGAAAAAGTTTTCAGTATATTTTCTAAAAAATATTTTTCAGCTTTCTACAACAGGGAGAAATTCTCCACTTTCTGCCCAAAATCAAGACATTGCATGTTGAGTGTCGGAACTCAACGCCGCGCTTTACCTCTGGTACTAGAGTGGAGTAATAAAAGAAATTTATGTATGATCATTCCCCCGTATAAGGATTCGAACCCACAACCAATCGCACTTATAATCGAGAGACGCTGTCCAACTGCTTCACTATGGCCTCAATAACGATATTAATGTAAAATTTATGCACTTGTAATTTACACCGGTATCTTTGTTTTATTAAAAACACCGAGTGGCACTACATAAGCCCTTACGCTGTATACTTGAGTTTTATCTTTATCCTTGTCGAGTGTAATTGTATTTGAAATCGATATAAATGAAATTGTTTTAAGTAAACTGAATATCAGATGAACCTTATATTTTTACATTGAAGTATATATTATTTATTTTTTTGGTTTTATTTTACATGGTTATTGTAGTTTTAATTTTCGCAAGTTATTTTTAAAAAAAACATAATAAAAAAATTGAAATCTATTTCTTTTTTTTAACATTAAGTATGTATATATTTTAAAAAATATTTTGATACGTCTTATGAATCGTAGTTATTGTACATATATTGTAAATTTTCAAAATGCAATTTAAAATATATATATATATATTTTTTATTTATAGCTTCACGCTGTATCCCGCACACAGCAGGGTAGGCAGAGGGAACCTAGTGTTAGGACACTCCGTTCCCCACTTTCCGCCGAATTCGGAGGCTTGCGTGTTAAGTGGCGGAACTTAACGCCGCGCTTTACCTCGACACCAGAGCGAAGAAAATGGAAATATAATTTCCACTCCTCGAGTGGGAATCGAACCCACAACCAGTCGCTTACAGTCACACGCTTGTGCCACTGGGCCACGAATGGCCACTAAAAGTTATCATATATAACAAAAAGTTAAATCATATAAATATAATAACAACACAGTATTTTACGTCGTGATTATTTGTTAACTTGATATTGCACTACATCCGGAGAATATTTATCTTTTGTTTTAAAGCAACTGTAATCATATCATAGGAAAATTTGCCGGAACAAATCTGTTTTGTTTTGTTGATAAAATGATTACATATCAGGTGGCCACTTTTTTGAAACACTTGAAATTTTCTTAATAGTAAAAAAAGATATTAGATAACTATTTCCCGATTGTTGAGTACGTTTATTACAATAAATGTAATATTTTCATTTTTTAGTGTAAGAAAAACTTTGTGCAACTTTTTACGAACATCACGTGGAGGTAGGAATATAAAAATCGTATATGGAGAAAAAGTCCAATAAAGTAATGTTTTAGTTGTTCTGTTGCTTAGCAACGCACATTTTACGCGTCAACGGAATTATCTATTATCTATTATTATGAATTACAAATATACATATATTACGCCTATCGACTCGAAATATCTCTGCTGTGACATGAATTGAAGGATTTAGGTGGATGCGTCTCTAGGTCACCTAGTTCTTTCTAAAAAACCGGCGCAACACTATCTATAAAAGAATACTTTTGTTATGAAGTTGGCAACAAAAATAATTCTGATAATAAATATGTAATTACATTATTTGATAGTAATGTAATATAGAAAAGGCATTTAAAATTGGATTGTAATATAATTTAAATTCATTTACTTTGCACAATTTAATTACATCTATATCTGACTGATTGGCTGACGGGCCGACTTATATATCATCGCTCAGCCGAAACTACTGTAGAAACTTGAAATTTGGTACAAGAGTTCTTTTCATGATTTGAGTGAGCACTAAGACAAGAGGCTCTGTTCTGTCGGCTACCCGATCGCTGCCATAATCGGACCTAACAGAACTGCTGGGGACTGAGGGCCGTTTTCTTCGTTGTGCTTCCATGAGGGGGTTTTAGCCATTGAAACGCCACGCTGGCCATTGCGGGTTGGCGAGTCCACTCTTTCTCAGAACATTTCCTTTCCGACGGCTCGTAGTAGCCGCCCTGTTAGACAGGGTTGTCAGGGTAGTTACCGCCGCCTGATACTCGGTGTTGTTGTGTTGCTCATTTAGCACCACCCAGGGAGCACGTGTGGGGTGACAAATCGGTATTTCCCACGGACGCAAGCAACCTACCCCCCCACGGACGTAAGCAACCTACCCCCCCTTCCAGAAATTTGTCCATTTTACAGACAGCTCATTTTTATTTCTAATCATGTCTCTGTATAGAAAAAATTGCTATACAGAGACATGATTAGAAATAAAAATGAGCTGTCTGTAAAATGGACAAATTTCTATTACTAACGACGAAGTCACGGACAATAGTATTGAATAGATATTCTTTAACTACCAACACTAAATTTTAAAACAAGCTGTAATTAAAAACCACATATTACGTTAATATTAATTTTCAATTACTATCTATATCAGGCTCTAGAAGACTACAGGATTGAGAATGGCACTGTAGTAGGCTTCCCCGGCGCGAAGCCCTACGAGGGTGAGAACATGTTGTACGAGAAGTGCGACATTTTAGTCCCCGCCGCCGTAGAGCAGGTCATCCACAAGGAAAATGCACACAAAATCCAGGCTAAGGTATGTCTTTTTGATATGCATTTATGAATATTAAAAAATGAGTCATTTTGTTACGGTTCATATCTCCTTTAAAATTCAAACGAATATTTATTTTTAGTACATAAGTCGAAATAATGAAGTTGTAGAAATAGCGATGTGCCGGTCGATCTCTCCCAAAATACTTCTAACATTTAGGTGGAAAATGGAGGACATTATTACTAAAAAGACTAAAACAACTACGAAATTTAAAAAAATATGACGGCAAAAAAACGTACATATTTGTTATAATTTTTCCACCTAATTACGTGGGATTTTCCATTTAAATACAAGGATTTTCCAACTCATTCGTAGCAACTAAATTTAAAGTTATTTTTAATATCTTATCTCAAAGATAGCTTAATATTTTATTACATAACGCAATATAAATCATAATCTGTCATTGATATATTATTATTTGAGTCTTATCTCATTGAATTAACAGATAGATGTAAACTTTTTTACTTAAATGTTGTTGTATCGTACATTCATTATTTAGAGGTCAAACTCATTTGTATAATCATAGAAAATGTTCCGTAAAGTATATACTTTACTACTCTGTATATATATACAGATTTGTTATTAAATTAATAACTGTAGAATGTTAATTTTGAATGAATAATTGTTGATCTATAAGAACTTTACGACGGCATGCGAGGCCCAGGTACTTTCAGGTGAAGACTCAAAGCAATCTAGAATTTTTAACTAACATTTTACTCCCACAATTGTAATTATTTTTGATCAATCATGTTAACTTTAATTCCTTACTATAGAATATTTATAGAAGCTATAAATGTTGTTTTACAAAAAAATCTTAAATATTTAAATTAATTTGCCATAAAGTGCATAACGGAGTGTCTTAACACTAGGTTCCCTCTGCCTACCCTGCTGTGTACAGGTTACAACATGAAGCTTAAAAAATGCCATAAACAATATGAAAAAATACTACATAAAAATACTTATGTAAGGATGTATGTATGCTTAAAAATATATTCAATGACCTAAAAGGCAACATCATCAAGCAACTCAGACTGACTAGTCGAGGTGGAAAAAATAAGAAGACCCTTAATATATTTAATTCTACTCATTTTTATTATAAATTAAGATCAATTATTATTCTTCAAGTTCTTCTTAGTTATGACCTTGTGTTTAATTATAAATTAGCGATTGTACCAATGATAAAGTGATAAGAGAATTTCATACAACATTATCTTTGTTTATCGATTCAAAATATTAGCATAGCCTCGGACATTTAGATAACTGCAATCACCTTTTCACTTATAATTTCCATTATCTAATAAGTTATTTAGTAAATTATATATGAACTTTGACTTCTGAGTAATAAAAGTGTAAGATTTTGTTTCTTAAGATAAAAAATGGTCTGATTTTGCTGTTTTTCTATTAATAGTAAAAAAATAAGATAAGATTTGTATTATTAAAGTGTATTATCTATTAATAAACAATTTGAACTAGTGTTAGAACTCTCAGAAAGTATCAGGAACTAAAATGAATGATACATTTTTGCAAAAAAACAAGTAGCATGTGATGAGTTATAGAAATATATATTTTTATAATACACTTGTACTTCGTAGATGTTATATTCAAGTCGTATGTAAAAGCGGACATACCTGGCCATTGTCCAACTGACAAAAATCTTATTTTAAATAGGTCACTGACCTAGATTAGTACATGCATCAAAATTATATAAGTAAATTTAACTCTATTTATTACTAAAAGAAATTGGAAAGTAACCTATTTAATATAATTATCGTTTAATTAGTGCTTACACTTATATATGTAAAATATTTGATAATATACAATTATTAGCATATTATCTCCCTTATTCGTTTAGCACTGTAATTAGTATGTACCAATTACGTTTTTATGACGCAGTTAAGATATTACTGACGTTATGTTGTAGTCTCAGATCCCACTCAGTCTGGTTCGATGGAATGCAGCGTTGTGTTGCGCTATTTGTTACGTAATTGTATCTGTAGGTGGTCGTCAATAATGAAATAGGGGGACATTTTGTTAAGATACAGAAAAACATGAAAATCATAGTTGGCATATATTATATAAGCCTATTATAAGATACGTATGTGCGTTTTTTCCCTTAGAAGGCGCTTTTTTAAGACTTTATTCTTTACCTTATGGGAGATATTTTTTGTTAAATAGTGGAACCAATATTGCCTAAATAAAATTTAGTTTAATAATTTCTCCAACTATGTAAGATCCGACTATGCTCCAATAGCTCCACGATTTTTTAACTTAATAAATGTAATTTTACAAGTTACATAGAGAAAATTGAATATAAGAAAAAAAAATTGCGCTAGTTCTTCAAATGTCTGGGCCGTTATGTTTAATATGCCACTACTAACTAGTTATAAATTACTTGACGTTAAAAAAATACATTGCCTATTAAGTAAACCTATTATTAGACTTTAACATTAATAAATTTTCAAAAACACAAAAGTATAACCTATAATAAAAATGAATATTCTATTCTAGATCATCGCCGAAGCCGCCAACGGGCCCACAACCCCAGCAGCGGACAAGATCCTCATCGATCGCAACATCTTAGTCATCCCCGACTTGTACATCAACGCCGGTGGTGTGACCGTTTCCTTCTTCGAGTGGCTGAAGAATCTAAACCACGTGTCTTATGGACGTCTCACGTTCAAATACGAACGTGAATCTAATTATCATCTCTTGGGTAAGTTGGGAATTATAAGTACAATTTATACATAGTTTTTTTTAGCTTCACGCTGTATCCCACTCACTGCAGGGTAGGCAGAGAAAACCTTGTGTTAAGACACTCCGTTCCCCACTTTCCGCCGAATTCGGAGTCATTGCATGTTAAGTGGCGGAACTTAACGCCGCGCTTTACCTCTAATACCAGAGGGTAGAAAATGGAAATATTAAATATTTCCACTCTTCGAGTGGGAATCGAACCCACAACCAGTAGTTTACAGTCACACGTTCGTGCCATTGCGACACGACTGGCCCCTAGTTGCTTTGACGTCTTTGTATTAGTGTATGCTACATAGTTGCGTAGCATATACTAATATAGAGACGTCGGTGAGTCACAAGGTCCTTTCTTTTTTGTAAACATAATATGTATCTTTTTTTGATAGTGACAAATATGGCATTTCTATGGCTATGTCACGCTTACTTTGATCAAGTAACACGTATCAAGTGTATTAAAATGTCAGGTTTTAAAGAGTATGGCAAATATTTTAGGTTTTTATTTCTTATGAAGAAGCCTTATGAGGTCCTTTTAGGTGCGATGCTGTGGGTGAGGGCACACTTCGCCCACGCCTAGCTTTGACACTGGTTATACATATATTAAGCTGCTTTCATTATATTTGAATTATATTTTAAATGTTTAAAATAATATGCAATTGTTTTACATTTTGTTTGTAATAATTGTTCTTGCGTTTACATAAAGTTCCTAATACAAAGTTAATGGAGCTTATCAATAGATAAATTTTCTTTTTTTATCATAAAATTCATATTAATAACTACAGTATTATACTTAAAAAATAGATAAAAAATGCTTAATATATATTTTTCATTTCAGAGTCCGTCCAAGAGTCCTTGGAAAGACGTTTCGGTCGCGTTGGCGGTCGCATCCCAGTCACTGCGTCGGAGTCCTTCCAGAAGAGGATCTCTGGTGCCTCCGAGAAGGATATTGTGCACTCTGGACTTGACTACACTATGGAACGGTCTGCTAGGGTGAGTTAATAACTTTTTTATATAGTGTTAAATTTTATTTTGTACTTTAAATATTATTGTCTTGATATTAATGTTTATATTTTAATTTTGTTTTTAGCTTAAATTTTTATTTGCCTCTTGATAGTGATATAATTCTAAATTTTCCATCCCTCGTACCAAGTGGGTTGACTGTAAATACGATATTTGTGGGTTCGATTCCCATTCGGGGGCTTAGGATTTATTTTTATTTCTCCGATCTGGTACTTAAGACAGTTAACGTCTCGAATGTGCGGCAAGTGGGGAACGGAGTGACTAATAAGTGTGAATCTGTTATATATTTTTTTTATTCTTACTTGTCTTTTGATAAATACTTTAATTATATTTGATCCAATATTTATGCAACATAAATTTATTACAATTTTTTATCCAGGCTATAATGAAGACTGCCATGAAATTCGACCTGGGTCTAGATCTGAGAACCGCTGCGTACGCCAACTCCATCGAGAAGATATTCACCACTTACGCGGACGCCGGACTTGCGTTCTAAGCTATTAATTAATAAGAATTTAAGTATTGTCTGCATTTTAAAGACTCCAATTATAGTCCCCTGCACTTAAGTGTAACTTTTAAGACATTATATTCACAGTATTTTCTTTAATGAAATCATGGCTTTTTTATTTGTACTAAGTGAAGCGTTGTTTATAATATAACCTTAAGGGAACTTTTCAATTTCTAATTGTATCATCTTATATTTTCGAAATAAATTGTTTTACTGTTATATGATTGACTTTTTTATGGATCCTTTTTGGTTGTGGATATTTAATAAAATGAATAATATATAACATTTTATTGCACAAAAAATAACAGTTTACATCCCTTTTACTTTTACTGTAAGCAATCTCTTTCAGGCATCCAATAATGAAAAGATTTGCCACAATAGAGCCCAAATTAATTATACTTAAATATATTTAACTATTATTTAGCAAGCAATAACACTTAAATAAATTAATAAATATACACATAAATACATAGTTTGATATGCACAAGAGCATATATATACAGACACATATTACATACATATTGTAACTAGTGTTTTCAGACAGTGTTTAAATATCCTTTTTTTTTTTTTTATCGTCAGGAAAATCCGTTACGGATACCCGCCCGGGGTGGGGACCCGGACGCGGTTATGTGGGACTCCGGTTCGTTCCTCCGTTTACCCACTAAAAACCTGACGGTGCTCCTATCCCGCCACTAGCCCAGGTCTCGGGCACTGCCCCAATCGTCCGCGGACCTCCGCGGCAGTGTTTAAATATCCCAACTGTCTGAGACGGCTTTATTATCAATGGCAGCGCATTTCATTGTTTTACTGACTTGACAGTAAAATAGTAACGAAAGCAATTCGAGCGGCACAAAGGTATTTCTAGGATTTATTTAAAAATTAGAGACATTACGTGCTTAGTGGCGGAACCCAACGCCGCACTTTGTCACTAAAGCAGAAAAATGAAAATAATTTAAGTATCATTCCCATTCAAAATGCTTTATCTCGATTTCGAGCAGACACCTGGTGTTTCTCCGAGTGGGAATTGAATCCACAACTATCGCGTATATAGTCCTTAGTCACAACGATCCACTATGTCTCACAAGTAGGTACAAGTGAAGTCAAGTGTTCAAAAGTCGATTTCATAATCTCGAATCGAATAAATATTTGCATTTGTTTTTTTTTTAAATTGTTATTTATATACTTAGGAAATTGAAAGAACATTTAGAAAACGTATAAAAGTATGAACGCAGCGGGAATCGAACCTACGCCTCTTGGAAACAGTCCAAGCGCTCTGACCGCAAAGTCATGCGTTCTACTACTAGCTGCGTCGAAATTCTTATACGATTATTATAAATTATATATGATGCATTCATTTTTTTCTAAATGTCTTTAACACCTGATGAGTTAACAACTTTTATTTCACCAGATTATGGTGCCACAGTAACAGATTCTTTAATGGTTTTTTGTAGTGTCCGACCGAAACTGAATTTTCAGCCGAAACCGAAACCGAAACCGAACCTTCGGTTCTGACTTCAGTTTCGGCCGAAACCGAAACCGAAACCGAAACTGCTGATGACGTCATAAAATTTGAATAATATGTAAAAAAAAATACGTTTTTTACGCTTTCAAAATTACACGTGCATTTGAATTATTGTGATTACGTTGATTTTATTATATATACTAGCGGAAATAATTAAAGAATCATAAAAAAAAAACAATTTATTTGAGGTTTTCCAAGTGACAGTGAGAGGTTTCCTCAAAAATAGTCGCATTGAAATAAAAAAACCATTTTAAAGCTTAAAGTCTAGTTTTGAGATCTTAAGATGAAAAATGTCTTCAAACGACGTGTTCCTATCTATCCTGATAAATATTGAAAGAGAAAAAAAAACAAATTTTTCAGTTCATTTTTTTTCTAAAAAGTTAAAACATTTTTTCAACTTGACCACTATATGGATCGGATCACTTGTTAGTCTAGACCTATGCCAGTTCTCTTTACCCAAGGCTCCTAGGGATTTACATAGAGGTTTTTTGAGCCGTTGCGCAGGGACCTGTGGGTTATCAAGGCCCTCGGTCGCCACTTAAGATTGGCATCACTTGTGTTAATAGGTATTTCTTTACAAAAAGGTTTTCACCTTTAACGTGTTCACCTGTGCATTTCTTGCAGAGAAATTTATGTGCTAATTTATTATAAGATTTACATTAGATATATATTCATATTAACTTATTGACTATATACTGCGTAACATTTATATAGAAAACGATTATGTTTAAATAATATTAAGGCAAGCCTCCAATATAGTAACTAGCCTAGGGCTCGCAAAATATCAATCAATCATAGGTATTCGACCCCTGAAAGGAGCCACACTTATGCAAACAGACACATAGTTTCGTTACAGACTAACAGGGATAGTTCATTTAATCTGTCGTCAGCAGTTCATAGTATTCTCATCATTAATTTAAATATATTCAAATTTACTGCATCTTAAAATTAGGTTGATAAGCTATAAAAGCATTCAAAAGTATCTAAGCTACGTGAAAATTCTTGAGTACGTCATGAGTTTCGGCATTGCCGAAGGTTCGGCAGCTTTTTTGCCGAAACCGAAACTACGGCCGAAACTACAATTTTTTGCCGAAACTTGCCGAAACCGAAACCGAAACCGAACCTTCGGTCGGACACTAGTTTTTTGCAATCTACCTGCAGGATTAGCAGTATTCGTACACAGAGGTTTCAAAAGTATATGGGAACAACACCTTTTTTAGTTTAATTCTTCGTCCATATCATTGTCCATCTAAAACAAAAAAATATTTATTAGCCAGATTTTTATGCGAACAGAAAAGGAGGGACACTCTAGTATATATTAAAACTGTATAGAAACCAAAGAATATCAATTTATATAGTCTCTTTTTTCTTTTTCTTTTTTTTTTAGCTTCACGCTGTATCCCGCACACAGCAGGGTAGGCAGAGGGAACCTAGTGTTAAGACACTCCGTTCCCCACTTTCCGCCAAATTCGGAGGCATTGCGTGTTAAGTGGCGGAACTTAACGCCGCGCTTTACCTCGGCACCAGAGCGAAGAAAATGGAAATATTAAATATTTCCACTCCTCGAGTGGGAATCGAACCCACAACCACTCGTTTACAATCACACGCTTGTGCCACTGGACCACGACTGGCCACTGGCGAACAGAAAAGGAGGGACACTCTAGTATATATTAAAACTGTATAGAAACCAAAGAATATCAATTTATGTATTCTCAAGTTATAATAATAATATCGATCTATACCTAGTAATATATTAAAGACGTAAAGTTTTTAACTTTGTTCGTAAGGGGTAATCTTCGGAAATACTGACCGATCATGAAACATTTTTCACGATTAGAAAGATAGATTATTCAGAAGTGCTATAGGCTATATTTTATTATGGTTGAACAGAAAGTTTAGAGAATCCTAAAGAAGCTCGAATAGGAGACAAAAGTTGCAGATAACGCGGCGAAGCCGCGAGCGGGTCGGTGCTGGATAAATGTAATGGAACACTTTAAGATCTGACACCAAAGGCTTTGTTACATTTAACTTGATTTGTTTAAATACAGGTGTTGCAAATATATGCACTCGTTAAAAGAAGAGGGGATGTGGACACATGTATACGTAAATCACAATGGTTATAACTTAAATCTCCTCTCATGTTTTGTCGTAATTTTTGCGATTTGACTATAATACAATATTAAAAACCAGGGTGCTTTCTTTTTTCTTCGGCTTCGACTTAATGTTATAGGGTATATGTAGCTAGGTAGCTGTATTCGTGACTGCTAGACGGTAGTTCGTGTGAAATTTAATAATAATTTGTTGTGAAATTGTAGAAGTTTGGTATATGTATCGTGTTCCCATATGCTTGAGAGAAACCCTTTTTTTTAATACATCCTTCAATATTATTTATTTGTATAGATTATTATGATAAAATAAATTGAGTAAAAGCAAATATTTTTCATGTAAAAATGAAATATGAAAAAAAATGTAACTTATTTTTTATTATTTTACAATTTCCATAATAAAAAAAACAGCAAATCGATAAAAGTGATGCCACATATAAAAATTATATAGCTAAATTACGTGTACTTGTTGTTTGCGCTGTCACTGTCACTTGCGACAAGGTTCGCCGTTCGAGGAATGCATTAAATAGGCGCTTATTATTTTTGATATTATACGTGTTATCTCAATTTGTAAACCAAAATGTACATTTCACCTCTTATTTTCATTGTACTAGTCACTGTTATTAATGGTATTTATAGTAAAAGTGTAGAACTTACGTTTGAGTTACCTGATAACGCCGTAGAATGTTTTTATCACGAGATTGACGACAATGTTTCTGCCTCGTTGGAATACCAGGTATTTTTAAACTGCTGTGTATATATTTGTGTATACATATGAGAACATAACATATTTGAATTTTTAATCCTTTCCATTAACTAACTTTTTTATGTTACCCTTTATAGGTTAATAAAATCATATTTACAATATTAAGATATATTTTTTAATTGTTTTTCGATCATTAAATCAATACTAACTATCATATCATACTTTCACTATTCTTAACAGTAATGACATTTAAACAATTTCAGGTTATAACTGGAGGTCAGTATGATGTTGATGTAAAGATTGAAGCTCCAAATAAACAGATAATATATCAACAACAAAAAATGCAATATGACTCGCATCAGTTTACAAGCCCAGTCAGAGGTAACATTTTATTTGAATTAAAAATTTGAATTTGTAAGGCTCTTTGGATCTGCTCAATAATAAATAAATACATTTTGCAGGGGTGTACAAAATATGTTTCAGCAATGAGTTCAGTACTTTTACTCATAAATTAGTATACATGGAATTGAATGTTGGTCCAGAAGAACCTCTCCCTGGCATTGGTGAACATGCCACAGTTTTGACTCAGGTATTATTTGATATTATTTAATTAATAGAGTAAATAAAAATGTTTAATGTATTTCATTTATTAAAGGAAATATATTTCACTCTTCATGTATTTTTTTTCTAGCTGGAAACTTCTGCAGAAGAAATTCATTCATCTCTTAATAAAATTATTGATCATCAAACTCATCACAGACTTAGAGAGGCTCAAAGTAGAAAGAGGGCAGAAGATCTCAATGAAAGAGTGTTCTGGTGGTCAACGGGAGAAACTTTAGCCATTGTTTGTGTTGCAATTGCACAAGTTATGATTTTAAAGAATTTCTTTAGTGATCGACCTACATTATATAAAATGTAATAGTGAATTAAATAGTGTATTTATTAATATATATTTCTTTGGCTAATTTTGTTTTAATTTTATTATGGAACTTAAAATGAAAAAAAATATATATTTTTGAATGGTTAATTTATTTGAAATAATAAAAATGATGTAAGGTGTTTGTTTCTTTAAAAATTTTAATGATTTGTATAAAAACAGTTGATACACAATAAACACTAAATAAACATTGTTAACATTTAATATTATGATTATTTAACCAGTATTTTACTATGGCCTTACAGATTGTGTTACTCCTAAAATAAAACAAGAAGTGCAAATACACCATTGACTAGTGCACAGGGATATGCTATTAATGGTCTCTGTTCGGAATCTCCCGACATAGTTACAAATAAGCGGCTAGCAGACAAAGCTGACCATATTACTGCCAAAGCAGAAATACTAAGTCCCATAGGACCTTCAAGAGATATAAATATTCCTAAGCCTGCTAATACCACCATAGGTAACATACAGTAACCTAGTACACTTGCAACGCTGAGTAGAGTGAAAATTCCTTCTGTTCGACTCATAAGAGATAATAAAAAATACATTAAAATGACAGACAAAACTGACAAACCATACACATAGCCAAAGTGTGCTTTGTTTCCAGATAAAAATAGACACACAGCTAATGCTAAACAAAATGCAATGGGTCCAGCAATGTCTGTATCTCTCAGTAAAAAGTTAGCATCATCTGCTTTTGATTGACCATGAAATGGATTAAGTACAGCAAGTGTTTTTTCTAATATTCTATCAGGATATATTTCTAGTTCATCTAGCAGTGGCGGCTCATCAAATTCAGATGTTGTTCCAGATTCTGGCTCTCCAGGTATAGGGGCTGGTGTAAATAAGTTTGGATTATAGTATTGATTATTATTAGGCGGTGCAGGTGATGGATTTTCATCAAAATGGTAATTTTGCTGATCTGTAGAGAAGTTCTGAAAGTCTAAAAGTAAAACATCATTAATTAAAAAATTATACTAGTAACATATATTTTACAATTGTAGTGTTGTATTTTTTACATACCTAGCGTTTGTGAGTCTCCAAACGTATTTGAAGTGTTAAAAGAATAGTTTTGGCTATTTGTTTGAGGTTGCCAAGAATAATCATTTGGATTAGCGTAAGACATATTAGTGAAGTTTCTGGAATTTTAATCTGTAAAAATATTAGAATAAAATAGAAAGATGTGTCAATCTACGAACCAAGTTCTAGAATTAAAGTTCTTTAAAGGATAGATTTGTTTTAACGTTATATTTGGCTAAATATTTGTAATGTCCTCTGTGATCTGTCTACTGTCTAACTAATGTCAATCTAAAATCGCTAGTTGTCAAAAGTCAAAAATGCTACGTTTGAGAAATCAACGTCATATGTAAATTGGATTCGAGGTATTTAATACAGTTTTTTATCGTTAAAAATAGAAAATGTTTTCAACATTCCGTTATTTTTATATACGTTCATATACAATGTAGATAATATTTTGCAAATAAGTTTGTATACTACTATTAACCAATACCAATCATTTTTAAAATTTTTTCAAGACTAAAAAAATTTATGTAGTGCGTTATTCTATTAAAAGATAGCAATTTTTTGCACTGCAAAAAATATACATAAATAATAGATGTTTTATGATTCTTTAATTATTAATAGCGAATATACGTAATTAAACTTAATAATTGCATTCGTTCTACATATTACGAATGTGTTTAATCTCAACTTAGAAGGCTTTTATATCCAAATTATTGTCATTTTACCGCCTTGTAAAGAAATCATTGAATATATAATGTCTTTTGTTTTCGGGGTTAAATAGGCTAATGCAATAGTGTAATTGTAAAAAAAGAACTTTCCCTTAACTTTTGTAAGTTACTAAAATAAATAATAAAAAGCAAAATTAAAAATTTTCAAAATGCCACGACGGTTAAATTGTTATTACTACGCTTGAAGTCTGTAATTGAAAATGAATAAAATAACTACCCCCGCGTAATAGAATATATTATGCAACGAGACGACGGGGACGACTCCTCCGTAAGCTGCCATCACTTTAAGCTTCAACAGGTTTAAGGACTTCTCGAAGGTTTGCATATTGTTAAAAAAGGTGGCTATTCGCCAAAATTTCAATGACTATCTTTAGTACTTTGGCAAAAAATGAAGATGTCAACATAAATTCAAAATTTTGATGATTGGTATTCGTTTTAAAACTTTACAAACAAAATTTATATATAATTTAGCTGTGATCGCAACTGGCAGCCTCCGGCTAAGTCGTCCCCGTCGCCTTGTTACATATACTTTATTAGGCGAGTTTTTCCCCAGTTTATGTTATTATTTTTCAACTAGGGTCAGGTTGGGAACAGTGGCTCGGAGTTTTCAGATGTTCAAATGAAGGAAAAAAACTCAAGTACCAAACTGAAATTTGCACACAACAAACTTTGGTTTCTGATCTTTTTCTATGCATTATTATTTTTCAATGATATCAATATTAAAGTGTCTTATTATCTTTTTTTTTTATGGAATAAAGGAGGCAAACGAGCTGAAGGCCCACCTGGTATTAAGTGGTTACTTTCGCCCATAGACATACACAACATTCATGTTGTGGATGCGTTGCCAGCCTTGGGAATGTAGGAAAAAAAGGAGGGAGGAAGGATGGGAATGGTGGGAATAGGGAGAGAGCTGGCTTACATGCCATCGAACCGGAACACATCATAAGATATTTGGCGGTTCGTCTTTGACATGATAGTGGTCGCGAGCCAGTCGGAGAACGAATCTCCTACCACCAAACTACTGGGTTACCCGCCTTTTACGGGACGCTACCCAGCGGCGGGGGGGAATTGTATTCTTAACCCGTCCCCCCACGGGACATAATCATATAGTCAATCAAATAGTCTTATTGTGTTTTTAAAAAAAAGACCGATTCCATGTCGTATGTCTTCTTCGGAACTATTTCCAATTTTCCGACCAAGAGCTGACCAACTATTTTCAATTTAGAGACCAAAATAAACAATGTATAAATAAATTCATTTCAAAATAATTTGCTTGACTATTTCATAACATTTTGGATATTTGTGTCATCTAATGATAGAGGTGGATGGAAATGCAAACGGCGCATTACTTTGACAACTTCAACTGGATAACTAAGTATTATTTCTTAACCAGCGGCCCGCTCGCGGCTTTGCCGCGTGAACTACATAACTGCTTCGTTATATTGCAACCCTCGGGGGTGAGTTTTTGAAAAATAAAGTAGCCTATGTTTAAGCTTAGATTACACGACTCTACAAAAAAAAATCGTTCTTTGTCCTAAAGTTTATACTATTATTTTCCAGTTAGTTATGCACAAAAACGAAAAGAAAATACCTTTTTTCGGTATAAAGTTTGCTTTTGTGATAGTTATAATAATAATACTCATTTTTCAATTTTTTCATAAATTTTAATTGATTTTAATATTTTTAAAAAGACCGCGCGGTGAGAGTGGGGTATTAACGTTTACACTGTGCCGCTAGATGGCACCCGAGTGATAAACAACCATCAGTTGTTATTTACAAGCCTAGAATAACTTAAAATGTCGTCACGAAAGTGCAAATATGATGCTGATGCATTTTGTTTTATATGTGGTCAATTTATTAAAGTTCGAGACGTGAAATATGAACTAAAGACATTTCACGTTCTCTGTAAAGCCTATGGAGCACATTTTGACTGTCCTGTACGGAATCAAGATAAGCCATGGGCTCCACATGTTACCAAAAGTTAGTTGAGGATATGCTTACAAATTTTAAGGCCATGGGCTGCAGGATGTCATTAAAAGTACATACCGTGCATGCTCATTTGGATAAATTTAAAAACAATATGGGAGCCTATTCCGAAGAGCAAGGAGAACGTTTCCATCAGGACATCATGAATTTTGAACAACGCTATCAAGGCCAATACAATGAAAACATGATGGGCGACTATATTTGGGGTTTATTGAGAGAAAGTAGCTATGAACATAAAAGAAAAAGTAAAAGTGTGCACTTTTAAGTTATTTTCCACTTTTCTGTAAGCTAATTTGATAGTAAAACTTAATAAAAATAATAAACACTTTTATTTCAATAGTTTTATTTTCAAACAAAAATTTAAATCCGAGATTTTTAAAAATTTCGTTCAATCAGTCTTCTAAGCACAAAAGCAAAGTTTTTCATGCCATATATTTTTTTCCGTCTTATTACGACCTAAACTACCGAAATTTAATGTTTTGCAATCAAAGTCAAATTTCATGTTGACCCGTGTTATCAACTATATTTATGCCAAAATTCATTACAATCGGTCAAGCGATTTAGATTTTTCATATAAACTTTCATCCCCTATTTCAACCTTTTAGCGGTT
Source organism: Dryas iulia moderata (assembly GCA_019049465.1). Classification (NCBI taxonomy): domain Eukaryota; kingdom Metazoa; phylum Arthropoda; class Insecta; order Lepidoptera; family Nymphalidae; genus Dryas; species Dryas iulia. Next base: position 6,258,541 of record CM032419.1, on the reverse strand, counting down.
GATTTTTGAAAAAATAAATGGCTTATGTTAGACCCAGTAACTTTTACTACTTTCATTCTAAATTTCATCCAAATCGGAACGGTAGATTAGCCGTGAAAGCATGACAGACAAACATACAGACTTTCGCATTTATAATATAAGTATGGATAGAGAGAGAGATAAGCTTCTTTAATCATTTAATGTAATTTCCGAACAAAGTACACTGACTATTGAGCCACTGTGCACGTTGTTGCCAAATTGAATTCAATAGCGTATAAGTCTAATCTAGTTGTTCGAAAGGTCTTCGAAAGGAAATCGAATCTGAGCCATTGTATATTGCATTAACATCACTTTCTATTATAATAATAACAATTAATCAATCTCCAAATATTAAAGAGTAACAACTTGTCTAATTTACCTTTAAAAAAATTTTTTTTCATCACAAAAACAAACAAATGCTTATATACTAAGCCAAAACGGCCTCAGAGATGGTGGATTACTGGTTTGGATGTGTTCAGGTCTTGAATGCTTTCGATGCGTGAAGGAAACAGATATAAATTTCTGTTTAGTATCGGAAAAATAAGCATGAGTCACTGTACCCAACTTGACCCTACACTTTAACCGTCGTAATAACAATTTAAGCATCGTCGGTCTTTTCATATTTTTTTATTCGAAACTTTTTAAGTGCATAGATACATACGAGTACTTACTGCAGCGCCCCTTTGAGTTGTCACCCTAGCACATATATGAGAACATGCACTAATTAAACTTGAATCTATCAATGAAAACTGCATCCAAATCGGACTCGTAGTTTTAATTATGTATATACAAATGTACTTAGAGCAGCGCCCCTTTGTGAGTTATCACTGTATCATAAATCTACAAACACACACCAAGTAAAGCTGAAGTTAGTGCTGAAAATTCTATCCCATCATACTACTAGTTTTGGTTTTACATAAAAAGAAATCCAAATAAATGCTTACTGCAGCGCACCGTAGAGTTATTACGATAAAGTATATCTAAGAACATACACCAATGAAATCTGAATCTATCCTTGAAAACCGTATCGAGGTCAATTCAAATTCAATTCAAAATATCTTTATTCAAATAGACTGACAATAGACAAAGCTACCACCGGCTCAGAAGGCAGTTCTACTGAGAAGAGACGGCGAGAAACTCAACAGTCGCTATTTTCAAATATAAAATTACAATTTTATTATTTAATACAATGGTAGCTAACCTGCATTGGACTCTAATCAGATTATTTTCACGCATTTGTATCCTTTAAATACTTCTTCTACAGAGTAATAAGCCTTGCTTATTAACATGTTTTTAACAAAGATTTTAAATACCTACCTACCTGAGTAGATAAGAGCATGCACTAAATAAACCTGAACCTACTATTGAAAACCGTATTGAAATCGGACTTGTTGTTGTGGATCTCCAAATCAAGTGTATCTACACAGTAGTTTGCATAAACAAACAACCTTTCACCCCCCAATACATATACAGTCTCCGAACCGTCGCGGGTAAAAAAAAAAAAAAAAAACCATAATAAATAATCGGTCATTGTACTATATGGCATACTTTATTTCCTTGAATATAATTTAGCCATTAAATGGAATGGTTGGAGAGTAGAAATACAAAAGTATACATATTACATACAAGCATCAATTTCATACATAGATCAATTAGCAACATAGCATAAATATTATTTACATGGTTGGTTTACATTAAGGCAGAATTATAAGAGAGTTCGGTCAATTTTCATGGAAGGCAGTCTTTTTATTATATATTGTCATTGCATTATGTATATGCATTCTAACTTTATAAACTCTCTTACAAAACGTTTTATATTGTGCCAAATATGCGATTTACATTCATATAATAATTAATCAATAATATTGTGAATAAATGACTACTACACTAAATCATAAATGATTTGTTTATGTGTAATGCATGATATAATCACATTATACGGATACTTTCAATTTCAATGAATTACTTATGTAGGTTGGTTGCTTCTATTATTACAAAAATGATGATGTAAAAACTCCTGTCCTTGAAATATTCATCAGATAATTAAAATATTGCATTTAAAAAATGAATATTAATATATTACTTTAAATTAAAAGGCCAATATTGTTGTACGGAGACTGAAAATCGATTTCACATTACTTCATAATTCAATTATGAGTATCATTAAATAAATATTTTACATTTTTGTTGTATTGAATATATAATTTAGTTGCAAATGCCGACAGAAGCACCAGTTTAATACATATTTGCTCAAGAGTATTATCACTAAACACAAAAGCCTAAACATACATTATGAATTATGATAAACAACATTTTATTGCTAACATAATAACTACGTACAATAATCTACCATAAGTACTTATTAATAACCTAAATAATTTCCAACTGAATTTTAAAACATATTCAAATAAATAATTACTATAAAACAAACATTCAGGTACTACTTTATAAGTCACCATATTTAAAGTATATTTAAAAATAAATCATATTAATCTTAAATTAAATTAAATTACTATTATTAACTTTGTGTATTTATAACAAAACATAAACATGGATAAAAAATTTGAAAAAGTTTTAAGAAAACATTAAATTCTATGATAAAATAACCAGCCTTTAAAGAAACAACAATTTTAAATGCAATTAGTAACGCTAAAGCTGTTTTTACTTGAATAGATAATTTTAAAAAGTATAAAAAATATTGTAATGACACTTCTAGTACTGATGATGATTTATAAAATAAGTAGTCAATTACTATGATACTAAAAGTATAAGAAATTACAAAAAAGGTGTTGCTTATTTTGAGAATAAAAGAGATTAGTAACAAGTAAATAATTTTAGAATATTACTTTATAAAAGATTTTTTTTAAATAAAGTTATGTAAAAGAAAGTTAATGAGTGCCAAAACAATTATAGCAGTAATTAGTTGTTACAGGTAAGTGGAATAGTTTGACTAATGGTAATACGATGAATGAATATTAACGATTATTAATGATTAAATACAATGCACTACTGTACTATTTGTGGTGTTAGTTATTTATAAAATGTAAGGTTAACATACAAAGTTTTGTGCTGGAAAAATTAGCTACCAATTTAAATTTCTATATCATGTGCGTCATGTACAATTTCATGGTAAAATTTTGAACGCTTTACAGTGTAGCACCTATATTGATATGGACTAATTCCGTATCTAATGTAATATGAAATGGTGTGATTTTTTCATATGTTTAAGAAAATTCATGTTTTTGTATGATAACCGTACTATATAAAATAATTATTACAATTAAATACAACTTACCTATGAACTATGTACAATCTATAATTTGTACATGCAGTACATACAAACACTTGCAATACACCAGTTTATAAAAAAATATAAACGCACTAGCAATTGGGAGATTTCGAATGTTTCAAAAGCCTGTATCTTAAAATGAACAATATCGCCATTGGACTTAAAAACTTAATCGAGTAAAATCATTTTTACACTCATAATATATATCACAGACACCTAAGGAAGATATTAGATTACATCTAGTTTTGAGGTACTACACAGTACTTGTGTAAAAATGTAAATAAATAAAAAAAGCACAAAATCTCAAAGTGATCTTAGTATATCGCTGACCGGACGTGACGTCAGCAAACATATATTCCAAAAATTCATATAAAAAGTTAAACTTGGAAATAATCACTGACAGTGCATTCGGGGCCGCTAATACTGTTTTTGGCTTCCTTCGGCGGAACGTTGATCTTTTCATATCCGGCGGAGGAGTCCGATCTGTCGATGCCGGAGCTTTCAGCCACGTTATTGACCTTTTCATAGGGCGGCTCCTTTTTGGATAGTTCAAAGTATTTAACGCTTTCGTAATTGGGGTCCTTTTTAGATCTCACCGAGTCATATTTAGAGTCCTTCGACCGCACTGACTCGTATTTGGGGTCCTTACATCTTAAAGACTCGTAATTCGGGTCCTGGTTGACACTCTCATAGTTAGGGTCCTTAGGCCGCACTGATTCGTAATTTGGATCGGATTCACTCCCAGTCGTGTTATAGAACGGTTCGTTTGACATCGATTCGTAATTAGGCTCTATAGCAGCTTCATCGTTATTATTTGCCGACCAGTTATTATACTTGATACCTCTCTTATTAACTGTAGAATATGTGGGTTGAACCTTGTAATTGGGTGCGATCGTCGCGTACGGAGGTGTCGGGGGTTGATTTCGTAGAACTTCGTAATTTGGGTCAGAATCCGATGCGTTCGCGTCAGTTTTAGAGATGTGTTCGTATCCCGGATCACTACTTATAATGCTATTAGGCCCGCTATCAACCAAAAGGTGGTTTAATTTAACATTATTCGTAAATTGAGATTTATTTATATCCTTAACAGTTTCATATCCGGGGTCTTGATTGGAGCCCTTACGTTCCTTCCTTGCGATAGTTTCATAACCATGATTGATAGATTGCTTACGATCAATCGTTTCATACCCGGGGTCATCCGCTTTGTACTTGAGCGCTTTTTCATCGCCCACGTCCTTCAATTTCCTGAACTCGTCTTTCGTTTTAGCTTTCTTCATGACTTTGGCGTACATTTCTTCGACGTTCCTTGAAGGACTCTCAGTGATGCGTTCAGAGGTGATGCTAGTGTTGGGATCGGCGGAGGAGTAGTCACTATAGGCGGGGCCATCTATCGAGTTGTAGAAGTTATCAGTAGTGTTGTCCTTTTGGTCGATGTCGAAGTTCAGTTCCCTCGCCACTAGAGGTCGCACGAGGTCGCCGGAGCTAAAGCGGTGCTTCTCTACGGGGTAGTTACAGCCGTAGAAGTCGGATGAACTCACGCAACTGTTGTTCCGTTGGTGTTTCTCGTTGAGACTGCGACGGAGTTTGTCGTGGTTGAAATGAAGGTCACCTGTTCAAAGTCAAGTTGGATTAATAGTAATTGTTATTGGTTGATTATAACGATTATTATATTATAAGGTTTTATGTAGTGAAGGAAACTGTTAACTAGATTAAAGACATAACTTAAATATCAAATTGAAAAGAAATAACGGTTAGTGTTTTAATTAAATTACGTAAACTATGTAAGTTTGTTAATTGGTAATTTATGGTTGGTAATATTGGTTGGTATGATATATACTGGACTCTTTAAAAAAATTATAGAAACTATTTATGAGTTCATTTCACCAATAACGAAAAATAATAATAAACTTTAAAACACTTAAAAACGAAACGTATGGACCACACAACCATTGTAATAAAAAAGCATTTAAAAAAACAGATGTTATAAAAACATTTAAATAAAATATGATAATATAACAACGTTATGTTAACAAAAACATCAAAATCTCACCAGTACTAGATATCCGTTGATGTCTCTGCGCTATCGTATCAGCTGTTCGCGGAGGATGGGAACTATAGGAGTGAGGGGCATGCGAAGGATGAGGGGCATGTGAGGCGTGAGGGGGGTGTGCGGCGTGAGGGGCATGTGAGGGATGAGGGGCGTGAGAGGCATGCGAGGGATGAGGGGGGTGCGGGGGGTGCGGATGTGAGGGGTGCGGTGGTGGGGGAAGGGGGGAGTTGGCTTGCCGCTTCTCAGGCTTTGGGGAACCGAGCGCGCCCGTCGAGTTGGAACATGATGACATTGATGCTGAAATATAAGGTGGTTTTAGTATAAGTATTATAAAATATGGCATTATAGTATTTTATTTAAATTTGTCATCGTATAGTTTTAAAGTAAATAAATATTATTGCCTTCTGACAGAGTTACGCTTTTCCCACGTAGCAGGATAGGCAGACAGGACCTAGTGTTTAGACATAGTGTTCTCTAACGCCGAAGTTCAGATATGCTGAGTGGCGTAACTCAAGGCCGTGTTTTGTAGCTCTCTAAGTACCAGAGCTTAGAAATGAAAATAAAATATGACCATTCTTTCGGCCGACTCCTCAATTTTATTTATATTATTATATAAAAGTAAATAAATTTTATTATTTTTCAGAACAAGCCATTTTACAGAAACTTTAACAATGCTCTAGGTAGCTTAAGCATGAGGTCTAACTCACTAGCTTACAACAAAAATAAGGCATTTTTTATGGAATGTTCAAAATATGTAGTTACAATATATTTAGATAAGAATATAATGGGTTGGGGAAAAAGAAATCCATTATTTTCTCGGTAGGTGGCTTTAGTGATCGATATCTCGAAAAGCATCTATCAAACAATTTCAAGTTTATGCTCGTTGTTAAGGTGATCTTTCACACTAAAAACTCCTTTAATTATTTTCCGCTTGTTCCATTCTGTCGTGAGTTACAGGACGTTAAAAATGGAAGCCAACAAAGAGAAAATTCGGTATATTTTACAGTTTTTCTTTGACAAACGTGAAAATGCAAGCCAGGCTGCTGAAATTGTGAATGGCTTATTGTAAGGTGCTAATACGGTAACAGCTAATTACGTGCAATTTTGGTTTCGTCGGTTCCGTTCAGGCAATTTTGATGTTAAAGATGCACCTCGCAAAGCCAGGCCCGTAGTCGAAAATGTCAATAAAATCATCGAAAAAATCGAACCGGCATGTTAGTAGTCACAGCATCGTCAAGGAGCTAAGTATTGACCATAAAATAGTTTTAAACCATTTGCGCAAAGATGGATACAAAAAAAGCTCGATGTTTAGGTGCCGCACGAATTAACACCGAAAAACATAATGGATCAAATTTAAATTTGCGAAGCCTTGATCAAATGAAATGAAATTGATCCATTTCTTAAACGGATGGTGACTGGGGATGAGAAATGGGTCACATACGACAATATCGTGCGAAAATCATCATGGTCAAAGCGTGGTGAAACAGCTCAAAGGGCTAACGGCCAGGAACGTTCTACTGTGTATTTGGTGGGACTTTAAAGGAATCATTCATTATGAGTTGCTTTCGTATGGCCAAACACTAAATTCGAATCTGTTCTGTGAAGAACTAGAGCCAGAAACGGCCAGAATTGGCCAACAGAAGAGGTGTTGTGCTCCATCAAGACAACGCACGGCGTCATACGTCTATAGTGACTCGCCAGAAACTCCGGGAGCTTGGTTGGGAGGTTTTAATGCATGCACCATATAGTCCGGACCTGGCACCAAGCGATTACCACCTTTTTCTCGCATTGCAAAACTTCCTGAGCGATAAGAAATAAGGATCAAGAGAAGATTGTGAAAATCGATTATTAGACTTTTTCGCCAATAAGGACCAAGGCTTCTACGAAAGAGGCATTATGAAATTACCTTTAAAATGGCGACAAATTGTAGCAAAAAACGGTGCTTATTTGATCCAAATCGGACAATCCGAAGCATCTTAAATAGTGTCCCAAATTTCACGCAAAAATAATGGATTTCTTTTTCCCCAACCTAATATATAGATTATTTGATAAATTCACAATGTTATTTACCTTGTCTAGAATGTGTTGCATTGTTACTAGACGTTCCTATCTCGGGTGGAGCGCTCCTTCTACAGAAAAAAATATAAAAAAGAAATCTCATGTCAATTTTTATAAGTTGAAATTCAATTATTTGTTAGTTTTTACACAATTGACAATGAATTAATTGTTAATTGTTATTTTCGCATAAAAAAATGATCAATTTAATTGTCAACTGCAATTAAATTTTGCCCAACTTTCAACCAAGGTACAGTCCATGTATTCTTAAGATGCACGCCCGCCCACTAAACTAGTTTCTTGTGTAAAAGCATGTAAATATTGTAAGTGCGTAAGTGCAACACTTTTTACTGCAAACTCGGGGCTCGCTCGCACGCTAATGAGTTAACTTATAGAGCTATTACTCTATCAATTGACTTTGTATGACGACGACCACACTTTGTATAAAGGCCATGTCCACTCTGTAACATGTTTGAGGCATTTATGCAGCAGTTAAAGAATATCGCAGCAAGAATATTGAAGTGAATGAAAATCTGTTGCAACGGATTGCTCGGGATCAGCTTATAATAGCATGGGAGGATCGCTTAGCGACTCCAAGTGCAGGGTTTAAGACCATTGAGGCGATCAGGCCAGTTCTGAGACAGTGGTTGGAGAACCGTAAAACGAATCTGACGTTTCACTTAGTGCAAATCCTCTCAGGACATGGTTGTTTTGGAAAATATTTGTGCAACGTTGCACGAAAGAAACAAACTACGCAATGTCATGAGTGTGGAGCATCTGAGGATACAGCGTTGCACACATTACAAGTATGTCCCACATGGGAACAACCAAGAGAACGTCTTATTCAGACACTTGGCAGTGACATCTCACTACCGGCTGTAGTGAAGAGTATGGTCCAGGATTTAGACTCATGGAATAAAGCGACCACTTTTTGTGAACATGTGATGTCGAGAAAGGAAGCAGCTGAAAGGATTAGAGAGAGAGGCTTTGTCTAATTCTTTTCGTTGCAGAAGAATAGGACGCAGACGACGCGACAATGCCAATTTGCAGCCACCATAGACAGGTTCTGTGGATGGCAGATTTGGGGAATTTGTCGTCATATATATAAAGGTCCCCGAGGAGAGACTATATGTCTATTGGTCCTTAATTATAACTATTTTATATGGATTTGAGGAAATCATGGCGCAGTATTATAATTTCTGTTTGTAATTTCCATTGGTTTTGTAATATTTTGATATCTTTACTTTTTTTTTAGCTTCACGCTGTATCTTGCACAGAACAGGGTATGCAGAGGGAACTCAGTGTTAAGACACTCCGTTTCCAACGCACCACCGAAATCGGAGGCATTGCGTGTTAAGTGGCGGAACTTAACTCTCTTAAGCTTTGTTTCGACACCAGAGCGAAGAAAATAAAAATATTAAATATTTTCACTGTCGAGTGGAAATCGAAGCCACAACCAGTTGTTAACAGTCAAACGTCGGTGCCACTGCGCGACAACTGGCTCCGATTGGTTAATTAAATAACAGATTAATATATACAAATGTTACCTAGCATGCGGGTCAGAGGCGGGCGCGGGGGCGGGGGCGGGCGCGGGCGTGTGCTCCCTGGCCTCGCGGCGTCGCGGCTCGGGCGCTATTTGCGCGTATGTATCTGAACCCTCACCTACACTCGCTTCTTCTATTGCTGCGTACATTTCATCTGGGATGTGAGAATTTTAGATTAGTGAAATTATGTGACTTCGTGTTAATATGGTTGTGGTGATTTCGATCCGAACATGAAAGAGTGTTTGGATTTAAATTATTTTTATTTAACCATTCTGGTAAGACAAATGCAGCACTGAGTTCCGCTATTTAACACGTTTCGTTGTATGTTTTTATGGAAATTGGAAAAAGTAATATCTTGCAGTTAATTTTCCAGATATATTATTACAGATATAACAAAAAAGAATTTGCCAAATTATTATGTTTAAATCGTCTGTTTAAAATCTGTTTATCAAGAATAATTCTAAATTCATTATTTTTAACAACAAATTTCATAAGTAATTATAAATCTTTTTTATACAATACCGGAATCATCTGAGACGGTGGCGTAGTGCGGTTGTGTGGGCTTTGTGACTTGCGCACGAATATTACTCAGCGGCTCTCGTACTGATATACTCGTGTAGCCCTCTGAATAGATAAAGATATGTTATTGTAATGTAAAGTTTCAGTGTCAAGACACTGTTCACCACAAGTGTTGGGGCACAACGTCGCGCTTGATCGAATTCAAATTAACTTATAATCACTTCAGTGAGTGGGAATCGAACCCGCAATCAATCGCTAATGTAAACACTTATTCCACTGAGCCACGATTTCTTCTCGGATTTGGATATGAAGCAATTACATTTTGCAGATTCATGTCATATGTTAGTTTTTATCTGTTTTGAATTATGTTCTCTATGATTTTTGCCCATTTAGCAACATGACATTACCATGGTCATTGAACCTTGTAGCATTTTACAATATCCAAAAAAATAATATCTGTAAACAATTTCAATTAAGTTACATACACTGTCCGTCTATGAAATAAACCGCGATTATTGTAGCTTTCATACCCATATTCTCATAATCTTCATTTCCCCGCTCTAGTCACACTGCGTTATGTTTCTCTAATCTTCTCTATTCAATATGCAATATCTCTAAGTCTGACGAAAAGCGGAGAGCAAAATATCTTACTATTTTACTCTATACTTTTACTACTATTCGGAATAAAACGTAAAGATAAAAAAATATATATTAGAATTTTCACAATAAATTAGCTCAATTTAAACTTTGTATAAATAGTATAATTACAAATTCCAAACATACTCGCAGAATCAGTAGAATCCCCACTAAAATGCACAGGATCGGGCGGACGCGGGGAAGGCGGTGTGATGTAGGGCAATTCCTGACTGGACGGCAGTTGGCCGCTGATAGCCACCGACGCTGATATTAACACTGCTTCTATTGAAAAAAATGTAGACATTAATATTTTTCTAAATAATATATTCCTGTAGTTAAAGGTAAAATATTATAGTAGGTGCATTTTATCTTAAACAGTCTTGCTTCGCTTTTAAAAATTTCGCGCAGGTACAAACAACCAGCCAATAACAATTGATAAGTTAAAAATAAAATTCGATGTAATGAATATTTGTATTTATTACTATTTTTATTTTTTACGGCCTAAGTAAGAGATAGCGTCTCGATTTCGAAAAGTTGAGATATTTTTAATATTACAGCTTCTCTATCTGCTATTCGGACAACAACTACTACTACTACAACTTATTATATTTATCTATATATTTTATATATTTCTTTCACATTAATTCATACTCGACGAGACAAAGTCATGACATTCAAAAATATAGAAAACAAGTAATTTATGTCAATGTACGAACAGCTTATCCAAGTTCTCAGTAGAATGTAGCAGTATACATTTATAAAGTATTCATTATTTTTTTTGCCAGTCGTGGCCCAGTGGCACAAGCGTGTGACTGTAAGTCGTTTACAGTGGTTGTGGGTTCGATTCCCACTCGAGGAGTGGAAATATTTAATATTTCCATTTTCTTCGCTCTGGTGTCGAGGCGAAGCGCGGCGTTAACTTCCGCCACTTAACACGCAATGCCTCCGAATTCGGCGGAAAGTGGGGAACGAAGTATCTTAATACTAGGTTCGCTCTGCCTACCCTGCTGTGTGCGGGATACAGCGTGAAGCTATAAAAAAAAAAAATTTTTTTTGATTATTTACTTGGAGACTCTACTTCTAGAAACGCAATTCTTTCTCAATGTTGCACATTTTTACATCAAAGCCTTGATTCAAAGATGATTACTTAATTAATATTTAACATTTAAATACTTACGTAGAAGTCATGAATATTCTTACGTAATTAGTACTGTAGAACTATTTACCTGTTATATAAATAAATAATGTCATTATGCTCGTTACTTTAGTTTATCATTATGTTATTATATACCTAAGTTTATGTACTTAAGTTGTTTACGATCAATAAAAATGTAACGATCATCGTCTTTTATTGTCATCTAAAATAAAAAATAATAAAAAAAATACCACAAAGATAAGTAAATAAATAGTATATATTAAGTAAAAAATAAGAACTATCTTAGTATATAATTCAAATACATAGCACTATCGGATCTTTAAAATTAATTATTATAAATAAAATCCAAATGTGTACAATATGTTAGTAACAAGTAATTTAGGTAACACTTTATGACAAAGCAGTGAGAAGGCTTGTAAAAACATTTTATAGAGTAGCATTCTTGTATTCAATAAACCAATTAAATTTCCAAGATATTTTTCCGATGGAATTTTATTTGTAAAAATCGGTAATGTTAATGGTTAATGTTGACGAGCGAGAACTACACTTTAAAATATGGTCGTCGTAGTACAGTTGGATAATGTCTCACTGTAATCATAAAGGTAGTGGGTTAGATTCCTATTCGGGGGAATGATATATATTATTTTCTATTAGTCGGCTCTGGTACCTGGCACAAAGCGCGGCGTAAATTTCGGTACTTGCTATATGGGAAAAACCGTAAAGAAATTTCAACATACCTGCAGCCGACGATGTCGCTTCCCTCTCATCGATTTGGATTTCCCCATCAGATCTTTCATCAGGTGTTATTTCCACAATTCTGTGAAAAGCGTCAATTTTTTATCAGATTATATTACTTATTTTTTTACTATCCTTGAGTTAATTATAATTCTATCATTTAAACATAAATCTTGTTAATTAATAAAAATCTACAGATAATCAAGATAAGATTTTGATATCTCGTTTCAATGAAATAATTTAGTTACATAACAATCATACTGTAGTTGCAATGTATCTTACGTAAAAAGCAAAATAAGGGATAGTATAACGACACTAATTCCACTCGAGGAGTGTAACCACTTGTGTCTTTTACTTTATTAAATACTAGCGGCCCGCTCGCGGCTTCGCCGCGTGAACTATTTCGTTATATTGCAACCCTCGGGGGCGTATTTTTAAATAATAAAATAGCCTATGTTTAAGCTTAGATTATCAAATATATTTATGCCAAAATTAATTACAATCCGTCAAGCGGTTTAGATTTTTCATATAAATTTTCATCCCCTATTTCAACCCTTTAGAGGTTGATTTTTGAAAAAATAAGTAGCCCAGTCACTTTTACTACTTTCAGCCGTGAAAGCGTGACAGACAAACACACAGACTTTCGCATTTATAATATAAGTATGGATTCTAATTTCTGGTGGATGTGATAGGACATCCACAAGTCGTTTTATGTCCATATCTGTTATTTTAAATGCAGTAGGTATTTTAAGTAATTAAATATATCAAGAATATTTTCAAAAATATATGGGGCAGTCGTGGCGCAGTGGCACAAGCGTGTGACTGTAAACGACTGGTTGTGGGTCCGAGTCCCACTCGAGGAGTGGAAATATTTAATATTTCCATTTCCTTCGCTCTGGTGTCCAGGTAAAGCGCGACGTTAATTTCCGCCACTTAACTCGCAATGCCTCCGAATTCGGCGAAAATCGAGAATAGTTTTCTATAATGTAATTTCAGAAGCAGTTTCTTTTAAAATGTTTAAAACTCGTAGAAAAGATCCTATAATACAAACAATTGTTCCTTTGAAATACTTACACATCATGACTTTCGTTCTGCAATTTAGCATAGGCGTGTTCATACGGATGGTCCCTACTCGTAGAAGCTACGGCGGGGGCCTTATTTCCTGTGAACGAACGTCCCATATACAACATATGACTATATATAATATCATATACATATGATAGGGGCCAGTCGTGGCGCAGAGGCACAAAGTGTGACTATAAAGCGACTGGTTGTGGGTTCGATTCCCACTCGAGAAGTGGAAATATTTATAATTTCCATTTTATTCGCTCTGGTGTCGAGGTATAAAGCGCAGCATTAAGTTCCGCCACTTAACATGTGAGGAACGGAGTGTCTTAACACTAGGTTCCCTCTGCCTACCCTGTCGTGTGCGGGATGCATCGTGAAGCTAAAAAGAAATATGATATCGCGGTACAGCGGGACAGTGCCTGCGATACTGTAAACGCAATGGTTTGATTATATTGGATTCCCGATTTTTATTCAAGAGTATCATTATAATTTAAAGTTATTTTGGTTAATAAGTGCGGCGATGATTTCCAACATGCAACGTCTCGAATTGGGGCGGAAACGGGAAAACTTAATTATTAGGCCCTCTCTGCTTATTATGCTATACGGAAAACCCGAGAAGCTATATATAACATTATCTTTCCAGTAACATATAACTATAACGTAATCCTTAAATAATATATTATTATCGATGAGGATGTCCGAATTATTCCAGCGGTCCTTTAATGTATGTGGACGAAGATAATGCCGCGATCATCGATTAGATTTTTCACATAATAAATTTGATATTATATTGTTTATGTTAACTTTTGATTTGATCAAAAACTGCATTTTTGTTTTTCTAAAATAATATTGCTCAAGGATAAAATAAAATATGTTGCGATAAAATTACAATCTGGCGTAGTGTATAATATGTGCAATATTATATAATGAATAGGTATATAAAGTACTAGCGGCCCGCTCGCGGCTTCGCCGCGTGAACTACATAGCTGTTTCGTTATATTGCAACCCTCAGGAGTGGGTTTTTGAAAAATAAAGTATAATATAGCCTATGTTTAAGCTTAGATTATCAACTATATTTATACCAAAATTCATTATAATCGGTCAAGCGGTTTAGATTTTTCATATAAACTTTCATCCCCTATTTCAACCCTTTAGCGGTTGATTTTTGAAAAAATAAATAGCCTATGTTGGCCCTAGTAACTTTTACTTCTTTCATTCTAAATTTCATCCAAATCGGGCCGGTAGATAGCCGTGAAAGCATGACAGACAAACACACAGACTTTCGCATTTATAATATAAGTATGGATATGGATGTAGCCATTGAAATTCTTATAATATTAAAAGAATTTTCCATATTAAATTAATACAAACTTTAAAGTATGTCTAGTGTATATTACGTACAATTCATTTCTAAGATTAGAACACTAAGATGATTCATGCTTTGCATTGTTACTTGGAAATGTCCGTTTTATTATTCGTGGTAACGATGTTTTTATTGTAATTAATACGTTGACTAGTTCATGCTAATGAGACGAGTGTACGTTTTAAAACCTTTAAGCTATTAAATATTATGTTTTGCAGTTATTTCTCTTGTTTTAATGCATCATCTAGAATATTTTAATATTTTTTTTTAGGTTCTTACACAAGATGTGTACAGGACACAGCAGTACCCTGCTATGGGATACAGCGTGAATTTAGTGTTAAGACACTCTGCTCCCCACTTTCCGCCGAATTTCAAAGGCATTGTGTGTCAAGTGGCGGAAATCTACAAGTAAATACATAGATGATTTAGCACTTATGTATAACTTCAAGGATATCACAAAAGTACTCAAGATTAAGGATTAATGTGCATTTCAATGAATACAATTGGTATTGATGTAGAAATGAAAACAATTGCTTTTTTGAAACAATATTTTTTTCTTATTTATTTACTTACATATAAGACTCCCAAATCATTTTAACAGGTTTTCAAATTTTATATTAATTTAGTATTAAAAAGTATTATTGTGTGCGATTTTTATTATTTATCATTTGGGTCATAATTTAGATCCAACTGGAATAAATTTTTAGCAGTGTCAATTTTATGATGTCTATTAAGACATTTTGTACAATATTTTTACTAACCTTCATCTAGATTAACAGTAGCATAGATTTCTGAGGCAGTATCACCACTGTCATGTCTTCCAACAGGGTGTGGAATTTCTGGTAGACTACGCTGACTGTTTTGTGTTGATGCTCTAGTAAAAAGAATCAAATATAAAAATATATTTCTGAAATTATGGCTACTGTAATTTGAAAACTAAGTCATAAAATATATATGATAAATGTAATAAAATATGAAGGTTGTAATGATTTCATATGATACAGCTAATAATGAATAAAACATATTTATAGCAAATACAGAAATATATTACAATAACACAGTCATGCAATACATTTTTATCATAAATTAAAGTTAGTATATTATCATATGGAATAATGTTAAACTGATACCACAGTATTTATATTAATACAATACAGCATAAAAATCAATACACAGAAGAAATAAAAGGAGACTAAAGTTTAAGAAGAGGAGTACAGTAGCAAAGTAATCTGAGGAAATAATGCCAAAAAATAAGTATTAGTAGTAATTAGCATTAAACATCTATGTTAGCCCTGTTAAGTAAAATTTTAGGGCATGCTAAAAACAAACCGCTTTATAGAGGCCGGAGTGGTAGGTGTTGGAGAAGGGACTTCCTCATCCAAACGGATTTTGACCACACCGGCCGTTCCAACCAACTCACTTCTGTTAAATATAACACTCTTTCAAATATTTCATATTTTGTATATATACCACATTGTAATATATCATTATATCATTTATCATTTGCAAGTAATTTTGTATAATGTGCATAATAAGCTTTAAAGAAAGCAAACCACCTACACCTTTTGTGACATTCAAAGTATTCTTATGATACTATTTTTACTTAATTCAATCTTTTATTTGTATGCAACATTATTTAAAACTAATTAGATTTTCAGTATTTTATATGAATGAAGGGTTTCTAGTTATCAACTAAAAATTGAAGTATACTTACTTTTGATTTGAGTTCTTACAGCCACAAACACAAGCCGAAAGGGCAGTTATTAGAGTGCCTAGCACTCCAATGCTCAAAGCTATCTCTATTAAAGTATACATAACAACGGATTTTCAATCGATTCTCTCACGGTCACAACTGTGAAAATCATCCATCACAAAGTTAAGATTACGTTATCCCTTTAAAAATAAGAATAAGTTTAAAACTTTCTTCCATTTGAGAATAAGTATGAAATGTAGGGCACTTGTTTACGCGACGACTACAGGTGTAACCAAAATCTAATAAGGCTATATATGTATTACTAGAGCCACATTAAATTTTTAAGTTTTTGTTTACGTTTTATTCATGGTTTAATAAAATTTGTAATTTCACCGCAGAGTGAAAACACCTTTTCGTACATAAAACCTATTTTAAAAAGTCAAATATTTCTAAATAAATAATAAAATAGTGACATATATGTATATGACAGTTCAAAGTTTTCGTTTTCTCCAATAGAAAAGACAAAAGTATTATATCATACAGCCTATGGTAAATAATCCAGGTACATATGCATCTTGCAAAGTGCTATATAAAACATATAAAGAATAAAGATTTTACTATTTTATAAAGTATTAAAATCTCTATTCTTTACTTTAGCTTCGAAATTCTGCAAGGCAACGATATTAAAGGATCTTGTGCAAAATTTTTAAGACTGCAGTGAATTTGGTAACTTTTTTATTACAAGACACAATAATAATAACATTTTAAACATTTTATAAAAATAATTTATCGAAATCAAAAGGTTTTGTTAATTAACTTAAAGTATCGCCTTTAACGTTTGAGTTTTAGTTGCAATATTCTGACTCTGCCAAAATGGTATTGATAATCTGTAGGTAGGGCAAAATCTGACCATAACACAAATTTTAAAAAGACGAAAGCCGTTGTGTCTTGTGGTGATTATTAGAAGATTTAGTGTTATAATTATGAAATAGCACTGAAGATTTGAAACTAGTGGTGTTCAGTAATATGTTTTTGTGATTTAACTAATAAAGATAATTGAAAACAGTTTTAAATACAAAAACTAACCTAGCTACACCGGTATGGAAAATAAAAATGAAATTTTTTCTCAACGTTTAATAAAGGCAATAGTATGGAATATTTCCTTGCAGACGTTTCTTGCCATAGTGCTAGTATTTCTTATTCAAGTCGATATTATCCATCCTATATCATGGGTAACTTCTACTTTCAATGACATTTTTAGCTGGAAAATGAGTCTAAATATTATTCTTCTTGGATTAGTGTCATTTTTTCAAG
Source organism: Dryas iulia moderata (assembly GCA_019049465.1). Lineage (NCBI taxonomy): Eukaryota > Metazoa > Arthropoda > Insecta > Lepidoptera > Nymphalidae > Dryas > Dryas iulia. The sequence goes on along the minus strand of CM032419.1, from coordinate 6,241,101 downwards.
CATGGATGTATGGAAGCTGCTACTCGATCCCAGTGCCTAAATATTTTACGAGGTTCTCAATGTTTTTAAATATATTTACCATTCAGAATATTATATTGAGCATTTTATATTCCCTAAACGGGTATTTTACTATGAGCTTATATTCATCATTAGCTAAGAGCAATTTCAATGTCTTAAAGAAAAATTGTGAAAACTATGACGGGCAATGTCTAATAGAACAAAGTTTGTTTTTACAATTTGGTGGAATGTGGATGGGTTTATATTACTTTACAAGTGCTCATTTATATGGGACCCCAGTGCTTACATTTCCACATATCTATCAAGAAAAATTTCAACAGATTAAATTAGTAATCACTAACATATTTTCAATGGGATTCCAGCATTCTGTTACACCTGTGGCATATTATTGCATATTTTATTGTTTATGGGGTAATAAGCCTAGGAGTATTGTGTCAGATGTATACAGCTTATATTTAGAAGATCCTGCTTTAGATAATATTATTAATTTGATCAGTTCTGGTATTTGGATTGGACTTTGGTTTTATACCAGCTTATACTTCATTTCAATTTATACAATGAAAACTGTTTTTAACATTGTACTTACTGAACCAGTTAAATTTCCTATTGAAGGTGATCAGTTGACACTAAATAAAGCGTTATCCCAGAGACTGCAGTTTATTGGATATTTAGGTGCTCAAGACTTAAAGTTTATGGCATTAACAGATCAGACAAGAAGATCAAAAATCTTCACACTTTCTCAACCAGGAGGTCATCCAAGGAATTGGAATCATTTATTAGAGACTTGTCTCTTTGTCATTAAAGAATTTAATAATGAGTTAGAGAAAGTTAATGGTGATAATTCAGTTGTTGAAAATGATACTTCACTTCACCGTAAGACATTTAAATCTGTAAGCCCAGTTACTCCACCATCATACTCCGGATCTTTAAGAAATATGGCTCAATCACCTCATTTGCTTGAACTAAAAAATGACCAAAATAAAAATAAAAGTGATGACACCTTTGCCAGTGCCTTAAAAGAAGAATGTAACAGCTACCTTCAAAAGCTTTGCCAAAAACCTGGAATTAATTATTTTTTTGGTGAATTAGTTGACACCAAGCTTAAGTTTATCTTGATACAAGCACAACCAGTGACATGGATATGTGAAGGTCTAGCTTACATTGTTTCAGCTTCATTAAAAGAAGATAAGTATGGTGTTGTACAAAATGATTTACCACTAGTCATATCTGCAATGGTACATCTTAAACAGAATTTAGATAAGTTGGCTAAGCCAGGTTTAGTACCGAGAAAACATATTTTAAATGACACCCTGGCCATAAAAATAAGAAATGCTCTCTTGTCTTCAGTAAAGCGTAGTTTATACAAGATTGTTCTCACATTTTCAAAATTTATTCATGAAATCCCATTAGACCCTGATGTTCAACTAGCCATACAACCATTTCTATTATGTAAAGAAGCATAAATCTGGTCTTAGGTTAATAAAATTATATTTTTGTAATTAATGTTTTTCTTTAATATTACCTCACCTTGATAACATTCAAAAATGAAATAAAAGACAGGGTCAAATTAGAGTTTTATTAAACAAAGTCAAACACTTCATCTATATTCACACAAAAATTTAAATAAAATGAATACGGTTTAAATATATTGAAATTATATAATTTCTTATCCATCATTACATAATAAAATTCTACTATTAAGATGTATATAATGCAACCATATATAGAAAAACATCTTTAAATGTAGGTATTTACTTTCAAAATCAATATTAAAAATCTATAAAATTGGAAAACAAGTAATTATTAAAGTTAACATTTTATACTAGGCACATTGACTAGGCATACAATTCCTATGAGTGGTGCAATATAAAAAAAATACTATTTTAAAATTTCTGTAGTAACACTTACAGGCAAGTGATAACTTAAATATATTCTTTAATGTAAATCTTTTTTAATTTCTAACATTATACTGGAAATCTGGCAATACTTAAATAATATTCTAATATTTCTAACAATCATATAAACACTGTCTACTTACGAATAAAATCTCATATTAATAAACATATATTGATGCTACCAACTGTAAAAATCTTTATAACATCAAATCTGCTTTAATTTATAATATAACATTTGTATTTGGTGTAGTGACTCACATTTTAGGCCAAAGAAATTTATTTCAATACCCAGTAATATAGTTTGAATATGTTAATGATAAACATTAAAAAAACATCATACATTTAATATAATACAGATTTGAAAGTCAACATATGGTAGTGCAATAATAAAAACAATACATTAATAAAAAGTATTTCCATGTACAATTTTATTTCTTCATTATGTTCATCGAAATAAGTTTGTTTTAGATACTATTAAAATTAATATTGTTTGCTGTGTGAACTATTAGGTACTATTTCGAAGTTAAACTATTTTTAACCAGATATTTTTGGTATTCGAAAATACATTTTAAGAAAACCCGACGTTTAGAACACTACTAGTTTACAGGAGTCCTCGGTCACAGGTAGACTAGAGTCTGGCAAATGAAAGATGAGAATGAGTTGTGGAGCTTTTTATATGACAACACCAGCTAAATTGTCAAACGTCATTGTTCCGCCATTGATTCGTTTTGATATATGAATTTTTAGAGTCTGATTTTGATTACTCTGAATAAATAATAATAATATTTTGTTTTTTATTTATTAATAATTGAATTTACTAATAATTATTTAACATAAAAACTACTGAACGGGTTGGCATGAAATTTGATATGGGAATCGATTTAGATCATATTTTATGTAATAGGCGTCAATATTTGGGGCTTCACTTTTTAACTCATGAATTGGCCAGGTTCACATTATTTATTTATTTAAATCAACCGGACGAATATTAGTTTGAATTGTACAATATAGAGGCAAATTGATAAACTTGTTTTAAAATTTAAAATAAATTAAAAGTATCATGACTGGTATTCGCATTACAACTCAGGGATACCACACTCTGAATTTTTTGAATTTGCCGCACTTTCTCATTTTCATCTTTCATTTGCCAGACTCTACCTGTAGAATACACGATTAATCCGTTTAAAAATAGTTTTACTTCAAAATATGTAGTAATGGTGAAAACAAAAGATGTTATTAAATATTATTTAGTTTGTTATAGTAGTGTATCCTCATCTCGTAGTTCACTGCTGAGTAGGAGAGAGCGTTGGCTGGCGGCGCCCAGTAAGGCGGTGCGCTCTGCTGACGACGTCGCCGATTCACAGCTTAGTGAAGCTGACAACATATGGGAGAATTTGTATTAACGTTTTATTAACTTATACTTTATTTATAAATTTAAATTTTATGCTTATTTTTAGATTATGCTTAATAAAATTTAGCATTTAAACTGTTTTAGTAGGTACACATAAAGTATGTTGTGCATAGAAATAGAAAGTATTAGACACAATGAAAATAATAATAGGCTTTCTTAAAATCTTAAATTTTATATGTTTTATTTATGATTCAAAAGCTAAGCAGTAATATTCGCTTTCGATTAATGTATTAATTATATATAGAAAACGCATTAGAAAATGTCTGTATAGTAAGAATTATTCGTCGTGAGGTCTGAACCTTACAACAAACCCATACTTAATTCTTTTTACCCATAATTCCCAAAATATTGATGTATCAAAAAACCACTGCGGCAACATTTATTTAGTGATCTAATCAAAGCAAAGATATAGTGCTTACGTAATACTTGAAAGGCCCTTTTAATTTGATATAATAATTAATTTGAATAATAATTATAAAATATTAATTTATATGAAAAATCTTTTTATACGATAATATATAGAATTAGTTATAAGATATAAAACATGCGGACATTTATAAAAAAGAAATATAGCATGCAGAATTGTGGAACTGAACACTTATACATACAGGAAGATGTTCAAGATAGATTGTTGAAGTAACTTACAGGAATATAAATAAAAAGATAGTACATAGTTATAAGTCTAACATATAGTGCAAAAATAGGCGAAGGTTAAAAATGTTAACAATATGAAATTATGAATGATTTCGTATCTTTATAGGGGACATGAGGACTCAAAATTAATTTTAAAGCTTTCCGCAAGTATGTCAATTTCACTAATACAATTGTGAAGATAAATGGTTAAGTAACAAGCTATTAACGCGTTGTTAATTGTATTTAAAATAATTTAAAAGCATATATTTAATTTTTTTTTTCAATTACATAAACATTAAATGATCAGTCTATTATGGGAACACTATATGTAGTCAGCATTCAAATTTTAACTTTAACAAGATATATTCGTCTAGGTATGTCTTTGTCTAATATTAAAAACGTCATATTAAGGTACCGATACAAATTAAAAAATGTATGATATTAATACAAATATAACAGTTTAATATTCTATTATTCATTTTAATCATCAATAATTTTTAAAATAAACATCTAAAACTAGACGAATATAATACATCCAAAGGTTAAAAATAAAAAAAGAGTAGCATAGGGTGTGCATAGAGCGCGGAGGCGAGAGGGGAGTGAGGGGGCATGGGGACTAGTAGGGGGCGTAAGGGGTATTAGAGGGTATGAGGGGTGCTAGGGGGCGTGCAGGGTATTAGGGGGCATGAGGGGTACTAGGGGGCAAGAGGAGTATAGAGGGGAGGTGGGGGGTGTATCGGCACAGCGCGGTACATACTAGCGCGGTGCGGGATTACCGTCGGGGGAGACGTGCGGCGTGGCGGAGTCGCTGCGCGCGCGCACCGACCCGCCCGGGGATTCCGACATTGACGCTTGTAGGCTGTAGCTTTCCCTGTGTGCGAGTTGTTTTGAATTAAATAAAATAGCTTCACGTTTTACATGGGTAGGCAGTCATTATAATTTTAAGACATTCCGCTTTTCATCTCAAAACTTTTCGTTGTGTATGCCGGAATTCAACGTCACCTTTTGTATTACGTTAACTTCAAACTGTTTTCAATTAAATTGACTATTTCACAACAGATATAAAGATCATTGTAACATGTTACTGGAATTAAATTAATCCTAAACAAGACAAAAGGTTTATTGTTGAATAATTACAAATTGGAAACCAAGTAAGATATTTTATAATATTAAATTACAATGTTTATTGATATGAATCTAAAGATAAATAAAAATGATGTTGGTATACAATTTTTAAAACATCCTAACTTTATAAAGTCATAAAAATATGATATTGAAAAGGAGCTTCACGCTTTTTTTCACATAGCAGAGCAGTTAGACACAGCCCAGTCTCTAGGCACTTTATTTTCTAGGTGTTCTTCAAAATCTAGACATTGCATGTTAAGTGGCTCGGTTGACTTTCGTTAACGCCACGCTTTTTTATTATCTATAAACTCAATTTATTACAAGCTAATTCAAAATATAACACAACTAACCTATATCCAGATGTAGACGATGTCTGCGATATCTCGCTATCATATGAAGTGTCGGTGACCACAGGAGCCGCTAGTAAGGAGGGCCACGCGCGTCGACGCGGCGTGCCTTCACCGCCGGGAGACGAACACTCGTCCGACTCCAGACGTACGTGGCTTGGCTGAAAATTGTTTTATAAAATATTTATAAGCAAGAATTAATTAATCGATAAGTGCATAGGTACTATATAAGGTACTATATAATAGCGGCTAAGTGTGGAATTATTGTAGAGGCAAGTCGGCGTTAAAAAATGTTGTCTTTTTTTACCTAGGGATTTAGAGAAACCTGGATGAATAATTTACAAAAAGTTTTGGTAAGGTATTGTGTTCTATGGACACTTCGCCAGTATTGTAAAGTTTATAGACTATTCAAATGAAGAAATTCGGACCAAAATTGGCACCATATTTCAAGTAGTGTGTATAAATATTTTCTAGCAATATTATTTTATTTTAGTATATATTTAATTCATGTCAAAGTGTAAAAAAATTAAACTATTTAAAGCAAATTAATTGATCATACTTTATTATACATTAGAAAACACATTTTATAAGACCGAAACCGGATGACTCCAATATTTAATATAACTGTGGTTACTGATTACCTATATTTAAGTTTGATTAAAATAATCAAAAATAGCGAATATAGATATTATGAAATATTAAATTGTAAGATTAGTATTTTAGTAGTTTCATAATTAAAAAAAATACACAATCCTTAAATGAAATACCTCAGTCTTAGCATTCCTACTGCGTCTGAATTTGAACGTCTTTTTAGAAGGTCCGTGAGCGCGCTGCAGTCGCGGCCTCTCGTCCGCCTCCACCTCCTCCCAGTCTCCCGACACCGGAGACACTACTGACACCGGTGACAACGGTGTCTGTGATGTCTCGCCTGGTGTATGAACATATTGTTTTATTATTAATAATGGCGACTGATGATATTTGGGCAAATCGACTTTTAAGCTTAATAATATGGTAACAGGAAAAGAAAAATCATTACTAATTGAAACGGTTTTGTAAATAAAGATCTTCATTGGCATATTATACATCAAATGATTGGAAGGATGTTTGACTGAAAGTTTATAACGATACTTTTTTATTTTATGTATGATATTCTAATCACTCTTATATAAATAAGTAGTTTTAATATACGGTGAAATAAATTTAATTAAATGATTTATATGGCTATTTACCCAATTATTGACTATGTTAGTAAATAGTATCTTACCCGAAGTTAACTTAAACTCAACAGATGACATGAATCGTAGTTTGGTTTGTATATTTCCATATGGCGGAGTGTTGGCTGAACACTTTTGATCGCCTCCATAATTGTTGTTGACGGTACCTTATATTATAAACAAAAACATATAATATTAGATTGAACAATATATGTGTATTTAAAATCAAACATATAAAACAATACTATACCTATATTGGCGTTATTATTAGTATTAATATTTCCATTGTTATTGGATGCCAGATCAAATACCGCTTGACTTGTCGTTGAACTGCTTGACAGTGACTCTGCAAAACAAGAACTTTTATTTATAATTCATTATAAAAGGTGCATTATTCTGTAGACTTGTTGATTTTACTATAAATTATACCATATATTCCTTGTTTACTTTGTGTGTTTTTTATTTGATGATATCCACACTTATATTTTAAATGCGAATGTCTGTTTGTTTGTCTGTCACACATTCACGACTACTCTACCAGTCCAATTTGGATGAAATTTAGAATGCAAATAGTAAAAATGACTAGATCAAACGTAGGCTACGTATTTTTTCCAAAGTCAACCTCTAAACCGTTGAAATAGCGAATGAAAATTTATATGAAAAAATTTCATCGCTAGACCGATTGTAATGAATTTTGCCATAAATATAGTTGATAATCTAAGGTTAAATAAAACAACTTTATTTTTCCAGCTCCAACGGTTGCAATATAACGAAACCGCTATGTAGTTCATATACGGCGAAGCCGCGAGCAGCCCGCTATTAAAGAATATAATTTCGAAATTGAAAAAAAAAAATCCACTAAAACTTTCCAATTACAAGTATGCTATATAAATTAAACTATTAACAATGACTTCCTTTCAGATCAAGCTTTTTCTCGCAATGCAGAATAGGCAGAGAAAACCTGAAATCAAGACACTTCGTTCTCCAATTTCCGCTTGAAATCGAAACAATTTTTATTAAGTTGCAGAAGTCAATATCGCGTCTTGTCCTACCAAAGCGGAGAAATAAAAAATAATTTCCAGAATCCAGCCACAGTGACCCCTTTAACTCTTTTATCAACATAACTATTCATATAGAAATATAATCCCCCTTACCCCTAGGAGCAGATAACGGCGCAGGATGGTCAGGCGTACGGGGCGCGCGTCCCACCAGCATAGATATGAGTGAAGGGCGATGTTGTTGCTTATCACGAGGTATTGCTTCAGAGGCACGCTTACCCCCCGCCCCCGGGACTACCCCGGCGCCTGCGCTCATCTCTGTTTTGAACCAACCGGAACACATCATTAGATAATAGCGGTTCGTTTTTAAAATATTAGTGGACGTTAGACACTCGGAGAACGAATCTCTTATCACCAAGTTACTGGGTTTTTACAGGAAGGATCCCGGATTCAGTAGCGGAGAGGGATTGTATTTTTAGTCTATCCTTCCACAGGTGGAAGGGTTCCACTCGTACAGAAATTTTCACATTTTGCTGCGGGTTCGAATCTTACTGCATTTAAATTTATATACGTCTTCTAAAAATGTGTTTCAAAATCTTAACGAGCAAATAACATTTACAAATATCAAAACGTACGTATTATATTGATGACACTGTAGGACCATAAAAAAATTGAACGTTGACACATAAAATAAAAAAAATAAAATGTGCCCATAATAAATTTATACCATTACCAATAATTCTTATGTTCACACAAAAACTACAAATAATCAACAAATTTCATTTCTGAATAATAACCAAATACAGTTCAGTTCTTCATTTATGGCATATAGAACGTACAAGGTGAGCACTTTCCACTTTGCCAATGTCACATTGTATGGAGAATACACGAAGGATAAAAAAGATAAAGTTATACTATAATAGATTATGAACCAAACACTAACCAGCTTTAATATTATCCCTAGAATCCCTCAGCGTGCGTAGTTCCCGCGCCAACTCAGCAAGTAGCGCGCCACGCGCCCGCGCCGCCGGCAGGCGCAGGCCGCGCACGCGCTCGCGCACCACGAACTGCATGTGCCGCTCGTGGTCGCCTATTGGCGGCTGGGAGAGCTGTGTGTGAAAATTCTATGTAAGTGTGTGTTATTTGATTTATTTTTATATTTCTTGACAGGTTTTTCTCGCATTGTAGGATTATCAGAAAGAACGTAGTGATAAGACACTCACTCCATCGGTCGCCAATAAGTGGCTGATTATGTATGTATGTGAAAAAGTAGTTTATGTGTGTCTCGGAATTGATGATGTTTTTATATTTCTTGACGTTTTTTGCCGCATTGCAAATAGTCTAGTATTAAAAACACTCCGGGCACCACGTACTGCATATGTCTCTCGTGGTCGCCTAATAGCGTTAAGACACTGGGTCTACTCAATTTCTCGAGTGGGTATCGAACCCACAACCGTATTTACAGTTAGACTTTTTTCTGCGGCCCAACGAGGGCATCTACTCATGAATATTTGTGAATGTTTTTCAAAATAACTGAGTAATACTTTTGTTCAGTTAGAGACTACGTTTTAAATTGCAGAAATTAAAGAGACCCGTTTTAAAACAACGTGAGTGACTGTTAATACCCTACATAGAGAATTAAAATGAATTTTTAGCCAAATATTATTATTTCTGAGTCAGAATAATTTGAAATGGCATTTATGGGCTTATTCGTTTATTCGCGGTAGGAATCAAAACGTTAGAAAAGAAGTATTGAATTACAATGTATTGAAATAACATTCAAAGATAAAATAAAGTAATTTGTGTTTTATTGAATTTTTATAGGTACTCTAACTTAACTTTTAAATTAAACCTAATAACTAACACAATAGTCACCTTATGCACAATAAAAGGCTGCAACAGCACATACAGGGGTGTGCGATATGTAACGACATGTTCTAGAAAGTCCCACAAATGGTGTGCCGCTTCGTTACGACGTCCGAGCTCGCGCATGGCGCGCGCTATACGCCCCCACTCGCTGCATAACTCGCTTGTGAAACACGCGCATAGGATTTTGAGTGCTGAAATGTTAGTGTGTGAGAGAGGATATTAAAGAAATATTACAATAGAAATTATTATTATGTAGTTAATTTATTTCATTAATTTATAGTGTAACATAATAATTTGTGGCCAGTCGTGGTCCAGTGGCACAAGAGTGTGACTGTAAACGACAGGTTGTGGGTTCGATTTCCACTTGAGGAGTGGATATATTTAATATTTCCATTTTCTTCGCTCTGGTCCTCGGTTACCTCGAGTAAAGCGCGGCGTTAAGTTCCGCCATTTAACACGCAATGCCTCCGAATTCGGCGGTATGGGGAACGGAGTGACTTAACACTAGGTTCCCTCTCCCTACCCTGCTGTGTGTGGGATACAGCGTGAAGCTAAAAAAAAAAGAAAAGAAAAGTTAATAAAGATTTTTTTGTTTAAAAAAATTATATATTTATTTCTTATCGAAATCCAATGCGCTAAAATACACATTTTGTTTATTTTTGCGCATCTCATACAATCTATATATGAATGGAACATTTTGAGCATTTTGGGATTTTCTAGTAGTATTTTTGCCAATTTTTATTGTATATTATGAATTCAATTTTTTTAATTAATGTCGGGTGATGAAATCTTGGAACCTTTATCCAACTTAACCGCTGTAATGAAAATTATTTAATAACGAATATATATTCCAAAATCAAATATAACCAAAAAACTAGCAACACTCACCAAGAAAAGCAACACTATACAAATGATTGGACAGCCGCGTGGTGTTCCTAGTATCGCGACTGCCAGTGAAGGTGAGGGAGTTGGCGCGCGCGTCCGTCGCCAGCTTGGCGTTGGCGGCGGCGGCCTGCCCCGCGGGCGCGGGCGGGCACAGCGCGCCCACCACCGCTGACACTAGGTAGGATACGTCTGATTGACGGAGTGGGGGCACATCTGGTGGAATTATAATTCGGAGTGTATATTGAGAAATGTTTAAAATAAGTTTTAAATTAATACTTTTTCGTATACAAACCTCGTATAGGAAGGTATTCGGAGAGCATCTAGTCTAGAGTGTTTTGTCTTAAGTATTAGAACGGAGAATAAAAATAATATCCTTCGATCCTATTCCGTCTATTTAAAATAATATGACATACAAATTTACTAACATAATTTGCAGAAATCGTTTAACTTAAAAGGATCTATTAATGTAGGAAAATTGGATGGGAGTTAAAATGATGCTATAAAATTGTATGCGAACACAATATGTTGATAGGATCAGGTGTTAAACATTTTATGCGTGTATAACTTTGCATTTGGGATCTTTGTATCTTATGTATAATATCTATAATAAATTGAAAATAAGTGACAATAATTAAAGTTAAGAAAATACATTACCTTTCCTTCCACTGCCTACTCGCAAACATAACGGCATGAACAGATTCATGAGCATATTTTCCGTTTTCTCAGCAGTAGGAAATATAGCGCTTCCTCCACACATTTGTTCTAGAGAGTAACTATCCTGTGAAACAAAAATAGGTAAATAGATAAAGGAGAAGAATGCACGTTACCAGTTTTTTTATTCTTATGTTGTATTATATGCTTTATAATAAAAATCTTAAAGGGTACTTTAGATTGGTATATACAAATTCTTATTTTTTAAGATTGTTATGTCAAATTAGGCTAAAGATGAAATATTCTTTCATTCATTTATATAAAATGATATCATAAGAAGTAGTTTTATTTGTACGTTTTAGTTTAGTTTGAAAATGTAGGTAACTTTTAACGCAATCTAATTAGCACTAACTTAGTAAGACAAAAAGAAAAAGTTTTACGATAAATCTATGCAACTCTACAATAAATACAATGAAAACAAAAACATATACTCACCCCAGTATTAATAACTTGCAAAGCAATAAGCCTGACCACAGTGCTGCAGAAGTGAGGTGGAGGGGGCTGTTGCATCAGCGCAGTCGTCGCAGAGGAGAAGTTCTCACCGGTGCCGCTGTCTGACACTATTAATGCCTGTAAATAATAAATATTATATTTACTTTGTTTTTTTTATATTTATACGACTAAATTTTAAGCTCTTAATATTATTATATTAGACCTATATAATAGTAGTAATTATTGGTAGGTATACAAGAGATGGGAACGGAGTGTCTTAACACTAGGCTCTCTCTGCGTACCCTGCTGTGTGTGGGATACAGCCTGAAGCTAAAAAAAAATAATACAAGAGATACACGAAATGTAGCAGTTTAGTCTTATATTAGAACTCTAAACTTCATTTGTTCACAATATTTTACGATTTATTTAATTTAACAAAGACCGTTAAGACGAAAGACTTACAATGTTTTATTCATGTTTTTTTTTTAAATTTTAGTTATTTTAGGTATTACTTACTTGTACAGTATTGAGAATCGTTTTAACTTGTTGCCATTGCATGATGTAGGGACAACGAATCATAGTTTCATATACTCCCTTTAATAGTACTGCTGCTGAATCCCAGTCTGTGTTTCGCTGAAAATATTCGTGAAATATAATTATTTTACATAATTTAATTATTCTACAAAAAATCAAAGTCTGTACTAGTTTTAGTAGAATACTAACTAAGTCGTCTTCTAGTCATCTAATAACTTATATTGTACTTACTAAAATTGTATAAATAAGTAGAATAGGATAACTCAACTCACTCAATTTAAAACACCAGTTAATTTTAGTTTTGAATAACAATCCATTTCAATGTGATTTGAGAGTTGAAATCAAATGACATTAAAGGAAAAAAGGATACGACATCAGATGTCTGTAGTATTTATATATTTGAAAAAAAGAAGAAGAAAAACATCACTACAATAAAATGAGTATTAAAATTAAATTACCCTTATACTAGGTTTCTTAGCAATTTTCAAGAAAACTTTATCCAGTCTTCTTAAGATCATATTCAAAGCTGGTCTCAAGGCATCATCTGCCCAGTCGGCTGCGGGCAATACTAGTGTCATATAACGTTGTAGGCCTCGACATCCCATCGACTCCGGATCATAGGGAGATACTTTGAGGAGAGAATGGGCTATTTCTGCTAGTCGCTGTGAAAAATATAGTAGTACTTAGGAAGTATGTTGTGATTTCCAATCTTATATAGTTGTTTATGTGGATTAATTTTAGTATAAGCGTTTCTGTTTGTGTATCATACAAGGCTGGGTGAAGCTATCTCATCCATCATGTAAGGATTTTAAAGTGACTGAGAGAGGTTTAATTTTTTTCTCGATTATTGCATGAAAAATAAACAATTGTCCTTGTATTTAACTACATACCTGCCTGCATTCACAAATTACAATGCCTTCTAATATAAAAATGTAATTATTTAAATATTATTAAAATCACATTCTTACCGCGTGCGATTTAGAGTCAAGCAACTCTACGGGTTTTCCTTCAGAACCACCACTTCCTTTAGATCCATTAAGTTCAAGTAAGCGGGTTGTTGCTCTTCCTATAAATTCTCCCACTAGAGATAGCAATACGTCACGCGGCCGACGGTATTCAGCGCGTACTAGCTGTAATTATTTAACCATACATACATTAATTAATTCATAATTTTCAAGTCCTTTTAATTAAAAATATATTTTTTATATTTTAAATGAAATCTCCTTTGTTAAAATGATTATCGTGTCGAAGTGTTTATTATGTAAAGGGTATTAAAAAGATTATTGGACTTTTCAATTCGTGTAAAAAAGTAATATATAAAAATTATTCGATAACTTTGAGAATATACGAAAAAAAATTTCAATAATTGTGCAAATTGGCTTTATTGTTAATAAAAAAAGCTATCTATAATAGACAACTTTCGGAAAAATACTAAATTTGCCATTACATAGTGAAACCGCGTCTGATTGTTATCACAATTAGATTATGCGTTCGATTCCCACTCGGTGGAATGGTCATAATTTAATTAATTTCATTTTTTCGCTTTGGTAACAAAACAGTGTCTAGACATTTGTTTCTCTCTGTCTATATTTCTATACAGTAAAAAGCGAGAAGCTGAAAAAATATATGCACAAGCAATGACTAATACAAATTAAAGAATCTATTAATTAACGCATTTTATAAAGCTAATATATATCCATACAACCAAACCACACACCTCAGAATCCTCAGTATCAGTATAATCCGGCACAGGCGGCATACGCGAGTGGTCGCTGACGTAACGCGAATGGGACTCGTCGTCGAGCAGATCTAGCGGCGTGAAGGGGGCGGCGGCGCGCGCGCACCCGCGCTGCGACGACCCCTTGTGTTCTGGCGTCGTGCGATACGGTCCGTTGTACGATCTGCGTGTGTTTTTATTATTTATAAATTTGTTTATTGAAATTAATATAGTGTAAAAATTAAATATCAAAAATGATCCTTTTTCCTGCATAGCAAGACAGTCACGATCCGGATTTATTTGTATATTTGTGTTTTACATTATTAATTAAATAGACGAAAGTAGCTTTCCGCTTCTTTCATCATAGAGAAGGTTTACATAACGCGAATGCGAAGACCCCTCCCGTTCTGGCGTTGTGCGGTATAGGCCGTTGTACGATGCCTATCGAATTGTACTTATGTGAACTTATCGTAAAAGAAATGTTATAAAATTCAATGGTTGGTTCCTCAACTCTGAGTAACTCAGTTCTAGATTCTAGTGCCCATTATTTTTTAACATGGTTTAAATTTATTTAATTGATTTGTATTTTTTAAGTATAACAATAATAAAAATAAAAAATAAAATAAAAACTAATATCATAATTCAACGACAATAAATTAAGCAATAATGTTTTAGTTTTAAAATATATACTTTTTAACTTACTTAGATAAGCCTTCACAGTTGTTAACTAAAGTTTTGATGGCTATAGCTAGTTGCTGTATTATTTCCTTTTCAGTTTTCCCTTCTCTGTTGTACGTTGGCAGTTGTATTTGTTTAACGTAGCATGGTAATATAGCTTCGAGTATAATCTGTTAAAAAAAAAAAAAAATACTTCAGTACAAAATATATCTTTAATATAATGTTTTTCTATTCTTAAGTGATAATTAGCTGCGTTTTTCAATCACTTTCAGCTTCACGCATTTTCCCGCATAGTAGGAAAGCCAGAGAACCTATTGTCAAGACACACAGTTTTCTGCAACAAATTCATACCCCATTTAGTGGTGAGTGAAGGAATTCAACTGAAAAAAATAATCTGACATTTATGTAAAAGTAATTAAGACTTTGGTACTAAATAAAAGAACAAGTAAGCAAATATATAAATAAAACTTACCAACATTTGATATCCGCGCATACTTTCTGCAGAGTACGAGACAACCATTACGCATAAACTGATACAATCCAGTACATTGACCATTTCGTCTTCGTCTCGGTAACAAAAGTCTATGGGCTTTAACGGTTTCTCCTCTTTTATCAGTTCCGCTATATGGAGAGGGTCAGGAGAAGGCGTTTCCAAGCTTAGCAATAGATTGAATAAACAGCTCGATTGTACCTATTAAGAGAGGTTTATTTTTTTTAATATTAATTTTGAATTTATTTTAAAAAATGATATTATACAGGATGAGGATGAGCTTAAAGTCGTTTTACATTTCAAATGGTAATAACGAAGAAATTAAATAAAAATACCTAATATCTGTAAAAAGACCTAAGGTTTTCACAGATATTTTTTTACACATTACATATACAACTCTAGTGTGCAAGCACTTGTTAAAGCATAGTAAAAAATATTATTTATCAAAATATATATGTATCTGCAAGGTCTATCAATCAGCATAAGTTCATCAATAAAAAAATAATTTTAATTGGAGGAAAATTAGAAAAATTGAAAAATGATTTTTTTAAAGATTAGCTCTTATTATATTTTAGTTGAACATTTGTTTAATAAGCTGTGTTTTATTATTTATTATTATACACCTCATTTACCTTGCTAGCATCACCAAATGCAGCATCTTCATCAGTATCTAAAATGGCTGACACAGAACCAAACATTTGTAGTATAAAAGGTTTTCTATTGAGCAGATAAAACTGTTTAACGGCATATTCTATTGTTGTTGTAACAAGCTTATTTGTTTGGAAATTTGAGTAGATTTGTAATAATGTCGGCATTATAAGAAGGTATCTGAAAAAAATATTTTATTACTTTAAGCAAATTATTATAATGTGTACTAATTATTACATTTAGAAATTAAATTGACATTTTATTACATTACATAAGAACTTACTACTTACTTACAAGTCAATAGTCATGTTCATATAAGAGGGATTAAAAAGTTAAATTAATTAAAAAGTTAAATTATATGAAAAAATAATCGAGTTGTTCAATCAAGTTATGATTTATCGCTATATTAATACTTCATAGAGAATAAAGTCTGGCATAGTCACAGTTTATTTGAAGAAGAAGTGCAGAAGGAAAATAAGTTTACTAACTATGCATTACAAATACATTAATTAATAAAATACACACACTGTCAAAGTCACATACATATTACTATGTATGCAACCCGTATTTCAAACGTCAAAGGGCTTAATGCAAAAAAACATATTACGTACCCATTAGTAGAAAATATATTTTTAAAATTAAATGCCGCATTCACATAAGTCGCTATAACATATCTGAGTATTAGAGAGTCCTCGCTGTGTAACATTAAGGCACCATTTAATACATTTAGAAAAAGGTGAATATCTCTGGACGACGTGAAGTTACCCGCCATTGCTTCAAACATACGAGCTATGAGACGCACCCACCTGGATATATAAAATAATTATTATATTATTCAAATTCACAATTCATATAAAATAAATTAATAGTTGAACGATTGTTTTATGTGAATTACTTTTGAAAAAGCAACAAATAAAGAGCAACGCAAAATATGAGTTCAAAATATTGAAATATAAAAAATATGGAGTCCATCCATGTGACAACGTCTGACTTCAAATGCGATTCGTTGTGAGTTCTATTCCCACTCGGGGAAATGATTAAATTTAAATTATTTTAATTTTCCCGCCCTTGTACCTAAGACAAAGAGTACTGCCACTCAGCACATAATGTCTTGCTTTCTGAGTGTCTTGATACTAGGTTCTCTCTGATTAACGCCTTAAGCGAGAAAAAGTGTCAATCTATCCTATTAAAAATATTACTAAGGAATAAGCTAAAAATATATAAGCTGCTTATAATAATGAATTGAAGTAAATACGTACATAAACTTATGTAGTACATCTAATCCAAGTAACGTAGAGCCTAATGGTCCTCTACTATATAGAGTTAAGTCAGCTTCTAAGGCTTTCCGTGGAAAAGATGGCAGTTTCATAAGTTCATCGTGTAAAAACACTACACGTTGAACAACCTAAAAAAATAAATAAATTATTAAATACACACATACTACATGCATGCGTAAAACAGAATATAAAAGAAAAATTGAAGAAAGATTGAATCTACATAAAAAGAAAAGACAGTGTAAGTTAGACTTATTAGAATATTTTAAACATTATTTTATAATTAATTATTCGATTCGTTAATGAAGAAAGCTGAAATACAAATCGATTCATTAATGAAGAACAATTAGATAGAATAAAAATAAAATGACAGTTAATATCATGTGGACATACCATAATATGAACATTTACCGTAATCAAACCAAACCGTACCATATCAACATTTTTCAGAATAGCCCATGTTAGTAAAACTTTGCCTATTTCCACAAACTTTTGTAATAATTCTTGTTGTTGTAGCTTTTCGAAGGCCTCTTCGGGTTCCATGTGGACGAGCCCGAGTTGAGGGTATTGGGAGCGTTTGAAGAAATAGTGATCGCGTACGTAGCCTTGCGGATTGTGAATCTGTCCTATATTTGAGGGAGTCTAACATATTACTTTTGTATTAAATATTTATTGTGCAATTTTTTGTATTAAATATTTATTGTTTGTGCAAAATTTGAAATTTTTGAAAATTATGAAATGTATTAAAAATATTATAGAACTAAGCTATACTGTACAGTGGAATCCCTATAATCCCGAATTTAATTTTTATGTGAAATTTTTATCACTTTCATATCCCTAAATCCTTGTTAGGTTCAACATTAACAATCTCGATTTTTTTAGGATTTCTTTTGGCATTCGAGTTATCGAGATTCTATTGTACTAAGCAATAAGCAATAACTATTCAAAATAAAAAATATTATCATACGAGGCCAAGGTCTTGCTTAAGTATCATAATAATTCATTGAACTGACGGTACGTTTTCTCTAACTTACTCGTTTTAAAGTCAACCAAAAAGTACTCATTGTGTAAATCTTCAGGAATTCCGAAGTAGTCTAAAGATTCTCTTAGAATTTGAACAAACTGAGTGTCTTCTTGTACTGGAAACTGGGATGGTATACTTCCTTCATTGTCGGCTACAAAGGAGAGAATATTTATAAATAACGGAATATAAAACTAAATGAAAAAATTACACGTTTTAAATAAATAACACTTTCACTTTCACGCTTTCGTCCACATAGCTGAGTAGTCAAAGAAAATCCAGAGTCATGATACACTGTTGTCTTTCCAGCCGAAATAGAGACATTGGCAGAACTCAAAGCCGCACTTTGTCTTACTTACTAGAGTGGGGAAATGAAAATAATTTAAATGTAATCATTCCCCCGATGGGAAATAAACCCACAACCAACGTGTTTATAGTGTTTGACAGAACCACTGCGCCTTAAAAGTCTCAAGTAAAATATAAATACGAATAAATAAAATATATAAAATAAAACTTACAAGGTCCATGTACAATAATTTTCTTCGCCGCAGGCACGTTGGCTGTCAGTAATATTGAAGCATCACATTGTTCCTTACGCAATATTTGTTTTAAGTCTTTAAACATAATTCCGTGTACACTGTGTACGACCTACAATTAAATAATATTATATGTTATAGTAAGTTAGCTAGCAAGAACCTAGTCAAGACACTCCATTCTCTACTTTCCGCCCTAATTCAAGCCTTTATTTATTAAGTAGCAGAATTCAATTCTACACATTCTTTTGTAAATTTAATCAAATAAGTTCATTTATTTTTAAACACATATAAGTAGTGCCTGTGTATTGCATTAACTGAATATATTTTTACTAATACAACCAACAACCCACAACCAACAGAATCCACTCTAGTTCCATAAACATACATATAAAACCAAATAAAAAAACATCAAATTCATACATACCATCCACAAAATAGACAAGGCAGCACCAATAAGCCTTTGCCCATCCTCATGAGGAGTTCTTACATAGAACATTACATATCCTATAATATAATTATATAACGCGAAGGCGGCCTGTTGAGGAAGCCTTGGTATGAACCTGATAAGGTGACGCAGTAGTTTAAACATCTCGTCTTGATGATCGCGGGTGAGACGTTCTAGTACGTGGCGGAGGAATAGCGCTGAATCTTCTACTAAACATCCCCATATCACCTGTTTCATTATTTATATCGGAATTAATACTAATCGAAATAATTCTTTGGTTTGTATAAAATAGTTATGTTCATCATTAGCTCATTTTTAACTGTTTATAAAATTGATACAATGGTTAATATTTGGACGTATCGCATAACTATATAATAACAAGAACAAAAATAAATGTTCATATTAAAAACGAAGTAACTTTACATTATATGAATACATATATAAAGTAATGTATTAGTAGAATAAGAAATTATATACTATAATGCAATTTTTTTTTTTTAACCAGAATGATTTAATTTATATTTCATTACAGACAGTAAAAAATCAATACTATACACGTATAATGTTGTAGTATAATTTTTTCAAACCTGATAAGCAACTTCATAAACAGAACAGCCTTCTCTAGACACAGCCGCGTCATCTAATAGCGATATAATTTCGGCCACCGCAGAACACAGTACTGAGGGGAACAAGGCCGGTGCTACTTGCGTGTGGTGGGAACCACGAACACCTTCCGCCATTTCCTCGTCTGCTGGAGCTGAGGATGTGATGAAAAGAAATGTAATACTTATATTGATATATATATCATTTGAAATATTGTATTAAATATGCATATTTAATACAATATTTCAAAGATTTTAATTAGTAGATATGAAATACTTATATTACTGGTATGAAACACTTATAATTCGAAATAGTCAATATGTTAACATCTTATAAATGGTAGATTGAGATGACTTCATATTAGTAAAAGATTAGTCTGAGAAAGTTTAACGTTTTTGTTTAGCAAGTAACTAGCTACAACCTTTTTTTTTAACTTCATGCTTTATGCCACAACAGACAGAGAACCTAGTATTAAAACGTTTGGTTCTCGGACAGTTTTGCATGAATTCATTACAATGTGTATTGAGCGGTGGCACTCAACATTTTTCTTATCAGAGCTAGAAAATGAAAATCGTTTAAGTCATAATCAATCGATCGAATCTATAGCTATTGTATTTATAGTCGCAAGCTGTCAAACTACGCAACGATAGCTTTTTTTGAACAAAAGAATATCTTCACAAAAATCCACTTATTTTTTTTAAAATATGTATAATTAATATGAAGTGTATATCTCACGTTCAACATGATCATCAGCCGCGTGGTCCAGCGCAGGCTCGCGTGCAGCTTGCCGCGTTATCGGTATCGTAGTTATAAGGAAACTTTCACGTTCGGCTTTCTTCTTATCGTCTCTCTGTTGCAACGCTTTCTTTATGGCTTCTGTTTGTTGCTTTTTACGTGTTTTTGTTGCTGTTACTAGAGAACGCTGAAAATTGCTTTATACATGAGTTTAATAACGTTTGTGGGAATTATATAGAATTATTTGAATAAAAGAATTCTTAATCAATATCTTTTATTTTATCATATTTCTTGAAAGTTATTCGTAAGACTAATAAATATTTAAAAAAAGAAGGACATATAAAATCATAATAAATAAAGCATTTTCTTTATATAATTAAATTATAATAATAATTTAACTCTATAATATAGTTGGTACATACATGTCTTTCTTGATTTAGAGTCATTTCCATATCCTTATCTTTAACTTGTGGGCACCACGGCGGATCAACGACAGCTAGAGACTCAATGCCTATTTTAGGTGACGGAAGAGTGAATTCTATTCCCGGTGGAGGTACTTTGAACGTGACGGACGCACCTTCTTCCATACGAGGCCATACTTGATATCTTAGTTTCCACATCACTTGGAATCGTAATATGGCGTTTATTCTGTAAATATATATTAGAAAAAGATATAAAATCACACATATTTGTAAATAGAAATGTTTTGATTTATAAAGTTACTATAACACTATCGTGATGAGTGGGTTCAATTCCCCCTTAGATCGATTTTTTTAAATATTTTTGCCTATTTAACTTAATATATAGAGTGTAGAACGTAATCTATCACGAGGATATAATAAAGTATACAATATCTTTTTATTCACATTAATTTATTCTACTCACATACCTCACACCAGGATCAGTACTTTTAAGCGCTTTATGCATAACGTGCGCGGCTTGCGAAGGCGCCCGTACTGCTGCGAGGGCAAAAAGCGCTGCAGCGCACGCGCTCAGTTCGCGTTCTGGTTCCAATAGCAACTGCCACGCCGCACCTGCTGCTTCCGCAAACACCTCTGATGATAACGTTGTTGCGCCTTTAACTAACGCTGCTAGAGGCGCGTGATAAGCTTCGCGTACCTGAATAATTGTTATTTTAAATGTTATTTATTATATAATCTATAAGAATTACATAATAATACAGGTTAATTAATTATAATAAAGAAATATAATAAAAATAGCGGATAGAAATGTATAAAAGCAGGAAAAATTAAATTTTAACAAAATCTTATTTTAACAGAAAGTACGAGCCATATGTTCCTAATGCGACAATATAAGTTTAAATATAGTAATATTTTTTTAGTTTAACGTTTTTTACCGCATAGTAGGGTAGTCAGAGAGAACCTAGATTCAAAAAACTCTATGCAAGTGGTGGATGGAGTGTCTTGACTCCTCCAGTAATCGAGTCGTTGCGTGAAAAGTGGAGAAATAAACAACGTGCTTTGTAGGTACCAGAGCGGAGAAAAACAATCATACATATGTAATTACTTTACCGAGTGGGAAGAAATCTAGACCACAACCACTACGTTATAGTCATAGTAGGATCCTGTCCATCTATGTCAAGACGTCTCGACAGAAGAGGTCTCGTATATAATAAATAAAATTTCATTTTATGACTATAGAGTGATATAGTTAAGTATAGTTTTGGTATTGTTTTCATCAGCCATTGGTCGTCCACTGCTGTACATAAAAGTAATGTGACCTGCCCATTACCACTTCAACTTGCAAATTTTAAGACCTATATCGGCGACTTTGGTTCTTATGTGGATTTCTTCATTGCTAGTGTTTTATTTAGTGGAGATCCTTGAGGAACGCCGATATCCAGTGGACGTCGAACGGCTGAGATGATGATAAGTGTTAGTATTAGTATTAGTAGTTAGTATTAATTAAATATTTTTGTAAACAGTATACATACGTACCTGTGACTTAATATATTTGAGTATGGGTGGCGGGTCAGCCGGCGGGTAGGGCACGGCGCCTGGTACAGGCGGGGGCTCTGCGGGGGGCGCGGTCTGTTCGCCTCCCGCCGCGCGATACGCTAGGCCTGCGCTCTCTATTACTGAACGATCTATTCTGTAATACGTATAAACATACACATTATAATATAGTTCAGTCAGATTGAGGCCAGTCAACGAGTGGTTGGGGGTTCGATTCCCGCTCGAGTAGTGGAATATTTAATATTTCATTTTCTTTGCTCTGGTGTCGAGGCAAAGCGCTAGTGGTGCAGCGTTAAGTTCCACCATTTAATTCGCAATGCCTCTAAAAATCGGCGGAAAATGGGGAATGGAGTGTCTTAACACTAGTTTCCCTCTGCCTACCCCCCCTGCTAGTGTGCGGGATACGGCGTAAAGAAAAAAAAGAAAAAAGATAACATAAGTACGCATTAGGTGCTTGTCAAAAATCACAAATATATATTTTAAAATATAGTCGTTAAGCATTTTTTTTATTATTTTAATCAAATAAATTATATTGATGAGATAAATATCTATAATTATTTAAAACAATACACAGAAGGTATTTTATAAATTAATCTTCATAGATTAGCATGAAAGTTGACGTTTAAACATATTCGTAACGATAATTAAAGAAATGCAAGTAAAAATATGTTTTACAAATTAATGCTTCAAATATAGAACAACTGAGTTAAATAATTTATAAAGTGTAATAAGAAAATTAGACAAAAAATTATTGATTACCTGTCACTGACATGTTCAGAAGGCTTTCGAGTTCGCCTACCTCTTCTTCCGCCCCCAATGACTTCTTCGTTGTTATTTGTATTTATTTCAGGTCCAAATTTCTCACCATATATCTAAATGTATTATTACGCAATGACGAATTAATAAATAATACATGTTCGAATAAATAATTTATATAAACAATAAAATATTATATTAGTATTACCTTTTGTACTGATTTCATAAGTCTAACAGTTGATCGCATGTTACGTCTGAAGCAATACGGATGACAAAAGTTTTGATGGCAGCATACGTAGTTAAAAGAATTCAAATATTTTACGATCACCTGAAAAATAACCATTAATTATATCAATTTTCAGAAGAAATGTTGTTTGTTACAACAAAACTAAAGAAAAAGTAATAGAATCAATTTTTATCATTTTAAGAAAACTTGATAAAAATTTAATTAAAAATAATTACTACTAAATATATTTAAATCATACGGTCTAAGAAATTGCTAAAATTAAGTTTATATGAAACTAACAAAAGCTAAAACGTCAATAATAAATAAAACCAAAAAAGGACATTGTTATAAAATATATTGAAATATTATTTAAGACTTCATATATTTAATATAGAAAACTGTATTCTAACTTTCAACCAAGGGAAGCTTTTGCTAGTATCGGGCGGATCGGTGGAGTTACTATCAGGGCTGTCTGGTGGATGGTCGTGGTCATCTGACAGCACTCCTGGACTCTCCTCACCACCACTATCCTCGTTCGGCATTATTACGGTACCGCCTAAAAATGATAAATAAAAAAAAGGATTAATATCAATATTAATAATTTATGACGCTCGTTACTTATGATGAAAAGAAGCACACATTTTTTTCAGCTTTTTCTATAGTTTTATACCATTAGCAGTTAGCACCAGTAGCAGTTAAATCATTCGAAATTAAAGAGAGAATGCGTACGTACGCATACATTATAGTTAAGTATAGTAATTATAGTCATTGTTTACTTTTTATGGATTGTATTTAAGAGATGTAGTTTCAAGGCTTCATTCAAGGCTTTTGATACTGATAATAAACGAATCCGTAAAGAGTAGAAAAATTGTAATCGTAATAATTTAAAATGTTGGTTTCAAAGGTGTGATGTTTTGGAGATTTTTTTTTTGTGTAACGATTATTTTACGATATGTCATTTTTTTTACTAGTGCCGACTTATTGATGATCTTTGGATCACCTTGTATATTTGTGTATAAAAGTAAATTTTAAATCAATTATATAAACTGACCTGTTCCTGGATATACCTCTGAAGTGTCACTTCTGTCTGATAAAGAAGATACTTTTCTTCTGCTCTGTATAGAATCAGATCTTCGATTCACAACTGAAAGTAAATTCAAATCAACATAACAATAATTAAATTGACATCTAGATTGTATTAAATACATTCTTTATTTTATATATATAATTAAATACATTATACATTTTCCTTGCTATATATTACTTATTATATTTTATTTAGATTAAAAAACTATAAAGCTTACAATCATCAACTTCGCGTGCATCTTTCTGTCTCAATTTAATAGACCTTCGTTTAAAGGAGCCATAGGCGGCGTGTTGTTGCGTGTTCCTGCGTGCTATTCCTTTGCCGCGTGATCCTAGACGGGATTTCTTATCATCGCCACTCGGGAGTGCCTCTGGAAGCTATTAAGCGATATGGTAATATAATTTTGAAAATGATATTACCATAATTCTTTCCATAACAGTGCTAAGAACGTAAAGTAAGGAAAACATTTATTTAAAAATCTGTAGCTCAAATTATTTTTCTTAAATTGTAGCATTTTATTGTATTTATTTCTTTACACGTTATTCATTAAATAATTTGTTATGTATTTATAAAAATATATACATTCAATTCGCTTGTATTCATTAAGAATACAAGCATTAAAAGTAAAATAAACTACCGTCACACTGCTTCCTCCGGACACATTTTCTGGCTCATGAAGAACAAACGATATTTTCCTCTCCGTTTCAGCACCCGCTATAGATTGCAAACTTTGGGCTGAAGCTTGAGAGTGTCCCATACTAGACAAAGCCATACTCCATCTTCTATTAGCTTCCCTACAAAAATTAAAACAAATATTTAAAAAAAACTAAAAAAAAATACTTAAACAATAGCTATTTTCAACTAATTATATTATTTAATTCTCGATTTTCAAATCGTTTGGCATGCCAATGTAGCAAAGCAATTTGTCTAGTTTCAACTATACTATATTCTCGTCGTACCTACATATGTACGTCGGTACTTCAAATGAAATGTTTCGTGGATATCTTAATAACCTACCTTTAGTTATTTCTTTAAAATATATAGCATGCATTCAGTGGTCAGACACTTTTATCTTTGAATTTATATTATTTTATAGATCGACGGAGAAATGCAGACATTTTACCTCGTATATATGTGTGTGTTATAATATTTAGATTATATTATAAATATATATTAAATCAAATATTTATATAAAAAGTTTAAACTAATAATAAAAATAAAACATTGCAAAGCGATATACTAATAAATCATATATCTAAATATATACATAATATTTAAAATACTATAATTATGTTTATTTGTATCTATTAAAAAAACACAGTCTGCATTTACCGGAAGACCAGGTGCCCATAATGTATAAGTGAAGCCTAAAACAACTAATTATATCATATCTAACAGTGTTTAACATATCGAGTATTTATGCCGTGTTTTATCATATTCATCGTATTTAAACTATGTGGCATGCACATATTAATTATGCAGTATAACATGCATTATTCCATATACACATACTCGACTGGCATTAATGTGTGTTGACTGCTAAGAGCCCTGTTAAAATGAAAATATCGATCATAATTATGAACTCGTTAAACGTAACTAATGTAAACATAATCGACTCACTTATTATTACACAATAAACGTCTCCGCTTTTGCATCCACCTTAGCAAAAAATAATAACAAAAAATAAATTGACACAACGAATAGATTGGAACTACTTACCAAATGATAATGCTATAATTAAATTAATCAGATTTTTTGGTTATACCTGTACACTCGGTCCCAAGGACCTCTCTCCTTGAGTGAGGATCTGCAGGATTTGGGCAGGTTCTGGTAGGTCTCCCGTAGGAATGCAGTTATTTCGAATAGGAGAACACACGCCACCATACGAAGTGCTCGTGGACATTCAGCACCAAGTGTCTTACCCGGCAATCTGATACTGGCTGTTGATTTTTATTTATTTGTGTATTTTTTGTGTTTAGAAATAATTGTGTATGATAATAGACGTGTCAGTGTGAAACTGTTGCATTTAGAGTGGAATTGAAGAAAAGCAAACATAATGTTTTGACAAGTGACGCCTAGTTAGACCTCCATTCTAATTTTGTTGACATATCTGACTACTGTATTATTTGGTACTGCTAGTAATCCAGTAGAAAAAAAATTATATTTTGATATATTTTCTTATGTAAGTTAGGTGACTAATGTAAATCAATACATACATAGATGTGGAGAAAAATTGGAGATTGGAGCATTTTAAAGAAGTTACCGAAATTTTACAAAACTGATCAAGTTTGATAAAACAATTGTAAACAATTGCGCACCTTCATCTAAAAAGTCCTCTTCTTCGTCTTGTTGCAGCAGTTCTCGTTGGCCGTCGGGATCGTTCACCAAATTAACGACTGTATCTATGTGTTTTCTGTCTTCATTTAACATATCTTCCAATCTATTTCCTATAGCCTAAGATATAAAAAATAGTTTAATTAAAGAATCACATATATACGGGTATATAATTAAAAAATATTTAATCAATTTATCAATGAGCCAATCGTGGCGCACTGCCACAGCGTTTAAAAGTACAAGCGATGGTTTTTTATTACGCTTTAAATTATTTATATTTTACTTTGCACTGGAACCTAACAAAAAATGCGGCGTTGAATTCCGCCACACAACAGGCAATGTCTCGATTTCGGAAGTAAATTTTCAGTTTCTTGACACTGTGTTCTCTTTGACCTCCCCGATATGCGGAAAATACTATGAAGCTAAGAGTATATAAGCTTTAGATTATGATATTAAGTTAATTCTATTTGTTATATTTTACTTACTTCAGCCCACTGATAAAAAAGTTTCCCCGCTAGCCGTTGCCTTCTTAACTGAAGTGGACCTGAGGATACTAATAAATATTTTCTTTAAATATTTGCATGATGATTATATATTGTTATAATTAAAAAATAAATATTTAACGTTATAACTTACATGGATTTTTAGCCATATTAGATTTAAGCCAGTATGGCCACTGTCCTTTATTGCAGTTATGTACTAAATGTGCACATTCTAGTAGAATAGCAGCTCTGGCCACAACTACTGTATGTGGCTGAAATAAATCATAAGAAATTAAGTAAAAATAAATATTTAAGAGAATGTTATATAAAAAAAAGAACAAATATTATCTGGAACTGTAAAAAATATTAAGTATTTATAACTAAGTTTCTAATTTCTCAAAATATCTTGTTTTCAAGATTTCGAACACTACTATTGAATAGTGATTTACACAATATCTTAAGAAATAATAATAAATTTTTATTATACTCTTGGACATCAAAACCGATACGACTATATAAGACGAACGTATATAAGACGTCCATATTGTTTGTGAATAATTATTGCACTACTCATCATTTTTCTGCTATATGCTATGCTATACCGCTACTGGCTTCATTGAATATATACAATTAATAGTCTGATCATGTACTAACCAGATCCAACAAAGCGGCCATGAACAAAGCATCTGGTGTAGCCCCAGGTTGTGTAGCATCCAATATAAAGCTGAATCTTGCGAGGCCAGCGTATAATGGTGCGGCTGCGACCAATCTTCTACGCTTTAGTACTACTACTTCTGATTCACCACCTCCAGAACCACCTTCTGCTGACCCTCGGCGTGACATATCTGAGAAGAATTATGCGAGAAATATTTTTCAATATATAACTATAGCATATTTGATCATGTTAAATATTGAAATTATTAAATGTATCAGCTAAAATTATTAAGTATTTAAATAATAACTTACACCCGCCTGTAGTCTCTTCTATACTACCGTCGCGTTTTTTCCCCATTTTCCTGAGCCCAAATCTATTTAATCTGTCTTCCACTCTTTTTCTTGCTCTGTGACATATACAAGTGCATTATTAACAATTGATTTAAAACATATAATATATTATTAATTAAATTTACTTATTCTATAAGTAATATTTTCTCCTGCCAAATTCTATTTCTTAACATGTTATGAAATTTGAAAACTTTATTTATATAAAGTTACAATTTTAAAAATATTTGTTAAAAAAAAATGTTAAATGATATGTAAAGTCACCGTACAAATGATGTTAATGAGTATTCAATGATTATTATTATTATACAAGAACATTTAAACACGAAAAAACGCACTTTACATAGAGTAGATAACATTTTATTAAAACAAAAAAACATATATTTGAAAAGAGCGACTATTAAGGATCTTTCTTCCTTTTTCTTAGCAGAACTGCCTTTTTAATCAGTTGTAGCTTCTTGCTCAACTGACAATTTAAAAATCAGATCAAACTTTATTTACGTGTATCGGAAAATTAAAAATTAACGACTACAATTAATCCAATCAAAAAATAACATAAAATATACTTATAACATTTTTAAAGTGTTATTCACACATTCAAAAAATTAAAAAGACACTTAGAAAACGTATAAAATCTTGAATACTATTTGAATCAAATTTTTATACGTTTTCAAAACGTCTTTAACACAAAATATAAACAACATAAAGGCATCTCCACACTAATCACCTATTAAGCGTATATCCCACTCGTCTCTTGACGTGTACAGGACGCGACACGTGCACGGGGTGCGTGTGGAAGGGGCGCGCCAGGGACGCCATGCTGCCCGATATGGGGAGCGACTCGCCGGAACCGCCGCCGTTGCGGGTTAGCGATTGAGGTTGGGGCTTTTGTCGGAACCAGTTCACTGTTAACAGAGGTTAAATTGCTTATATATTTTTTTTTCAGCTTAATGCTGAAACTAATAAATTTTTATTCTGCATAGCGGTGCAGTCAAAGAGGACCTAGTATCAAGATACACCCTACTTCACGTTACATCTAAAAATCGAGACATTTGGTGTTCAGTGGCGGAACTCAACTCCGCGCTTTGTCTTAGTTACCAGAGTGAAGAAATGAAAATTTAAATATAATCATTTCCTCTAGTCGGAATCGAATCTACAACCATCGCATTTACAGTCGAGCTGTTCCACTGCACCACAGTGACGTATATAATTTATTCATTATATGGTAATAGTATGTTTTAATTATAAAAATGTGTTATTTTCAATTTATCTTAATAAAATTTTATTATTTTAAAAGCAAATTCTTCTAATCAGAGTAGAAAAAAGCGTATAATATAAATACTAATCCGAGTGGCATTCAAACTGTAAACTATCAAAACTACAGGTTTAAATGATAAAATTGTAATATATAATAATAGTTAAATAAATGTTAACTTACCTATCCCACTAATATGAAACTTAGAAGGTATAGATTTAGAATGCGATATTTTGTGGTGTGGCGTTATATCTGTAGAGGACGCTGAAGGGATGGTCCTCTCAGACTGTCTCGGAGTTAGCTGGTACCTTCTAGTACGCACTGATAGTGGAGATTGACTCGCTGATTCGTCACCACCTTCAGTTTCTAAGAGGCTCTAAAATAATGTTAAAATAGTTTGTTAAAAATAATTTAAATTTACATATTAACCACAAAACAAGGGCTTTATGACGGTATATGGCGTATTGTTTTGGACAATATTCATAGATATAAAACGTCTGGCATAGACAAAGAGATCTACGTGTAAAAACTAAACCTTAGTCAATTAATATGTTACGTTACTATTGTTTAAATTAAATTAATATCAAAATTAATAAATTGATTATTAATATATTATATAATTTTGTTCAATATTTAAGAATAAAATGGAAAGAAACCGCTAGTATTAGATGTTAACATACATGTGCTCCAGTAGATGATGTGCTACGTTTTTTGAAAAATTTCTTATGACTTCTATCATCTACTGCGCAACCAGAATCAGCCCCTGTGTCCGAGCCGCGCTCATCGTCTGGCGGTCTTGGTATGTGGCTGTAAGTTAGTTGCGATTTTTAATATAAACAAAATAATTGAATAAACATAAGTCATTTTATAAAATAAAAAAGTAAATAAATATAATAAAATACACAAAAGGAAGTTTTACATCTTTATTCCATAGAAGAGAGAACCTAGTGACAAGAAACTCCGTTCTCCACTTTCTGTCCGAAATGGGGACATTACGTGCTAAGTCTATACTAATATAATAAAGAAGTAAAGCTTGTAACTTTGTTTATAAGGGGTAATCTTCGGAAATACTGAACCGATCATATAAATTCTTTCACCATTAGAAAGCTAAACTATTCAGGTCAATATGTAGTAAAAGCTAATATTGTGAGTGAATATTAAAATAATCTTAAAATGTTTTTTTATTTGTTGTCGAGGAAGAAAATTGCACCATGATCATAAATTACGCTACGTACCCAATTTGGATAACTTTATATATCCAAAAATAACACAAATGAAAAATAGTATAAAATTTACCGTATAACCCTCGTAGTTTGCATACTAGACTCCTTGGGCTGAGTGCCGGGTCTCTCCGCAGTGTCCATGAGTGCGCTGAATGCGACCACACGGAACTCTCCGCCGTGGGCTTCTCTCACGTAACTTAGTAAGAGGCGGATTTCTGCATACAAAGCCTGGAATTAAATGTTTTGTTAATTAGCTTTTTTTTCAGCTTAACAAAGACAACCTTTATTACAAAGAGAACCTAGTATCCACTTACGGTGTTCTACATTTTTGTTTCCGACGACCGAATATAAGTTTTGTAAAGCCATTAAATAACAAAATTATTAAAGAAGTAACCTTCTTTTATAATTTAATGTTAATCTTATAAAAAAACACGGTGTAGTTAGCACCTGTATAATCTCACAACAGCAATAGCGAAGATAACAAAATATTCAAAAACATTTACAATTTTAGTACATCATACAAATATACTTACTGAATTGTCGAGTAATTTCAATTCCTTATGAATAAGCGCAAATCTAGTGACTAAAACTCTAAACGTAGATTCCACTATGAAATTTTCCAATGCCCTGTTCGCGTTCGGTCCTTGTCCCGCCCCGAAATTTGTAGCGTAACCTGCTTGAAGATTACTTATGTCTGGAGACTTTGAGAAGTTTCTCTTTTGCTGATCTAAATATAATACACAAGACAAACAAATAGTATAAAGGTCGTGGTCATATCGTTTAATTGACGATTTCATGA
The DNA here is from genome assembly GCA_019049465.1 of Dryas iulia moderata. NCBI lineage: Eukaryota > Metazoa > Arthropoda > Insecta > Lepidoptera > Nymphalidae > Dryas > Dryas iulia. The sequence goes on along the minus strand of CM032419.1, from coordinate 6,209,742 downwards.
AATCGTTGACTATATCATGAAATCGTCGCAGTTCATGAAATGACCAATTATCGTTTGGCCAGATCATGATGTCGTTTGACGAAATCAATGACAGCCTAACGTTTAACGATATGGTCAACTAAACGCGTGGCTACTTCATGAAATCATCGATCTTCTTTGACCAAATCGTCTAATAATTGCTTAAACAACCGATAGAGGCGCTAGGAGCGCTTTTTGTTTATCAGCTGTTCCTAACAAAGTCCCAAACAACCAAACATTTTAGTTTTAAATATGTTTTTTTATTAAAAGTAGAATTAATTATTCGTTTATTTTAAGTAACAAAAACGTTCTTAATAAAATATTCTTATTTATATAAAATCATTTTAATTTTTGTCAAGTCAATGTGCAATATAATAATAATAAATTTAAGAAATTATATAGTAAAAACTACTTTTATATACTAAAGAATCTGTTAAATAAAAAAAGTTTAACCTAACCTAACCTATCTTGATTGATTTTAAGTATCTTCACACAAAATAAATCTAATTACGTAAAAGATTTTTTAGGTTAGGTTAGGTTAAACTTTTTTTAATAAATTGATTCTATAGAGATTGAAAGTCTTTTTATATAAAAACATCGTCATTATATATAATGAGATCATTTTACGAGCATATTCTAAATTTATATTAAATATATTATAAGGATCACCTTATTTTACGATATGACCAAACGTCGATGACGAAATCGTTAAACGTTGACGAATCAACGATATCGTCCAATTCAGTTGGTCATTTCATGATCTGCAACCATTTCATGATATTGTCAACGATATCATGAAGTCGTCGATTCTACGATATGGCCACGACATATATAATACCTACACAAGACAAACAAATAGTATAAAGGTTCAAACAAGCACAGTTATTATGTTAGAAAATATTCCTACATATTAACACTTGGGCGGCCTTACAAGTAACAGTTAATAATTATAAATCACTTCCGAGCAATGAAAATAATTTAAATAAAATAATTTCCCCGAGCGTGAATTAAACCCGCAACCAATTGCCTTAACAACTAAACTGCATCAATGCGCGAAGATACAGAGGATCTGTAAAATCATTTATTTAGGCACAATGCTAATTTTGGAATGAAAGTCTTAAACTAATCGAATAAATAAACATAATACTTACTCATAGGTGATACCATAGAAGCTGGTTCGGTACAATATCCCAACGTAGCGTGTAGATTATCCAATACTTCCCGTATTGGAGCGAACTTAGTCATTTCCTTGAGTCGTAAAGTAAACTTAGGAACAGACGCTGAACGTAATAGCTTAAGCGAGTTTCTCGCTTGGACTCGTAGGCATTCCGCTTGAGGGCCCCTCAAAGCCGTAGTACAGCCGTGAGAGCAACCTAGTTGACGAAGTAATCTAAAAAAAATGTAATTTCTATCATTACTTGAGTCAAAATTATATGCAATACACAAGAAAGTTTTAAATTTACGTAAAATATATTTGTTTTTTGCATAAAGGAATGTTTTAACACCGATTTACGTCAAGTTCAAGCAATAATAATAATAACGCTTTTATTTTACTTACGATAAATGATTTACAATTCAGGTGAAATAAAAGACCACCATTTAGTATATTATGAGACTATACGATTAAATTTTGTCTACTTGTTTAAACTCTATGTGTATCAATACTCTACCTTAGAACGATATACATAAGCATATAGTACGGACAATCATAATTTTCTTCTTCTTTTGACTTGTCTTTATTTTCACTGCCTTCTACATTTGTTGAGTCTTGACTTTGTGCACAAGGTATACCTGAATCTCTTTCCTGTAGAAAAAATAAGAACATGTAGGTATTTTTCTTTTACGTTAACGCTTTTCGTGCATTAATTGATTCTTCAAATTGCGCTAAAAATCCGAAATCCGATCCGAATTCCGCGGCCGAACTCAATGTCACATATTGTTATTCCAGAAGCAGCAAATGAAGATAATGGAAATCTTATCAGTCCCCATTCGTATGGATAGTTATGATTATTTTATGCATAAAAAAATAATTTATACTAATTTATGTACCTTGCTATCCTTATCCTTCTGAAAGTCTGCCAAAGGATCAACAGTCTCTGGCTGGGGGTCCTGGTTTTCATCTGTTTGCCAATTTTTATGAACACCAACTTCCATGAGCGTATCAACTAAGTTTAGCATAACTTCCATTACTCTTATTGTTATGTAAAAGCTGTCCATAGTAGAGACTGCGTATACTGCCTGTAAAGATATTATTTGCTTCATAAATTAACTAATATATGTATATAAAAAAATATACTCAGTAATAGATACAGCAGCTTAATAACGTATCTGGTGTACGGAAAAGTACTATTTTTCGTTAATAGGATGTAATGAAGAATTTATTTATTATTTTTTTAATTAATTAAAAAAGGATTTTGCGAATCAAGTCCACTAATTGGAAAAAGGTTTTTCAGTTCCACAGTGGAAACTACAAAAATAGAAATAGAGTAACAAGGTGCAGTAGTAAACAAAAATTCACGAAGAAGATTTCAGAATTCAAATAGAAGGCTAAGTAATTGATAATAAAAATTTGCTAACCTTAAGAACCACTTGAAAATCAATATCACCATCTTTAGTGATATAATGAATGGATCCTGGAGCTTCTTGTATTTCTTCCACAATATAAGTAATATTGGAATCAGTTTGTGATCGTGTCAGACTCGGTTTCCGTTCTGGCGTAGGTATATGTTGTGATCCTTGCATACTGACCGAGTCCATTTGAGATTCTAATGAACCCTATAATAATTAAAAGGTTTTTTATTTAATTTCAGTTTATAAATCTATGATCAGAATGTTGTTTATAAACGTACGTTGACCAGATATCAATTTCTGATCGAACAATCAATATCGATTTTTTAATATAACACAATATTTAAATTACCTTAAAGATACACCTAATACCTACAATATAGATTAGTTAAAATCATTACTTTTAACTTCTAATTCTATGATGTGATAAAGTCATTTCGTCATAAAAAATCAGGTAAAAAAATATATTATAAAATTTGGCTTTTTATGCCCAGCCATATTAATATCGATTACATTCTTAAGCTAATGAGTGCACATAGATCATACCTGTCTTGTTTTAGAGAGATAATCAGGTGAAGGAGTCGGCGTGTGTTCAGTTACAGTAATTATGGGATTTTTCTTCTTCTGAGCATTCGATGGTTTTACATTCATTACTTGAGCTCTTTCAGTTTTAATTTCCCCAATGTATCTGAAAAAATATATTTACTTTGTAAAGAAAAATAGAACGATATCATATTCATGTTTGTCAGTCCTTCTATCAGACTACTTTGTGATTGTGCAGTTTTAACATTTTAAAACCGTTTCTCGTAATTGGTTTATTTACAAACTATAATACTTTAAGTGCCGATGGATAGCGTGTTATTTTAACTCAGTTATTTTCAAAGTTATCACCTTACAAGCGTTCGTTGTCTCTAGTCATGCAAAAGTATGCAATGCGGTTTCTTTATTGAATGGTTACATGCCAATATGCCGTTTTATATAATTTATTGGAACTTAAATTATTCTCTATACAAATTGCTTAAAGCCAATATTTAATTTTGAATTTTAAAGGCGGCAACAATATTACTTTCGAAATTTTAAATAAACAAAATTAAACTATGCATTAACTTCAAAGATTATAACTGGTTATATAATTCTTTTAAATTATTACTAATTGACTACAAACTAATCTACTATTAGAATATAATAGTTAAATATTATATTCCACTAAAACTAAACTAACAAGACGTACTGAAGCCTCTACGATTGTTTGACGATATCTCACAACTTACCCATTAGACGCTAACTCGTCTATCAGACAGCTAGTCATCGTTCGTCCATTATAACATACAGGATTAAGCGTAAAGTACACGGGAGAAAGAGAAAAACACATTTTAAATAGAAAATTCATTAAAATAACATTCGTATATAGGTGTGAGTGGAAACGGAACATGCTGTGCTGTGATCGATAAATAATTAGGGTTCAAAATAAAATATTATAACAAATATGTTGATGCAATCTAATTTGTATCTATAGATTTACAATGGTTGGATAGTACTAAATCTATGACATTAAATAAAATTGAAGCTTCTCTAACATTCGTTATGTTCATTACAGATTTCCATACATTTTTCTTTATTTAGTAAGACATGACTTGCTTTGGTATTTCAATTTGTTTTTATTGCATTATGTACTTATTTTATATTTGAAGTTCAGAATGAAATTTCGTATGAAAAAAGAACATATAAAAATTTTGTACAATGTATGAAAATAAGGAATTTAGGGCAACATACTGATATAATTCTTGATAGAGACATTTTAAAAATATGAATTTTATAATAGTGATGGAAACATAGAAACAAAGTATTCTCTTTATTTCCTTCAGTATGGATATCTGCATTGTATATCAATATTTAAGTGAGATAAATAAAAATAAATATTGACTAAAACTACGAAATGTAAAATGTTAGGGGAATGATTAATACGTAATTGGTAGAGCTTACCTAAGACTTGGCATACTTTTCCCTTTAATAAGGTTACAAGGAAGCAGTTCACCCTTCATTCGTTGGCCTAAAGGTGGGAAATTGCTTGCTAAAGCTGAATTAGGTCTATCATCGTTATTATCTAAACTCCTGTGGTATTCCTAAAATACGAAAAAATAATTAGCAATCGGAACATTAAGAAATAAAAAAAATAATAAGCAGAAGCAAATAAAAAGAAATAACTACAGATATCATTCTTACGGCTGTATGAAAACTGAATTTATGATCGTCATGTCCAATTTTCTCTAAAGCTTTCTCGGATTTTGATAATAATTTCGTCTCAACAAAGGCTTTTAGGTCGGCCATTTTCATTTTGCGTTTAACTTTTTCACTGGCTCTTCTAGACATTATGTTGTCTTCGTCCGATTTAGGAATGCTTGCGAAGGGTACTTCAGCAAGGGGGGAAATATCTTTAGATTCAGGGACTTCTATGAAATTCTTTAAAGAATCTCGCTCTTTTATTTCTGGACTTTGATATATAGACACTTCTATTTTGGGTATAGGTAGCGAGTTGCTTCGTTTTCTTGGTTGTGTTTGTTTGGATATGTCATCGCAGATGTCACGCAATCTGAAATCAAGATATTTTTGTAACTATTTTAATCAAACCTTTGGTGTGGCTTACAACTTATAATGCAATATTCTAAGACCGAATGTTTAAAAGATGGAGACAGAAGTAATTTTATTTTTTATTTACAATTTTTTTTTTTAGCTTCACGCTGTGTCCCGCACACAGCAGGATAGGCAGAGGGAACTTAGTGTTAAGACAATCCGCTCCCCCACTTTCCGCCGAATTTGGAGGCATTGCGTGTTAAGTGGTGGAACTTAACGCCACGCTTTATCTCGACACCAGAGTGAAGAAAATGGAAATATTTCCACTCCTCGAGTAGGAATCGAACCCACAACCATTCGCTTTACAATCACACTTTGAGAGTTTGCGCCACGACTGACCCCATTTACAATTAATTAATTACATTACAATTAATGTTTGAAATTGCAGATTAAATGTACATATTTTTAGTAGGTATGCAATTCTAAACATACCAAATTATACATATAACGTTATAATTTATAAACCAACCTATTATACAAGTAATGCAAAGCCCAATACACTCCCTCCTCTTGCCACTGAGACGCGAATAAGCATCGCATTGTTGCTACGTCTAGGAATGTCGCCGCCGCTACCTGAGATAATTAATTAATAACAGGAAATAATTATTTGTGACATTTTTTTAACTTCACCATTTTTCTTGCATAGCAGAGCAGTCAGAGAAAGTCTAGTAACATTTCGTCTCTTTCCACTTGATTTCGGGACATTTTGTGTTGAGCAGCGGAACTTTAAGGCTGCACTTTGCCTTCTTTACCAAAGCAGAGAAATAAAAAAAAAAAAGTCAAAATCCAATTACGATTACAATCAGACATTGTCCCATTGCCGCATGAAAACTAATTTTTGCTTCCTTTATACTTTGTTATACGTGTTGAATAGCGGATCCAAACGCTGTGCTTAGTCTTAGATATCATATCTTCGAAAAGTACCCACGATCAATCGAGTTTACAGTCACACTCTGTCCCACTAGGGCACGAGGGCGACTATCTTTTGAGAAAGATTTTGAATTATGGATAAATATAGGTTTTAATATTTGTTATAGCCATTTTTGATTATAACTATATTTAAAAATGTTTTAACACTAGGTTTTCTCTATTTAATTAGTAAAATTCGGTAAATTAATGAGGCAGAGGTTGTATATGAAGAAAATATGAAACTTACATGTTGTATTTGCTTAGTACAGGCACCTTTGTCAGTGGAAGTGGGGGTTCCTTTCACACCTGGACCTCCACCACTATCAGTTAAAGACTCTTTATCAGAAGAACTATAAAGCAAAACAGAGTTTATATGTTAATAAAACGATAAGAATATATAAGGTAAAGCAGTGTTATTAACTGTCAGTAACTGGTAAAAAGGATAATTTTTTAAATGCCTATCCTTGGTAAATTTAAAAAATTAATACATGCCTAGTTAATGGATGCTGTTAATACATACAACGCAATACAATTACATTTTGCCTCTACAATAATTTATTTATCAGTAAGCAAAAAATAAATTATTATCTTACCTCATTTTAGTAATTTGTGGTAAAGGTTTAATACCAGGCAATGTTGGTTTTCCCGTATCAGTCTTACGTACTTGGAATATACTGGGATCTGCTGCATATATAGTGTATGCTCCTTTATTGCCTCCGCTGAAGTTTTGTTCGGATGGTAGTCTGTAAATAAACTAAGCGAAAAAATAACAATATTAGATATATGTAATGATTTATATGTTAAATATTAGTTTAAAAACCCTTAAAATATTGTACTTGAATAAATTTATTTAGATATTCTATTTTTCAGAGACTACATTTATATTGGAAACTTAAACAATACATAAATAGTAGGCAGTCATGGTGTAGAGGCACAAAGTGTGACTGTAGAGGGTCTGGTTGTAGGTTCCATTCCGAATCCTGGGGTGGTATTATTTAATATTTCCATTTTCTTTGCTCCGGTGTTGAGGCAAAGTGCGGAGGCAAACTTAATACGCAATGTCTCCGAATTCGGCGAAAAGTGGAGAACGGAGTGTCATAACATTAGGTTCCCTCTGCCTACCCTGCTGTGTGCGGGATACATAATTTTCTAGAAATGTTAATTAGGTATGAGCTGTACTAATTATTAAAATAAGTATAAATAATTTACCACATGTTCTTCTTCAGTGCTGGAGCTTTCCTCTGGGATAGTCTCTGGAAAAATAGTATCTTTAGGTGAAGATAGCCATGGTTCTTCTTCAGTACTTGCTTGTTTAGATGGAGCTTCTGATTGGGATACTGATACGTTTTGACTTGGTGGACTTCCATTAACTGCACTTTCTTCTTTAGAAAATTTACCTGCCAAATAAACAACAATATAATACTAATATAATAATCTATTTGTCTTAAAATAACTAAATAATTCATTTTTAAAAGAATTGGTAATTGCTATATACTACAATGTATTGTTAATATTGTTGACTAAAATTAAATAATTCATTGATTGTTTGAGTTTCAGTAATTATTATACATTTCCATGCATGGATATCTATGAATGTTTAAGGGCTTATGAATATATTTAAATATTTAGTCAATATAACACTACAGCATATACTAACGGCCCATAAAAACATCTCCATGTTGATGTCTTTTAGAATATTTACCCCCCAATGGTTTTGGTTTTGGTTTGACAAGTGTTGTGAAGCATGCAGCATCTGGATGTCTGAATTCCCACATTGCTTGCCATAATTTTAATCCATTTTCTAATCTATAGTTGTTTGTAAAATCTGACTCCTTCAAGTGGTGTGATATTGGTGCAAAAAGGAAGACAAATAACTGTAAAGAATATTTTTTCATTTTAATAAAATAATAATATTTATGTAAACAATTCATTTCTATATTTAGAGTTACGTTTTGATTATTAAATAGTGCTGCATACTTACAGTCATAGCAGGTATTGAGAAAAGATAGTGAAATGGATTGGAATAATATTTTCCATTTTCATAATCATTGTCAGCACATTCATCTGATGCATCAAGTATTATCCAATGTAAAGTATATAAGAGCTTGGTTTCTACATTCCCAAGAGTTTGCATGTTGTCTTTTACTCTATAACATTTAACAATATCAAAAAGAAGTACATAACAACACTACACAAAATAAGAAATATACACTATTATTACTATTATAATAATGATGTAGTTTATTATACCTGGTATGTAAAAGACCAGCAAGTGCATGCATTACATGAGGTAATGCAGCTTGTATGAGTCGCCATCGTGGAATTGCCTCTATAGCTTCTGTAAGGCTATTTGTAAGGCCAAATCGTAGATTTTGCACAAGGACTTTTTCGAAAGACTAAAAGTAACGATTAACTTTTATTAAAATATGTTTCAGTGACTAAAGAGATTCAATTTATTCAAATATATTACTGTTCTGTACCTTGCAAGCTTCTTTTAGTTCCTATAAGTCACAGTTCCAGTGCGCGATAAGAAATAAAACAAAAATCTTTATTAAAGATAATAATATTAAAGGACTGTTTTCTAAGTTTGATATACATTTTATAATGTTATAAGAAATAAAAATGAATTGTAAACAAAAACATTGATATCTCTTACTAGAAATATCTGTCAATGTCATTTTTATATGAAAACCCTTTTCCCGCAATTTAATGCTGCCATATTTGATAAATTCTCCATACTTATTTATAAAAAAAATTAAGCAAAACTGCAATTAAACGAGTTAAGTCGTAAAGCATCTGACTGTTTACAATTTATAGTCTAGTCTAAATATTTTAATTATATAATGTTTTGAATTGATAAAAAACGTTTTTAAAAGAGTAAAAGTATAAATATGAACAAAAGATGTATAAAAAGTGTAATATAAAATTATTTTAACATTTGTATTGTCCATATCAAAGTAAATTCTATTCTTCCAAGTAATCGTTTGTAAACAATATTTTATTTACCAACATTGTAAACATAAAACATTTCACAGTACAAAAGTTAAAACTTTATTTTAAATCTTAAAAGGTATTATTAGATTCACAATTTGTTGTAAAATGATTAAGAAAAGATATACACTCCGTATTCTGTAATAACACTAAATGGTAAATAAAATTGCCTGCACTCTTTAAAAATATATTTTTTTAAGAATAAAACAATTTATATTAGGAAAAACTACACCAGTATATTATAATGGGCTCGAATAATGATACATAATAAAACTATTTACTTATAACTATATGCCACAAATAATATATAGAGACATGTACACGTACATATGCCCAATTTAAAAAATAATAAAAAAACAATTGAATAAACATAGCGAAACTAGCATATACCTAAGTATAAAAAAATTAAAGAAAAGAGAAAATATCTACATTGTTTTTCCCAAACTTACGTGGTGTCCCGGAGCTCGTTGGCAAAACTGCATAATTACAACAAATATACAATCATAAATATATATAACATCAATCACATATTGTAATAACAACACTTATTTATATAGCACTTAATATTACAATACTGTTTACCGGAGCGTATGAAGGTAGTAAGGTGTTTAGTTTTTTAATGGTAAGTATAGGCCACCTTTCATTTTATGTGGGAAGAAGTAAGTATGTAAGTCTTGATTTTAAAATTATATTACAATACTGTTTACCGGAGCGTATGAAGGTAGTAAGGTGTTTAGTTTTTTAATGGTAAGTATAGGCCACCTTTCATTTTATGTGGGAAGAAGTAAGTATGTAAGTCTTGATTTTTATGTATCAAAACTGTTAGCATGTTGGTCTCAGTGGTTAATGACTGGTTGCTAAGCTAGAAGTTGTAGGTTCGTTTCATACCTGGATCATGAGTATACTCATCTTTTCAGTGTGGTTACTTCTCATTTTATACTTACTAACCTACATTTAAAAAAATGTAGCTCAATATTTGAATGTAACGTTTATTACTGAGATATTGTATTTATACATATATAAGGTGACATGTATACAGCATTCATGCAAGATCCATATTTAAGTGTCTTTTGAACATACAATGATTTATACACATCACATTTACAAGTAATACGAATAAAATGTAGTAATAATTATGGTACTAACCGTACATGTCGATTCGTGAACTTTACCAAATCTCGGTCGCATAAAAGGTGTTGTTTGCCTCCATAGAAATATTTGCACAGCAATAGGTATGATATCCTCGTTATTAGGATCATCCTCAGACATATCTTTAACTTTCATGACTACTGGAGCATATGTTGAAGCTGTAGAAGATATATGCAAATATATTTTTTAATTGAATTATAACTATTATAGCTAAATATCACTCGTCCGTGATAGATATAAGTTTTAAATGTTTTAAATGTTTACGTAATAAAATTTAAAAACACTCACTCATAAGTGATATTGTGTCATTATCGCTAAAAGTAAATATTGTTAAGGTGTGAAATAAGGCACTAATAAAATATAGGTCACATTGTTCAAAGGTTGATGAGCACTGTTTACATTTGAGGGTGAGACGGTTAAATACGTCGTAATGGCAAGGATGACTGCCGCGAGCAACCAAGGGAGGTTCGGTTGAGAGTGAGGCTTTGCGCACTCGCTTTGAGACGAGGACCTAGGGTTTACACTTATATTTCTTGTTTCTATATATTTTATTCATACCTATAACATATTTATATTTAACAACAATTGCTAAAGACTGTTATTATATTGTCATACAGAACGAAATGATAGTTCATATAAATAGTAGACTTCGAGAATTAGCTGACAGTCATTTCTAAAAATGTATTGGTGCAAAGTCTGCATCTAACAAAATCAAGATAGAGTAGAAAAATAATCAATTGAAATTGGAAACAAGAATCGTAATGTGCTTTAAAAAGCCCTTGGCACTACTTACAAATTCTATTTCAATGTTACTATAATCCAATACAATTAGATTTTTAAATTATATTGGTGTCTGTGTACTTGAGCTCAAGTACACAGACACCAACCACCACCAAATTGATAAAATCTTATGAATAGTTTCGTCTTACTCAACAAGCTAATTGGATATAGGTTTTTTATTTTTCTGTTATAATTATTGCATCTTTAAGTTGTCTGAATTATAAGTAAGCGAGAGCAAAATAACCAGAAGCAACCCTACAGAGATTCCATTGATTTGTGCGCGCAGATAGTCGCGGAACAGTAGTACAGCAGCCTCCCGTTGTCATAGAAACCACCAATATGGCAGCTGATCTGGACCAAATTAAGCTCGAACGACTAGTTTATCATTTTAATATATAGGACAATGTATATACAGTTTTAAAGTATGTTTTAAATATTTAAAATAACCTAATAATTATCATTTTAATTTTTTACACAAAAGTCGTGCTAAGAATGCATTAAGTTTTACTTAATTTACTTAATTGATTGTAAATAAGCCGATGTGACATTGTAATTAATTGTCTCTTTATGTTCACACGTTGAAAGGCAATTTATAAATAGAGCCTTACTGGGAGCGCCGGTAGTAACTTTTACACTCTACTTTAAGGATGGTTTTGTATTATATTTCCGATATTACACTTTTAGCAAAATTCTTTTGTTAATTTTATTCATATAAATACTAACATTATACAGTCAATAGGTTTCAATTTGTACTAATTGTTAGTTTCAACAGTAGAAATTATACGTTATTTAAAATATTTGTATATTTATGAAGTTTTATTACACATAGACTTTCCGCAGTACAATCGAGAAACAGCCTAAAATAGTCCGAGGCTAAAGAATACTATTGCGATTGGCTGGGCGGTACAGAAATAGCAGCAGTGTTTTGAATGAATACCGCTCTTTATGTAAATTCCGCTCCAGTGATGATTAGTTATGAGAAACATATTTTTAATATTATAAAATTGGAAATAAGCATAATTATTAACAGGCTGAATCTAATAATTAAACGAATGATTTAGACCGTTAAAAAAACTAACATGACTCTCAAAAATATGAATTTCATGTGCAAGTTAATTAATGTTAAATTCAACCCCTACAGAATGTTAAAATAAAATAATAATGATATAAATTTAATTTAAATAACCTATATTGACTTGTTTACGATGATACTGGCATCTAATATAACATTACGTATTGACAAGTTAAAATTACTTCATCAATCGCTAGCGAGCCACGAAACAAAATGATTAATAAAGCTGGTATGTATTTTTTTATTGTATTATTCAAATTCTATATATTGCATAAAGATTTTCGGTAAATTTAAAGTTATGAGACTGCTTAGTATTATTACGCTTTTTTTGCGTAGCAGGATAGTCAGAGAGAATCTAGTGTCACTTGCGCCCATAATCAAGACATTGCGTTTTTAGTAGCGGAATTTAACTTTGAATTTCTTTTACCAAAGCCGAGTAATAAAATTAGGAAGGAAATTTAATTTTATCAGGAAGGAATCCTCCGTAGGAGTCGGACTTACATCCAATCGCATGTAGGTACATTCAGACTCTTCTACAGCGCCACAATGACGTCTTTTTCATATTATTGTAGGTATCTGTAAAATTAAAGAAAAAAAAAAATTGAAACTGAAATGAAGTTTAGCCGAACTGATTACTAGATTATAGTATAAGATTATCGTTCGTATTAACTTGAACACTACTATGGAAGCAACATGCTAATAATGGGAGATACTCTTTTTTTTCCAAACGTCGTCATTACAAACTTATCTAAATTAACCCTATTAATATTAAGCCCATTGACCACCTTAAAAACCTTACTTGTTTCATAATGTATGTTTTCTCGGACTTATGAAATTTGGTATATATGTTCTATATATTGAAGTTATTAAGCAAAGAAATAATCTAACAGATGTTCATCAAGTTGAAGCCTATAATCCTCGTACAGCTGCTTTACTCGCTGTTCATCTTGTAAGCCAGGTTTTGGATGAAGCATATATTATAGCAAATGCAATTAAAACAACTGGTCCGTAAGCTTTTTCTGTGGTCATAATAATATAATAAATCGCATTAAAATACAATTTAAGTCTTTAATAAATTTTAATAATATAATAAATACTTTTAGATCAGCCATGGAAAAAATTACCAAGTTTAAAGAGTTTACGTAGTTGCTACGTGAGTGACGAACCACCAGCTACAAATTTGTCTTATACCGTTTGTAGAGATAATAGTGAAACCGTTTATGAAGAAGATTCCTCAAACGATATTGCTACTTCAACTCCTCAGAAGATGGAAAGTGTGTAAAAGTTATCTTTAATAATCTTTAATAATAAAAAAGTACAGGCGATTAACTGAGACCTTTCATTTTAGGCAACACCAGACGAATGAACGAAGCAAATTTTATAGGCCAAGGGGATGAGGAGCTTGAAGTGGTAAATATTTTTTTTTCATTGAGTATATATAAGTAATAAATTTTACTTATTAATGTATTTTTTACACACAAAGTAAAACATATAATACTACTTTTTAGGAAAAGCATCAATTACGAAAGTCTACATCTATGTTTATAAACCACCTGTTTGACATGAGCGATGTAGAGCGGGTCAATATTTGTGACGAACCACGTGTAGATCATGATTCAATGTCGGAGGATACATTAGCTGAATCTGTTAAGAGAATTATTGAATCATATGTCAAATCCGCTGTTGATAATGTTTTAGAAAAGGAAATCGATGAATTGGGCAAAAATGCTGAAAAATATTTACAAATGTCTACGCACTCGAGTTATTCTTTTTTGGAGGATGCCGCCTCTGTAGAAATGAGAAAGAATTTTACATTTCATGAATATATGGACAACAAAGAATATACTGATCAGATGTCGCCGAACAAAAGTTCTTATCAGGACGAAGAAAAAGTTAGTTGATTTATCTGTATAAAGTATGTACGTATCTTGATTTCTTGGCGTAGGAGAAGAACTCCTTTAACAAACGTCAATACCTCAACCGATTCCATTGCGATGGTTCCATATTAGCGTGTTCAGTAAAGAAGCCCACTTTTAAAATATATTGTATTAGTACCGATAAGTTTCCCCCAATAGAGATTTGACCCGCCACAATCTTCAGACGCTATATGACAACTGCTGAATGATGGGGTGTACGTTAATTAATATATTTAATCTTTTTAATTTTTAACATTTTCTAGTGTTCTGTGAATATCTTCAAAAGTAGCGACAATGCAACTACAACAAAATATGAAGATACATATTTAACATTAAACCGTAAGTTCTAATTGTCACCTAAAAATCTATTGTTTTATGTATAATTTGTATAAAAAAAAGTAACATACTCATAATAATAATGTTAGGTGACTACGATCAGTATTGTGAAGAGGAAGAAACCATTTTGCAAGATCCTAAATCAATTTCATTGCAGGAAATAGAGCTCATTACTACTGACACTCCTGATAATATGACACCAAAACAAGTATGACGTTGCATAATATTGCCTTAGTTAATTTATAGAATACAATGTAACATTTTGTATACAAAGTTATATAACATTTTCATAAAATAAATAATGTTTAATTATTTTTAAGGAAAAGAAGCCGTTGGCTGCAATATCTAGCGTGTCAACAGGTACTCGTAAGAGTAGCATAGTACGACGATGTCGTATTCAGGGTGCACGACTTTTGTCATGTTTCAGAGGATGGTGGTGGCGACGTAAGCTGTTAACGAAAAGAAAAGTGAGATTTACTTTTACACATAGTTAATCCTTAGATTATATTAAACTATAGTGCTATATGTAGCACTAAAAACAGTCGAATAAAATTGTCGAAGAAATAAAAAATAAAAATTAAATAAGTTCAATTTTTTTGCTTTTAGCATAATCTTAAAAAAAAGCCGCATTAAGTAATTTTCAATCAAAATAATAGAAAAATATTTTACAGAAAGCTTGTGTGAGTTCTATTCGAGGATTGTGTCCGCTATCTCCATATGCAAATCAACGTGCTTCTAGTTTAATCGATCAACAAAGTCTACGCCCACCTTCTCCTTCTAAATCTACTCTTTGGAAGTTCAATACTGTTAACGAAGCTCTCGTACACTCATCTCGCTGGAAAGATTTTGACTATAAAATGAATCTTAATGAAAATGACGAATTTTAATTTTTAAATTATATTTCTTTCTTATAAATAAAAACAATATTAATTAATACGTCTTCCATTTTGTTATTTTTCTAATCTTGCATTAATTGCATTGATTTAATTATCTTAGATTCCTAGCGCACATATATATGATATATGTAGATCGATTGAAATAGCGTAAATGTAGATTGGCCATAGATCGATTTCGATACTGAGAAAAGCTTTGCATCTCATTCACGCTTAGGGCGTTATGTAGCGTCTGAAGACGCCGTCGGCGCGGTTCAACTCCGCCGAAAATAGAACGGTCGCGGATTCCTGGGCTAAATCTCAAATATCCATAGAAGAGCGCCATCTGAGCCAGTTAAAACAGTCCGGCGAAAAGTTGCCGAGCCCCACTTCTTGTCTGAACGTCTGCCAGTGAAGACCGGGAGGGAACCGACTAACACCACACAAAATGGTGAGTTAAAACTAAAGACAGTGATTTTGTGACAAGGAGTTCAGTGCTGTTGAAACAGGATGATAATGTAACAAGTGAAATAATAAGCGCGTAAATACATTGTGATAGATTCCGCAGACCGGAAGCAATGTAGTACTGGCACATAATAAATATAATTGAATCTATAGTGATGTGCTGCATAAGTGAAGAAATGCAATCAAATAACATGTTGGATACGGATTCGTTACCATCCACTTAGTGTCGTGATGTAATACACTATATTATATCATGTACATACAATAAATAAAAATGTTACATGCAAGTAATAAATATTTTTGGTCATTTTCAGAGCGACCTCAGCAAGAACGAAATTGAAAGTGAGTAAATTTTTATTTACTTTTGTCATTACGATTAATCTTATGCTGAATGTAAAAGTCTGTTTTAATGGATAATTGTAGGTTCTATTTTTAATTTTTGATAACTAATCAATAATTTAAAATGAAGTTATTGGAAGTCACATAAATTAAAGGATTTTTAAAGCTACTAACTATTGGCTAATGTGTATATTTCTTAATTTATATATGCTACTAATACAATTCGGTAAATATTCGTAAATCTAAGTATAGAACGATTCTCATAAAAGGTTCGCGTTGCTAAGAGATGCCGGTGGTTTGCCTGCTTACTGCGAGCGTTGCGTTCCAAATATAACCTGTTACGTCACGTGATCTCGCTCGGCCGCCCGCCCAAACAGAGAAACTGCGCTCGAATTACACTAATAGCGCCACACGAATTATCTAAGGTGTTTTTAAGGTGCTCGCTGTAATTTAAGAATAAATCTTAAAACAATTGAGATTGTTTAAAAAAATAATTTCAAGGTCATTGCATTCCAATGACTAATTCCTATAGATTTTATTACGTAGTACGTCTAGGCATAACGACTTCTGGATGCTATTAAATGATTACGTATTTTATAACTATTTCGTATACAAATATTATTTAAATAATTGCGGAAATACATAGATATAAATAATGTAAAAGATATTTATCGAAAGTTTAATACTTTTACAATCCAGATATAATTAGCACGTGAGTCACAAGTCCAAGCTGAACAAATCTAAACTTATGGAAGTATCGTATCGCCCACGCGACGTCCGCCCACTGTGACACCTGAACCATGGTGTTTTAAATAACTTAAAAAGACTTTAAATATTTATAATATCTTTAAATTTTGCTTTTTTATTAAATAGGACTAGTTGATTACTGAATATTGGATAATTTAGGTATAAACATGACGTCAAATAATAATAATTTTATACCAGTGAATTTTGATCATATACTGTCAAGGTATGATAAAAGTATACTTGCATTAAATTAGATTACTGTATTAAGTTTTAAAAATTGATTATATGTATAAACACCAAAATAATAATAATAGGACATTAGTCTGTAGTTAATTTTTATAATACATATTAAGATGCTACTCTTAGAAATCCTTTATTTTATAAATTCATCCTTATTTTTTCTTTATTTTCTACTCTGCAATTTAACAAGACTTGAAAGTATATACGAGATTTATTATCCAGGGGCATCTTTCGCCTTCTCCATCTACGACTTTGAGGGCAACGGCAAAGTCGATGCCTTCAACCTAGGAGACATCTTGAGGGCACTCAACTCCAACCCCACTGTTGCTACCATTGAAAAGCTCGGAGGCACCAAGAAGAAGGGCGAGAAAATGCTTTCGGTAACTAAATTTATTTTTTTAAACATTTTATATTAGTGCTAACGTCTAGGTCTAAGGTCTAGGTTTCCATTTAAACGGACGTCTTGAATCAAATATACATTGAACAATGGAGCGAGATGTAACAAAAATGACAATTTATTTCCTTAACTACCTTCTTCTTTAAATTTTTCGACGAATGAAAACTTCATTCGTTCGTTGCATGATAGTCAATCAACGAAGTAATCTATGCGTATTCATCGCGCATTTGTCATCACTTTACCTAATTTCACTTGTATATAAAATATTGGATATATTTTACAGATTGAAGAGTTCCTTCCCATCTACAGCCAGTGCAAGAAAGACAAAGACCAAGGCGGTTATGAAGACTTCTTGGAATGTCTGAAGCTCTACGACAAGAATGAAAATGGTCTTATGCTTGGCGCTGAGCTCACACACACACTTCTGGCTTTGGGTACGTTGCAGTAATATTTAAGAAAAACTAATCTAAATATATTTAATTATAATCGTTTTAGAAATAACGTTAAAGTAAAGCCTTAATTATTATTATTTTTTAACTCTATATAACTTTATAAATTTAAAAACATAGGTGAGAAGCTCGAGGACAGTGAAGTTGCTGAAATCACAAAGGACTGCATGGACCCTGAAGATGATGATGGCATGATCCCATATGCGTGTAAGTATACGACTTCAATATCGTTCGATTTTGAATGACTTGGTAGCATAGTTGAAATTAACATTTTTTAAACATATTATAATTTGATTACACAAAGTTTTACAATATTCGAAATTTTTAGTTCTCTACATTTTGTATGAATCATAAAAAATTCAACAACACAAAAAAATTAACAACAAAATTTCTAGAACGACTAAAATTAACATGGTACAGAGTAGAAACAATACTAGATTAACTACACACACAAGATTAAGACTACAAGATTAAAACACATATTAACTGTTTGGTCTCAAAGCAACGTCTGTTGTGACGGTGCCTTTAGTTGACGTGTTGTAGCAACGTTACATTCATTTGTTGAACTGTGCAATTGTAACAAATGAAAATAATGCATGAAGTTGAAAAGTATTATTCATCCTTTAAATAATTAGTAGAATTAATATTGAAATACTCATGGACAGTATATACTTTATTATAAGTATATCTTATAATATGGAGTATGTCATGCCTTAGTTTTTTTTTGTATTGAACATGAAAGTGTCATTTGAATAATGACATCCCCTGTATGTATCCTTGAACATCGATAGGACAGATGTCAGATTTCTTTCCCCGATGTGTTTGTCTGTGTGGATTTGTGTATGACTTTTGTAAATTTACAGCATTCCTGAAGAAGGTGATGGCGTAGAGGACTACAATTATCGTCATATCTTTAGCTATAAGATCGTAAGTTACATAAAGTAGGCGCTCGTGTACCAAATTCTTGTCGCTTCTTGTCGCATATTTATTCTTGATTCGAACTCTATAAATCTTAAAATGCTATTGTGTCAACGTCTGAATTTTATGTTTTAAATGTTTATTTATTAGATGTCAATGCTTCTCTTCTTTTTATATATTCAATAATGTTTGTAACACCTGTCTTTCTTTCATTCTAAAATAACAAGCTTTAAATGTGCTGATTTTACTATTATACTACGAAAAAATATAAAACGGTCAACGTTTCAACGCTTAGCTGTGTTAAAAATAAAAATAACATGAGGTATAACATGTTTTTCAATTTGCAGCTTTCCTCAAAAAAGTAGTTGCGGGTTGGCAGGGCCCTCAGCAAGCGGCGGCAGCGCCGGCGGCAGCGGAAGCGCCCGCGCAGGGTTAAGCCTCTTGGGCGCAGCATCTGCAACCGTCGCGCCCGCCCCAACTACACATCTCCGCTCAAACCATCTACGGAGTACCCCTTTTTTACGAAACAACTTCATACATTTTGTACAATCTGTTATAATGACTCTATTATAAAATAAGATTAAAGAGAGCACTGTGAACGCACGTTGTACGTGTTTTAAAATTTATTATTATTTATAAGTACGTTTATAATGACAAAAACACAAACCATAAATAATTTTATAATAAACTATTTAAACTAGTCTTGTGTTATGTTCATCAATTTAGACTACACAGATTGAAGGATCGTTTATAAAAATGAAATATAATAAAATAAATTTTGTTTTTTATAAGTCTTTTTTAGCTTTAAAAATGACTTCTTATTTAACATTTTTTAAAATGACATATATATGACAAGGGTACAATATAGAACTCACTGTTACATACAATAATAGACGTCACCAATGGTATGATAGTATATATTAATGAAACTTTTTTGTTATTTCATTAAAAAAAAACCTAAATAAAATCTAACACTACAAAATAACTACATAGTACAACACATTTTACAAAGGATATTTTAACATTACATATTGCTGCTACTTCTTACGATTTAATTTACAAAAAAATATTAATTATACCAATTCAATCCATTGTATGAAACATAAGCAATGTTTCATTTTACCTAACTTGGAGTTAGGACTCTATTAGGTTTTCATATGCATGCATGTCTTAAGAAAATGAGGTCTTTGTACTTGTATGCAAACGTGTTATCGACGACGGTATATCAAGGTAATCCTTTAAGATAAGATAAGACAACATTTTAATAGCCACATGCAACTATTTATAATCAAGACTAGACACTTATATTGAAAAATCAGATACAATAAAGTATAAAAAATGTACTTTAAATTATAATAATAAACTGTGGGTATTTGTACAATATGATTACATTAAGCCCGAGTTGAATTGCATGTGATACAAATATATCATTAAAAATATCATGGCTGCACGTTTTAAATGAAAACGCTGGGAACAATATACCAAATCATCCCCCGCTCTAAAAGCAGAGAAGTGAAAATTACACGGAAAATGTTTGCCGGCATCAATAGTGATCGTGCGCCCTCGGTGCTATTCGTATTTTAGGAGTGAAGCTGTGTGGTGTGGCCATCATCAGAAAACAACCAAATATTATCCTAAAGAGCTCATTATTGCATAAAAAAAAACGATATATTAACAATATTATATTAGTATTGCATAATTTAAAAAATCTTTCATAGCACATTTAATATATTTTATTATTATTTTAAAATTCCTGAGTATTTTAATTGTATAGGTATATATTTATTGAGATTTTTTTAGATAAAATATAGGAAAAAGGGACTTTTTTAGCACTTTGAATAGGATAATATTTGCTATTGGACACCACAAGGCAAAGATATAGTTTGCAAAAGTACTACTTTTGCTTTTTTTTTGGGTTTGATTATATAATCAAACTCTGATGGGGATATCCCCATCGCGTAGAACCTAGGATCTATGGTGTGAACAATTAAACGAAGTGAGTTTGCATGTATACTCTTTTTTAAATAACAAATTAAATAAAGATGTAGGGAAAATTTAAGCATTAGGTGGCAACACCAGTACACTTTCCGCCTCCGGGCGGTTCTAGTACATTATGATAGTTGTTTGACGGCGCAGTATTCGAATCCCGTCCGCGAGTGCGTGACACTTTTAAACATATTTATTGTGAGTGTTTACAGTGATAAAGAGTGCATATATACAATAAAAGGTAAGTTATAATATTTATAAATGGAATTATTAATTTGTTATTTCATGAAAATGTGTAATTTAGCTTTTTAGTACGTAGTGGACAAAAGATTTGGCGTCAGATTTTATCTACCTACCTGTTTTCACTTTCAATTCTCAAAATAAATAAATATTTTCAATTGTGTATGTCTTTTGAATGTTACTGTTTTTAATCTGAGATGTAAATGAAAAATAAATTTATTAAATAATGTAAATTGAAATTGAATATTATAATTATTCTTAGAATATGTTATCCCAAAATGTCATCAATTTAATAAAATTAATTAAATAACAATTCAATTTTCAGGTGCGAATTGTTACAAAAAATGGCGGAAGTGAATAATCCACCGGCTTCTGAAAAACTTGTAGATAAACACAACACAGGTAGGTGTTCATTATTATTTTATTATTTATATAATTTTACTGAACATACGAAAATAAACGTCGTTTTTGGTTTCTTACTATCTTATATTTAAACCGTTAACATTTTGAAATATTCTTATACTAAGAAACCAGTTTTATATTATATGAAAACAAGTTTTAAATGCAAATTTTTATTGTTATAGAAATACTTACGTACGTTAACATGTAATACAGATAGAGCACTAGGTATTATTCTTCACATACGCTTATTATTCACGATTTAGCTTGGTCTAGTAGAGTTAAATCCTGAAGATTTAAAAAGTAATTAATATGAACTTTGTTATTATTTTTTTTATGTAAGGTTTTACTTAAATTAAATTTTAAAGCATCAAGTTATCTAAAGCTCTATTACTACTTAGCAAAGTTAAAAAATATATTTATTAAAAATAATAAATAATACATATGAAAATGTTACGTAAAACTCAAACAAAATAAGTGTTTTATTTATATTTATATATATTTTTTTTAAATAAGAAAGAGTATCATATATTCTAAGTGCTCGTTATTCATTTTATATTATTAAAACAAATATTATAATTATTCGTTCATATTTTTATGTTTAATAAGCAAGTTTAAGTTAGTTCGGCCTGTGTATACGTCGCGATATGTAGAGTTAAGGGGACCATCGTACGTGACATGATATAAGCTTAGTAGATCTTATTAAATGAATAGCTAACCCAATAGTCTCACTTCAGAAGCTCTATACACTTACTTTACAAAATATCATTCTTTCATATGTATAAATTACAAAATTGTTAATGTTTGCAGACGCATATTAAATGCGTAAAGAGCAATGTTTTAGTTTAAAATATTTTTTTTTGTATTTTTTTGTTTAGTTATTTCTGAGTTCTTATTATTCATACAATCTCACGTCAACTATTGACAAATTAAACTTAAATATATTAATTAACTTAATAATACTCTACATTATATGGTTTGTTAACTATTATACTGTGTAAATTCGAACGTTTACTCAAGTCCCGTATGGTCTAGTGGCTAGGATACCTGGCTTTCACCCAGGAGGCTCGGGTTCGATTCCCGGTACGGGAAAAATCTTTTTATTTAATATTTTTTTATTTTTTTTTTATATTAAATATATTTTAAACATTTCTTGCATAATTATGTCAATGTATTACAAATAAGACAATCACTTTGAAAAATCATACGCTACCATTTCGTAATTATCTTGATGAAAACAAATGCGAAATAACAATTAATATTGTCAACTCTTACACTGATTGAGCTAACAAGACTGTACCAAGTAGTAAAAGAATTATTTATTTATCTAAATAGAACTTTATAAAGAAGACGTCATATCGTTATTTATTTCCATTAAAATCTTGACATATTTATATTTATTTTTATTACTTTGTCCTATATCGTTTATAAAATAAAATTTATTGTATAACCATATTGTGTACAATACGCGATTATACTTTGTGTGTATGTAGTAGATGCATATTGTTTCTTGATAACTCCTTCAAGGCTATTTTTGTTTATGTCGTTAACATACATTGATATGAAAAAAAAGCGGAGATAAATATAATTAAAAATTTTGTTTTATGAATTCTAGTTTTCTAACTATTTACATATATGATATAAACATATGAATCACGATGTTATTGAAGACGACGCTAAAATGTTTGGCAATGAAATCGACTGATTAAAATATTTAATGACTTTTCAATGTTATCCCTGTTTATCTATTGCGATATCGTTGTAGAGATATTGTCATTTCACATATTACTAATATAATATAACCAAGCGATTTAAATAGAAGCATTTTATGATATGTAAAATATATTTTATACACTTTTTTTTAAATATTCATTGAAAATCTATTTTTTAATAATTTAAATATAATGTCCATACGAAATGTAAACAAAATTAAGTAAAAAAAGAATGCTGTGGAAAAAAATCTATATAAGAACAATGAAACAGAATTTAAGTTATATTATAATTTATTTTATGAAAATATTTAATTAATATAATAATTTATTTTTTTTGTTGTGGCCAGTCGTGGCCCAGTAGCACAAGAGTGTGACTGTAAACGACTGGTTGTGGGTTCGATTCCCACTCGAGGGGTGGAAATTATATTTCCATTTTCTTCGCTCTGGTGTCGAGGTAAAGGGCGGCGTTAAGTTCCGCCACTTAACACGCAAGCCTCCGAATTCGGCGGAAAGTGGGGAACGGAGTGTCTTAACACTAGGTTCCCTCTGCCTACCCTGCTGGGTGCGGGATATGTGTGTTTGAGGGTCCATGATGGAATGCTTGCCCGTAGCGATCCCCGCCAGCCCTACTTGTTAGGGCTGCAGAGTTCCATCCGCCACGTACACCAGGGCAATGTATGATAGGGCGTCCCCCCGAGGCGACGCGCACCAGCGCGTCCCCGTTGGTGTGAGAAGTGGGGAGGGGGGAGTAGACAAGTGCGGCGTTGGGGACCGCCACCCGACACGCCATGTCCGAAACGGCGGGAAGTGGAGGACGGAGCTACAAATAGCTACGTGGAATGTAAGAGGAGGGATGGAACAGAAGATGAATGAATTACTAGATGTGATGGATGATAGAGATCTGGATGTGATCTGTGTGACTGAGACCAAGAGGAAGGGCAGTAACACTACCGATCTACCGGGCAGTCGCGTGGCTCTCTGGGCCGGCGTACCAGAGAGTGATCGCGGGTGTCAGGGGGTAGGTGTGTTGTTGTCCTCTCGATTGGTGTGTGCAATGGTGGAATATAAGGCGATCAACCCGAGGCTCCTTTGGGTTCGCTTTAAGCTGGGGATAACAAGATTATTCTTGTTAGCGGCCTACGCGCCAGTATCCTCAGCTCTATCAGGCGAGCTAGAGGAGTTCTGGGAGAGTGTCAGGGAAGTTCTAGGTAGCGTAAGAGCGAATGAAAAGATAATAGTGTGCGGTGACTTGAATGGATGGGTCGGAACCGAGCGGATCGGTTACGAGCTTATATTAGGGAAGTACGGTGATAGGAGAGTGAATGAGGCTGGTAAGCTTATTTTGGAACTTTGTAAGGAGAAGAATTTGTTTGTGGCAAACACGATGTTTGACCACAAACAAATTCATCAGTACACATGGGAGCGAATGGAAGAGAAAAGTATGATTGACTTATTCCTGGTGGATCAGCGTATTCGGAACCAAGTTATGGACACACGTGTGTTTAGGGGTGCCGACTTGGGAACGGACCACTATCTAGTTGTTACTAGAATAAGGGGTCTGTTCACAGGCTGGCGCGCCCGCACGAGGTGTCCAAACTTGGTGGCGAATAACCGCATAAGAAGCTGGAAGCTTCAAGATCCACCTATTAAAGAGGAATATAAAGAAAGGGTTTCCAAGAAGCTAGACAGTTGCGAAATAGGAAATGAGAGTGTAGAAGTATGCTGGCAGAATCTTAGGAATAGTATGACTGAAGCAGCAACAGAGGTGTGTGGTACTGTGAAAAGAGGCTTTAGTAAAAAGCGTGATGAATGGTGGGATGATGAAGTGAAAGATGCCGTAGAAAGAAAGAAGAAAGCATGGCAGGATTATAAAGCCTCTGGTAAGAATAAAAGTATGAGAGAGATCAAGAAGAAAGAGTACAAGTTGCAAAAGCGCCAAACGAAAGCACTGATTAAGGCGAAGCGTGAAAAGTCGGAGAATGAAAGAGATGAAAGGTTGACGAACAACTTCCGAGAAAACACGAAGCTTTTCTGGAGAGAAGTTAGTGATTCTCGGGGTTGTTCGTCAACCTGCAGAATGAAAGGGGTGCTTTCGAAGGACGGTGAAATATTAACAGAACCAACACCCGTTTTGCAACGATGGGCGGAATTCTATAAGGAGATGTATGAATGTGATGACGCCTCTGTCTCAAGTAACAGCGATATGCTGAATCTTGATGTAGCAGACGGCGAAATCAGTATAAAAGAAGTAGAGAGTGCCATAAGAAGTCTGAAATGTGGTAAGGCAGCGGGAGCAGATGGAGTTACTACTGAGATGATCAAACATGGTGGGCCGCGCGTCTTGGACCTGTTCTTTCATCTGTGCAATTTATGCTGGAAGAAAGGGGAGGTCCCAGATGATTGGCGAGGCGCAGTCATCGTGCCTTTGTATAAAGGCAAAGGTTCACAGATAGACTGTGCAAGCTATAGGGCTATCAGTTTGATTAGCTTAGGTAGTAAAATTTATGCTAAAATTTTAGCGAGAAGAATGCAAGAGAGATCTGAGAGGCTGTTGTGGGAGGCCCAAGGAGGCTTTAGACCTGGAAGAGGGTGTATGGATCAAATCTTCTCCCTCCGCACGATCACAGAGAAATTTTTGGCTGTAAACCAAAAAGTTTTCTGTGCTTTTGTGGATTTGGAGAAGGCATTTGACAGAGTTGTGCGAAAGAAGTTATGGGAGATACTGCCTCGGTACAATGTGAACGGACCCTTGTTGCAGGCTGTAAAGTCTCTTTACCGAGATCACTCAGCCTGTGTACGAGTAGGAGCTGGCATGTCGCCTCGGTTTGACATTCAATCGGGTGTCAAACAGGGTTGTGCCATGTCAGCTTGGCTGTTCAATTTGTACTTGGATAGTTGTCTCCAAGGAGTGAAACAAAGTGATATGGGAGTGAAAGTGGGTGACTTGAAGGTAAACTGCCTGTTGTACGCAGATGATGCAGTGCTTATTGCATCATCAGAATGCGAGTTGCAGGCATTGGTCACCATCCTGAAAGATGGGTGTGAAAATAATGGTCTAAGCCTGAATGCGAGTAAAACTAAGATTCTGGTGTTTGAAAGAGACGAAGAAAGAACGGAATGTAAGATCATGGTTAACAGAAAGAAATTAGAACAAGTGAATGAGGTGGTATATTTGGGAAGTATGTTTAGCAGAGATGGAAGGTATGATATGGATGTTGAAAGGCGTATTGCTGCCGGTAACAGGGTTAACGGTGCCCTCGCTGCGTTGATGCGACGGCGGAACGTGAGCATAGCCGCACGTTTAGCTGTGCACAATGCAGTGCTGGTACCGACGCTGCTATACGGCAGCGAAACGTGGGTATTGCAGAAGAAGAATGAAAGAAAGATGAATGCTGTGGAGTTGAGATCTCTTCGAAAGATGTGCGGAGTCAGCTTAGCTGACCGAATCCGCAATGAAGAGATACACAGAATGGCAGGTATTAGCGAGAACGTCATAGTAAGAATGAAGAAGGGCGTGCTCAGATGGTTTGGGCACGTCGAGAGGATGAGTGATGGAAGAATGGTAAGAAAGATTTATGAAGCAAAAGTGAGTGGTAAGAGAGGCAGGGGGAGACCTCGGTTGACCTTCGAAAACACAGTATCGATGATACTGGAGGAAGGTCACGTAAAAAGCATGAGGACCCCCCGGAGGGCGTGTATGAAGAGGTTAATGACTGTGGACGAGGCGAAAGAAGTGTGCAGGGACCGTAGCGTTTGGCGCTCCGTTCTCTCTGACTACCCCGCAAGGGATACAGCGTGAAGCTAAAAAAAAAAAAAATAAATATAATAATTTATTTTTTTAGTGTGACTAGAGGCAGTACTGTATATAAAAACATTAAGCAATAGGTTAGGTGACCGTGCTAATGTGACTGCAAATAGATGATGTAGGTGGTCATTCTAAGAATATCTTACCTAGTTTTAAATTTGAACAATTTATCACTTGTACGAAAATAATTCATTTTACCAAACTAAACTACCGAAATGACAAAGTTATTGTCCATCTCTACAAGGAGAGCTTATAAAAACTTTTTTCTTTGAACTGATTTTATATTGGACTATTAAATACATATTATTCAAGCTGTAGAAATTTTCATTTTTTTAAAATCGCTTGTTCATTTTATACTTACTACAATATTTTTAGGTAGGCATACGAGTGAGTATCATATTGAAACCGGCATGGAGAAGAAATTTCCCTTGACAACTGTTTAATATGAATGCAATCGTATTCTCGCTCGGCTTGAAATCTTCAAAACAAGCCAATAAGTAACAAGTCTGAACATTTCATCATTGTATATAACATATAACTCAACGTATAAATGGTTAACAATAATTATTGACTTTATTGATTATAAAATTACTACGATAATACATAAAAAATATATATCATAGTTACTATTAACATTCAGGCTATTAACATATAACAGGTATTTGCAATATTATATTAACAGACATATTCAATTACATATTCACGTTTTAGGGGTCCTACTATAGTTAGAATATTATTGTAGAATACTGGATTGAAAAGTTCTCCTCTTTCCACCTGAATTCGTGACATTGCATGTTGAGCGTGAAACTGATCCGTTGTCAACGTGCTGTCTTTTGTCTTAGACACAAGAGCGGAGAAACGACAAAAAAAAACTAATATCCGAGTGGACAGCGGACGCAGAATCACCATTGTTGACAGTTAGGCGATGGCCCACTGCACCACGATCACGGCTGATCATCGCAGGCCTATGATAATGGACAAAATTTCTCTTTCGATGGAAAAAAGATAACATTTTTTTTTAACTTCACGCTGTATCCCGCACACAGCAGGGTAGGCAGAGGGAACCTAGTGTTAAGACACTCCGTTCCCCACTTTCCGCCGAATTCGGAGGCATTGCGTGTTAAGTGGCGGAACTTAACGCCTCGATTTTACATTGACACGAGAGCGAAGAAAATGGAAATATTAAATATTTCCACTCCTCGAGTGGGAATCGAACCCACAACCAGTCGTTTATAGTCACACGCTTGTGCCACTGGGCCACGACTGGCCACTAAACACTAAACTAAAAGATAACATACATACGTATATATAAATTCCCCTGGCTGTTTTAAAATGTTAGAAAAAGGTTTAATAACAATATAGCACACTTATGCAGTTGTTATTACACAAATAACAATATATGTAAGCACGAGATTTTGTCACAGTGGCCTCTATTTATATCTGCTAAGTGCTATCTTTATCTTTAGCCAATCATTTTAAACATTCGTATTACGCTCGAGTCGATATTGATGCTTTTTAATATATTTGTCATGAAAATGATATTTTTTTAATTTCACTATAAAAAAAAAATATAATAAACTAAGGAACTGACAGAAAAAAACAATATTATTTGTTTTTTTATTAAAAACTTTATTGATACTTTATGGAATACGTATTGTTATTTTTACGTGGATCCATACTTATATTATAAATGCGAATGTCTGTGTGTTTGTCTGTCACGCTTTCACGGCTAATCTACTGGTCCGATTTGGATGAAATTTAGAATGAAAGTAGTAAAAATGACTGGGCCTAACATAGGCTACTTAGTTTTTTCAAAAATCAACCTCTAAAGGGTTGAAATAGGGGATGAAAGTTTATATGAAAAATCTACACCGCTTGACCGATTGTAATGAATTTTGGCACATACATAGTTGATCATACAAGGTTAAACATAGGCTATTTTATTTTTCAAAAATCCACCACCGAGGGTTGCAATATAACAGCGGCGTAGATCACGCGGCGAAGCCGCGACCGGGCCGCTAGTGACAATATATTTCTGATATTTGAATTACAATCGATTTTATTCAAATTTATTTAACAAATATTATATAATTCACAAAAAATATATTGAAATTAAATGCATTAAGTATATTATTAACGATGTATACTTATTATTTTGCTTAATATTCATACTATGGTAGAGACACTTTGGAGCTTTCTAGGAATGCACGGTGCCTGTCACAGGTCGCGCCGGAGATCTCATGCGACCTGTTAATTGCTCGAAAATAATTAGCTTCATTAATTTTCTTTGACTGTAATATTTGACAAAGGTTTCAGTTGTAAAGTTTTTTCTTTTATTGTATTATTATTCCGATAGCAAAATAGGTACAAATAAAATTTATATAATGCCATAAAAATTTTATACTTTGGTTTTCATTGATCTGTCAGTGCGAAGTATGTGACTACTTACTTATGATTTAAATGTAGTTACGATATGCACTTTGAATTTCAATTTCCTAGTTTTTTTACAAGAAAATATTGAGTATTGGGAAAGAATAAGATATGTAAATGAATTATTTTTATGAAAACACTGTATTCAAGGTCGGTCTATAGCCCTGTGCCTAATGGTTCCCTAATTATTACCGAATGACTGGCGTTCTTTGGGCCAATTTGATCTTTCTTCTTCAAACTCCAACTTCAGCCATAAAACAACTCGATATCATTATCGAAAAAAAAACAGAATTGTGACTTATCAATAGAATACATTAATCAATTTATTTCTATTCGAAATATTAGACATTCACATTAAGCTTTTTTTAATTAATTACATTTCTAGAAATAACTACATTAATTATACGATAATAGTAGGTATATTACAGATTATACAAGAATCGGAAGATCAATTGTTCTCACGGCATTTCTAAAGGGTCATCTACACAAAGAAAGTTTTTCATCTCGCACAGACGGTTATTGAAAGGTAATAAAAAAGTTTTCTTTTGTAAACATATGATAGAACAGCAAATCGTTCATGTGTAACAAACAGTTTACATGAATATGCCTACATATATATAAAAAGTCGAAATAAAAATGAACCCATAGATTCTTTAGAAGATTCTTTATAATTTGCCAAGCCAAATCAAATAAGCAGCAGGTCACTTTTCCCGCCTAGCAGAGAGACCCTAGTGTCAGGACTCCGTTCTCCACTTTTAGAAATAGAGTCTTCAATCAGTCGCGTTTACAAAAACTGTCCCACTGCGTCAAGTTGGTTTAGTACAGAATAATATTTTTCTGTTTAAGAAGAACAAAACAAAAAATATGCATTAAATGACATTTAAAAACTTTATTGTAATTATTGTGTTATATTTATTTTCAACGTCCAAGTGTATCTTAAAAACATCATAAAAATTAAAAAATTCCACAACAAATGTGGATTGTCAGTATTACATAAGATTATTATAAAAATATAAAAAAGACAATAATAAAAAGTATATATTATATTTTCCTATTATAACACAATAGTAAGTGTTTTACTATGCCTTTATTCATATGGCGTATTGCGAATACATTGTTAATACAATTATTATCTGTTGGTTATTATTTATTATTCTTCTAACGTTGAAGTTAGGTTTTCTGTAATACGTTTATACCAATAGGCTCTTATGAGAATTCATATTTTTTATTCACATAATAGAATATTACAATAAAAAGCGTCATTTTGTTTACACATATTGCTTACTAAGCTACCATTTAAAAATTGTTTAAATGTTTCGCAATTATATTAGGAACATAATACGCAGGTGATGCGGTCCACAGCTACACAATAAACGTAGAGTAATTGTAACCAAAGACAGTAAACTTTAGGACGACGATGCTCTCATTGTGTCATTTTAATCTTACAAACACAATTAAACTCACTTATTCTCGTTAAGTGATGATGTACGGTGTCTTTGCCCCGCTTGCGGCTTCGATGGTGGCTCAACCATTGTTTTACTAAGTGATTACGAAGTACTTTGATGTACAATGACGCGTGAAAACCCTTTGTTGATAAAGTAGCTAATATACCTTCTCGTATCCACATTTTCATACTGTCCATACTAATATTGTAAATGCGAAAGTTTGTCTGTCTGTCTGTTATGGTTTAACTGCTAAGCCACCTCTAAAAGGGAGACCTCCAATAGGGGATGAATTTGTATCAAAAATATAAGGGCGGTTATAATTACTAAGCTTTAAATTAAAAAGCTAGTTAAATAATAAGCTTTAACTCCAAAATACTAAACATCTATAGTTGTGTAGTTCACATAGTAAAACCAGCGAGGGGTTGGCTAGTTTCAAATAAAGGCTACGTTAAAATAACGCAACATTTTCTTCATCATCACCGTCATATAAAAACTTCAGCTTTAAAAGCTTTATGTAATTTTGTATAACCAGTATTTACTACCTGTTTTAACAACTTTTGCAAAATTTCTATATAATTCTACTAATAAGGATGAAAGATATAAACATGTGGGTCAATTTATCAAGTCCATATATTACTGCATTGTGGAATGCGATTATGTCATACAAATCATAATATAACTAAACTATCGTAGGTTTACTTAACGAGATAAGAGTCAGGATAAATAGTGTATATTGTTGTTATAGCCTATAGGACGACTAAACATATATAGTTTGTACATACATAGTTTATTTAATTAGAGAATGTTAATTGGAACATATGGTACTTTTTATCGGGGTATACGAGTAAGCAATTATTTAGTTTATTTATAGTATACAGATACGATAACTTGTTGTGAATTATATTTTTATAAATTAACAATATGATTATTTAATATATTAAATATTTTTTTTAGCTTCACATTGTATCCCGCACATAGCAGGGTAGACAGAGGCACTTTTTAAATTGGAGGCATTGCGTATTAAGTTGCGGAACTTAACGACACCAGACGCTTTGCCTCGATACCAGAGCGAAGAAAATGGAAATATTGAATTTTTCCACTGCTCGAGTGGCAATCGAACCCACAACCTGTCGTTTACAGAACACGCTTGTGCCACTGCGCCACGACTGCCCCCAAATATTATTTTATTTATAATATATAAGTCCTCATTATCTAAGTAGTATAGTAAGGAAACACTAATGTAACCACTAGTCAAAAATAGCTTGTAACACTTTGATCCTTAAGATTTATTTGTCCCTATAAATCCATTTCCGTTGACTATAAGTTAAAGAATGTTCTTAATAAAGTGTTTCGTTTGCTATTTTTAACCACGTCTTTTTAGCTTAGATTGTTTATATCGACTAGGGATGTATGTGTATATATATTTGTAGATACGCAATAATTTCGTCATACCTACAAAACTTTAAAGGTGAGGCCCTTAGATACTTTTTAGAGGGTTGGGTGTGGCTAAAAATGATACCCAAACTCCGCAACATCTTGATTAATGAACTGTAAACTTAACAATGGATGCTGTCAAAATAAATTACTCACAGATAAAATATAAATAAAAGTTTATATTTTCTTTAACCTTATACCTTAGTATTCATACATTTCTTCAAAAAAGTACTACTTTGTTAATATTTATAAAACTTTTGCTATTCTAGATGTAACCACGCTAGTGATTGATAAAAATTAACTTGTCGTTATCCTACATCAAGGGTAAAAATATGTTCAGTCTCATCTCACCCGTGATTGGTAAATTACCGGACGAGTTCGGTGCTCGCTCACCGTCCTACCTACGAATGTCAGTTTAAACTGAAGCTATTTTAATGGGTCACGATATAGTGCATGTTCCTTTGTTCGCTTATTTACTTGCTTGGGCGAGTTGATTAGACTTCTAATCTAATTAGACGGATCGTGTGCTGTTTCTATTGCAGTTATTAGTAACAGTATAAAATTATTTGTATAAATATGCCTACTTTATTGAGGTCTTCGTAGCGCTGGTTCCAGTTTCCATTTAGGCGTTGTCATAATGCCAAAATGGAAATGTTAACAACATCAACGACTGGTTGTGGGTTCGATAACTACTAGGGAGATATTTTTTTGCATTTTAATTTCTTCGCTCTGGTACCTACACAAAAGCGTTGAGCCCCGCCACTCAGCACATTGTCTCGATTTTGGACCGGAAGCGAAGAATGGACTGCCGTGGTACTAGGTACTAGGTTTTTTAACGCGGGTAGCCTGCTATGCGGGAAAAAGCGTGAAGTTTTTTTTTATGTAAGGTGTATACTCATGATGGCATATTATTTATGATTGTTATTTAGAAAAGTATAGTAGGACATTATTATTATAATTCATTTTTTATTATTTTACGGATTAGACAGAAGAAATCTTATGATAAATGATTCCTTATATAACAAATTGTAGACCTATTGCGAACTAAATATATTCATCTACAGCTTCTCTACCTTCTTAATGTGTTAATTTGTGTTAACTAAAACGTGTAACTTTATAACTTGTGATTAATAACTTTCTCTATTCCTACACATTCAATGGTCGTTTCAACGTTCCATAGTAATGACTATGGAAAGATCATTATGGTAAGCAAGGGTCATGCAGGATACTTATTCCATTTATATTTATTTTTTCTACCCAATTTGTAACACAGGCTATACATTCTTCGTTTTTGGGCTTTAAGATTGTAAGACGAAATTGGATTTAAACGATGGCAATTTATCGCCTCCGCACTAAATGCTACCAATTACATGGAGACAATAGCGATTAGTACAATTTGGTTGCGACATTGCGTGTTTCTCTCCAATTAGGAGTTGCGAATTACGGAGTTTAAAACACTGCCACCGTAAATAGATACATCGCATTCGGTTATAACTTTATAGTAATATTTCAATCTGCGATTATTTTGTCATGATATTTACTTATTGCCTAAATAGTCTAAATTGTCTAAATAGAACTAACAACAGTATCTCTTGTCGCTTTACATTGTTTATGGCCTAATATAAAATAATAAAGTCACCAATCGAAATATAAAATTGTTACAATAAAACATTCCTGACTAAATTCATACCGACTAATATTATATATATATATAAAAATCTTTACTACTCTAGCAGTCTAAAAACCTGATTTGGATGGAATTTCGGAAAGAAGATAATTTTGACCCAGGATTAAACATACCTAGGCTATATTTTTTTCTAACGATTTTTAAAATCCCTATCCCTATCCCTAAAGAATAGAAATAGTTGATGAATGTTTATCAGAAATTTCTAAGCAGCGGCACTGATTTCCATGTGTTTTTTAAGAAATGTTTAATAACGCAAGATTTTACAAAAACCAACCTCTAAGCGGCTGTAGATGAAAATTTGATTTAAGGATATAAACTACTGTACATATCCAAGAAGGCGGGCTGCTGAAAATACGAGACACGTATACGTAGTTTATGCAGGCTAAACGCGAGCGCGTTGCCAGTAACTAAATTATAACTCGTAATATATTTAAATTAACTTAACTAACATCATAAAGTAAATGATATATGTAGTATTACAATAGTTACTTTATCCTCCTTAATTCTCTAGAAGTATAACTAAAAAAATCTTTCGTGTTTTCTTCGTTTAACGTGACATTGGTGAAGTTATAAGTGCTCTATTTGTACGCTTAGAAGCCATAAACAAAAGAACTGAACTGAATTTTATGCTAATTTGTTACATTGAAGAAAACAGATTTATGTTAAATACAAATGTTTTAAATGTTTTCGTAAAGGAGGAAATAAAACGAATACACTTCTTATAATTCTTTATAGGTTTCACAGAAAAGATATTATAAAGCCCTTGCCAAGTTTACATTGTCCGTGATACTTCAGTTCCCTTTTTTTTTTCACTTTTTCCGTATAGCAGGGTAGACAGAACAGTTTAAAAACACGTCCTCCAGTTCCCACCTGAATTCCAGAACTTTTATGTTTAAGGAACACCTCTAAACCGCGCATTGTCCGCTTGTCGCGCTTTACCAAAGCAGGGAAATGAAAATAATTAAAATATTATTATTATTATTTCTTCGAGTAAGGCTGAACTCACAACCGATCATGTTTACAGTAAGGTGCTATCCCACTGCGCAATGATAGCCATAATCTATAGTACAGTATAATCATTTTTTTAATTTATATAGAAAAAAAATCGCACTAACATTAATAGATAAAATACCTATAACTAAATTATAGCTAACATCAGAATTAACATACACTGTTTTAAGACTAACCGAGATCGATATAAATTGTTCTTTTAAACTATATAGACGACTAAGTAGGTATTAGGTAGTACATTCACGATACACGAACTACATTATCTTAGTTTCTCTGTTGTAAACAGACGTGTGAGGTCGCATACAAATTGATTTAACAAGGAGTATTATGCAAAGCGCTTTCCGAGATGTTTCTTTTTCTATTATATAAGTTGTGACATTTTGCTAATCAACAGCACTCCTGCTGCACCTGTTAATCTTGTAATTGCAATTTTCATTGATTTAAATAAGTAAATGTAGATTAATACAGTTAAAAAAATGTAGGTTTCGAGGCAATCGTGGCGCAGTCACTGTGTCTTATAATGTACTCTTCGGATCTGGGTTCATTTCGTACTCGAGGGACATTAATTTACATATTTCCATTTGTTTGCTCTAGTAAGAGAATGCGCGGTGGCGTTGGATTCTGCACTCAAAATCATTCAGAGAAAAACGCCTAAGTTTTTACATAAGATTCTTTCTGCCTACCTGGATATACAAGAAAAAGAATAAAGATTCAAAATTGCAAAACATCAAGCTCAAAGATACGTACAATGTAGTCTCTTGATAAATTGTTGAATTCGCGATATTATTTTCCGGTGGCTTATACAGTATAGTTACATAGTCGGTATACGTAGGTGTATGCTTACTCGTTTTAACGATTCTTTTAATGGGGTGGGTAGACAGCGTGGAAACAAAAACTCTTATGTTCATCACTTACTGTGCGCAAAATAATGAAAAAAATAAAATATGTGTATATAAAACTATTTTAGTTACTAAATCTCTAATTCTATTTGAAGAGGAATCTTCTATTTTTTTTGTTATTGACATACGTGGTAAGGTAGAATTAAGTAATTCTATAAAATTAAAGGATAGCATCAGTATTTTATTTACTGTACCTAAATTCTATATTTTTTTTGTACTTAGAGTTTAAACTAAATACACTTTTAAATTGTAGAATTTAGGTAGGTAGAAATAACAATGCGTTCCTTCTTTTCTATAGATATGCACACTGAGTGAAAAAGACCCCTACTTACATACTTACAGCGCTGCAATGATGATAATAGATTTATTTATATATGCTTGTTGTAGAACAATTTATAAATGATCTCACGGTGACGGTAGCTAGCTTTGTACTTCTATGGGAAATCGAAGACACAGCGTAAGAAATTAACATAGTAGAAAGAGACAGGTTAATTAACTTACGATTCACGTCATTTTTTACTGCTTAGGTATTTAACATAGTAACGTTTAGTAATAAACCTCATTGTTAAGGTATACATATAAGTTTTAAGACTTTTAAAATACACAACCACGGGATTCGAATTTACTCTTTTGAAATCCCGCCAAACGGTTACTAATCTATCACCGAGGCGCTAGTTATCTTCAATTTTTTATACATTTTCTAAAAATGTTTCTCATATCCTGTGTATGTAAAAACCTCTTTAAAAGTGTTAAAATATATTTAAACTTACATAACTATGTAATGAAGACATTACGAAAATAAACAAAAAAATAAATAAGTTGTCACCTAATTATATAGGTATGCATTACAACCTAAGAAACGTAATATACCTGCTATAATATGTATAACATTATTTAAAACTGTGACCTGTGATGAGTGTGTGTACACATTGAAAGTAATTCCTATAGAGATGATGTAATGATCATCAATTATCGTATTGCCATTTGAAGGTCATATGAATGTGTTATTCATTTAAGTTAAAAAACTGTGTTTACTTTGTTACTAGTTGTTGCCTGCAACTTCATCTGCATGAATCTTTGACCTGTGCTATACCATAAATATTTAACATCCGTTATCGTTGAAAATTATATTGAAAATATTGCCTTTACCACATGGACACCTCCATGTGGTAAACAATTCAAGTTTATGTTAATTGTGTAGGCTGGTACTTACGTATATAAGTACCTATATATTACATTATGAAATAAAAAAAATAATCATGTGTATCATCCTTTGATATGATCCTAATATTTCTATACATAATATATAGTGTACAGAGATCTTTTAAACTCCCACGTTAAACGTCTTTTGATTTTTATGTCAGTGAAAAGTTCTTTTCAAGCTGAACAACTTGGCTAATTTCCTATTTCTTTATTAATTATAGTTAAGCTATTATTATGATAGTTCTATATCACGTGTATTAAAAATCAATAATTTTGCTATTTACAAAAAACCTTAAAATAATTTTATCGTAAATGTACACACACACACACACACACACATTAAAGTATTCTATTCTAGTATAATAAAATAAAATGATAGGTTAATTATTTTTCTGTATATTCTATAAATTACATTTCTAATATTAATTATTTTATTGCAAAGTAACAACAGAATAACCTTTAAATCTACCACATACCTAATTATAATATAATAAAAATTTTAAAATATCGTTTAAAAGTAAAAGTTTGACAATAAATATTACCTTGGTGAGACAAAATGCTTAAAATTTTCGGAACTTAAATCCCTATTAAATTCGAAACTCGTTTTCTCCCTTTCCTCCCTAAGCCTTTAAAGAGGGTGGTCTGAGAACAATGTGGTGAGCACTATTGTTTGCTATCGTACACTTAGGGTGCACATGCGTGACCTCAATTTTAGCGATAAATTTCATCTTTTCTGCCACTTGGCCACGTTCATAAATATTTTAAATTTTTTTGCATTAAAAATCCAAAAAGCACCATTGGACAGCTTAATTACAGGAATAAGGGAAGCATGAAAAAAATCCTATATTATCACAGGTAAAATTATATTGCAATGACATTAACATATATTAAGACTCTTTTATTTATCTATTTTATAAATAGAAGAATAATTACAGTCTATTAATTAACATGATGTCAGCTTCATAATACGATACCTAGTCATAGTCTTATTATTGTTATTATTTTTTTTCAGAGTCAAAGCGCCATCTATTTTTGATATTGTGTACGAGGATATTTACACTGTGTGAACCCTAGATAGCGCTAGTTAAGCAGCGCAAGCGTCAGTTCAGCTAACTGTCAGTAGATGGCGCGGTTGTATTGTTGTAAGCAAAGAAAATTTAAGAATTGCAAGTTTAGCTAGACGTCCACAAAGTGGCAGCACAGTTGTTTTTGCTTAAGAAATTTACCCTATG
The DNA here is from genome assembly GCA_019049465.1 of Dryas iulia moderata. NCBI lineage: Eukaryota > Metazoa > Arthropoda > Insecta > Lepidoptera > Nymphalidae > Dryas > Dryas iulia. The sequence continues at coordinate 6,171,462 of CM032419.1, read as the reverse complement.
GTTTTTAAGCCAGGGGAAAGCATCTTTTTGTAGCAACGGGCCTAGGGCCTTTTTTTCAAGTTACGAGGTGCTAACTCATATTTAAGTAGTAATCATACTTAATAGTATATAAAAATTGCCTATAAATTAAATAGCCTTTAAATAATAATAAAAAGTGATATATAAAAATAAGGTCATCGTGGCGGAGTAGGATAGCGTCTGACTGTGAAGCTATGGTTGTGCATTCTCCTTCTACTTGGGGGAATGATTAAATTTAAATATTCATTTTTCACTCTTGCATCAAATACAAAGCGCGGAGTTGAGTTCTGCCACTCAATACGCATTGTCTCGATTCCAAGCGGAGAGTTGAGGACGGATTGTCTTGACGTTAGGTCCTCTCTGACTACCCTGTTAAGCGGAAAAAAGCGCGAAAATGCAAAATATGAAAATAGTGGGACAATGATGAAAATTTGTAATATAAGTAATTGCTTACGCTGGCCGTGGCCCGCTTGCCGCGCGCTGTGGTGATATAAAGTATTTTTATTTTATAATTTCTTATTACCGTGGTGTTTAAGGAATTATAGGTATTAAAAGTTAACTGAATTTTCCAGTTAATACAAAATATATTTTTTGTTTTACAATATACAATTAACGATACACAGGTGTTTACAAGAAGACTGACCAGTCTATGATCGACATCGGAAACGTCGGGTTTTCTAAAATATATATTCGACTAACGTAATATATGCGATTGATCCGTTAAAAATTTTATTATTAATATTAAGCTAATAAGTGTACAAAAATGTCTTTGGTTTTGTACTATAAGAATTGAAACATTTTCGAAGTTTGGCAACCACTCTCGTATGTACATACTCCTTGATACTTGCAGCTCAACTTTATATCTGCATTGTAATTCCAATATTTATAGAGTTTTTGTTTCTGTACTATTACTAACAGTATTTTAGAGCGTATTTATCGTTAAATGATATTAAAAGAATGTTTATTCAATTTTATTATTGTTCTTTGTCAAACTGTAAATATTACTGTTTACCCTGGGCTTATTTTATATTATAACGAACAATTCTTAATGCATTTGCTGGTCTTTTGAACTTTCATTCGTGTAATGCAGCAGCGTAAATCTTTGTTTGCTTTTCAATTTTGAATAGAAATAAAGAAAATATTATAAATATTTTCATTAAATATACCTAAAATGAAACACGTTTAATAAACAAACCAAACGTATAAATAACTAAATTTCTAGTACATACAGCGTCTTAAAATAAATATTAGTGTGCTTATAATAAAATGCAGTAATGCATAACGACATGATTTACGAGATTGTTGTTCCAAAACAGCTTAGAAGGGTTGACTATTTGTATATATTTTCATACTTTCATTTCCAATTATATTATTAAGGATTGTCTTTAATCTTTAAAGATACCACGTAAATTATATTATTTAAAAATGTCTTAAATAAATTCGCAAAACTGCTACGATAACTATCGGCTGATAAATAAAGACGATGGAGAAGGCATCACACATTTTTGAGCAAGCGCCTGAAAAGCGACACGCACGGTTCCAGTAACCTAATGAAAGGCGACACGCGACACGCAACCACCGTCTTCCTGCTCGGAACCGACGCCGAACGCCCGCAAGTCGTAACGCTCAAGGATTTTTCAGTTTTGCATAGAAGGAATCGTCAATATAGTGTTAGACCACGCAAACATACAAATGTACTATAGGAATGGATATTAAATAGATTGAATGAATCAAACAATAGTTCTAGACATTTTCATTTTGCGTTTCTATTTAGTTCTTAATGTAATACTACTCTAGCGTCTTATAAGTATGAATTCTGGCATGTTTCAAAATATTATTAGGGACCATTTATTTTGTAAATTTACTGCTATAATTTATGTAGGATATTAAATTTCCTACAAAATGTAGGTTACGTTGGTTTGCGTGGAGCAAATTCCAAACTTTTTCAATTTCTTTAATAAACTCTATTATTTCTTCGCAAACATGCTCTTATATACATACATACCTTGTTAGTATATTAATAACTTCTAATAAAACTATAGCTCAACCATGGCTCTATTATGGCACTTTAAAGCATAACTTATGCCTAGATCAGGCAATACAAAGGCAAAATTATTAAATTACTAAGAAAACAGCTGCAATACGAAAATACAATAAATACATATATTCGTATTGTAGTCTACAGCGTCTGCAAAAAACATCCAAATGATAATGGAAATAATATTACATTTTCAATTTCCTGATTAATAAGGTAAACATTTCATTTTTCCATTATTAGCTTTCTAATAGAACATAATTAACTGTTGTTAAAGAACAAGATATATATACAACAAGTATATGTTTCTTGTTCTTTAATATGTAAGGTTACTTTAATTTTCTTAATTAAAATGAGACCATTGTAGTGCAGTGTCTGCCGGTTCAATTCTCATTCAGGGGAACGATTATTTTTAATTATTTTCATTTTCTTCCCTCTGGTACCTAAGACAAAGCGTGACCACTCAATGTATTGTGCGACTATGCGCGGAAAGTGGAGAACAGAGTGTTACGTTAGGTTCTCTCTGACTACCCTGCTATGCGTAGAGAAGCATGAAGCTGCCACGATAAATCAATAAAGTTAATGAAAAATAGTATAGAAAGATATATAATTTTATTAACCGTAATCCATTTTTACAAGCCACAATGTTACTAAATTACATTTTGTTTCACGCAAATTTTCCAATATAATTGTCTCATTAGTTTGGGTTAGTGATGTTCAAAGTTTCGAGCATAGTAGCAAGCTTATATAGTTCCCTGAATATTAATTAACAAGATTATTTTTGTTTTTTATATATTTTATATGTTTGCTTCATAATATACAAAAGTGAATTATAATAACAAAGTGACTTACGTGAGTTCCTTAGACATATTAAGATTTGATATTTGCAAAAAATTCATTTCATATCTAAAATATTATTTAAGGTAAAAGTACGTATTATTTAAGGTAAAGTAATATACGACTTATTATCATTGTGAAATAGTCAGCCTCGTCAGTTAAACACTTTTTCCCACACAGCAGAGAAGTCACGGAGATATTCTAGTGTCATGATACTCCGTTCTTCACTTTCCGTCCGAAATCGAGATTTAGTGCGTTGAGTAGCAGAACTAAACGGAGGAATGTAAATAAATTAAATATAATCATTTCCCTCTATGGGAATCGAACCCACTAGCATCTCTTATATTATACCAACGGACGACGCACTGCGCCACGATAGCCTCTTTTATGTACAAATTTTAATGACAATTTATTTGTTTCAGGTAAACATGCTGTCATGGAATTTGGAAGCTTTTTTATTTACATTTAGGTAATTGTTTTAGTTTTGGTTCATCTCAAAATTTGTGTTAAACTGTATTTTGTAATATATAAGTAACAAATGTTTTAAGATATTTATGTTAAAATAAGGTCGTCAGCATTAATTATTAGATGTATTTCTAATTTCTAGGTATATATTGTGTCGTGTGTATGATGTGTCGTTACCGGTTAAAGTTTAGAAATAAACTTAAACATTACTTTTGTCATCTTCTTAAGCAATTAAAATAAATTATCTTTAATAGCTTTACGCTTTATCCCGCATACAGCAGGATAGGCAAGGTAACCTAATGTTAGGACACTTTGGTCCCCGAAAATTTTTGAAGACATTACGTGTTAAGCGGCAGAACTCAACGCCGTGATTTGCCTAGAAACCAGAGCTAAGAAAATGAAATGATTCAATTTCTCTAGTGGTAATCGAATTATTAAAAATGTTTTAATTAACAAATAATCAAAATTCTCTTTATTTCATTTCTCAATCAAATTTCTCTTCATTTCATTACTCCAATCGGAAATCTTGGCGCAGTGACACGCCGTCTCATTATAATTACGATTCGTCGTGGATTAGATTCCCACTTCGAGGAATTACCAGATAATTTAATTATTTAATTCCTCTTCTCTGGAGAATAAGACAAGTTGAGTAGCGAGCCTCAAGACCCACGTTTTTATTTGTCTTTAATTGTAACAATGTCTCGAATTCGGGCGCAAAGTAGAAAACTATGATATTAGGTTTACTTTGATTACCCCGCTACACGAATAAAGGGTGAAGCTGAAATAAAGTATATTGTTAACTGTTACTGTTAGGCAGAATTTTCCACTTTCAGTAGTTATTTGTACTTACTGTACCATGAGAATTTCATAGCTCTGTCTCTATTTATTGAATATATTATAAAAAGGACAGAAATATGTACCGTCGATACATTACCTCGATGTGGTTACTAATACATCTCGAGCTGGAACATGAGCGAGCGGACTGCGCGCGCATCGCTTTCAGGGCGCAGGACGCACCCTTGTGAAGTACTACGAAACATTTAGACACGTGACATTCAATATAATAAATAATTGTATTTTAAACATAATCATAATAAATATAAATGATTATAAATTACTTTTTTTAAATAAAAATATTTTTTAAAACATGACGTTTAGTCCTCAGTTCATAGATAAAAGTCAAGTCCGGTCTGATTAATATATATGTCTTTGCGTACTCTAGTCGCCAATAGAGGTAGCAGCGTATCGCGGCACATCAGGCTTTGCCGGCGACCTCATCGGAGGGCGTCCTTTGCCAGTTCCATTCGATTTAATAATATCTTAACCACATTCTATTCATTAGTGTCTGTCTATCGTGACATCTCAGGTGAGTAGTGTAGTATAATTAAAACGAGCACCGCTATTGCTTTAGCACGAGGAAAATTCTAGTAATCACATCATAAAATCGCAATGTATGTACGTATTGTATAATTATTGGTTATTTTGGGTAGAATCGATCACTTTCATGGTAGTAACAAGCCGATAATGGATTTTTAAGTGGAAATATTAATATTTTTTAAAATGCTACGCACTTACTTTTAAGCTTAGGATTTAATAGTAAAATAAGAGATTAGTCAAGCTAACGATAAGTATTTAACAGCAATAAGAATTGGAAAATAATAATAGTATGGTTATTAGATCGTTATTGTAAGTAATTTCGTGAATACTCCTGGGGTTTCTCCGTTGCAGCCTAGTTATCGACCGTCCTATTGGTTGCCTGAAATTGAGTTAGACAAGGCTGTCTTCGGCAAATTTATTATATTTTGATGATTCTCTAAGTAACGTTACAAACATAAATATCAATATAGCTAATGATATATTAAGTTTAGATTTTTCAATTGAAAAGTTATAGGAGAGGAAGATATTTACTTCCTTCCTTCCTTCCTTTCTTTACATACTTTCCTTTTTGATATTTGATATATTAACCACAAAATCTTTAGTCAACCATATTTTTTTCTACATAAGTAACTACTATATAATCGTACTCAAAGCAGAACGTTATCGACAATCGTTCTATTTTATTAACACTAATTTATTTTGTTGTAAATTCCATACGAATTTCTTATTCATAGAAACAAAGTATTTCTTTTAATGAAATAGGTAGTATATTTACTCGTTTAAGTTTAATGGTCCATAAAAATTAAACAAACGAAATTTACATTTGCAAAGGTTATAACATTTTAAAGTGCTACCATAGTAAAAGGATTATACTTTATAATTACTTTTTAAATACAAATGTAAAACACAAGTGTCGTAGTATTTGACTAAAGTAGTATGACTTTGGAAGTGCAATGATAATAATAATATTTTTTGTTTATTTAGGTAATAGTGTTAACAAGATACGTTATGTAGGTAAAAGTGATTAGGAAGTTTAATTTGAGAGTGAGTCGGACGGTCAATATGCTCAATTGGTTCATTTGATGAAGCTCGTCGTCATTCGGAACACCTACGCAATTCAGTATCATGGCGTAGAGTCGTGTTTTGTTCATTTTATTACTTCTCAGAAAGTAGTACCTAAATAAAAGTTTTAATTTTGTTTACGTCAACCGCTTACTTTTCTTACGCTTACGTGTTGGTATATAGTAAACAACTAAAAACAATTTAATATTACGCATTATTCTACGCAACTATTAAAAGAATAAATAATATAGTAAATAATAGATATGACTATGTAAACAGTCCCAGATTCATCATGAAAGTTGTTAAATAATTCAAAATCATCACTTCTTTTGTTACTAAAATCAACTACCTATAACAAAAAAGCAATATTTCTTTAAATACGTTTGAAAGAGCAGAACAACAAAAACACATTGTAATGGAATTTGCACCCAACTTTAGCTCACAACGTTACTTATATGAATTTACATATTTAATACATAGTTTTCTTATGTATTGTATTTTTAGAATTTAGTTATCAAAGACAATTAAATCATAATATAGACTATACATCTACTATGTAGGGACCTAATTCAAACTGTGAAAAGAAAACCTTGTAAGTTAATAGCTACTTTGTATTTGGGAAGTAACAATTTTACCTTATTCTACAATTTTCTACAAGTCGTTTTCTTTTTTTGCGAACTTCACCGAATCTGAGTCATTATGACTCACACGCGAAAAAATATAAGTTTGTAAGTATTTAATTCAGTATTAAAGTTATAAAGCCATTGAATGCCTTATAGTGGAGGAGATTGTAACAGTGATTAAAATGTCGTGTAGATTTTTTTATATTAACAAAGTAAATGTACAAAATATAAATACTCGTGCTTCCATACTTACAAATCACATGTTCGAATTAATTGAAGTACATTTCAATTGACGTAAGTCAATTGAAGGCAAATTCTAGTTGGGTTTTAATGACTATGCTAATGTACTGGTCGCTCAGTATAAAATATCATTTATCATCTACCTATATCCATATATTCAGTTATCCTGGTATCTTTATTTGTAGTTTTGCTCTTTGGCAAGTGATAATTAAACGATGATTAAAATCAAAAACAACGTTTTAGATGGCTATGTTAAGTTTTATTGGGTGGGGGAACTACTTGTTTATTTAAACAAGTATTGTTTTTTAACATGCATATTATTTTGGTAACAAAAGGATGCGAATGATGAAATAATCATATTAATTTGTACTTTAAATAATAAAAATTTAGGAAATCACTTTTGGACTTATTTATTACACGTCATAATTAGTATGTAGAAGTTAGAACTTGTCAAAGCGTTAAATATCTTCTATAATACATATGAAACTAAAATAACTATATATCGGTTAATATGGTATCTATTTAAAAAGTAAAACGTGCCGTGACATAAAAACGTTAACGATAATATTAATATAAAAGAACTTTGTAGGATTCGCATTAAACGGATTAATCTAGATAAGCATTTTTACATTTTTAAGTATTATTATGTACATTTTATAAAATATACGTAATTATCATTTATCAAGTGACGTAATAAGATTTTGATATTATTTATTATGATTACAAAGAAATAGAACGAGCGTCATTTTATTGGCACAGTTCCTTATTATAGTAGAATAACAAAACAAATTACAATATAACTGTCTTTAATTCATGAAACATTATAACATAATGTATAAGTAACTGAATCTTGAGATTCCCTTATTTAATACTGCAATATAATACACTTAAATACAATTTGAATTAAATACATCATCACCCTTATACCCTTACTCTACATTAGCTAAACATTCTTACATGAATACATATAATTTTATTACGCACAGATTATACCTATCGGAATTATTATTATTATACACAAAATAGGAACATTCACTATTTAATATTAAATGAGAAGCATATACCGTGAAGCATAAATATTGTGTAAACTATTTTGACTAATAAAATTCACCATTCAACGCAAAAAAACATAAGTTAATCTCCTAAACTTGGAGCGTAATAATATAATACAAGATGGAAAGTCTTATTCTCACTAACACAAAGATATACCTACTTTTGTTTTGTATAACAATTATTGCTTAAGTTGCTTAAATTATTTTGTTTCTGTTATTCACACGAAAGATATACATACATGTTTGTAGCAAGATGTTTTTCCTATCTCGGCCGATTTTTACGCGTTGACTTTTCATTAACGTAATGGAGTATTTTTATATGACTTATTCGTAAGTCCGTATTCCGGCAAGATGGCAACTTGCCATTCCAAAGTTATTTCGATTGCTCTAGACTGTCCTGGTGAAGATTTATCCAATTCTTTGTTGAAAGAATTTAATGGGCTTTGCTTCGGCCTGAGGCGGGGGCGTTGGTGGGATTTCATGCTGTGGTTTCAGTAGCCAGGGGTTGTCGACCCTCTGCTGTGGACTACTTTCACTCTTCCTTTGATTGGCAGAGGACGGCGTGAGGTGTAGGGTGGGCAGTATTTTACCCTTTTCGCAAACATCGTCCTTTTCTGTATTTGAATGCATGTTTGCTGTAAAAAAAGTGATGTTTAGGATATATACACGTATGATATAAACGTTGTAATTCACATAGTCCTGTTTTTATTAAATATATAATAATTTCAAAAACTTGATATAACATTGAAAGAAAATACTTCAAAACTTATAATGTAAATTAAATTCTAAAATGTAATAAAAATATCCAAAAAAAAGCAATAATAAAAAATATTTTAATAAGACAAAAACAAAAACAATATTATTAAACATATTATGTTTTTACTTACAATTAATATTTAAAGGATCCAAATGAACGTGCTTCAAACGCGAGTTGATAAGCTCGACACCGTTTACAAACATTTGACACTGATAAAGATTCACTACCTCCTGAGTGCACGAAGGTTTAGTGAGAAATGCGCCTTGTATAGTTTACGCGGCCGCTTTATATATGACTTGAGTCATTTGGCAGAGAAACTACATGTACCACGTCACAGCAATCTTCTGACGCCAGATTGTATGACGCTAGCCAATTTGCCGCGCTCGAGCCTCTTGCTGATCCAGTTCAGCGTCTTAAACTAAATATCCACGCTAATTAACACTTAAGTTAACAGCTATATTGATAAAAGAGTCCAATAAACATATCTATTATTATACAATATTGATAAAAATAATATATTTAAAGAGTATTTGAAAGCACATGTTGTTGTCGTCGATATTACTCATCACATTAATTTACGCAATTTCGCCAACAGGCTAATGTGATACTTTATATTAAAATATTTTATTCGTCATTCGTGTGACGTTGACGGCGCGGTATCAAAGATATTTTTATTTATAGTAAAAAAAACAATTGTGTAGCTTCCGTATATTTTACGTATTACGAATGTATGTTACTGATGTAGAGACTATTTAAATGATTGACGAAGTATTATTTTAAACAGATTGTAAATTTAGCGACATTTAACTTTGTTTTTACTATATAATAGGTCATTAGTATAAAAAGTATTATGAATCGTTATCTTTAAGAGATTTAAAATAGGCAATATTCTTTATTTATACATACTGAAGTTCAATTTACATTCATATGCTGTTAGATTGGTAAAGTAAAAAATCGAAAAAAAATTATAAACATTATAATTCCAGGTAATATCACATTCGATAACCAATCAGACAACGCAATGATGATAAATGTGTGAGAGTAATTAATGGAAAATTTTAGGATTACAAGTCAAGGAAATAAATGTTGTCATCATATTACGATTTTATAATTCTGTTATCATAAGACATCCTTCATATTCGAGTTTTCTGGATCATTTTGAGTACCTTTGTCAAGTGGTAGATAAGTTTTATTACACATACAATTTGATAGTGGATAGAACATGACTAAAGCGCTTACATGCAAGAAATACAAAGCCTGAGGTTAAAGAAAACGATTTAGACCGAGATAACGTATTCAAGGCTACGTAGGATGAGTAAAGGACGCTCCTATAGGAGTGTCTGTACTTATATAATAGCCTTGCCGGTAGTGTAGAGACGAGACGTCGCGTCGTCTATTCTCAAACCTACGTATTGCGCAACTAAAAGAAAAGTAAGAGAGGATCAAGATAAAATATTTCCTCCAACAAAATTTCCTCCTAAAATTGGTTTAGGATATTAACGAAAATATATATTAGAAACCTAGAAAAAATATATTTACAAAGGCTGGACAAATAACACATATTCGATACAGGCGATACTGACGGACATTGTATGTTAGGTGATGGACCTAAAACTTTGCTTTGTTGTTTGTATTTACATATCCAAACAAAGAAAAAAAATAACAATAATTCCGGTTTAAATTTCAAACGTCTTTTTGATACGTCATAGTCGGCAATAATTTTAAAATGCGTGTTTTATGTAGGCTTGATATAGTGACTAATTTTAAATTACAAAAAAGGTAAGCTACGTGTGACGTGGGTACATGATAAGTATATCCATTTACGTCTGCACTAACTACCAATGGTTAGTCAACTCGTTAATGTAACTGATTCAAAGGACAAATGATTGTCGTAACATTTATGTCTTTAAAATATTGTGAAATATACATATTCTTTATTTTGATTGATAAATTGACGACACGTTCATTTAAATATATTTTTTAGAGCCTTAGTTACTAACCCTTCATTTTGAGTATTATGTCATCTGCACTCATAAACAATGTTTTAACCAAGTCGGTGTCAATCAAAGCACAATAGTAAATAGTAGACCAGATAAATCACCTTAGTAAATGTGTGTATTATGTAACAAAGATATTATTCCTTAGGCCGTCTGCGACACTTAAGCACGGGAACACGCTTTATGGTAGCGGTTTTTTCGTAAACATAAATAATAAAAAAACTGTTGTTTTTATAGTTTCAAGGAGATATCACAAATAGACAACCCGTCGCCGTACGAAGATTATGATATAAAGGTTTTACTGCTCCAGAATTTGCGATTGTAAATACAATGGAGCAAATACCAAGTAACCATGTGAATCGGGTAAGCCTTGTGGCAAATAAAGCACGATTTCACGGAATTTAGAACTTCGCACTGTATTGTACACATTCTAACGAAATTACTTTTGGGTGTATTATTTAAAATACTAACCTGACAAAGACCTAAAATCATATGTACTTATATATAAGTTAAAAATATAACAATAATGGTATTGAAATATACTTCATACTACTCAAATATTTATACAGGCATTAATAACATGCGGCCCGGTTAATTTAGGCGCTTACTAATTGTAGAGTATAGGAAATACTCTTTATATATAACAAATTGTTTACTCACAGATATTATAATTAGCTAATAGCATATGGTGGTTATTATTAATGTACATGCAGAGTGCATGTATTTCGATGACACATGCAAATAGATTATAAGTATTAGCGGAAATTTATCCTGAATACAATTTCTGGTAACCTTTTAAATTAGATGAGTAAGCTTTTTAAGTCCACCTAATCCTATCATTTGAATCTTTTGACTAATTTTTGTTGTTGTTATATCTTGAAATAATTTTAATACTGAGTGTTTACGTTGACTACATTTTCTTATACACTATTTGAATATTGAATAAAACAACTTTATTTATTTGTTGTTAAAACAGTGAATGTTAATATTGTTTAATATTAATGTAATTAATTATTATAATGACAGTAGGTCCATTTAATAAAAAAGTTTTTTATATATTTTTTTTTATTATTTAGTGTGTCGGGCATAAATTTCAATTAATAAGTATTACTTTACCCGTGTCATATTAGGTTCAAGGTTCAATATAACTATTTATATAACATTAAATATTTTATGAAACAATAAACATAGAAATTTATATATTATGACTGCAGTTGCAGCCGATACTATAAAACAAAGAAGAGCAACAAATTTTACTACTTTCTGATGTAAATTCATCAGTTTTATTGGAGGATCGCGTTACATAAGGCTCTCACGCGATCAGTGTTGACCTTTTCGTAACGTGTGGTGGAATAGTACCATAATTCTATCGATTTACAGTCGTATGAGCCTCAATACAGACGAATAATATAAAAAAATGTATTGAGAAACGATTTCTAAGCATATAGAAGAACTGTTGGTATTCAACTAATATTTTATTTCTATAAACTGTAGGGTTCAGTTTTATTTGTATATTATACATTCCTTATATGAATTGTATTTCTTATGTGTTTATTGCAAGTGACTTTTAGAAATGTATAACAATTGACAGTAATTATAATTAAATTAAAAAAGGAAGATAAGACACGTGTATCAATTTTAATTGTGGATGACACCTGTCTAAATAGAGTACATTATTACATATTATCTAACATAAGTCGTTGAAAATCCTCATACGATTACAGCATTTGGCTAATAGATTCTATTATTGAAATTCATAAACAGTTCGTCGTGTAGGAATTTGCTTAGAAAATAAACAGATATGCATTCAATAATTGAATCTATATTAATATAGATTCTAACCTCCGTTTTACCCATAAATATGGCTGCCGTACCGCAATGATGTGGTACTTAGATATATTAATGAATATCATATGACATACTAACACCTATTCTACCGCTGTGCTTACATTTAAACTTTAAAATAAATCAATAACTGAGAATTGATTTTCTCATTTATTTTACACATATCTATTTATCAGTCGCGTATATGAGAAAGGCGGAAAGTATTTAAGAAACATATCAATAAGCTCGAGAAGATCTTTTTAATTAATATGCAAGATTTTTAAAATTCGTTTTGTTTAAAAACAATATAATTTATTATTAAATATTTATTAAAAATATGTATACAAATACTTATTATAAATATGTATACAAATAATATATGTTCGTGACGTAGTTGGATAGGGCCTCACTATAAAAGCGATGGTTGTTGTTGATGGGTTCGATTCCCACCCGGATAATATTTAATTTCTTCACTCTGGTACCTAAGACCAAGTGCGGCGTTGAGTTCCGCCACTCATTACGCAAAATGCTTCAATTTCTGGCGGAAAATAGAAGACGGGCTGTTTTGACCAGGTTCTCCTTGACTACCCCGCTATGTGGGAAAAAAGCGTGAAGCTGCTTTAAAAAAAATATATGTCTGTAGTACTATTTAAAACAGCAATTAACATGATTATAGAACAATCGAATCGCAATATTGCATTTCTATATACTTATATACAATACATAACATTAACTACTAATAACGAAGTATACACCGGCAGTGCTTGCAATTTTTTTCATCAATACCTCGTTGACCTACTAGCCGAGTTCGTGACAACTGGTATCTCAGGGTATTGCTCGCTTCATTTGTATTTTACTATTATTTATGAAAACAGATTGAACTTTATTTCGATATTAAATGTGTTTAATTGTATATTGATTGATAATGCTACATTTAATGTTTTACTTTATTTGTAAGGCCCCGGTTGAGCCTCGGAATCCAAGTGGCTCCAACGGCTTAGAATCTTCTGGTCAAAACTTGCCCACACGCCCACCTTTTACCAGAGCAGATTCCCGATCAAGTTTCTCGCCGCAGTCGTTGCGACCAGGTGGTCCACAATTACAACAAAGGCCTCAATTTCAACCAGGTGGACCCGTTTCTAGTCCACCGCAATTTGGGCCGCGCTCGGGGAACCCAGTGCAAAGAGGGCCGTCGCCTGCTGGCCCACCGGGATCTCCACAAATTCGTAATCAATCTCCTATAATACGCCCATTAAATCAATCACCGATTACGAACCAGCAAGGCGCCAGGCCTGCTCAATCGCCTACGTCAACTCAACCACCGCAGCGAGGTCCGGTACCTAATAGTCTACAATTTGGACCACGTCAGCCACCTCAGTTTGTAACCACACCTAACGGAAGTTCAAAGACAAGCTTAAGTGCTCCTAATAATACTCAGCTTCCCAGGCAACCGTCACAAGGCTCCCTGAAAGGCCTTGATTCACCTACCTCGTATCAAAATAAACCAGTCAACCTGGAGAACCAAATTGGCCCTAATGAACACTCAAACAATACAAAACCTGAAAACAGTAATGAAGTGCCGGGAGCGCCTAAAGGAAGAAGTTTCAGTATTGCGGCTGCACCTGGTGCACCTAGTCCTCTCAAAATGGACGATGATCGACGAAAATCTGTAAGTGCTGTTGGTGGTAGATACGAAGACTTAGCCAGTCGTAGTCCTGGACTTGGATTGATTCAGGAAATGCGAAATAGTAAAGATAATGTTCTTGGATCCAAAGAAAGCATTAAGTCGGAGGCATCAGTTGAAAATAAAGATATCCCAGACCGCCCAGAATCACGTCTCGCTGGTTCTAAAATGACAGAATCTTTTATGGGATCCTTTTCAAACTTATCTTCCAAGAAGAAAATAGATGATGACGACGACGTCATTTCACACAATAATTTGACATCGATAAAACCTGAGACTAGTCAAAATAAAACTGATCTTTCTGATCGTTCACCTTCTTTGACTCGTAGTGATGATTCGCCGGAACCTAAAAATGCATCTCAGCACTCTGCGGCATCTAACAAATCTCAAAGTGTCACACCAGAACCACAGCGCCCTAAAACACCTAAATCTGAAGCAAAACAAGAAATTAAAACAGATGTCAACAGAGAAATGAAACCAGTCACGCCTAACAAAATCAATTCAAAATCACCTACATTGGACCCTAAGCCATATAATGATTTAAAATCTCCTATTTCCAATAAAAAACCGACTGACTTAAAAACCTCAGTAACACCTTCTGATTCTAAAAAGTCAACACCGCGTAAAATTGCTTCTGCGCCCTGTTCCAAGCCTAAAGGTAATTCATATCATGTCACAAATTTTCATGTGTCGTTTTGAGATGAACCAAACTTTAAATTTAATATTATTGAGTTACACATTACATAAAAGCGTGTGTTAACTTTTCACATTTGTTTTGTGTTTCAGACGGCGACAACGATAGTGGCGTCGATGAATCCACACAAGGAAATGTAAGAGACAATGAAAAGTAATATACAGTAATGAAAGATTAAAATATGCTGACATAATATATTTCATTTTTGCTTCAAAATTCACAGGATCTTAATGGATCTCCTGGTTCACCAAACAAGAAGCTGCCAAGCAAATTGCCAACAAAGGAGAAATCCAGCAGTAGCCTAAAACAAAGTTTGTCTCGGTCGTCAAGCAAGAGCGCTACAGCTAAAACACCTGAAACTCCACAGCCAAATGACAAGAAAAGTAAGTTATATTACTTTTTATTATATCATTTTATCTTATTAAAACAAAACGCTTTGTTATATTTATATGCGTATTTATTACCTTTTATAGAAGTACCTATGAATAAAGTGCAAGTTGGAAGTGCTCCGTCACCAAATATTAAAGCAGTCAAATCTAAGATCGGTTCTTTGGAAAACACCACATACAAACCTGGTGGCGGCAAAGTAAAAATTGAGAACAGGAAGCTTGATTTTAACAACGTGACACCAAAAATTGCTGCTAAAAATGAAGCTTATACACCAAGTGGAGGGGCTAAAAAGGTACACATTACACATTTTACTGACTTTTGTAATTAATATCTTTGTTGTAATTAAATTCTACTATATTAAATAATACACTTATTATATTAGCCTAATATCATTACTTTTTTAATGTTCTTAGTTGTTTACTACTTACTTAACTTTAAATGAAAAAAAAATTGCAGATCACTACTACGAAATTGGAGTGGAACGCCAAATCCAAAATTGGATCTCTTCAAAATGCGGCATACAAACCAGGAGGAGGAGACAAGAAAATTGAGACTGTCAAATTGGATTTCAAAGAAAAAGCAAAACCAAAGGTTGCTTCGACTGTCAACATCACACACAAACCGGGCGGAGGGGCGGTTAAGGTAACATCACAATGTTTAATGATCTTAAATTCATTTACATTCAAATTTAATAAAAATGTGTTACAATCATTTATGGATAATATAAGCTGCAGTGAGTATAGGAATTTTAAAACAATTTCCAGTTACATTATCGTTTAATTTGTTGTTAGTAAATCAGTAATGTTGGTCGCAATTATGTAGACACATAATTAGCACTATCAAACAAATAGATGTACTTGACCACATTTGTGTATCATTTAGAACATGCTGTGTAATGTGTATCATTCTTGATATTATCCGTAGAACTTAACAAGTGTCGAGACGAGATCGGTGAGTAATTTTGGTAAATCTGCTTTTACACGAAATATGTCGCTTATGTTCGTCTACAAAATGCAAAGAAGCACAATATATTTTGCATAATATATGTACAGATTGGCACTTACGTAATATTGATTTCATATTTAGTAAAAATTAATAAATTTATATAGAAAATATACAAGAAGATGTAGCTTAAGTGAAAATCCTATTTTTAGTTTGTAAAATGGGCTTTACCAAGGTGGAGAACGTCAAATAAATCATGACATAAGTTACGTTACAGGAAGGTCAGTTTGGTAATAATTCCCACGAATGTCAAAGCTCGATAAGTGTCTATGATATCCATCGTCTGTAGGACGTGCGTTTTGGCTGTGCTTCACGCTGATTAATATATTGTTATAATAAATCTACATAAATATAAATCGAATCGGAAATATTTATTTTATATATTAACGTTTTGGTATATCGTTATTCCTATAAATGTAGGGATGTTGATCAAAATAAAATCTAGCGTGGACTAATCACTGTAACTCAATTAAGTACTATTAAATATAACTAGAATCTCTATAGATTTTAATAGATTTCTGATTCGATATAACACTTTAAATAGAAAGAATCACACAAATTTGCCACAAATGAATGTATAACAGAGAATGTTACACTATAAAATGATGCATCACACTAAACTGTATGTAATAGTATCTATAAATATTCATTTTATTTAAATTATTCAATTAAATTTAAGATGTTAACGAGCAAAAAATATTTTAATTACACTAACTTACAAAGAATACATCAAATATGATTCATAAGTATGAATCACACATTCGCACGCTGTCTTAACAGCATATTGTCTATGATCATATTTTATTTATATATGTATAAACAGGCACTCTAAACATATTATAAACATAATGATGAAAGCTTCTATATGTATGAATATTTTATTATATACGTAACTTAATAAATATCATATGTATCGCATAAAAATCGCCTAAAAAGTTCTACTAATAATCCAAAATATAATTATTTAGTAAATAATAAAGCCGTAAAGATTGAGAATTTAAGAAACAACAAATATTAGAACTTTTTAGTATATAATATAATATTTTATTGCACTATATTTATAGTATATAAGTATTTTTATTGCACATTAACTGTTTATACAGATTGAAAACCAAAAGTTGGATTTCAAAGCACAAAGTAAAGTGGGGTCACTCGACAACGTAAAACATAAGCCCGGAGGGGGTGATATTAAAATATTTGATGACAAGGATTACATAAAGCAGATCGGCGGACACTCGCCGCTACCTAACAGCCACGGACAGTCCAGACAGGAGGTGAGGGCAGCTCACGTGGGATTATAGGACTCCTTTCCGCTTTATTTTGTATTGTTTTACGTTTTTAAGTTTTGGTGAAGGCTTTTTTGGTTTAATCATCAACATTAGAATGACATTTAGAAAATTATCATTTATGCCGAAAATATTTTGTCTAATTTTTGCTTTTGTCATACGTGTTCCGTAAATATTTCATAATTGACTCCATAATTGACATAAGCATTGTAAGATTCATGAGCACTGTTGGGGTTTCCATGAAGAGGTTTATTGTCATCCTCATATCAATCATTATGGTTTCCGGATTCATAATATCTTTCATTTTTGTTTCAGCCTGAGTATTTGTACTCATTTTATTGAATTGACTTTTTGAGGCGCAAGGTATTAAAATAGTGTGTGCCACCCTGTTTACTGCATTCATCTTTTTACGTTTTCATTAACTCCTGTTATTTTGCTGTTTTTTTTGTATTAATTTTACTAATTATTATTTTTTGTGATTTATTCTTTCATCTTCCTGAAACTAGATCGCAATTGCAAAATAATATTTAATACAGTTAACATTTATAATATTTTCTTCCTTTTCTAAAAATACCAACTATAAATTGAATTTACAATTGCGTTTTACATCTGTGGAACCGTCTACTGGCATAATGTTTTTTTTGTTTATTTATAATGATTATTCATACTTAAATACTTTGTCGTAGAGTCCAGTCCCGCCACCGGCGCAGCCAACGAAAGCGGATGAGAATTTAAATCAACAGCCGTGTTAAAACGCTTCGACTACGATTTTATATAATCGATACTAACGGAAAAGTCCAAACATTTATATTTTTATTTAACTTGTTAACGGTTTTAACTTTTGAAGTTAATGTACCTACTCAGTTGAGCGATTATTGTGTGATTTCCCTTCTTTCGTAATTTTTTTACATGTCGTCAAAATCTTAGCATATCTTTTGGACAATATGTTACTCTAACTTTTGACGTTTTAATTATGCGCTTTATTATATAGATTAATTTAGATTTAATAGTTTAGGTCTTGAAATTCAAAAACAATATACATTTTTAATGCCAGAAAAAAGCTAGAGTGCCAACACCTTAATAGTAATTATATCTACACATGTATGGGAATTACTTGATATGCATACTTATTACTCCAAATTAAATTTCGTCTATTTAATAATAAACTAACGTATACTATTATCATATTTGATAAACTATCAATTCATTTCTTTTTAGAAGGATTACGTAATGGTCAAAATGTGTAGCACTATATATTTGTAATAGAACATTCAACTTTGTATCAGCTAGAAATGCACATAACACTGTACAATAATGAACAGTAGTAGCACTCATGGAGTCTTTTTCTAGAATATATAATATATACCTTACATGTTGATATAAAAATTTGGTGTCATTCATAAAGTATTAAGTACAATCTACTGGGTGTTAACGTAGACTGGTGTGGACGATGGAGTAGGTACTTGGAGTGTTTTGGAATTGTGCTAAGTTCTCGGCTCAGTGTGACTTGAGCTTTTGAATTCATACGTAATTATACACCGACCTTGCTTTTACACTCATTGTTTTATTGTAACTGCAAGAAATTTTCACGTTTTTGACTATTTTTACAATAACTACTGAAGCGAGAACTGAGCGAGTTTACGAATGACTGAACTTACAGATTTATTCTTAGGTTATTCAATGTTTTATATGTGATTACTGTTACGAGGACTAATTAGAATTAGATAGTCGTATTATTTGGATGCTTTAGTCACGTTATTTTTGCAATGACACTGTAACTTTTAAGGTAGACATGCATTTGATTACTTTAAGAAAATGAAATAAAACATGTTTTTATGTGTAACCCACTGGAATCCAATGATATTGTTTAATAATCCAGTTGATTTTTAACTTTTTTACTGATAAGATTTTCAATTTATTTATTTGTGGGTATACCCTACCATTAACGTAGTAAGTAATATTCAATTTAACATCTAGATGCATAATATGTATTGTGAAAATTGATAAACATAATTTTAATACAAGTTAACGCTGTCATCATTGTTTTATTTATATTGTACGTAGTTGTGTTTAAATGAAGCAGAGATCATTTAGAGCAGCCACTCGTCATTTTAGTCCTGTAGTCTACACAATGCACTAGCACTGTACTTTACGAAGCAAATACTTTTAGTATTGAAGCTTTTAGGTAAGTTACAAGAGTATTCATTATTTTATATTTAATGTAATTGTATGTAATTCAGTAACATTTTTAAATGTATGTGGATTTTTGTGATGTCTATAAGAAAATTGTTTGAATTATTTACATTATTGAATTGTTAACATAATTAAACATACCAATTAAATAATATATATTTTTGTATATAGGACAACTACTATCCATCTATCCAAGATTGGTCTGAAGAAACTCGTCCTTTAACAAGAAGCAGATCAGCGCGGTTCTCTCGGCCGCCCCAAACGCCGCGCACGCCTCGCGCGCTGTCACCGCGTAAGGTCCGCGCTCCACCACGCTCCGCCTGCTCCCGCAGAACATCGCTTACTCCACGACCGGCATTCTCTGTGTATTGAAAGCTATTTGCAAGCTATATTCTATGGCATTATTACGTAGGTCTGTGTATGTGTCTCACTGTTACACGTAGGATGTACTGTTTTGACGTTATTAGTTGTTTACTATTAAATACTTCAATAAATAGCAAAAGTATTGCTATTTGCTGTATTTAAGTAGACATTTTTACTTCTATTACGGTATATTTTCTTGAGGTGTTATTGTTCCTTCATTTTCAGAGTAATTATTTTGTTTGTAATAATTCTACACATACCAAAATCATCGTTATATAAGGCATTATGGATTTAATAATGCAATCTTAGTCAATATTTTTTTCGCGCAGCTTTTCTCTTTAGAAATATCACAATTTAAAACTTCAATTTAGAAATACTTACAAGTACTATGAAAAAATATTGTAGGTAGGTATACCATTTTGAAACATTCAACATGTACTGGTTGGACATAAATGCGTTATTATGCTGTCTTTCTCGGTCATATTTAATTAAATTAAATTGAGTTTCTAAAATAAAATAAGACGTCACCAGTTGCATTACAAGTAGGTACTTAGGTAATCACTACACTAGGCACATATTTCACCAAATATGTTTAATAACATCACAATTTTTTTAGAGTAATAATTATAATGTAATTTAATAATAAAACAAAATGCAATCATAATACGTAGAAATGATGAAGAAATAGGCACTTAAGACGGTCACGATACATAGAACACCACACACATGTATTCCTAAATATTGTGCATCGTGTTTGTGTATTTGTCTTTTAAAATTTATTAATAAATATAATTTATGTTGAATAATTGTTTTATTTCTTAGTCATAACGTAGTAATACAAGGCAGTAATGACTCTATGAATACTTGTATCTAAAATAAATTGTCTGTAGTTTATTTGTTTCATTGCGAACTTTTCTGAAAAGCCTTTTCCATTTCTGTAATAAGAAAAAGTTTTATATCTATTATATAATTTGTAAAAAAATAACCAATAAGTTATAGCTACGGCATATTCAATAGGTATAGCTTTGTAAGACGTTTCCATTTTAAATATATGAATCTTTCCACTCTTGTAAAACAAAGGGCATCGTTGAGTTCCACTTTTTAACACGAAAAAGTGAGATTTCGGTGGAAAATGTAATAAGATACATCTCTGTACATACTCAGGTCTTTCTGCATAATGGTCTCTCAAGCCTTGCGTGAGTGTGAAAATATAGCGATCAATTTTATAGTTCATCTATTATAGAGCAACTTTTGATCTTTCATAGGCTTTTACTTTGATAATCATACCCTGAGGTAGTGTTCGAACAAAAAAATCTGAATAATCAATAATTACTGTGTAAATAAATAAATAAATTAGTTTAAGCGGAAGGTCGATTAAAACAACATTGTTTTTTAATATCGTTTTATTGGTGTACATGGTTATGCATTATAATAATATTTTTTCAATTGTTAATTCATTAAATTATGGCACTTAACACAAATATTTAAACAATACATATAATGGATGATGAATGTCTAATCGAAACGTATGAAGTTCGAAATAACTTACAAATATTCGGAATAATTTCTCAGTCGTTCGTCGAGTCGTCTTCTAACGAGTCTCATTTTTAATTACTTTTTTTTATAAGAAAATAAAATCTAAATCAATTCAACTCATTGATCCCAATTAATTACTAAAAATTATAAATAAAATTAACCGCACGAAGAACGTAATAACTTAACCGTTTGTACCGACGAGGGCGCCTCACCACCGGTTTGAGCGCGCAGGAATATCTATTATAATATCGTTTATAAAAATTAACTTTCAACATTACATACAAACCGTCGATAAAAACTTACGTCTAACAAACTCCTAACGTTAACAGATGCTGCAAGCGACTACGAACGCAACTCGCAAGCCACAAGCGCCCCGCGTCACTAGGTCACTAGGACACTAGGACACTACGCGCAGAACGAAGTCGTAAGTGAACCTCGCCCGCGCTACGGAAAATAAATAAGCCTTTGTTTATACTTTTAAAATGGACTATAATATCATGTATTTTAAAATTGCTATAATATAATTTCAAGCACGACTTCATTCTACGTTATTACAATATTTATTAAGGCATATAACAGTTATCGGTTACTGTCTATTAGATTTCCGTACACATAATATGTTACAGGGAAGCGTCGGTAGGTATAGTACGCGTATTCTAAGTTGACAGGTCGGAACCCAGCTGCAATAGACGTCACAGACTCAATTCTCATTGGCTGATGACGGTATTCGTGCGCCGTTCTGATTGGTCGATATAAAATGCGCGTACTATATGACGATGCAAGCACACACGAACACTAACATACAAAGGCCACATCACATCATTCAGTCACAAAGCGATTACGGTATGATTGATATATTACAAACGTATAATGATCGTATGAGACGTACTACTATAACACGTTAGATCTATTATTGTTTAACTACCCGCCTCTAGCACGTGGACCTGCGAGAAAGACGCCGTAAATATTTATATTTACGATATTTTCTACAATAATTTTTCTAACACCGATGTTGTGACGAGCACGACGGACTATTAGAGGAACTGTATCGTGCATTCAATTGTTCGTTACAATTTTGATCTTTAATTTTACTACAATTTTTTTTTCATATAATATTATTTACACAATAAGTTTTTACACAAGACGAGTAATGTCGTCACGAATACGATACGATTACATTACGAGTATTTAAAATAACGTCCGACAAATCGTCCTTGAGCAATACGACATACCAAAATATCATTTCTATCCGGCGTCAAGCGGTGATATGATTTTTTATCACAATAATTGTTATGTAACTTAGCGAAGCAAGTAAGTACATCGAGTAGAATGTTCTACGACAGGTATAGAATGTTCTAGGGCTTTCAGAAAGTACTATTTTTTGGAGTTAAAGGAGAGAGTGTGGAAGGTCGCATGCGATTAGTTCAGTGAGATTGTTATACTCCATCACCTTAAGATGTTACATATAATTAATTTACACGTTATCTAATTTATTACATTATTTTAATTTTTAAAGATTGGTAGTATTGTAAAGTGAAGCTTAGGACAGGAGATTGAGGAAGGCGGTGTTATTACCGAAACCATGTTAAAGCCCCACGTTTACCAGAAATATGTTCGAATAAGATTTTTTTTATAGAAAACGTAAAAATATTTGTTTTTATACATTTTCTAAAATATGTTTTGAAATTTCCTAAGTGTTATAAATAACACTTTTAATATGTTCAAGAAAAGACTTTGTATTCGTTTGTTAACCACAAACCATGAAGGAAGGTAAATGGGAGAGGTCGCATGCTATTAGTTACAAAGTGAACGTTAAGTTTGTAGCCCCAAACTCATAATTGCCCGTAGTTACCCACTAAATAAGTATCCTTAGGAGTTATTCAGACACCGTACAAATTATGCCCTAGATGAATAAACGACTATTTGGTATGATAATTATTATATACACGATTTATATCGAAACACTAATAATATTCGATTAGATACATTTAGACATCAATTCCAATAGATTTACTTAATTCACTGGGCGTCTTTCTCTCGGCCGTCGCGAGCGTTTCATTAAACTGAGTTTGTCCATTAACGAGATTTCTTAACACAAGTAAATATATCACATGCCATTACGAGAGTGTTTGTATTGGACGTGTAAACATGTGCATGTAGTTGCATGTCGTTACATGTAGTTACATGTGCATGTAAGTACATGTTCAAACAACACTCGCGCAAGTAGTGTTCTTATAACAACGTATTCATATATACAGTTCCGAGTCGTGCCTTAAACGTAAGACTAGATTTTACTACTGAGTTAGAAATGTGCGAATTAGTGATGTCAAATACGGCCGTTGAACAGAGATTGCCGTGACGGGTACTAGATTAGTCAAAGATTTTTTTTTCTATATGAAAAAAAATAAATACTTAATAAATTGTCATAAAGTTAAAACTTAGGTTAAAAAAAAGAATAAATAAATAATAAAAAAAATCACAGTCACGAGAATCCCTGGCCGAGGGCCTACATTCTAAGAGATGAGATTTGGGTAACATCATATCATAATATCTATAATATCCACGATTCAGTTTCTATTTACAATACTTTCACTAACCGACACTTAGTTCACTCACTTATCACCAAGAGTATCAAGTTTCAAAGCAAACCAGAAGTACCGATTTACAAAACATATTTGGTACTAATGTTTAGTATTCGCAGCCACTCTGAGGGGTCTCCAGCGCGGCTGCCAGTTTGGCTACGCTTGTAAATATCAGAAATCCTCTAAAAGCACTGCGTCTCGAGGAACCAAGCCTTTTTGTTCTCCCCTACAGCATAATAAGTATTGATCGTCGACTTCTAGTATAAGCCGTAGCCTCTCTCCTTCGTTGAACGCCAGGTGACCTGAGTCTGATGGTAGTCTGTGCCAAAGCGTTCTGACGTATCTGTAAATTGGAATATTTGATTTGTTAATACGAGAATATTGTAATTGGTTTAGCTGGATATAAATTAGTATTTTTTATGAAAAGTATTTATTGGTTATTTTAAGAGATAATAAATGCTTTCATATATGATTGCATATAGGGGAGTATATAACAAGGTTAAGGTTTGTTTCTAGAAGCTAATAAATTGTTGATTTGAATTATGGATTGATCAGAGATCTTTTTTAAACATAAGGCTAAATTATTCAGATTTAGTTAGTTTATATTGGAGCTCTAGAGTCGTTTATTTGGTAATAAATTGTGTCTGTTGATCACAAAGATAAAGAGTATCATATTTTTATTATTTTTCGCGAATAGCGAGGTAGGCAGAGATAACTTAGTTCCATGACATTCCGTTTTCTACCTTTCGCTCGAAATTTCATGCATTTTCCCCGCACAGTCAGGGAGGACTAAATATCAAGACACTCCATCCTCCACGAAGGACAATACAACAATAACATGCAATACATACTTATTCTTCTGCTGCGTGTGGTGCGCGTGCGCCCTCGCGGCGGACGAGGAGGCGGCGCGTCGCGGCGCGGGCGGCGGCGGCGCGCGCCCGTACGGCAGTGACGCGGGACGCGGCGCGCCGCCGACACACGCGCCGTCCACGCGAGACGCTCTGTGGGAAGCAAATGACGATTGTATTTACCCAATCATAATGGAAAACGAAGGGTATTGTTAATGATTGTTTTAAAATAAACATATTGGAAAAAAATATCCCCTGATAATTAATTTAACGGTTGTTTGTAAGCAATAACACTGGAAACATCTTGAATATTCTTTGAAAAATGATGTGGTGTGTTTTGTATATGGCTTTTTCTTCAATTGTAAATGGTATAAACTATTATGAGCATTATAACATATTTTTTTTGTCAGTCAGTTTTTATAGTGTTACATATCCATTTTGATGTATAAAAGGTATAAATAATATTTTTTTTGTAATATATTTCATCAATAATAATTAAAAGGATACGAGTAACTTAAAAGAAATAAAATAACAACACTAAGAATAATAACAATAATAATAAAACCACAAAATACGGAAAATACTTGTTAAAAGATATATCAAATACTCAGTATGTGTTTACAGAACAAATACTATAGTAATTTAAAACATATTAAAAAAATATTTATTTGTCATGTTAGGAAAAAATATTATTTACCTTATAAAATTACGTCATTATATTATAGTAGTTAAAACTTATTAGAGACACACCATTACATAAAAAATTGAAAAGTTAGGAAAGTGTGAAGAAACACACAGTTAACCAATAGTCATAATAGACGTGCAATCATGCAGTTAGACATTAGTTAGAGTAACCGTAACACAATATTAGTACGTTTAAGCCTTGCATCATCGCTGACCGACGAGTTACTGTTAATTCAATCTTCAGATATCTATGATATTATCCCTTTCTAATCCTTCAAAGATGAAAGAGACAACATCATTAATATCTGTTTAATAAATTAATAGCAACTTAACAGATAGAGACGATACAAGCTTATAATATTGTTATTGTACCCCATTTGAAAAGAAATACATACGTAGATTTCTTAGCAACGATATTGTTTTTAACTGCTACATTTGTGATTCGTTTCTCCGTCACTTTCCTTGTTGCCTTCTCTGGTAAAACTCTGTAGTGTGCATACATATAACATAAAGCTTATTGTGCTGCGAGATTTTTAGTCAAAACCAAGTGAACGAAAATTGTATAAATAATAAAAGAGATAAATAAATAAATACTATAAATAAACTAGAAGTGATAATTACTTTTTAATTTCAAATCCTTTTGGATACTTATATGGGTCAATCAACTTTGAAATACTCCTTTCGTGACATAAAAATATAAAAATATTATTAATGAATATTTTTTTTATTTTATAGACATGTTATATATTCTCTTAACTGTTACTACCATTATTATATTTAAAAAAATATTTTTTTTGTAACGCCGGGGAACAATGTTGATTTTCATACGCAAATACCATGTTCCTGTGACCGTAGGTAACGCAAGAGAATATCAATACAGTTTTCAAAAATCTCTTAAATCAATCAAAAATGGAAATAATAAAATAAAACAGAGGGTTGAAAAATCTAAACACATTTTTAACATAACATTTTCGACGTTTACACTCAAAGGAGTGCCTTAAAAGTTAACTGACCCATATATGTAATTCCATGTCTAACACATAAAAAATAATAGCTCCACCACCACTAATATTTAAAATTAATCATATAAATACATTCTTTAAGAGTATGAAAAAAGCATATAAAAAATCTATAAAAAATAAGAATTATTTATATATTAAAAATAAACAATAATATTTTACCTGTTGGCAGGCTGCGGAGGTTTCTTATTAGCTGTATTAGTCCTGCCTGTTGCAGTATTGCGGGGCGTCGATGTTGTAGGTGAAGTGCTTTTGCGAACTGGTACTGGAATACCTCTGTGATAAAATATATAAGACATGATTATTAATAAAATATATAACGTGTATTTATTCTGGTAAAAAAACAAGATTTTTCTTGGTTATGGATATTTCTAAGTACATATAATTAAATTCAAATTCAATTCAAAAAATATGAGTTATGTTTATATTATTAATGCATTAAAAATTTATAAGATTTAAATATATCTTATAAAAAGTACTAACTTTTATATGTAATTCCCGTTAAAACGACAGCTCTGTGAATATTGATTTTGAATCGGTGATAAGGTATCGTAATATTTGCCCTTTTATTAATCGGTTCCGATAATTTTTTCAACTAGACAAAGTTTACTTCTTCTATATTTACATAGTTTAAAGTAAATACGATAGTAAATTTAAAGGTACATATAAACTAAAAAGTATTTTTAATGCACGACATCTAATACATATTTCACTTAGATAAGGCTGACAAAATTATAGCCATGGGGTTGCCTCATGACCCCTTTATGTTATTCAAGAATTTAAATGTATGTCTGAATACTAAACTATATTATAGTATTACGAGTATACTATATATAGGAAGAAAAAATGAATATTTTATACAAGTCTTATAAATTATTTAGGCACCTTTTTAATTATTACCATTATGTTTAGGAAAATGACTCTTGGTACAAACAAACACTAAATACCTACCTATTATTGATTAATTTAAAAATCATTTTCAGAATCTTTTGTATTTTTTTCATAATAATAATACTGTCTCTAATTAAAAATTCCTTTTCAATTGAATTTATTATTAAACAGAACAAATACAGCGTTTTATAGCACCCTTTTAAATTCATAGAGCGAGTCCCACAAAGAGAATACCAGTATAAAAAGTTAAAATGAGGTCACGTATTATATCCATTATTCATTCGCGCTTTACAAAACACCAGCTTTTATTTCACAATAAATCTTGTTCCCTTTAACAAGGCATATTTTTAAAGCGTACCAATTTGTTAGTTTCGTTGCGTTACCGTTGTCGTTTTGTGACCTATTAAAGTTGACTCTAAACGACTTGTTCGATATGTCTTAGTAACTAGTAACTTAAGTTTGTTATTATAAATGAGAAAGCTTATAATTTTTTTTCTTAGTGACTTTATGGTAACAATAATAATTTTTAAAAAATGTATAAAAATCTTGAGTGAAGCGGGATTTGAACCCGCTCTTTTTAGAAACCGCTCTGACCGCTTAGCCTCGTGTTCTACTACCGGTTACGTCGAAATTCTCGTACGCTTATTACATCTTATTTTTGTTTTTAGTATCTCCGTATAGAGATTTTTACAAATTTCTACCTAAAGACTACCTTTTCTTAGTGACTTTGTTGTAAGAAATTGATTTTTATTGCCAGCAGGATAAATGAAGTAGAGAAGATTTCGTACGTTGCAGTCAATAGGAACTCGCTCGAAACACACACTTTAAAGGACTAAATTACGACATTAATATAAAAATCTTGTTTACCTGTGCGCGCCTGTATTCTTGGCTGGTGACTGAATAGCAGGTGCCTGAGGCCGCACAGGAGATGACACTGGCCTGGGTATCTTAGAGCCTCGTGCAGTTGCTGGTGATGTCTCACCTAGAAGTTGATAATACATGTAACACTATAATATCTTACGATATTTAGAAATCTTCTTACCACTGTTTTTGCAAAATTAACGATATATAGACACAAGAAATGTTTGATTGTACCTAAGCTTAGGAATGTTTAATATATTGTACTTTCTCCCATCTACCTAAACAGAATTTACTATATTTCTTAAACGAAAAGCGAAAACGGCGTAATATACCTATATCTCTCTGTGATTCCCTTAATCTATGGTTCCACCCATGGTTCAGCATATATGAAAATAATAAAGATTCTAACGGAGTATATGAATCCTATATACGATAACGAAATTATGAAATTTTTACAAGCGTGATGACAAGTCTGTTCAAAAACATTCAGTTAATTTATATGGCCGAACATTAAGTGGATCAAATAGCTAGTCAACGGTATTTAAAATAGAACACTGTACATGAGCACATCTGCTACTCGAGGCTTATCACGTTATTCCGAGGACGAAGTTTTTATAAAGGACAAATATTATGTTTTTTTCAACAACGGTCGCATCCGGCACACTTACGAGATATATTATAATTTTATCTACAGAAACTACTCTAAATACATAGTTTAAAATGCAAAAGTTTCTTTACACAGCAGTTTTACATTTGCATAATGCAATAGCACAAAAAGTAAAAAACATTTTTTTTTAATACTTTATTACTACGTAGGCCACAATATTTTAGCAATAACGACGCTATTACACAGAAAGAATTCCGCGAGTAATTTAGTATTTTACGATTGTCATATTTTACTGCCTATAATAGTCTGTCTATATTAAGAAAAAAAATAGAGATAATAAAATTTTTATAGGTGTAAAATAACGGTAATAGATCCGCACGGAAGTTACCATTTTGCGTGTTGCCATATTCGTATCGTCTTTCATTGTTTTATATCGAAGTTTATCAGTATGCGTGAAGAGTTAGGCATGTTCAGAAACACATGGGTCGTAAAACTGTTTAGGATATTCGTATAGCAGATTATCTTCGGATAAACCAAGTCACATGGGTTGTAAAGAAACATTCCAATAGATATTATGTCTACAATGCACAGTGGAACGTTCCACATGTCGTTCAATACTATCTTTATCATGTATTTTCGTATCGCTTTTACCGCTGCAGTCTGGATGTTATCGATCATTATAATAAAAACCTCATATATTATTGGTATAAAACCTAACCAATTTTAAATAAAAATCATAATATTTGTCTGTTGATGTTGATATTTTTGTAACATTGGTTTTTTATTACTATTTAATTTTACGAGCACGAAACTTTCTTTTTAAAACAACCTAAACAGTTTATTTGAAATATAAAATTTTGGTAACATTAAAGTTTACTACCAAAACGACTACAAATCTAAAATCCATTTCCATGTATTTACGTCTGTCTATTTACGTACCAGAAGGTGTAACGGGGCTCTCGGCGTTGCTCAGCATCTCCCATTTGAGTTGCAACCGCCGGAACTTTCCTCCGGAGTTGTTACTGTTTCCAGTTTGTCCGCTCGCACTACTATTGGCTGAGCCTGGACGCCATTGCTCTTCACCACTCGTGTCCAACTGTTTATATATTAACTTAAATTAGATTGATTATATAAGATTTATGGTTAAAATTCTACATTTGAGAAAAAAGCTGCATTTACAATCCAATTTCAAATAGGAATATTTATCAACGATCTCTAAATGAAACCTTTTTCTGTGACATTTCTAAAGGATATCTACATCAACATTTCAACCAAACATATACCTACAACAATCTACATAGGACCCTATATAATCTCATACTAAATGAGAAGAACAATAATCGGGGTTCATATAAAATCTATAACATACCTCTACCTACTTGTCTATTTTAAAATAACGAATAACTGTAACTTACAAGTAAAATAATTGTAACTAAAAAGAAGTAAAACATTTTTAGTTATAAACATGAATTTATTTTTCAATCTAGTAACAATCTAGTACAAATTGAGGCTAACCTTGAAACAATATCTATATAACAGGCTTATTGAACGCTTCTCATTATAAATATGTGCTATAAAAGATAAACACAGAAATGAATACTTATAGTAGTTTAGTTGTATTCATGCACGTTATTGACGAGTAAGGTAAACTATACAAAACCGCAAGTTATATGGCAAACCCTATAGCGTGACACCGATAGAGTTTCCTGTTCACTTGTGACTTATATAAGCTCGAGTTATGAAACATGATAAATACCCTCGAGCGGGGAAAATAATAGGTACTGAAACTAAATTTAATGCACACTGAAAACGTTAAACACAATGAAAAACCAATCGAAAATTATAATACCAATAATTAAAATGCACACAGATAATAGTTAAAACAAACACAACGGTGGCAAGCGTGAAGCATATCCGTAAGAGTGAACAAACAGTCTACCAAACAAGCACATGGAAACCCTCCAGTTACCTTCAGTTCGTTGGCGGCCGATTTAATAGGCTTATTATTTTCTAGGCTATCTGTATAATCGTCACTGTCGTCAAAAACTAATCTGTCAAACGCTTGCATTAACTTGGATCCCAAATGAACTCCCGACCACCTCCTGGTCTCTAGTTCGATTCTACTATTGTTTGGACATATGTCGTAGCCTACGGGAGTCGGGTTCACGCAAGACCTGGGCCTGTTTTTGTCGACAGTGGTTCTAACGTTTGCGGAGTCGTTTAGTAAGTCGGGTGTGGATGGTTCCTTGTTTTTGGGTTCTTTGTGCCTCATTATAACGCTAGTTTGGTAGTCGTCGCTCGACACTGCACTCGATTGCATGGAGCGAACCAACTTCAGCAGGTTCCTCTGGTTCAGTGTTAATGGCGGGGTGTTAATCGAAGTGGGCTGTTAAATACATCAAATGTTTTAAAACATGCGACCGTCCGTTAGATATGAACGTCCTTCAAATGTATCGATCGGCAGAGCCTTATTTGCATTTTATGGAAGCTGTGCACGATAAGTTTCAGTTCGCGGTGGAAGCACATGCAATGAACGATAAAATGCAAATAAAGCAATGTTTGATCGAAATTGCGCAGTTATTGTGATATTGATGCACGAACGACACATTCCATACTTACTTTTATTATTTAAGTAAAGTTTATTGAAAAAGTGGATAAACTTACCCGACTGGCTGCTCGCATATCGCTTTCGATTTTTTTGAAACTCCGATGCAATTCACGCATTTCAAACATGAGGTCCAAGGAGAAAGGTAACAATTTGAGCGGTTCAAGACTTGCTAGTAATGTGTCTAGAAGGGCTCTACAGCGAGATTCACCCACACAACCGGCCAGAATGAGGGAATCCTGATCGTAATGTTTCGCCAATATTGATTCTCTTGTACGAACATATGACACCCATGCATCTACTGATTGTGCGCTAAAATTAAAAGTAAACAATTAGCTAACATTATATCAAAATCAAATTTTATTAATACAAAATCAAGAGATTTACAAAATTGGAGGCCAGTCGTGCAACTGGGCACAGGGGCACGCGACTGGTTCTGGGTTCGATTCCCACTCGAAGAATTGGAATATTTAATATTTCCATTTTCTTCGTGCTGGTGTCAAGCAAAGCTGAAGCGTTGAGTTCCGCCACTTAATACACAATACCTCCAGAATACGGTAGAAAATATGGAACGGAGTGTGTTAACACTAGGTTCCTCTCCGGTTACCCGGCTGTGTGCAGGAATACCGTTTTGACACCAAAAAACAATTAAAAAATAGTCGGTAGATATTTTTGGGTATTATTTAACTTATAAGAAATAACATTTTCTAAAACTGCAAAATGATAATATAATTACTTACTTGAGTAGTCCCAGTATGAACGCATTAAATTTAACCAATCCTTCAGTAACAGCATCTTCACTGTTTATTCTTAATACCAACTCATTTAAAGATTTTGTTATAGGACCTAAAACATAATTCGTTTAGAATTTAAAATAAATATATTAATTATAAATTCAAATTAAAGCATTATATATAAGTAAATTATTAATGTTTTTAGTTGTTTTTATATACCTTGTCTGGCAGTAGCTTCAACCATTTGCCATACAGAATTATTGACGGCCCCAAATGAAGTTTCGATGTTTTCCTTCAAACCGTCTCTGAACACTGCATATAATGCGGGACATAAAGCGTTAAGAGCGATTTTAGCACACGCCGGCGATTGCTTTGAATCTCCTAGAAAAGCTAATTCCGCCTGGTCCGTTGCGGGCGAGAAGTGTTGAATTAACATTTCTACAGCATCCGTTACATTCGACACTAACGCTGTGAAAATAATTTATATTAGAAAACGAGGTCGTGCTAGACTAAATTATACTGAGCCTCCATTATAGTATACAAATGTCAATACTTAATTACATTTAGTAATAAAAATAAGCCAAAAGTTCAAGTTATTTTTAATTACCTCTCTTTTGGGAGACATCAATAAGATCATATTTTTGTCTACCTTCGCTTGTTGGGCTCAAGAATTCATCGGGGCTTACTTCACCTTCTTCACAAATTGGAATTTCAGCTAAATTTTTGCCCTAAAATATGATAAAATGTATTTAAGTATGTTGTAGATATTTATTAGCTATTTAATTATTCATGAATAGCTAATGAAGTAAGCTAAGGATTAAAATGAGACATTCACATAAAATAATAGGGTCAAAATATGATGTGTGTCAAAAATGCAGCCTAAAATAATAAAAAGGCGGAATGTGAAAACCAAATAAAAATAAAAATAATACTTACAGGCGGTAAATGGCTCTATGATGCAGATTGAAAGAAAAACAAACTTTACCTGATAATGTCTTTGCGCTACCATAGCGGATATGTTAGGAGAGTTAGGTGGCGTAGAGAGATTAGTTACTTTCAGTTCGTCCACTTTTGTTTGAGTTTGGTTCTCAGTTTTTGTGTCACCTTTTTGTGCGAAGCTTACAGATTTTTTACTGTTACAACTGCTGGTGCTGGAGTCTGTTGATCTCTGGTTTTCTTCTTGGGAACGTTTCATTTGGAGAAATTTCGTAACTTGACTTCTTACCTTTTGAACTTGATTTTGATCCCATTCGTCCATGTTTTGACAGTTGATACCACTTTGTTTGAGGAACTCTTCTAGTTGTTGTAAGTCGGCACTGCTGATTAAAGCACCGGGAGGTGGAAACTCTATATATTCTATTTTCTTTGTTCTTGGTTTAGGTAATGGTGGGGTGTGAGGTCGATATTTAATTTCGTTTGATTTTCCAGATTCTAAACTGCTTTCCGTGCCAACACCTTCATCCTGGTAGAACTCATTATAATCTGCATCTTTTTCAGCAGCATCTAAAAACTGCTGAGACAGCCTTTTGGCCGCTAAATCGTTATTCTTTCTATAATCGATATTAGGTTGATTTTGAAGGTAGTACGGTTCTTGTAATGATCTCCGTTTACTTTTGTTTTCCATTGCCACATTGGCACATACTAGAGGATCTTGCATGAAATCGTCCAGCTCAAACATACTGTATCTTTTTGTGTTTGCACTAGATTTTCGAGTTTTATCTACAGACTTACGTAAAATACTCTTTGGTAAAGGTGGTCTAGGAGGTGCTAATTCTCCTTTTACAATCCTATTTTGCTCTGCTATCGATAAAGTTCTTTTTGGTACTGTAGGATTAATTCTATGAGCTTCATTGTTTACGCCGCTTGCTTCAGAACTAGTGGCGCTGTCATAGCGGTACACAAATAAAGGATTAAAGGTTCCTGTCGGTGCGGGGCTATTTTGTGCAGAAGAATCTGTGAGCATTGTCGAAGAACCACGGTAACCGGAAGACGGCTGTGTTGCAGTACTAGAACTAGACGATACAGCTGTGGGATGCCCGTTAATGTTATTACAATCACAACTCGCAGGACGATTCTTAGCTTTAGAAGGTGTATTGCAGTACTTGTCACACTTACACGTAACATCTTTCTCTTTCATATGCTGCATTAATTCAGGAACTTCTGACAGCAGCTGTCTGCATTCTACTGGTAATAAGAAATTCAATGAATCCCAATCCCTAATATGCCCCAGACCTTTTTTCTTGAGCATTTCCACGTCATTACATG
This sequence comes from Dryas iulia moderata, assembly GCA_019049465.1. Taxonomy (NCBI): domain Eukaryota; kingdom Metazoa; phylum Arthropoda; class Insecta; order Lepidoptera; family Nymphalidae; genus Dryas; species Dryas iulia. The sequence goes on along the minus strand of CM032419.1, from coordinate 6,136,931 downwards.
AAAACGGCCGCTTGCCTTTTGATTGTATTCTATTTCTTTTACTTTCACTTGATTTAGGCGATACATTTACTTTGACAGGATTTAAATAGATATTCGGTCTACCATTTAAAAAGCTTATGTCTGGCAAGGTGTAATTAGGATATAGTACAAACACTGGTTTTTCACAATCACCTTCTTTTAGTTTTTCGAGAAAAGAAGGTTCTATTACTTTAAATATTTCTCGATCACGTGAAATCCCAGAAATTTGCATATTAGACGTTTGCATACTTTTGTCCAAGGTATGTGCCTCAAGATGAGTGGATGTAGCCTTTGTATCACACGAATCCCTATGTAACAATTTGTTCATTTTAGTTATTTGAGTTCCATCTGACTCAGAGCAACTGGAAATACTAACACTAGTTGCAGATGACTGTGATGAAGAAGATTTTCTGTTACTTCTATGCCTTGAGGGGCTATTGGAAATGTTTAGATTTGTTCGTTTTATGTGCGGTTTGTTGACTACAGCATAGAGTTGGGCTTCATTGTCACTTCTAGACCCTTCTGCTTCTTCTTCTTCAATCAATACTTCATCATAAACTCTATTGTAAGGGTTGGAAGATCGAATTTCTTCATAAATAACGGAGGATGTTTCTTCAAATGCTTCAGCTGGTAGTTCCACTTGTGGCCTTTCAGCAATTTTCAAATTTCCAAGTTTTTGTTCTCCCATAGATTCACCACTTTCACCGCCTGAACTCGATGGCCAACACTCTGATCTGTCTAACTGATCCATACCAACTATTCCATCGTTACTAATACTTTTTTGTTTCATAAACAATTTAACTAGATTAAAGGATTGTTGTTTGGTTTGGCTTTTGTCTGATGATGTTTGATTTTCTGTTGAAGACGTACTCATTGGTTCAGAATGTTGACTACCATGTGAAGAACGGTTTTGTGAAACATCATAGACCTTCATACAAGTAGATGTTCCAATTAACCTTTGGTTAGCTGAGAAAGAATCGACCTATAAAAGAAAAATATTTAATAGTACGGTAAACAGTGAAATATTTTGTGCAATTAGATGTTCATTAACACATTTGCACATACTTACAGTAGAATTACTTAAGGCTGCAGAGTTAATGGAACTGCTTAGCAGTTTTCGCCTGTACAAATTTGGTAGGCTTTGACTTTTGATTACTGAGTTGCTCATTTCAGCACTTGTATCGGCTTGCTCAGTAGAATTTTCATTATTATTACCAGATGGATGTCTAAAATACATGAAAAATATAATAAAATATAATATAATAAAATGAAAAAAAAAACCAATTGGTTAATGTAAATTGTGTTACAGATTGATTATTAATATACCTCTTTAAAGGTGATTGACTTGTTTGCTTCTTAAGTTTACTCCACGTAGTTAATCCTAAATCGCTTCTAGCCATTGACGTTGTTAACTTATTTGTTAATTTCTTACATCTTTCTAATAATTCTAAATTCCTGCGCGTTCGTTCATCACTATCTAATGTTAAATTTACGTCTTCCTTAACTTGTTTGTCTGAAAAACGATTAACACGGTAAAGTATGAGCTTATCATGAATTACCTAGGCATAGTGAATCATTTATTTCAGCTACGCAAACATTGTGTCATCGCATCGATGCCACAAAGTACGCAACGAAGTAAATTTAAAATGGTATATTACCATGTTTTTGATTGACGGCGGGTTCAGGCACACTCACTATCCTCAGAGTAAATGGTGAGACTTCCCTCAAAGGCAATGGTGTAGTTGTCTTTATTTGCTTGACACGTTAGAATAAGCTCTTGTTCAGTTGGTAGTTCACAGTCGAGACTGTCTACACTGAAGTGTACACCATGTGCGCCTTCTTTCACCGGAGAAAATAATAACTCCGATTTACATATCGACATTGTGTTGATGGAACCGACGGATTCTTCCCCCTGTGTGTTGAAAATATACTTAAATACATATTTTTCCTATTAAACAAGTAATTTATTGTAAATCTAAAAGCATTTCGTCAATGCTTTCATCCTTAGTAATGCATCATGATACTTTGTTATACATTTTACGAGTAGTGCGCCAGCCTAAAGTTCCGGGAAGGTTTCGAAATGTAAACGAGATCGTTGTAACATAAACATTAAACATACAAGTGTATTTTTGGCGATGGTAGTTCTTATCAATAGAATAATTGGAAATTGACGTCGCTTTTTCATATTAAATTTACTGATAATATGTAAATATAACCAGTTTCTTTATAAAATTGTAATGCGAAAAAGAAAATGTAAAAAAATAAGGAATAATTGAGGACAATTATTATTTATTATAGCATTTTATTCATAATATTGAAACTTTAAAGGAATATGGAAATATACTACTGGTTAGTTTTCATTCGCTTTTAACAAAGCTGACAATCAACAGGCGCTCGTTGTGGCGGGGCGTTATCAATTTAATGCTTTTCCTGCTACAAATGAGGTCATAATTCAAACAACTATCCATAACAATTAAATGACTAACACTTAAATATTATAACAACCCCTTATCAAAAAGCAAACTTTGTGAGGGTAATGAGAGAAAACTCCGTAATTTGTTAAATATCTACACATTAGGTGTTTGCGTTTGTTTTAAATAAACAAGCCAATTAAGAATAATATTTTGTGATTGACAATGATTTTGCAATAAAGCTTCGTGCAATTGGGAATACAAATATATGAATGCTTGAAACACGGGAAGTGTTATTGCGGAGTTATTTTTGTATCTCTCAACCTTTAAGATTTGATCAAGGCGGTAGGTACAATTGGCGGGGTTGTTGAAAACAGGTGGACGTTAAAAATATAAATACGCGTAGGTGAATATGAAAACGCTAAGTAATTTTATTGTTCAGTCAGTTTACTCACTGAATAATATCCATTTCGGGAATCCCAGTCGTATTCGGTCACACCCATTCTTAATTTCTAATAGAATTGTCTAGTCACTAATGAACGTCCTCTTTGAAACACTAAATAATACGCCGCCAAGTGGGTCCAATGTTTTAAAAGAAGCTTTAATTGAAGTTTTTGTGTGCACTTTACACAAATTGTCAATACTGCACCTTATCACTATCTCACACAAACACAATTATTTATTAAGTCTTGCAATATACTCGATTTGACCTTATAAATAATATAACATGTAATTGACTTCATCGCAACTACGTCAGAGCACAGCACTCCCGAAAGCACAGGGCACTACTGGAGCAGCGGGGATATTAATTTTAATATTAGCCACTGCATGCGCTTCTCAAACTATGCCGCTAGTAATGTCACAATTGTTTAAGCAATCAACGCCTCTAACGCGCACGAGTTTTAAACAAAGACTGACATTATTAATGTGCAGTCGTGAACATCAAACAGATAATACGGGATACTGAACGTTACCAAAAATTAACATTGTAATAGCAATTAGCTTATGAGAATCTAATTAGCTCGCTTAAATTTTATCAATTCTCAAGGCCACCTTATTTAAGTTACAATTTTTAATAATTAAATAATAATTTTATAATATATACGTAACTTTGACAATATGTGCAGTAGATTGACTTCATTGGCAACTCACACATGGTCCCCGTATGTCTAAAGTCTACAGTGATATACGTAGGGGATATAAATATAGCACACGCAAACATGTACAAGGAGAGAATGACTGTATGAGCTGGGGAATAAAGTGTGTAGTTAAAATGATTGACGCAATTCGGTGTGAACGATTCACGCACACATAAAGAATAGTCTTATTTCGTCTTTACTACTCAGTACATCCCGTGGGATCGACGTACTATGGGGGCACTGTATAGGAAGTCTAGTGAATGCCAGCAAGTACTCTGGACTTTCTATATATATTTCTAGAAATGAAACCACATTATGAGTCCTCGTGCGATTATAGATAAGAGTTTTAGTAATGGTTATGATTATAAAATTTGTTCTGTTAATGAATTCATAATTTATATATTTTTATATAAAAGGTTAATTCTAATTTTAATTATGGAAAAAATATGTTAGATTTTTTTTTATTTATTTTTTATGACAACCTATGACACTATGAAAGTATATCATTTTTATTATTTTATATATTTCAAATATTTACAAAATAAAAGGTCAAATCGTATACGTAACATTTTAACTATTATTATGTAACTGAACCCACAGGAAATACGCTCTGTTCTAGCGTTGTAGCGACTTCTATCGTGTATTAAGTGAAATTGAAATTTACCAAAAGCTGGCGACAGATGGCGTGACTACTGTTCAGCAATGAAAAAAAAATCATTGTAATTAATAAGAATGAAGAAATTACGCTCAGTGTGAATATGACTATGATAGCGTTTTATGAAGCTTAGTGACAAAAATGAGACATTCAAGTGCAAAGCAACGCGAACCTGCAAACTACTGCCAGCACTGATTGAACTGTCGAATCGAAATTTTTCCAATAGAGAACTTGAAATGCTCGCGAACATCTCGCCTTGGGGGTTACTCTGCAATACACCGTTATATGAAACCATATTCACCAAGAAATTAGTACAGAACTGAAAAATAAATAATGTTATAGGAAAGGATTACAGGATACATAAATTATAAACACACAATAAAATTAAATAAAGAAAAACATTTTATTTACGGCAAGTAAGTTAACCCCTTCACCAGATAAAATAAAAAAGTCGATATAAAATAAAAAGAAGGTAAGGTAATCTATAATAACCAAAGGCATTTGATTTACAAGAATGTGCTTTAGACACGATGCGACGGTTAACCGCTTTACTATGCAGCTTGTAATAATGATAGTAACCTGACGCCAATCAATTGCAGTTACCACTAACCTACAGTATTATGAGCAAGGAAATTAATAAAACGTAAGGTTTTGCAAACCTTAAAATAACCATTTTATTTCATTCGCGTACATTTTCATCAGGTATTATGATTTAGTTACGATAAATAGGTTTTCGTGAAAAACTAAATATAAAATGTATAATTTTTCATACACATAATAAAAATGTATCTGATCGCTGTCTGTACGTGGAAGACATATGAGAAAAAATATTTTTTTAAGGCCATTTATCAATACAATAGAACCTAAACAATGTAAAGCAATGATTTTTCAATTGTATTTCCGTTTATTGTGCGTCTGTGCACAATAATTTCAGAAATGAAAGAATTTTGGTTATCTCCCCTTTCTAAATGTTTAATTTAATAATGTTCATTTTGTTTCAATAAGTTCTCAAAAAAAACTTAAGCAATTAAAATTTTGTAAAATTCGACAAAAAGTCACTTTATAAAATGACTGTTTTATTAAATTGGTTGAAAGTTCAATTTACGCAGACAAAAGCGCGAGCAGGTCGCACGTATATTATATATTATTTATAGAAGTATATACTTAACCAAACAGTGACAGGTAACAGTGTCAAGATAAAGACAAAAGTTGTCATAGAAAAATATGAAGAACTGAACTGAAGACAAAAGTTGTCATAGAAAAATATTTGAGAAACAAAAAATATTTAAATTCTTACAAATACATGTTGAAAAACTTATGGATAGTAGTTTATCATTTTATATACCAGATGGTTTCAGTTTACTATAGTTCATGTAGCAAAATTTTTGTAAAATAATTTTACTTACCAAACCCTATCTACTATCAACATTTTAATTTTTTTCAATGTGTGCTGTGTTCAATTGCAATTAAAAAAAAAATTGGATAGCATCGCAAATCTTCTTGTGTTTAATTATATTTTATGTAAAATGTTTGACATTTTCCATTAATTAAATGAGTATTTCATTTATTGAGGCATCAAGGCGGAGTGGGTCAGGTTCGATCCCATATTTATATTTTTCCGATTTGAACCTAAAATAAGCTCGGCGTTGAGTTCCGCCTCTCAAGATACAATGTCTGAATTTTTGGCGGAATGAGAAGAAGACTAGCTCTCTCTGACTACCCTGTTATGCGGCAAAAAGCGTAAACCTGTTTTTTTATTTAATTTATTTATAATTCTACATATTTTTTCCATTTTGTATTTTATGTTTACCAATGTAAATTTATGAGGTGAAATGACATAAAGACTTATAATGAGATTTCATTTCCGCTGTAGTAGGTAGATAAATAAATCATAACCTTGGGAAATACAAAAATATAAGTACTCAACAACATTAAAACATTTATATTTTTGGCGCAAAAACTGCATTAAAAATACAAGTGGTTTTTGTTTCAGATTAATCTTTAAAAGATTTCAGTTTTAAAAGAAATTAACTTTTTATAACTATTTTTTATTTTAACTCGTGACTCTGTTTATTTTATTTTATTCTGTTTTATTTAAAATTTTAAATCTACTTATTTATCAATCAGAGTGACATTTTGCATTTCTATGTAATTCTTTGACCAGTCTAAAATTTTAAATATTTAGTAATAAAAAAACACTTTAGGTAGGTCAAAACTAAAATATACAGACCGCAAAATGATAATATGTTCAGAATAATTCTGAAAAATTAAATAAAATTATACAATATTTTTTGTTAACTCATCAGTTACTAATTATTGCTAATTTTTAAGCAAGTTTCATAATAATATAGTTTTTGTAATAACTAGCTTGTTTTTAAGTCATACATGAGTCGTGACCGTGAGCAGTGTCCGTAAAACTTGGTTTTCAGAATAAGGTAATAAAATTTAAACCGAGTGTGAACTTGTGATTTTTTGTTTGGACAATTGTGTACGTTGCTTTGCTTTAAATATGTAGTAAAATGTGTTGTTATCATCTTACATATTAACGAATAACAGGTATATTTTATCAATAATATTCATAATATCTAATTATTCTCCTTGTACATTATATCTTCAAGAAGAACAAAATACGAAAAAGAGATCATCGTAGCGCGGTGTGACAGAAAACGCGATTGTTTGTGGGTTCGATTCCCACTCATGGGAATGGTTATGTTTAAATAATTTTCATTACTCAGCTCTGACTAAGAAGGCAGAGCATGCCGTTTAGTTCCGCCACCCATAACGCATTGTCTCAATTTTGGACGGAAGATGAAGAACTGAGGGTCTCTTTTACTATTCTGCTATGCGGGAAAGAACATACATAAATACACATTTTAAATTAACTACTATTATTGAAGAATTACTCAAACGAATATATTCTTGTATTTGATAATAAAAATGCCCTTTCGACATCAGTTATGTAATTTTAAATAATGCATAAGTACACAACGTCATTTTATATGAATTTATTATTTATTTAATAACGCGGTCCGGCACGGTTACCTTCATCTGTAAATGTTACCTTATACGGCTTGTTACATGGAGGATAACGGATTCGCTTGGCACATTAAAAGTGAATTTATTTGACGTTTGCAGTCGACATTTGATAGGACTTTTCGTCCTTACAACATACCATCTGCCAAGATTGTACACTAACATATATTTATTCATTTATGAATGTTTAAAACGAGAAGTTTTATGTTAAATGACGTTTAAATCATAAAACATTATATTAAACTAAAAGCTTGAATATAAAGAATTTTGTTTTTCTTAATTTATATATTAGATACAAGTTAAATTTCTATTTAATTTTGATGTTAGCACAAATATATATTTTATATTTAATTACATTTTTAACAAATGAGAATGTGTGCACCAAAAAATAGAGATATTTCATTTGGAAACCTTTTATAAAATAAAACAGCAAAAAAAAATGTTTGTATGCGCTTGAAACCTTTTTTTTATGTTGTATATCTTTTAAACTTAACCAGGAGCTTAAGCTGTAACTGATTTTGAAAAATGGTACACCTGGCTTAGAACCATAACACAGTAGTAGAAAATTAAGATTATGTAAGATAATTTAAATCTTTTATACCTATTAATAATAATTAACAACGTAGCTTCGATGCAAATTAATATTTATTTTTTCTTAGTTACTTTATTACATACTTAAATTAAATTAAATTGTTTTTACAATAACATTTCAAAAGCATTGGAGGAGATTGTGCCTATAAAAATATCCTTTAATATATAAAATACTATGTCCTTATAAACGAGAACAAATCACGATATCGCGTGTATTCACAGTCGTCCTAAATAAATAAAAACCAGATGTGAGTAACGTTATTCATTCATATATGGATTAATTATTCAAGTTTAGTTATAATCCTGTCGAGACCAAACCAGTATTATTTATAAAATATTTTCTATCGTGGCGCAGTGGAACAACGTCTGAGTGCAAACATGATGGTCGTGGATTCGATACCCATCCCTGGGGCATGATCATGTTTATATGGTTTTCATTTAGCATCTAACAAGGTACAGCGTTAAGTTCCACCACTCGACACGCATTATCTTGAATTTTAGTAGAAATTGGAGAACGGAGTGTCTTAATACTGGATTCTTCTGCTACGCTGCAAAAAGTGTGACGTTGCTAAATAAGATATTTAATGTAAAATCAGTAATTATGTTTAGTTTTGAAAGTTATACATACACGGGTATATTATACTTATGCGTTTTCATTGGATTGGTTTTACACGAAAATAATAGACCCCTGCGTTAAAAAAACATGACAAAATTAAAAAAAACAATACCTTATATTGTATAACAAAACAACACCTTTAAAAGTAAAAAGTATGTTTAATTTTAATTAAAATTATAAAGTGGAGATTTCATAATGAGAAAGTGTGTATATTTTTTTAAATTACAAAAGTAGCAAAAAGATCTCAGCATTCATTGAAGTAAATGTAAAGGCTCTTCTGACATTACCATTACCATTATATTAAGATGTGAATGAAAACTTTCAAGTACGTACCCCTTTTTACGAAAATTATGCAGACGGAGGAGTAAGAAATTTGCATACAAACTTTAAGTATGCAAATTTATTACTCCTCTAACCGTAATATGGGGAAGAAGTTCAGAAAGTCAATAATTTTTATGCATTAGAGACACAACAAATTAATAATATATTTTTTTTTTAGTTTCACGCTGTATCCCGCACACAGCAGGGTAGACAGAGGGTACCTAGTGTTAAGACACTCTGTTTCCCATTTTCCGCCGAATTCGGAGGCATTGTGTGTTAAGTGGCGGAACTTAACGCCGCGCTTTTGCGACACCAGAGCGAAAAAAATGGAAATATTAAATATTTCCACTCCTTGAATGGACATCGAACCCACAACCAGTCGCTTTACAGTCACACTTTGTGCCTGTGCGCCACGACTGGCCCCAATAATATTATATTATTAGTTTATATATAAACACACAAACAATGTGTATGTTCATTGTATTATCATACGTTCTGTCTTTAGTACACTTACGTGATTTTCTTTTAAATAACCTTTAGTCACTGTCAGCGCTATCATTTTGTTTTATAAATATGTAACATATAATGTAATATGTAATATTTTTTCAAATTAAATAATGTTGCAATAATTTGACTGCCTTGGTATTATTATAGGCATATTTCGAGTGGTATTTTAATAACGATACTGATAATTATTGGCACGATATTAAATATTTTACTATGTTAAATGTATAGGGAAGGTAATTATTTTATAATTACACAAATATTGCTGTCATTAAATTTCTAAATTATAATTCCAATAGAAAATGACAATTTTATATATATTTTTGCATTTATATAACAGTTTATATTCTGACAGATTGCTTTTCAGCCTAAAAACCACGTATTTGCTGATAAATGGATCGTCAGTCCGCGTTTCTTTTAAGCGAAATAAAGCACCGTATTGACCTGATTTTTCTTCGCAGACATAATTTATGCGCTAAATGACAATGGCAACTTTTTATTTATCTTCTAAATTCTGTACAATTTGTAAGTATTTGGTTTATAACAGTTTTAATCGTACTTACTAATTAATCTGTTTGGATTAATTATTAAATGCAGCTAGCACATAGGTACTGTGATAAAAAATGTTGATATGGATTTATTTTGATCATTATTAATTTTAAAATTATGAAACCAAATCAAATAAATGAGTTTATTGCAATATTTAAGAAAACTTTAATATTTTTATAAGCAGTAATTCAATTGTAGAAGCGGTTAGCAGAAAGATTAAAAACATGTCTAAGACAGATACACTGTCTTTTACAGATACAATACCTGTCTTAGAAATGTTATGCCAATTTACGTTAAAAATATATCTGCATTTAATAAATATTCTAATAAATTATGACCTTCCGATGAGTATAACGTACTAAAAAAAAGTAGCTTCACAAAAGTTTTTTCTCGCATAGCAGGGTAGTCAGAGAAAACCTAGTGTCAAGACACTCCGTTCTCCGTGACATTCCAAGGGATATAAAATTTAATGTAGCAAAAAAAGCTGCTTCAGTATAAAATAAATAATATACTACTATATTTTACTAGAAGGATTATATTTTACTCGTAATTAGTAGTCCAACGGTACATTTTTTTAAACCAGTTTGTCTCTTGAACATTACAAATAAACCAGTTGTAAGTACCTATTATATTTACAGAAGTAAATTATTTTCTTTACCCGTGAATCTTTATAGTAATTTGTTCTTTTTGTCTTAAATATTTTTAAAAGTAAATAATTAAATATATACGCACAATGTAGAATACATTATTATTTTACTTAATTAACCTTCTTTATGTGTATATCAAAGATTCTTTACGTGTTTCATAAAAAAACTTAGGTAAGAATATATTTTTGTATTGAAAAAGCGGAAATACTTGAGTATTCAAAATGAATTATTCCGTCTATGTTCTATAGATTTTATCTATTTTAAATTCAAATATTACTACAAACGCCATAGTCGCATCAAAATACTTCGTTAACGAAACCTGTCACGTTTTTATTACAATTTAATAGTACTTAACAGGCGTATGGAAGTCGATTTATATCAATTTCCTTCGATTTAGTTTATTTAACGGACTTCGAATAGTTAACCAAGACCTTGATATCAAAAAGTTAAATTTGTGCCATGTTTAAAATGTTTAGTTTTGAAATAAACTAACGTCACATGTTAACTAACGAATGTAAACATTTTGAAATCGCTATATAGTTAATGTGTAGTCGTTACGTAAAGATTGCATATGGTGAAGCGAAGTGAAAATGTGAAAACATTGGTATGTTGTGTGGCACCTGCGTGCCCTATAGCTATGGCATGCGTTGAGTTTCCTTAGCTCGCCATATAAGTCCTTACAAATTATCGCGCAATGTTACTTTGCCTATTCGATTTTAAGAAAAATATTCATAGAAAACAGGATACATACAACGTTGAAATTCTAAATTACCCAATTTTATGCTACATTAAGTTTTACTGAGAATGATTGAATGTGTCGAAATACTATCATCATAGTTGCAAATTGTTATATTCAAATGTACTCACGTCATGGGTTATATCATCAATGATAGCGTCGTGGGGCAAGTCGGCGGTCAACAAGAGAGCGTGAATGTCTTCCGTCTTGAAGCTCTCCATATCGGCTTCAGCGAGGTTTGCGTCGAGATCTCGAGCGATGTCTTTGTAGCGAGACGTGAATTCAAAACGAGATGTGAGGTCGCTTATGCCCTTATACGAGGCGGATACGGACGACAGCACTGAGATGTGGTGGCACGAGCTGTCCCGAAACATCGGACTGGAACAGAGAATATATCAATGTTAAGATATAGTATTTTATTAATGAATAAAGTAGAATGTTAAATCTATATGTACACACAATAGTGTACTATATAATATAATATATTTCATTTATTAAGATTTTTACGAACGATCTTGTTAACACAAACACTAATTCAATATTTAGGTGCCTACTAAGGCACTACTAGTCCTTTAAAAATACTTAGTAAATACGCCGTGTTGACCTTTAGGTTTATTAGAATTTCGCCTAAATATAAAGAAAAGGCCAGTACGCCTCATAATTAGTCAAGTATACCTAACTTAGGGTTGTTATTTTGTACTTGACCTTAACGAAGGTTAAGGTGGATACTATAAAAATTATGCTATGATTTTGTATGTATTGTTTAGGTACTATTAAGCATTAAATGTAATTAAAGTGAAATTTATATTGCAAACATTTTAGTTAATCCATAATTCAATTATAAATGAGAAAGCTGTCTGTTTGACTGACACTCTTTTACGGTCTCCGACCTACCGGTCCGATTTGGATGAAATTTAAAATTAAAGTAGTAAATAATTTTGGGTCAAACATAGGCTATTTAGTTTTTCAAAAATCCACCCCCGAGTGTTGCAATATAACGGAAATAGTTATGTAGTTTACGCGGTGGAGCCGCCCACTAGTAATATAATGACTTTGTCTTCATACTATCCCTACTAATATTATAAATGTCGGCCCATCAGTGTGTCTCTCTGTTTGTTACGTTTTTACAATTAAACCACCGGTCAAATTTAGACGAAATTCGAAATAGTGAACTATTTGTTTACTCCAAATCCAAAATTTAAAGGGTTAAAATTGGGGGATTAGTTTTACATCAACAATCTAAGCCGATTGGAACGTATGCCCAAAGGGTCAGAGCGCATGGACAGTTTCCAGTAGCACGGACTCGAATCCCGTTGTGTTCAAATTATACGTGTCCTAAATATATATTTTTCAAATTCTAAACCCTTTAATTTAAACGAAAACGCAAGCCGTTGAAAATACAAAACAACCATGGTTGTGTAGTTAATGCGGGTGAAGCGCAAGCAGTTTACCACTTTTTGGGTTAAATCAATATTATTTAAAACAATCATACACCATTCCAATAAAAAATAAAAGCAATAAATATTACTCACTTATAGTCGAGTAGCCACAAGTAACCAGAGTTATCGCAATGTGCATCGAGATCATCGTGCGTGGAGTGTTGGCTGCCGGCGAGGCTGGTGTTGCTGTTGCAGTCCTCGTCGACGCCGGGGCTTGCCGCCTTCAGCCCCAGCCGTGGCGGTGGCCCTGGAACACGGAAACCCGAAAATTAATCGAAGCAAGCATAACCAACACAATCATTAATGAGAAAAATCATTAATCAAATTTTGATAATAAGCCGATAATTATAAGATTTTATGCTTCAATGTAACAGTTATTTTAAATAAGAAAAAAGTTTTTTGAAGACTGAGCGCAGTGTTACGACGTCGGATTATGCGCGATGGTTGTAGGTTGGATTCCTACTCGGATTATATTTTCATTTCTGTTCTAGCGAGCTCGCCAAGCAAGCTCCGCGGTAGCAAGACAACCGTGGCGTTAAGTTCCACGACTCTCTCACACACGCAATGTCTTTGCAAAAGCAACAGTGGAGAATGGAATGTCTTGACACTTGATTTTCTCTGCATACCCTGCTATGTAGGCAAAATGTGAAGCTGTGAAAAACATATAAATTTCTTTGCAAAAAAAAAAAAAAACCTAAAATTTGTAGGTTAAATTAAAATAAAACCAGATTATAGAAATAATAAAGTTGTATTTCATTCTTACAATTTTATTATTTCTAATAAACGAGTATATTATAATGTACAATTTTACCACTTTTACCTATGTAACATTTAACTTGGCGTGATTGTAACAATAATTGAATCGGATTTGTATGGGATGTTATTTATGTAGTGATCGGTATGTGCCGTGGCCTGGGACAGATGGCTCCGTCCTGTGTGTATAAACGGAGGGGAGGAAATTAAACATTCAAAAATGTTTAATATGAGGTCAGGGACAACGTATTTTGATGTTAAAGAATAAAACTTCCATAATTTTAAAATTATAATTCTATCATAATCTAAATAAATAAATAAAAATAAAGTATCTATTTGTAATATTACAATATCAGATTTATACTTAACGCATGTTTGTGTACATGGTACATATGCCATGATTATATTTTTTACAATTTATTTCGTCTATTTGTTGCGGCTGATGTCTTAAATGACTGGTCCAATTTTATCAGGGCCATGACGGGAAAATAGCTGATGTAGTAAGGAATAGCTTAGGCCACTTTCATTTAAAAATTATGACAGTTAGTCTAAACTATAAGACTAAATCCAATCGTGTCTAAGTATTTTAATTAATAGTTAAATTGACTTGCTGGTCTTAAACAAGAAGTACCTGTATAATAAATGGGTATCGTGTATTATCAATGAACATTGTATAATAAAAGGCGAAACAAAAAATACGATTCAATTTATTAGTAGCCATGTCGCAATTACCCGTACTATAATTATAATATTTTTGTACCTATCTTATAGAGTTCAAAAACTGATATATTTAAACAAGTATTTTTTGCTAGATTCTAAACGGTGAATGACTTCACTTCGTACAGTAATAAAGCTAAGTTTATTGAACATACATAATGATAAAGTTTCTTATAATATAAATATGTTAAAATAGGTAGGATAACTAATACGTAGGAGTCTCGTCCCATACAAAGCTGGGCGTGGGTGAGCAAGCTGGACGACATGCCTTTTAGGGAATGTTGATGTTCATCCCGACGACAAGGAAAACATTGTAGTGTCTTGGTTACCAAATTCTATAGTATTTGAATTTATTGGTTGTTTTTTGGTCACTCTGTGTGTCGAAGAAATGGATCTACTCGTAAACTATTAGGAGTAAGAGTTGATAATTTCAAATAGAAAATATAAAGGACAGTTAATCGGTGGTTGTACTAAAAATTCTTTTACGATTATAAATGAAATTTTCGAATTATCAGCCCCAAATGATGATAACATTCAAAACGTTCAATTTACGCGCTGAATATTGTGTGATTGTTGTTTAAAATATGAATAATATTATTAATGTACTGATGAAATAAAATATAACATTAAAAATTTGACATTTCTCTTAACATCCCTCGCTTGGCTGCTCGCGGCACTAGTATGCATATGTTTTATGCTATGGGAACAGAAAAGAATCTAATGACACATGCTCCATTTTCCAGTTCTCATACAGACAGACAGATTAACGTTTGAGTGCTGAAACCTAACACCCATGCTTACATGTACATAATATAATTTGATATCAATGACAATATACAATTACTTTTCGTTTGGGGTCAATATTCGTCACACAATGTAAGGTGAACAGACACTGAACTCCCTCACAGAGGCCAGTTAGGAAACTTCTGACGTAAGTGTGACTCAGTTAAAAATAATGATACACAGTATATTGCAATTGTTACTAGCTGCTCCACCATTGTTTATGTCGTCACGCTAAATTAAATACTTTATTTATATAAAATATGATTTTCCTTCGTTAACTATAAAAAAAAACATCTTCACGTTTTTTCCCGCATAACAGGATAGGCAAAGAGAACCTCATGTCAAGAGACTCCGGTTCTACATTTCTGCCCGATATTGAGACATTTTGGTTTTTGTGAATTTTTACCTTCGTAGAATTAAGTATCTATATCAGAGGACCAAGTAAAGTAATCTTTAAAAAATAATAGCTTCACGCTATATCCCGCACACAGTAGGGTAGGCAGAGGGAACCTAGTGTTAAGACACTCCGTTCCCCACTTTCCGCCGAATTCGGAGGCTTGCGTGTTAAGTGGCGGAACTTAATGCCGCGCTTTACCTCGACACCAGAGCGAAGAAAATGGAAATATAATTTCCACTCATAATCATGAATTGAATTGTTTACATTGTCCCCTTAAATACAGTCATCAAAACCATTTTTATAACGCAGGTAGGCGTTTTTATGCGCATAGACATAAAAACCTACGCGAAAACCTTAAACAAGTAGTGCAAGGCCAATGCACAATATCAAACTTTACTTTTTCTGTTATAATCCAATAATGCTTACATTTCCTACTTTTAAACAACTCATCTAAACATAAATTGCATTGTTTAATAGAATATTCATCGTTCTGTACAAATAGATGACCTTTGTATTATGCAGATTATCCTATTATTGTTAGGTTAGTTAAGGCCTTTTCTGTCTTGTTGAATGTGCAAGTAGCGCTGTAGGCGGTGATAGTAATTACATTATAAATATAATTATGTACAACGTAACTGATCGTTATCTCTGCATTGGCTTAACCAAATGAACTTCGACAACTATATTTTGGTAAAATTCCCTTAACATTTAATACTTTTTTTTACAATAGGTTCATAAATAAAAGCGTTACAACAATTAAAATAATAAATTTAAGAAAGTTTATGATTTAAGCGAAAAAACGATAAAGTTATGATATAGGTATTCGTCAGCTTACCCAGTCGTATAGTTTACGCAGGCACAGCTGCGAGCGGGTCGTAGTATATAAATGTAAAGTTATTTATACGAGTTTTTTAATAAATAAGTTTATGTTTAATATATTATATAATTTATTTATTAAGAGAACACAAATATAATTTATTTATTAAGAAAAAATATTATTTTTGTTGTAAAAACATACGTTCATACCCATATCTGATACCTCAACGTAATATATTTTAGAAAACTAACTATAAGAATACATTGCCTATAATCTTATGTTCAACTAGAGTAGCTGAAACACTAAGTCTTATAAATGGCAATGACGAACAGTCCAGCCCTGCATTCCGCTGCGGGCGGCAGACGCCGTCCAGTGGGCGGACGCACTGCATTAGTCCATTTCTTCAATTTATGCACCCGTGAGACAAGGCATGCGAGTTGCTCATTTATAGCAGCTATATTTTGTCTTTAATAGTAGAAGCAATAGAGGAATAAATCCTTTATGTTTATTGATTCTGAGGCAGATACCCTTAAGGGTCATTCCTGTGCTTTCTCAAGGCCTGTCTTACGAACTAACGATAAAATATTCTCAGGTTGATAATATCAAGATCTGTCAATACAGTGCATTATAAAAAATGGGTATAAGAAAAGTTAATATCTAAATTGTTTACAGTAGTACTTTAACATTGAAAGGTGTAGAAATTTAATTTTACTTTATATACTAACCTATATGGTATACCTATATGTTAAATATAATTCATCTGTATTCTTATTAATATATCTATATTATTAATCTATTTTTTTTATCTTCACGCTGTATCCCGCACATAGCAGGGTAGGCAGAGGGAACCTGGTGTTAAGACACTCCGTTCCCCACTTTCCGCCGAATTCGGATGCATTGCGTGTTAAGTGGCGGAACTTAACGCCGCGCTTTACCTCGACACCAGAGCGAAGAAAATGGAAATATTAAATATTTCCACTCCTCAAGTGGGAATCGAACCCAGTCGTTTACAGTCACACGCTTGTGCTACTGGGCCACGACTGGCCACATTAATCTATAAAAGGAGGAAAAGATATTTCAGGTTTCTCCATTTTTTCTATTTCCGAGTATAGGTCTATTTATTACTTTAATTCACCCGATGGTGTATAAAAATAGTAATAAAAAGTAGTAAAAGATTTAATATTTGCGATGCATTTATATTTTCATAATTTAACTTACTTTATGTACACATTAAGTTATAAATAATTTAAATAAAAACCGCACTTGGCGATTATAAAGATATAATTTATAATAGTTACTGAAATATATTATATTTTAACTATAAATTGATTAATTATTATATGTAAGACGTAGACATTTTATACATAGACAAGTAGGTAGACTCCCACCTAGAATCCACAACCTAATTTTCTTAATACATTTTTATTTAAATATATGGGAAAACACATTTGTACGCATGACCGTGTTTATATCTTTTAATCCATTACACTATTTGTGTCAAGTTATTTTGAGTGCCAGCGACTTTGTTGTCTGAAGCCGAAAAACTGAAGAAATTTTATCAAAAAATACATGAATGACTTTTGTAACACTAATTAGTGGCTCACTTTGTAATATGTATTGTATTTAGATTATTTTTATTCCTTTTACTATAATTTTCTATTTATTTATATAGTTTTATATAACGAGGATTAAGAGAAAAAGCCATAATAATTGCGAGTTTAGATTAGTATATACTTTAAAACTTAAACTACATATTTAGTATATAATATTTTCAAACTAAAGCAAGTTTCAACATTTTTATTAATTCTAAAGATGCTGTATTTAACGTAATGTAAAACAAGTTTTAAACAGGAAATTGAATACTGAAGTTCAAGAATTACAAAGAGTTTATTGTAATTTTAACATTAATTGTTTTTACGGTCGACTGTACACAACTGTTTTTTTTTGTCCAGTGGTGCAATCACTGTCATTAATTTGGCCATGGGTTCCGGAAGCGAAGGTCGGCGACTTACTGTAAAAGTTTATTTTATAAATTAACGATCAAACTAAAGTACACTCTAACTGAAATAAGAACAATAAAAAATTCTTACCAGACAGGCAATTGCGCCCATTAAGCAATTAAGATATCGCAACGATCTTAAGACATAGCGTGGTATTCTTGAACAGGTACTTTTGAAACTGTATATATTTCCGCATGTACCAATATGCGTAATAATTTTTATCAATGTTAAATTAAATAATACCTCGCCTTTAAATTTTTTAGTTCACCCAGTTTTGTCAATTCAAAAACATATCGACTGCGTTTACAAAATGCTCGTAAGAGCTCGCGGAGGAATCGTGACCTAATCGTTTATTTTATGGATACAAATATTATAAGAGGTAAAAAAGAAGGTCAGGTATTGAACTATGTTGTTACCTAGATTACATAGTTACCGACCGTTTTTGCAAGATCTTTTTAAAATCACTGCTTAAACTAATAATAATTGTTTACTATTACTTATATACACATTAAAATAATAATATGTTTGTGTACATATAAATTAAAATTAATATTATATAGTATATAGCATATATTTTAATAGATATTATTGTGATACAGTTATTTAGTGTAAAATCAGCTTCATGCTTTTGGTAAGTAGTCAGAGAGAATCTAGTGTCAAGGTGATCCGAAATCAAGACTGACAAGAAGTGCGTGAAAAGTGGCGGAACTCAACACCGCGCTTTGTCTGAGCCCATAGAAAAGAACATAATATATAATCATTCCCCCGAGAAGGAATCGAACCCACTGTGCTACAATGGCCTCTTTATTTGTACCATGTAGAAGTAGTTATATTGTTAAGTTAACATTGTATGTTCAAATTTCACTAGGGGAATATTTTATTTAGTTTACAGTTTACCCCAGTATAGCTAGACAAAGCTATGCATTGATATCCGCCACTTATGTAACTGGAATGAGTCAAAAATATACGACGTGATTAATCACTACATTCTTTTACATGCTGCGGAAGATTTGTATATAGCATAGAAGTACTAAATATAGAATTTTATTTTTTTATAACATTTTACTTACTGGTTCAGTAAAAGAATGCTATTACGCTAATGCAGTCTATTTTCACACAAAATAATTGACTTCTTCTATCTGTTCGTCCTCATTAGTGGTAAAGTGAAATAGTCACATGCCATGTGGGATTAATGTCCAAGTGCACCAACATATGTTGAGTTTGATTAAAAATAGTTTTATACTTTAAATGCTGCACTAAGTCGTGAGTATTGAAACAAGTTTAAAACTGTCTTGGTAGCCTTTAACCTTATTCCTTATACGAGGTCTCCAACTACTCAGTAGAAAACGTATTCAATGCGCTTACAGAGTTCTGAGAAACAAAATGTGTAGTGCTTAAAGCAGGGTTACTCAAAGTGGGGTACGCGACCAAGTATACATAATGATGATGGCTAAACTATTTTGTACTTGCAAATTGGTCAAACCCAAAAGAAAGGAGTTTTCGATCCTCGTTAGTCACGGTTGCGACCACTTGACCGACGAGGCAATAAAATACATTACCTTATTTGTTTTATCTAATGGTAAACTTATGCTTTTTTGTATATTTTTTGAATAAAATTTATATTCGAATTTTTTTTAGCAGTTCGCTTTGGGTTAAAGTCACCTCAAGGTACGTGTAGTAATAAATTTGAGAATCCCTGGCTCAATGCAACGAGATTATGCGTATGTAGACTACCGAGAAAATCTAAGCGCCAGTCGGTAGTTGTAATGGGATTATGTGAATGCAGATGACTCATTTGATTTGTGTAAACTAAGTGCCATTGGCCGATAGAATCACATAGCTCGATGTGTGATGTGCATACACAACTTACAATAAACTTATTTACTTGTACTTAGCGTTGATGACTATGAATTAATTTTGTCTATCTGTTCGAAACTACTGGGCAAAAGAAGGGATAATTTAGCATGAAGGTTCTTTAAGTGTAGGATAACAGTAAGTATGGTTTGCCAAGATATCTAGGGGAACGAAAATATTCAGGATTTTACATTTTACAGTCCAAACAAATAAAAGATAAAGTCGTGAATAGCGTTGCAAAGGTCATAAAATCCGCATAAATGAAGTTATGGGCGACAACTAGTTATACTTAAACGCCATGTTGGCTATTGAGCGTAGTGTATTAAAGCTATAGGTCTTAAAATATAGTGTGTAATTTTTTATGAACTCACAGTAACATCTGGAATCTCAATCTGATTTTTATTGAATGTGCATACATATTTACATATTGGCACACTCAAACAACATTTTCTTATGGAGTACCTATAAAACTTTTATAACTTTCGTGAACTTATTTGCAAATGAGTACCGATAGGAAATCCGTTTAATATACTTTCACACTATGTAAAAACTATATATAGTATAAGTATTACTTGTTATATTTACTGAACATGAAATAAAAATGGAATAACCAAATAGAAAGCTGTGAAATTTGTAAGCATCCAATGCCGATATTTTCGACATTGCAAATGAGTCATAAGAAAAACGAACCGTTAAACCATGGCAGTGACAGTAAAAGAGGAGTCGCAAGGCGCCAGTTAATTTTACCGCAAAGCCAAGGAGGACACAAAATGGAGGACTATTACCATATAAATAGTACTTTTGAAGCGAGCAGTATGACCAATTCTCTAATTTTATAACCCTCACAATCCGATGAGCATGGGTGTGCGAAACGACGCATGGTTCATAAACAAAATCAAGTTAGACTCAAATACATTTCTTCGTTTTTTTAGAGTAGGTAATCTATACAACTGTAACTGATTGGCTGGCTGTCTATACATTGAATGTGTATCATAAAAATATGTTTGATCGCGTTTATCAATGTAATAGAATCAAAAACATTGATTTTTAGTTATTTTTCTGTTTGTCTCCACGTTTGTACTAACTGATTTGTATGCATTTTGGTAGATTCAGATAGAGAGATAAAAATTTAAGCTATCTTTTGATTTAAGAGAGAAAGCGGGTGGGAGACAATAAATAAATGAATTTGTTGCCCCGAACGGGTCGTTAGTTTTCAAACATAATATTATAGTAACCAGCATAACATTTTTACGATATAATATATTGTGGATTATTTTTATCCAACGTCACCACAAAAAATGCTTTACACACGAACAATGTTGATCGGCTTAGATGACTATGCTGCTACACAAAAAATAAATCCTTTAAAGCGACCTTCAAACGCATATTGAGAAGTTTGTAGCATAAGAAAATATAAAGACGAAATTCGATATTATACTATAGGTATTATTCAACAAATAGATATGTAGAGTCGAAACAAACGCAGAATAAACTACATATTTCTGCTTTTTGATCAGTCATAGGTTTACTAAACTATTATTAAATGTAAAGTCGTTCGTTTATGTTCCGCTATTTAACACGCAATGTGTCGATTTTGAGTGAAAATTGGAGAACGGAGTGTCTTGACACTAGGTTCTCTCTGACTATCCTGACATGCGAGAGAGAACATGAAACTGTAAGTTCTTTCAGATAAAAGGCGAAACCCAAAATAGTTAGTTTCAGAAAATGCGAGCAACAAAATATATTACTTCATGTAAAGTACAAAAACTACAATTAACACACATTTCAGGATTTCTACTTGATATATAATGCAGACTTCATGGCCATATAATTCATGCAATGATGTGACTGTTTTCTGTTGGCGATGATTCAAATGTCCAAGCGACAACTTCCTTTTAAATCGTGCACACGATACTAGACAGGTTTCCATTTAAGAAAGATTGTTATTTCAAAGGGGATTTCAACATTTTGTTTACTAAATTTCATTGGAATTTGAAATATATGTTTTTTTATTATGACGTAACGTAAAATATATGTAATGTTATATATATTACATACAGATTGTTGTGATAATGATAACCGCAGCTGTATAAGCCAACTGAGGCATGCGCCAACTAAAAATTAAAACATAAACAAAGTCAATTGTGAGTCAGTTTTTATTTCAGAAACAAGCGATAGTGTAAACAGCACGTACATATTAATGGCACAGTTTTCCCAAAAGATTTATTAGTTGTTTTAAAAATAAATAAAAATATCGATATCCTAAAGCATATTTCCCTTATATAAACAAACAGCTGCTCGCTGTTTAGCATAGCAGGGTAATCAGACAGAACTTAGTGACGTGACATTTCGTTTTCCACTTTCCGCCCTACTCGAGACATTGTGTTTTGAGTGGCGTAACTCAACGCCCCGTTTTATCTTATGTACCAGAGCAGAAAAAAGAAAATACAATATCCATTCTTCCAGTGGGAATCGAACCCACAGCCATCGTTTTCAGTCAAGACGCTGTCCCGCTCCTCGGTCTGCTTATGTGTACTTAATATTTTACAAATTTAATAAAAATATAATATCGCTTCCATACAAATATAGCCTATGCAACTTGGACCGATCGCTACGAACGATACGCTCATATAGTATTTCAACTCACAAATTGACAGCCAAGCCATTAAAGATAGAAAGAATTAATGATATTACTCCGTGGTCGGTACGATAGCATTGCAACAACGTTGCAGTTTGTGAAGTACGCCTATTATGTGTCAGAAACTGTTACTGTTAAAGTAGGCATAGAATAACTACGTACCTACTGCATACACTTTAGACTACTATACTTATATGGGTCACTAGTAAAACACTTAAACCAAGTTCAAGTATTTTTTTTAACGTATAGTCTGTTACCATATCATGTTTAGTTCTTCAGCTTTCCGTTATTTTTTGCATTAGAGGGTAGACAACCTAGTGTGAAGACACTGCTTTCTGGGAGAAAATATTCATAAATTGTAGATTTATGTTCATATTTAAATATTTATGTAATTGATAAATATGCACCAAAACAGAAGCATTTTACAAATTATGCAACAAATAGCAAAGAAAAACTTAGTAATAAGTAATTTTTACATAAGTAACTATTCTCGTACTGTCGTATCTATTAAAACATTAAACGGAGTATACTGTTAAGTTTATAGCTCCATTCCGAAGAGGAAGTACTCAGCAATTGAGATACTGATACGTAATTTGTTCATATTGATCAATGAGTAAGCGTAGCTCAAGAGATAAATAGCGAATAAGAGTTAAAACGAATAAATTAAGATTTAAAAACTTAAATACGTAGAATTGATTGAATTCTTTAAAATGCATTAAATATCCGTTTTTAGTAGTCGTAATTAAGAAAGAATTTGTTTTTTATTCAATTGGATGAGTCTTTATGTAATTGAAAATTGACCAATGACGTTAGACCAATTTTATTGTTTTGATATAAAACGAGAGAAAGTAACTTAAAGAACAAAATGTCTTGGTTCTTTTTGTAAATAAACAAAAAACAAACAAATGATATGTATAGATTAAAATATCAAAATTAGAATACGTTTAATACGAGAATATCCAATAAGATTTAATTATTGTTAATGAAAGGATATGAATATTCAATATGCAGTTCAGTATTGCATTAAGGAAATCGAGTCATTAACTGCTTAAGCAATTAGGTGTGCAGACTAACAAACGTCCCGTGGCCCCTCCTCACTTAGAATTACAAAGCCTATTAGATTGGTTTCATTGTGCGTACAACTCAAATGCATTAAGCATGAAACTTGAAGCAATGGTAACAACTTTCTTAGAACAGAGATCACTAGAAGTATCATCAAAGTGTAAAATATTTACACCATTGATGTAAAATATGATAAAACTTAACAGTTTAAACCGTTTAATGTTTTTATAGATACGACACTACTAGAATACTTATGAGTACTTAAGTAAAAATTACTTGTTACCGAGTTATTTTTTGCCGATTTAGTAAATAATTTGTAGTTTTGGTGCATTTTCATAAATTTCATTAAATTAACATTGTGAAAAAGCAAAAATACAATCAAATACTATATTCATATTGATAAATGCACTGTAGTATAATTGGAATTTAGAAACACATTATATTAAAAAAAATTGTTTCATATTACATACACGATCATGTCTTTGGCATACAATTTTGTATAAAGTGACATCCACGTTGCTAAGACGCGCGTCAATATACGTATAATAATGACGACATAGGACAAAGTACAAAAAATCTAATTTATTTTGTTCAGCTTTTAAAAATACTGTTAGTATAATACTTCTATAATATTATCTTTGTCATCACAATCACATCCTCTGTGGGTCTGAAATTACAATCCCATTGTCTCATTTCTAAACATCTTTTAATTGCTTTTAAATGAAGGAAGTTCATCTTAAGCCAATGGAGAGATAATCTACATATTATATAACATTTAATGTTTCTACGTATATAACAATTTTTAGCAGATGTTGTTCGTGTTACGCTGATATAAGTTTTAAATTTCTTTATGCAAATGTGTTTTTTATACGAAACCAATTTACCATAATTTATATGATGTAATGATTATATACAGTCGTTAATATACATTTTAATTAGGCATCTACTTTAATTTCGTTCTAAAAGTGATTCAACTTGATAAAAGGAACAATAAATATTAGATATGTACGTGATAATGATCTTACCACTTCAACAAAGGAACAACTTGTATTACAATTACATACGAGTATAACCGAGTCCAATAACAATACAGAACGTTAGTCGCTGTCCTTGACTCGGGACTTCGCGAGTTGGCGCCATAGTCCGCCCTATCGACTGAGTACCACTCGCTGTTATATTTAGTACTGCGGCAACATTGCCCGACGGTTTATTTGCAAATCCCTATAATGGGAGGCTAATTCCAATATTAATTATAATAATATTACAATAATTTACATATTATCTGATCAACTAAATGTTGAGAATTCGTAATCTTTCTTCATTTAAATCATATCTTATAAAGAGTCTATACTAATAAATAAAATTAGAGTGTTTGTTTGTAATATAAAAATAACCGCTTTTACTGAATGCATACGTACGTATACATATACGTAATATATATTACACGGCGTATATAATAAAATAACAATTTTTACATTTTTTGTCCGTTAGTCTGTTAGTATGTTCCGGCTAATCTGTGAAACGGATGGACAGATTTTGACGGAACTTTCACTGGCAGATCATTGATATAACAAGATGTAGACTACTTTTATTTTCTTATTGTGAAAATCCACGCGGACGAAGCCGCGAGGACAGCTTTTTAGTAGTATGACAAAATATTTCAATATATTATTCGAAAAATCGGTGCTGTAGAAAAGATTAATATGTATATGTCAAGCCACGTTCATGCAACGGTGTGCCAAACGGAGACACCTACATCAATAGAAAACAGAAAATACCGTAACGAGCGTGTCACGATAAAAAATCCAATTTGGGACACTAGCACATAGCACATAGTGCGTCACGCCTTTTATAACAATATGCCAATTACTTCCATATAACTAGTTAACAATGTGTTTTTTAGCTTCACGCTATATCCCGCATACAGCAGGGTAGGCAGAGGGAAACTAATGTTAAGTCACTATGTTTCTTACTACTTTCTTATGAAGGCATTGCGTGTTAAGTTGCAGAACTCAACGCCGCGATTTGCCAGAGCGAAGAATATTAAATATTTCAATTCCTCGAGTAGGAATCGACTCCACAACCAGCCGTGTTTACAGTCACACTTTGTGCCCCCGCGCCACGACTGGCCCCATGACTTGTTTTAATTATTGGAATAGAATAGTGAATTAGAATATGAACATTATTTGCGAAAAACCCTAAGTTATTATAAATTGTTCGAACGTATTATTATGATAAAATCTTGAGTTATGTTGAAGAATAAAATAGAAAAATGGTTCAGGTGGTAATGTTACTGTCTTAAATAATGACCATCATTTATTATAATTTGTGACTATAATGTTAGTGAAAATTGTATAGTTAACCTTGGTTGAAGATTTCCTGAGCGTGGTCAAAATTACAGTGAAGATATTCTATAGGAACATCAACTTCAATTAAGTTTTAGTTAATATTTATATTTAACATATAATTATGAAAAGATACCTCATTAAGGCAAATGCCAACAAGCTTTTGATTTTATGAGAAAATTTATTGAGTAAAGAAATAAAATTAGACGAATATAACGGAATTTTTAGTGTTCAAAATTAGGTTTAGACCGGTGTATATTCATATTACATATACAAATCAAACAAAAAACAGACTAAAACTAGACCAGCTTTTCGTTTTTATATATTTTTTAAAACAATAATATTGTGGAGTCTTCTAATATATAATCTACAATTTGTTTGTATGACAGTTGACGAGTATATTTCTTACAAACATTTTTATCTTAATCCCAGCCTGTAACTCTATAATAGTTATAATTATTTCACTAGGCAAAGAACCATATACGTATATGTTAGAGTAACCGTTGATTGGCTATAAATAGAGCGGGCGCGCATGGACAATGGAATCCGTGGACGAGACATGTTCCATATGGATGAACCAGGAAAGGGCACACATGATTACCTTTTGAATGTTTACTTTCAATAAACAGAATATGAGGAAAATTAATGTATCCTACATATAAAGGCTGTAATAAATGACTGAACCGATTTAGAAGCTATTTGTATATATAAATAGAGCATCTCGGACAATGGAATTTCTGAACCAGACGAATTATGCGTTTATAAGATATCTATATAACTTATTCTTCTCTCGTGTACCTCTAATGTATACCAAAAATATTATCTTACAAAACAAATTATAGAGTGTCTATCTCTATTACTTTGATACACTACTGCGACATACACACATACGCAAGCGAGATTTTTTTAATTTATTTGAAAGAATAAATGTTAAAAGCAACACTTTTATTTATGTAAATTTTTTTAATAATTGAAAAACGTTATATTTTCATTGCAACGATGAAAATATGAATAAATATAACGTAGAATATTTTCATTTATTCATATGTAGAAAGCATGGGACAATAAACGACTAAGGTTCCCATAACAAAAACGGAAGGAATTAAGGTTGTCAAATTCTTAATTATAAATTTATAATTTACTATACCTCTACAATATATTCGATAACGTAAATGTAAATGAATTGAGCATAATAATCACCTAGTCTACTTTCTTACTCACATTAATATTCAACAAAAACTGTTTAAGCAACAGTCATTGATTATTATTAATGTTTATTCGCTAAGGCACTCCGAGATTTTGTTTATAAAAAATGGAAGATATTAAATCGATCAAGACTACATTGTTTAATTATAAGTATAATAGTATATTGGGCACATTATTTATAAATTATATTTGATTATTTATGAATTATCCTTCCTTATTATAACAGCTATAATTTATATTTGTAATACTACTATTCGATTTATATAAGAGTATACAGTTTCAAGAGAGGCGCTGAACAGAAACTGGTGAAGGCAGATCATCCGTTTCTGGTACTGATCGCAATCCCCATATATGAGAGACGGATAACACACTGAGAAAGAGAGAGAAAGATATTGAAATACATAGCTTTTAATGTTAATTATGCTTATTAAATATTAATGTTAATTATGCTTATTAAATATGATTATTATTACAAGGAAGAATTTAAAGTAACGCTTTATAAAAATTCTAAGCAATTGCAATATCTATTTTAATAAAGATTTTAGAACTACATTATTTTTAATACAAAGATAACAATGATCAAGTTATAAGGCGTGAAGCAGAAATGGCAATAATACCCGTCTCGCGATATCTATAGAGGAACGGTATCGACAGCTGCTCACTGTGATATAGCGCTGACTCCTTTGTTGAACTGGGACGCATTATCTATTCTTGAATATAACTAGATATTGCTCTTTCATTCCCTATTGTCCTTTTATAAGATAAAGAATAAAAAACAATAATAATTATAAAGCACTTATATTTTTATTGAATATTAATTATACCTAAACATATATAAAAAAGAAAATGTTATATTACGAGCAATATGAAAAAATATCTTGAAATATGAAAATATATTCTACATTTAACAAACAACAGTTTTTTGTTAAATGTATGTAGAATAGTATAGATGATATTATTATTTTTAAGTTATTAAGATTATTCCAAATAGGAGCAGTATCGCATTTTGGACGTAGACATTAACAAAATTCTACTACCAATATGATATTACTACGTTTTAATTTGATTGAAATTTATAAACCACTGAATTTAATTTATAACTTCATTTGAAATGTCTAGACTTATGCCATGTAAGTCTTTGTGTTCCTAATAAAAAGCTTGCTCACCGAGATCAGAAGGGGAACCCGGATAGGTGCAGTCAGCGCCCCCTTTGATAACTCTTGAATGGTAACTAATATATACTATCAACTGTGACAAAAATGTCGTACCCAAATACGTAAATATTCTTATAAACACTTGAAAATTTGAAAAGGAACCATATTTTTAAACAATTTTAAAGTGTTATTCCACACTTAGGAAAATTAATAAAGGCATTTAGAAAATGTATAAAAAATTATAAAAAAAAATTTCTCGATGCGGTCAAAATTTTTATACGTTTTCTAAATGCCTTTTTCAAGGAAATATACTGTATTTTTTTAAATTAAAACTTATTATATATCAAATTGCTTTTAACTCAGAATAATATATAATGTCTCCAGATTTTTTACATAAATTAACCACGTGAAGGTTTATTCAAATTTATATTCCTAAATTTAATGGTGAAATTAAAATTATTTTTTAACATTTACTTATTACTTAAAAATATTATTTTTAATTACTCTCCATTAAATACTATTGAATTGTATTATATATCATAATAGATTACTTAATAAAATCATTAAAACGTTACATACATCGATGAAAACTTTCATAAGCACTAACGCATTAATATAAAGTAGTGCGTTTACGTTAGAATAGGAAGACATGCATCAGAAGTCAGAACACAATCACAGCGCATACGCAATGTCTACAAATTCAATTTTAGATAATTCGTCACGATTTTATTTTGCATGCTGAAACAAAATAATGGCACTTTCGTGGTTGGCTTTGTATGTCAGTGATATGAGTTCTAATAATATGCGTTAACTTTCTCATAAATTTCACCAAACCTTAAATTTTTATAGTAACAGCATTTTTTAGAACCCGCAAAATAGAAAAAATAATTTTAAAAATGGATGAAAAATATACAGCTAGGTTTTATATAAATTATGTAATATCTAATAGTTCGTTGTTAATCCTTAATAACTTACATAATATCCGGTTATATTTGAAATTAATTATAAGTTAACTGGTTTCTTAGTGTAAATGACTGCAAGAAATTGAAAACCGCTCTCGGGAGAAATTTTTTACACAATCAAGTTTCATTGCAATAAAAATACAATGTCTTCCTTAATTAAATCATTAACATAGCAAGAAACAGGTTTTATATTTTATAAATATGGAGATTTTAATGATTTATTATGTAATAAAACTTTAATATGCTCAACTTACCAATAAATTATCAATTGGCAGGTCGCCGTCGTCAGAACAATATCACTAAAATATTTTAACTTCGGTCCAATCGAATAAAGAGTCAAAACTACCACAATGTCGGTCCGGATGAGGACTGGAATGAAAATTGCAAAGCATATCCTTCTGCAAACAAAGTACGCTGAAGGACACTTTTCTTTATGATCTAGTTGCTCACCTCGCTGACTCGTACTTCGCACTTGTACGGCTAAAAGAAAAACTAAATTAAAACGTTTGTGCCCGTAGTAAAGACCAAATTACATTAAATCCATCTCCAGTCCATGAAGATGTCAGAGAGTCAGCAGAGCGTGAACCATGAAAAGATGCACTTACAGGTAACCCTGAGTTTAAAAAGATACTAGTAATACGTAGGATCGTCAATAAGGTAAAGTTTATAATTGTAAATTAATTAAAAAAATAAACAACCAATTCTTGCTCTCACCATTATAGCAAATTTGATTGTTTTAATATATGCAAGGGAATGCAATACTACATGCATTCAAATGCATATTAAATCAGTACTAAAACTTACTGTTAATTAAGAAATTAATTAATACAGCATCGTTTATTGCTCCGATGTTTCAATATGTATTTTCGTTTGAATCTAAACAGCAAGGTTACATCACTAGTAAATGTCAAGAATTTAACAATAGTCGGTAAATTATATAACTTCATCATAAATATATAAAAAATCTTTCAAAGATTGTACCTACTGGGATTGTCTCAGTCTCAGTTATATGATACTAAAAGAATCAGCCGTTAGAACAAATAACACTACTGTAAATTTCAAGTAGGCTAAACAATCTTGTGGGTGGAAGTACTATTAAACATAAGTTTTCGGTTGTAAAAACTATAGATAGACATTTCGGTCAATATTGGCGAAGGAGCGTGACACGGATACCGTCAAACAAAAAGTAACTTTCGCCAATGTCACTTGGGTAATGTAGGCAGTGGGTAATCACTTTCCAAAGTAGATGTCAGAGACCAAACTTTGTTTCAGCGAAAGTAGCATACACAATAGATATTACATACGGTACTGAATGGTGGTAATCCGCCACGTGAGACAGCAAAGAGAATTTAATCATCCAACAATTCATAATTATTTTATTTAGATATATATAAAATTCATTTAACGTGTGTAACCTGTATTCATTCTTTTCCTTATACATAGTAGCTTCATATTTTTTCTCGCTAGTAACATAGTCAGAGAACACTTAGCGTCAAGACACTCCATTCTCTACTTATGTTTAGTAGTATCCAATTTTTTTTTTATTTTTATTATAATCACACTGACGATAACATAAGTTAGTATATATTTGTAAGACCCAACTGCCGTAATGTTAGAAACGAACCCAGCAAAGTGCATATTGATTAACTTTTTATTAATTATGCTGCTACCATGGAAGCAGTTAATGGCTGCTTGCTGCTATCAACTATAACCACAACTAGCTCATCAACTACAATGAAACGTTTTGTAAACCAAAGAAAGAAAGGCTTTTGGTAATATATTCTCTCTATTACAGTATAACACATAAAGCGTAACACAGTTCTCATTTTTCAAAAATTAAAAATATGTTTTTTATTGCAAAATTCTTTATATAATTATATTTGTTCCAAGGTACGCTTTAAACATAGATTAAATGGTAAAATAGGTAGTTTTAAATGATTATATTATGTCGTGAATCTAGAAAGTTAGTTAGCAAGTTTTTATTGATACATCTTGCGAGTCGATCAACCTGCTTTACCAAATACGTATAATATGAGCTATCACCAGTTTCACGCTAGACCCGTTGCTTAGCTCTCACCTTTCTTAATAGCTTTTCATGGAATAATTTATTATGTGTTGATATAACCGATATATATGTAGGACTGTAATGGTATTTTTCAGTAATATGTTAAGAAGGGCACAAGTTATTATATATATACTAAGCACTAAGCACTAGCAATACCTATATATTAAAATAAAAAGTGTAACTAACAGATCGCTGTCTGTAAAGGAAGGATATATGAGAAAAAATATTAATGGGAGATAGTTAATGAAATAGATCCCAAATGATTGATGATCCCAATATTTTTTATTTTTTTGAGTTGGTCAGTGCGTTTTTGCACGCTAAACTCAAAACGGTTCAGCTGTAATTAATGTTTTAAAAATTTTATAAAATTTTTATAAAATAACCGTGTTATTAAATTGGCCAAAAATTCAATTTACACAAGCGAAGCCATGGGGGGGTCGCTAGTTTTTGTTATATATTTAAAATCATGTCGAATTAAAAAATAATAAAAAACGTTTATTCTTAGTTAATTAGGCTGATACTTGTTGGTAATGTTCTTTTTTCTTACAGAATATATATTAATAAAGCCACTTGCACCTTAATCTAGAGAGTAATTTACAACTGGCCACTTATGTCTACGGCTTGTGTAATTTACCTAATCACAAATTACTAGAAACTCGACAGGACGGAAAACTTGATAAACTTACACATTTACTTGTCTATTAGAGTTACTGAAGCGAATAAATATTAATCTTTCCGAGAATACAAATCCTACACAATAAATATACTTGTTTATATTTCACAAGACGCATTGTACTAAAATATATTTTGCAAATATATATACTTAAACAAGAATATTTAAGTAAGTTTCAATGTGGAACTTTGACTGGAACTTCTTGCATAAAACCATGTTCAGTCGGATTGAGAAACAATACTTTACTAATAGGTAAATGTGTACATTGTACATGCATAAATATGTGATTCTAAGGAGCATCTATATTCCATACACAAGTGATATTTTATCAACAGTGAATTATGGTTTCAGCCTACATTTCAATGTCTTATATTTAATTTAATTTATTTATTAAAAAAAAGGAATCGTAATCATGTCGTACTAAGCTACACGATTTCAATAAAATCGTCTAATATATTAACATTATCCTTTGCTCTTTAACGAATTTAAAACATGGTGAGCATCAACGAGACGAACGTTTCATTTGATCAGACAGGGGTCTGGTAAACTTCGCTTTGATAATTCTATAGGCATGCGTGCCCACATGTGAATTCTACCATAAGCTGTCATGACCCTTTTTATTCTTAATAACCAAGTATATTAATGATCTGTTATATTAAAAGTGAAAATTGGATTTTGAATTTAAAATGTGTTGTACCTAATATGATAAATTAAAATTTCAAATTAGTTGTGGGTTCGATTCTCACTCGGTGAAGTAATTATAATTTAATTTTCTATTTCCCTGCTCTGGTGAACAAGACAAAGCGCGGCGTTTAGTTCCGCTAATCAACGCATAATAGTAATAGAATTTCGGGAGGAAAGTGGAAAACAGAATGAAGGAGAACATTAGGTTTTCGCTACGTATCTTGTTAAGCTTAAAAATGTTTTCTTTTAAATAAAATAAATTTATAGTATGTCTCTAGCTATTACTGTATTTTTTTTAACAAAACCACCATTACCACTACAGAAAATGTCTCATTTTATTAAAATGATAGAAGATATTAAAATGATAAATTATATTCAAGTCTTTAACGTTATCAGTTTTCAATTCGTACATGTAGAATATCCGTCGCCACGGCACGTAGAGCTAAAACTAGATAGTTATTGATAAAGAAAGGCGTATAACCTACAATTTACGCCTATATTATATTAAACTTATCCTGTTGTAACGACCGCCCACCATCCGTATGCAATAGCTATTATTATTTTCAACACATTTTCGCTGCAGGCGCAAATGTTTACTTTGTTTATTATTGTTATGTTCAATTAAAATTCATGTTAAATATAAAAGATATTTTTTTGTTTCAAAGTCTTAGGTAGTCAGAGAGAAACCAGTGTCAAAACACTCCGTCCTCCACTTTCCGCCCGAAATCGAGACATTTGCGTACATATATACAAATATGAAAAATAAATATAATCTATATGAAAAATAAATATAATCCTTCCCCCGAATGAGAACAGAACCAACAATGGCATCGAAATAAAAATTTAAATTAAATAATTTGATATTTATTTGTTAAATAATTAACCATCTCCACACAATAACTTATTGAGAACACATTATTTTTAAACGAAAAAACATATAAAATGTATTAACATACATATGTGACATTTATGAGTCAAATAAAACCAAATCAATAAGTATTACTAAAAAAAGAATCGCTAATGAATTATCAATAATATAATCGTTGAAATAGATATGTATAATACTAATTTGCATATTGTCAGATCTTCTTTATATCGAATAGATATTCTGATCTCATGTTTTATGACTCAGCTCTAACTATTTAAAGCGAACTCAGACACTATAAACAGTAGGCTGTTTCAAATGATAGTATAGATTAACTTGTCCTATTTCTAGCTATTAATTATTTTTTTATACGTATTAAAATTCGAAGGAAAGATCTGAAGATGACTTTTTTTAATCCGTGGCCTATTTGATACCAATTAATTACGTTCATATCTTTTTCTTATATAAGAATGGATGTTTATATGGCTTTAAAGCCATTTTTTATACAAGTAATGTTATGCATGTATATACAATAAGTAAGGAAAAGTATATACTCATATGTACTTATTTATACGTATTATATAAAAAAATCACGTTGAATGTATAGTTTTACATGGACGGAGAACGTAAAATGTGCAACAATAGAAAAAAATGTGAATACGAAATGGATCCACATACACAAAATTAATTTAAGATCATTAATAAAATCACTACTAATAAAACTAAACTAAATGAATATTCAAATATATCAAAGACAAGGACGCAAAATCAGAGTGGCTTGAAAAATTTCACCTTGACAAAAAAAACGAAACCACAACCTCAAACACTACGGAGTCTTAATTAAAAGCATTGGCATGTAAGAGATAATATCGGCAGAATATTACTGGCTCATTGTATTGTAATCAGAGATGCAATGAACATTTACTGTACGAAATGGCGGTGTTCCCACGAACGCCGAAATAATGAACAAAGTAAATTATTCGTCATAAATTATATGGATTGTGAATACCAAAATTCACACAATGTTTAAATAAATGACATTTAGTAATGACGATATAAAGATATAATCTTTTATTAAACGCTTACTGACTCTGTTCATAAATAAGTAATCTCTAACGTTATGCCATTAATGCTTAACTGACATAAAGATGTATAAGAAAACTATAAGAATTGATTATATTACAAAATTATTTATGTCTTAAATATAATAACGTACTTTTTTTATAAACAATAATAACCTAATAGTAGAACGCATGGCTCAGTGGTGAGAACGCCTGAACGGTATTCAGGAGGCGCGGGTTCGAATCCCGCTGCGTTCAACGTTTTCTAAATGTCTTTTTCAATTTTCCTAATTGTGGAATAACACTTTAAATATGTTTAAAAATAATAACCTAATTTAATATTCAGAATAATCGCACTATTCCAAAAACAATGTCATACTGTTTGTTGATCGCACATAAACTAGGTCAATTTCACAAAGTACGGCTATATTTATGGATCTGCAAACACATTGTGGATTTTATTATCCTCTAAACCTGAAAAGCCGTGCTGTAAAGCTAAATTAAAACTATCTTTAGTTAAGGTTAATCGTAAAAATCCACGTTTACCACTATAGTTAAGTGATTAAGAAATATTTCATATCGTTGGTTATTAAGTTTTCGTTGCAAAAGATTTTATATATTTTTTATTTTTTTGATCAAATCTATATATTATGTTATATATAAGTACTATACATATCAACGTCAAGTTTGAGATTTAAACCCTTATATAAACTTTTGAAATATATATGCACAATATATATCTATTTAACAATGCCATTGTTTTGCCAACATAATAAAAATTACAATGATGACATTCGTTGTACATAACGTCAGTAAAATTAACTTACTTTCGCAATTAATTTATTATGTGAAAAAAATGTACATTAAAACACGTAGTTATAATTAAAATAATTTCATTTCATTCTGTATTACTCTATACAGCGTTCTTATATAGGTGGTATGATTTAAAAATATAGCAACAGTCAATGCTAGCGCCCCCGCGGCATACACCTTGGCAACTTCGCTCTTGGCACGTTACGTAAATCGATCACATATAGTGGGCGGAAAATGAACGTGCAATAAAATTGCGACAATAGCATTATGTTCTAATGACAATAATATTAAATTAACAAATGATGTTTCATTGGCTATTGCTTGCTCATAAAATAGATGTACTAAAAATTTAAATCTTATTAGATTATGCGAAATGGATGCAATTCATTTATAAGATGCATTAGGTACATCCTAATGCAAAATTATTCTAAGCATATTTCACGGTGTTGTTCCACCATTCAACTTGCAATATCTTGAATTCAGGTGGAATGTGGAGAACGGAGTATTGACACCAGGTTTTCTCTGATTACTCATAGGAATGTGGGAAAAAGCGTGAAGCTCCATGAATATACCTAACATATAATAATCCCCTGAGGTCACGTACTTGCTTCTTATCGTTAACAAGAATATATAGTAACGTTACTTCAATACAAAAATAAAATGTAACATCGAAATGTGGAACAGTTAACAGGAAAAATATTTGGTTTCAAATTCGAATAAAAGGCAACAGAAATATATGCAAACAAATGTATGTTTCAAACTAACATATCTGAATTGATGAGTTCATTAGCGAGTAGAATAACGCCATATTATCATAATCTAAAGACAAGCTCTACGACAAAGTGTGCTGACTCACAAGGTATAATAGGTAGGCAATTTGTCACCAAAATCACCAAAATAAAATATGAAAGGATACAATATACGGTTACACACACATTTTTTCTCGTAATTAGCTCGTATATTTCAGTCATGCTCATATTACAAACTTGGCGGAAAAATCAAGTTTATTTTTAGCTGTGTGTTTTCTAAACATTGTGTTTTGTATTCATTTTATGGCTAGACATCAGGGGAGATAGCTATGTAATATATTTTAAAACTGGATATGTCCACCAGTAAATGTCTATTCTAAGTATCAGCAGATTTTTAGCGTCCAAAAGAAATAGAGTAACAAGATGACTATTATAGAGAGAGTACTATGAAATTGTTTAAGATATGTTTGATTTCTAGATCAGAGAAGTTTTGTATTATTTGTTATTAATAAGTTTGATCTTCATCAAGATACGTAGACGAATAGTAGTATTATATCTAACAACCTAAAAGACGAGGTATGTAGTAATTATTACCCATCAGCATCTAATATAAATATTTGTCTTATTAAAACGAACAGTACCATAGCAACACTTGTTTGTTTGCGTCTATTACTTTCTCGAATATCCTAATTCACTTTTAATCTGATTGTTTGTGTATTTATAATGCTTCAGAAACATTACCTATTAGACTTTTAATCCCCTTAAATTCTTGCGATTAACTGAGCTTGCACAATAAAAGGCTTTATACGTCTTATATACCTTGGAAGCCGTTGTAAAGTACTTCACACCAGTGATGAGACTCGGGTCCTGTTTAAATCGAGTCACTCGAGCAAATTCGTCAAACTCGTACTCGAGTGAAATAAACCGAGTAAAAAGCCAAAATACCGAGTAAAATATTTCAAGGATAGTTACAAAAAAGAGGAAAGCCAGAACAAATAGGTATTTATTTAAAACCACTAAAAATAATAACACTCGATTTGCAAAAAATGCTTTCAACTCGAATGATTTTTTTTATTCCATTGACTCGAAAATTTGAGTATGACTAGAGTGATTCAGAAACTCGAGTATGACTCGAGTCATGTCGTAAAATTACTCGAGTAGGTCGAGTCACAAAATCCTACTCGAGTCGCATCACTACTTCACACTTCATAATGTCTGTTAGTTATTATACCTACACTGAGTCTGCGTTGCGTCTTGAAAGCTTCTGAATTAAATTCTTTAGCGTATTTTTAGTCCTACTCATAACAAGTGCTATCATCGAGCTGTTATGTATTCGGATGTTTTGAGTACGCCTACTATTATTATTTCCACTTATAACTATTCACTAGAAGCCGCTATAGGGAAGTAAGTGGCGCACCAAATTATACCTAATTTTCAAATTTAATATCGAAAATGCGCTTATATCTTAATAATCGATGTTTATATGTATGTAATTACAATAAAGTTAACGATTAAAAAATATTTATGAAAATTATGAACTAATGTGATAAAATTAATAAAGAAAAAAAATAATATATTGCCCATTTTATCTAGCACAGTGCACTCTTTTCATATATCTTTCAAACTATTTAAAGATGCCTTATTTTTGGCACTAAACGAACGTTATTATTCAATAATATTACAATATTCGCAATCACTTTTGTAATATTAAAGACAATAGATATAGTTTAAACAAGATTGCAACCTTGGTCTATATTACACCACGTAAGTCAACTGGGTCGCGCACTGTGTTAATACCTACAACATAGCTAAATTATAACAAATTTGCAGTTCATTTAATCTTGGAACAATATTATCAGTAAAAGCCAAACAAAAATCCTAGTAAGTGATTGGTAAATATTCAAAATATTGTTACAATTTTAAAAAAATCTTTTAATTTTCTGTACCAACTAACAGCTATTATTTCGCACTTTTCTTTACTATACCAGCTAAAATAATAAAGTATTGAAACAGCTATGCACACAAATGAAATAAATCGTCTTTTAATATAACAAAAAAAAATATGAAAAGAAAAACATACGAGTATGTTTATTTACACATCTCAAAGTCACTGGGTCCATTAAACTCCTCAAACAGTTGTGATAATGTTAACCAATAACCACAATACTCCCAATATCGATCTCCAATGATAGGTTATTGCCGTTAGTCTAGAATGTGACTGCAAAATGTCCGTGTATCGAGTCGGCGAACAGTAAAATTGCAAGGAAAAGTTGGCATCGTGCCAAACGTCGTGAAGGCAGCAAATACACGTTTTAATCGCGTGCCAAAAGGAAACTCTTATTCCTTATTCATGTAAGTAAATTCCAATGCACTTCGAAAGTGAATTAATTTTATTATAATATGAATTTTTTTCATAATCTTAATAAAACGTCATCGCTCATCTCGTGTAATCAGTGTAGCATAGCAAAGAGGATTTAACTTTGTAAGCGGCTTAAATAACAGTTTTTTTAACTACCTTTTGTTAGTCTTGTCTAAGTTGACTTCGTTTACTGAAATTTCACCCGTTAAACATTTTAATGATTATTATCAAAGTTTCTAGGGTGCGAGAGTAAATTAATAAAACAGTCACGCCACCTTTGCTCCGGGCCGCAATAACGTAAAGCAATATCAGCCTTCCTCATCTAAAGGGCTTTCAGCATTCACAATCATACTTAAGTTTAAAGTGGATTAATTTAACGCCTGTTTAGAATTTAAATCAAAACTATTTCATATTTGAATTTTATTTTAGTCTTAATATATTTAATATAATAATTGACAAAAAATATTATTTAACATCTTAGATATATGTAATAATATAACGAATAGATATCTAAGCAAGCAAAAATAAAAGCAAGTACCTACTATGTTTTTAGAAGTTCAAGCTAAAATATACTTTATTCATATTGTGAGCGTGTAGTTTTTTCTTTACAATTAGTCAAAGATTTGTATCGACTCAGACGGGAGAAGCGCATAAGGGGCCGCGCAACTTTCTTGTTCACCCTAAGCTCAGTCGAGTTCTTGGAAAAACAACGAAAGCAGATTATATATACCTACATATACGCCATATAACAAATTTTGTTTTTATCTACGGTAACTTATTCGATTCATAAGTATATTTAGAATATCTTCTAATATCTGCACCTATAATTCAAATATAAGGGTGTAAAATAGTAGACATAATATAAAATAGATTATTACTTTTTTTTAGCTTCACGCTGTATCCTGCATACAGCAGGCAGAGGGAACCTAGTGTTAAGACACTCCGTTCCCCACTTTCCGCCAAATTCGGAGGCATTGCGTGTTAAGTGGCAGAACTTAACGCCGCGCTTTGCCTCAATACCAGAGCAAAGAAAATGGAAATATCAAATATTTCCACTCCTCGAGTGGGAATCGAACCCACAACCAGGCGTTTACAGTCACACGTTTGTGCCACTGCGCGACGACTGGCCCCAATAGATTATTATATTGATAAAATCAACAAAAATATACTATTTAATTAAGAAAGTGAGTTGTTATCGTTTCAATATAAAGTAGTGTAATAAATTATCCAGTCATTTGGGGCAGATTCCCCTAGGAATTTTCTTATTCACGCATTAGTTTTTCCACCAGCACCTACTGAATGATTCATCTAACCGAAGGAGCATTACTCATAACATTTTTCAATATAAGAAGGATTTTTATATACAAATACTAGATTTTCCCCTACCACACATTTACTACGTAGTTACCATACGCTGTTAAAAAAGTATTAAAAATAACAGTACAAAACAAAAACATAATAAGAACCCTTCCAAGAATTTTTCAACTCTAGAGCAACGTTTTTGCATACTGAATGGTTATTTAATTTTAACTTTGTTTTTTTTTCTCTACCATCCTCTTTGTCTGCATAACAGACCTCGCATTATAAAATTCGTTACAACCTAAGTAACTATCACCAGAGTCAGTTTAGTGTGAAGAGTTGAAAGTGTATTTATAACAAAAATATATGTATATGGTAAATAAACAACAGAAAATATAGTGTACGTTTAATTTTTGTACTAAGAAACTATACCATTTAATATATAGCAAAATATAATATGTTTGTCAAATTATGGTGGATGTGCTGCGAAAATAAATCGTTAGTAAGTTTTTATCATTATTTTGGTTGATTTTTTAACAATTAAGTAGAGATAAAGTATGAAACGGCAGATGCGAAGGCTTATTTCACCTGGTTTAAAAAACACCTTGTCAGAAACAACGTAGCTTACTTTACCATTTTTGGTATCTGTACCGTTTCATGTTTGCCTTCTCTTGACCCTTTGCATTATCGCTTAATGAATGCATTTAATATTTCTTTAAAAAATCGGACATTCTTAACACAAGTAGCATAATAGTTATTATATATTTTGGATATAATGAAGTAATATAATTAATTCTCCCTAGGTTTAATATTTGTCGTATACTTACAATATATTACTATTGTATAGAATTTCGTAATATCTACTAATAGTTTTAATACAGCAACACGAATGTAGACGCCGTATGTGCACGTTTTATAGTGTAAAATGATTTCCACATAAAATAGAAAGTAAACGTGGTTCATGTCTAGTTTAGCGGCAAATATATTCTTGCAAATATTGTCACGTTCGTATCTTTTTATTATTATTAATAATTTTTATGTTTCCGCATTAATTAAGCTGTAAAATTATTATATACCCATATATTCTGAGATCATCATGGCGTAGTGGAAGGGTGTGTATTACTGTAAACACGGTGGTTATGGATTCGATTCCCAATTGAGGGAACAATTATTTATTATTAGAGAAATAAATTTTCCCATCTAGTGCTCGGAGAAATCACGCCATTAAGTTCCGCGAATTAACACGCAAAGTCTCAATTTCGGGCAGAAATCGTAGAACGGAGTGTCTGCACACTAGGTTCTTTCTGACTATCCTGCTATATATAAAAAAGCGTGAAGCCATAAAAAATATACATATTAAATAACTGACTTTAAAATAAGTATTTTTTTATGTTTAGTTAATAACCATGCATGTATGTCCAAGTATTAATATAATATTTGATAATTATAAGAACAAATAACATGGTGCTGGAGGTATTAAATGAAAGTTGCGTTCTAAAAAAAGATTGACTATATGTTACATAAGTTATAAATCAAAATACTTTGGAAAGTTGCAAATCTAGTTGGTGTTTAGTTTTTGTTAGCCGTTGAAATGAGTCATTAAGTGAGTTAACAGTTTCCTTTGCCACGTTAACATTGCCAAATTAAGCTTGAAGACTTTTGCGTTAAGCAGATAGATCTTTCTTATCTATTTTATAAAAAAGAACATATATATTTCCTATAGCATGTTTAGATAGGTATCTTTATTATTATAACTTCATGACTAATAAGCGATTTAAATATACTATTGTCTACATTGTAATAAGCAGTACCTAGATTTCTTTATAGAAAAACGATAAATCTGATGTATTATTTTATTCTTACAGTATTTTTTCTTTCAAGTCAGTCGGGACGGGTCAATATTTACGTAGATTGCGAGGGGGATCGATTGGTTGCGGAACCCCTGTCCCCAAACGAGGGTGCAGTCGAAGGTAGCCTTGCATGCGGGCGAAACGTGACTCAGAACACTATCGCTATGCATAATCTATAGGATTATTTTGCTATCACACTGAAATAAAATATTGTTTTATTTGTTCCTATTATAAAAGAAACTTCGTATTCGATTTTTTTTACACTTACATTTCTCTTGTATAGCAGGTAAGTCAGAGAGGATCTAGTGTTAAGACACTCCGTCCTTTTTGCTCGAAATCTAGACATTGCTTTGTGAGCGGCGGAACTTAATCATCCCCTCAAATGGGAATCAAATCTCCAACCGATGCAGTCAGACGCTGATATATGACTGCCCCAATATTTTTTACTTCTATTCAAAATAATATTCAAACAATTTCTTAAGCTTATCCGGGTTTAAAAAATATTTTTAATATGGATACTATAATAATGGCCGCACTAAATGAGGCTATAGAGATTAGTGAACAACATTGTATCGAGAATAACAATAGAACGCCATAAGTTTCAACCAACTGCCTCGTTAGCCTAACAAAGCCGAGCAAGTTTGAAGCAAAGTGTGGCCCACACAATATCAATGTTCACTTCACTTCTACCTGGATCTACGCTTCCGATCTACTTTATTGTTGACCGTATCAATATTTTATCTACGGTAAACTAATCCAATTGAAATGAAAAGCAAATAAGCGTGTTTAGATTCAAACTACTTCCTATGGTATTTAAATGAATGAATGTTTGTTTATATTTAACAAAACGATCCTGTTTTATCTGATAACTTGTTTGTTTAAACAAACAAAAATTGAAGTTTTTTATAAAAAATGTTTGTTTTTAATAAAAGCCTTTAATACTTTTTTTATTTGCTATCTTCTGCAATCAATATCAGTTAAATATTAAATATTAAAGTCTGTTAATAAAATTAAAATAACCGCTTTATGCTAAATTCATATACGAGTACGTGTGTGTGTAAACGCGATACATATACCAAAATATATTTTTAACAATTTCTATATCTGTCTGTTTGTTCCGGATAATCTCTAAAATGACAGAACCGATTTTAATGGGATTTTCACTTGTATGTAAATGATGTAATAATGAGGCTACTTTTATTATAAACTATATTTTTTATGTTACATTACATGGGACAAAATATAGCACGCCTAGTAAATATAAAAATATCAACAGATTATTTAAATGTACCTACTACCAATATTTTTCAGTAACTTAAAATATAAATTAACCACAAACGGTCTTATTCGTTTAATTAAGTTAAGCACTCCATATACGTATTTTAATGAGGACACAAGGCTATTAATACTTAAGCGTTCACGTCCTGCACATAAAATATCTGATGATTCACTATAGAAGGGCTGCTCTAATAAATCACGATAAGCACTAGATTAATAAAAAGCATATTTATATTTTCAATG
Organism: Dryas iulia moderata; assembly: GCA_019049465.1. Classification (NCBI taxonomy): domain Eukaryota; kingdom Metazoa; phylum Arthropoda; class Insecta; order Lepidoptera; family Nymphalidae; genus Dryas; species Dryas iulia. Next base: position 6,093,645 of record CM032419.1, on the reverse strand, counting down.
TGTTATTCTAACAGTCAAAATATTATGAAAAACATTTTTAGAAATCGTATAACAATTTGAGCGAAGCGAAACTTGAACTTAAGGTAATGTTCGAACATTGAACCTATGGCTTAGCGGTTAGAGCTCTTGGACGATTTCCAAAAGATACGGGTTCTAAGGACCCATTCAAAATTTATTGAAACATTGAAACATTTATATGTATTTTTAAAAATCTTTCTACTTTTAAACAAAAAGCAGACTACTTATGTATATTTTTTACAAAATCACACAAGGAAATTACAAATCACAATAGGTATTTAAAAAGATAGTAATTTTCTTTTTTAGCTCTCAGAAAATGAGATAAGAAAATGTCAACAGTTCTTATCTTTAAAATTATGATGGCTTATCTGATTATTGTGTACGCTAAAGAAATGAATGCACGTAAATATAATACTTAACGCTTTTGTGACTAAAATTGGGTAACATCAATGATATTAGGTGTTCTGAAATGTGATATGTATTAATCATGTTGATGATTTTTCATAAACGTTTTATTTTTATATTCTTCTACATACAAACTTCTTATATAAGGAATTAATACGAAAATGTATAAGAACGAAAAAAAAAAAATCTTACAAATTAATATTCAAGTTAACCAGGCAAATGAGGACAAATTAAGATTTTTAGTCTTCCTTTTCACACATCATGGTCGTAACCCTAGACGAATGGATCTCATTGGATATATTTTCAATTTATTTTTTATTTCATTACACGAGCAGTATTTACATCACCATGATAGTCGACTTGTAGGTTCTTCATCTAACAAACTACAATATGGCATGGTGGTTCAGTGTTTTGCGCCTTTAGATGCTCAGTAAAATGGTACTTGAATAACAATTTGATTTGTTAGTTCTGTGTACATATGTTTTAACGGTATAATGGAATGTCCCCTTCAATCAAAGACCGGGAGAACTACGTAGTAATATATATCCCCAAAAAACACCATCGGTGACTTAACGTTAATAAAAGTTGCTACGAATGTAACTTCCATTAAGGGGTATGAAAATTTGATTTGCAACAACTCCCTAAAGTTCCATATCCAAATTAAGTGTTGAATTCCCATAAACTTTTTAGGTAGACAACATTTAAAATCTATAGAAATATAATAATACCTTAGCTATAGCTAACCCATAGATCATAGGTCGAAAGGTCCTAACAAAAACAGGCATTTGATCTACATAACCCTATTCAGACTGTCCTTCTGCTTATGCTTATGATTACCTTATTTCGCGCAGAAGTGACTAAGCCGCAGTCAGTTGGCATACTTGCGGTTATTATTTAAGTTTTATTGCATTCATGATCGTGATCAAACCGCGCCCGACCTCGACAGCCTCAATTACGCCAATGAGGGACCGGCGCGGGCGCGGACGGCACAATCATCTCAATTCGTCGTTAAAACAGTCAAATTTTACTCATGTTGATTGTTGGTATTTTTCAAAGAGGAAAATAGAACAATAATGTAATACTAATATTATAGTATTGTTTTATTTTTCTTTTTAATGTAAACTATATAAGGTACATTTAGGTAAACCATAAATGAATATGATATGTAACGTTCATAATTCATAATGACTATTTTTTTTAGTTGTATAATAGGCACTAGATTTGCTAAGCCATAAGTACTAATATTTAATATTAAGAGTAGTAGTTAGTAAAGGGGACCCCCCTTTTGTTTTATTTTTTTAAAACTTCACGCTTTTTCAGAGAGAACCTAATGTCACACACTCACAAATTCCGTGAAATACACAGCTCAATTGCGTGTTAAGTGATTAGATGATAATTAATGTTGATTTTTTAATTAAAACGAATATAAAATAAACGTATGTGAAAAGCAGCTGTAATAATTATGTACATTTAATTTTATTGTACGTCATTGTTTTGAAATGCATTCAAAAGTGAATCACAAAATCACGTCATACCAACATGATTAAATCTGAAACGATTGATTAACAAAAGTTTGTCTACCTGCAAAACTCTATATAAATTTGATATTGATATACGTCTTTTCTTTAAATGAATACATATTACGGTTAACTAAATATTACTTAAATTAAAGGTAAATGTAAATTTGTAGGCATATTTACCATTAGGGCGAAATTCTGTATATGTTTTGATCCGCATTTTCTTTTCCCAATGTATCCTTTATGAGTGTTCGATAGAAACGCACTATCTGTTACCAGATTCCTTCATCACAATTCACATTCATTCACTTAAATACCATCACCTCACATTTTGCGTTTATTGATTTTTGTTCAAAAAGGATACAAGTTACTAAGAAATTTTACTTAACAACCACTTTCCACATTGTTTTTGCACATGACAAACACAAGTAAAGAAACTGTAATGAAATGTTTTAATAAATAATAAATTTAATTGATATAAATGGGCGTTTATAACGTGAGTAAACTACGTTGTACTGCTTGATTTGACAGCTGCTCGCACAACGCGGGGCGCGCTATCCCAAATATTCCCTATTCGTATTAGACGTCTAATGAACGCTTGAATGAGCGCGCGGCGAGTGAGCGGGACACACTGTTGTGAAGTTAGATACACATGTCAAGGGATGACGGCTGACGGGAATAGGATAAAAATAGAACGGGATTAATTGGAGTATAGTGCGACTAGCCCGCATCATAATAAAAATCTTTGTTAAAATCGCTATACAGGAAAAGAATAAAAATATATGCATAGCATTGAATATATCGCAATATCAGTAGATACTTTCCATTATTCAATGATAAATAAAGAAATTCCTTGAATGAAATATTTCGTCTTTAACAGGTCATTTAAATTAAAACATTAATTATCAAAACAAACAGTACAACACTCAAACTTTTAACAATTCATTGGTAAAGTAATGTATACAAAATAAATAAAACTAACGTTGTTAATCGGATCTTGACTACACCACCGCCGTGTAATACGTCAAACGCGCAGGCGCAGTGCGCGTAACTGACGTACGCATGCTCACTAACTTCACTACAGTGGCCGTTGTCAACATTTCTAGCGGCAAACTTAAAGTTGCAGGGATATAAATTGTGATTAAGGTAAATATTAAGACTTTAAACAATTTAAATTTTTACTTGTGATAGACTTATAAACAAAATACATTACAGACATTAAAATGAACTGAAAAGAAATTCTGTTATAAATTATAAAAACAATCAAATTTGCTGTTTTTAAATAAGTCGGCAGATAATAGCAGAAACGGGAATAAACTTGTTCATTCTCTATCAGACTGTTTCCTAATATTTATACCGTTGTAAAATAAATATAAAATAGAAAATTAAAAACATTTAGTAAAGAAACTTTAGCTACATTCGCGATCTCATTTTTCCCAGCCGAAAACTTAACGGTACATTTAGCAAGCAACTCCCAGTAATGTGGGGCTAAGTGAATGACCTCGCAGAACAAGACATAGCGTGTATAGTAATCATCCCTATAATTATTCATTCTGTCTAATCCTTATTGCTCTATTTTTCATTAACAAGATACATTAGTAACTAAATGTTGCGATATACTTAGAATTAACATAATCGTACATCGACTTATTATTTATTATACCTATTGTAAACTACAAAACTTATTGACTTGAAATGTTCAGGTTGGTCATAGCAAATATGTTATTTATGTAGCTATCTCATTCATTCACAGAAAAATAAATATAGCAATTATGCTATATTTACATACTGAATATTAATTCAGTATGAACTTATATTATTAATATTACGCTACCTTAAGACTTTAAAAGGGAGCGTACAAAATGAAAATCTTATAAAATATGACCGACTTTATTAAGTAAAATGATCATTGTCTTTTACTCGCGCCATCTAGTGTCACATTACAACATTTTGTTATATGCACATAAGTAAACATCAACACGTTTTCGTATCGAGCAAACAATGTACTTCAAACAATTGAAGCCAGATGTCGTCTGTTATGAAATTAAATATGTTCAAGGGCTACTTAAGTTACAACATTCGTCAATCTTTGTAAATTAATACCGAGCCAGGGTAAGATTATGTTACATAATAGAAGATTTACATAAGACAAAATGTAAAATTAGCCTATATATTTCTTTTACTGACTGCATTAATGTTGAATAAAAAAAAATGATATTTTGATTTTTTTTTTCAAATTAATGTAAAAATATATAAGCCTAATACATACAGAGATTATAAATCCCTTAAAATTTTATTAAATTTAGATAGTAGTTTAGTAGTAGTTGTAAGGTTGGTGAAAGGTGAACTATCTTGCTTTACTCGAGTCCCTTATTATGCATAATGACTAGTAAGTAGGTGGTAGTAATTAAAAATATGAAATTTACTCTAGAACAATACGAAAACTATACAATATACCGTACCTGTACTTAATTTCCGCTTTCTTTTCTTGTATGTAAACACATTTTTATCCCCATTACACTCTTGGCAATACACACTTATTGCCAAGTCTATTATCTTGGCAAAAACGCACAGCACTAGGCCTATCATCTCAAGTGATTAAATCACAAGGCAGATTATCTCTTATCTATGATGAGCTATACTGAAGGTCGTCTCTTTCTCTTCCTAAGATTCAGTTTCATTAGACTACTTTTTATTTTATTCTTAATATAATACCGTAATACTGTTTTCACACATATTTTGTGCAAATCTAATTGTACGTTCCACATCACCTTTAGTGCCTCAGATATAAACAAACACTACACTCTTGTTTAACGTTCCAGTTTATCCAGTAGTCAATGCGCGTGTTTATCTGTAGGTTATCACTAACTTGATCCTACGAAGCGTTCAAAGTCAAGTCCATGACTGAGTATATGCATGTCTTATAATAATATCACTTTACGCTCCGGGAGCCTTGAAGTCATTTCTAAATATGGCTAAAATGATATAACACACACAATAAAACATTTTAATGTTTTCTAAAAATACTTCGTAAACACTTTAACTATTTAAAAAGTACCATTATTTAGTTTCGCTTCAAAATTCACTAGAACTGGTTATTTGAACTGAGTAAATAATACGCAAATGTATATTGTCCGTAGTAATGCATAATATGAAACTAACAAGTGATACCTTTGAAGGGCAGCTGTATTATGGCTATGCAACAGTTAAGGATAAAGTATTTGTCGTACCTAGCGGTAATCAGTATAGGCAGGTGGTACGTGTTATTTATAACGATGTGTTAGAGTGCATAGACCTCATATCTGAGGTTCTTGTTAAATGTCACATATAATAACAAATCCTGCTTTCTATTCTAAAAATATTAGGGCCAGGTCGATAAAAAATTATGTATTTGAAGTAAAGTTTATATTTTTATCACTCTTTGTTACTAACAATGATGTATTTATTTATCTGCCCTGAAATTTTTATTTCAGTAATTAAATTAAATACGAAATAATATACGTGGTTACGTACTTAATCGTCAGCTCTAGCCATGGTGCTGATCATTTTACATATATTCCATATAATATACTTAGATGTATTATGCATATAATAATCATAAGTTAGTAGGTGTATCTGACATTTTAAATTATAATACTATACAGTGAAACCTTGGGTATTGCATTTGCACGCTTGAACGTAGGTCTCAGAAGCGAATAGCGATATCGTGACGTCCGGAGTTGAGTTGTACTTATCATTTTAATTAACTTTTATTCAAAAGAGTCTCTCATGGGAAAATACTTTCTTATTTTTATGTTACAAATAAATTGATAATCCACAATTTCTTGACCTTAAAAATTAAATGCATTAGAGAATGTAATTTATTTAATGGCTTCGAGAGAAAGGCAATATGTAAAGATATACTATGCATGTACATATTTACAACAAACAATATAAATAAAAAAATAATAAATTATATTTGAAATATAATGATTTTTTTACTCATGTACAACATTTAGTACAAAATTAATATTTTACAAATATTCACATAAGTTTTCTGTTTATAGAAAAAAATATAGAAAGATTAAGTTAAATTGAATTCTGCGTTATAAAAACGACGACGTAACATATTCTAGGGACGAGGTTAATTATTGTCTAATATCCTTGTGCTAATTATTTATAAGAAAAAAACGTTTATATTTATTATCTGGCCATTATGTGTCAATACACACAGTATTATATTTTTTTTAATAAGAAGAGATAGAACAAAAAAATAAAGTAAAATATCTTAAATGTTTATAAATATTGGTATTAGAAGAAGAAAACAGAGCACTCACCCAGCATTCTATTCACTTCCTTCTCAGTCATCGTCGTCCTCAACGTTTTTCATTGTGGATTTTCTGAAACAAATATGTGAAATATGAATGTGTACACACATTTAATTAAAAATTATAAAAATAATATATTTAAAATTGTATTATAAGACTCTATTATTTTATGAAGGTTTTATATGAAAGAAGGTATTATATGAAGGTTAATTCGAAACATGAAAATTGAATATTATTTAGCTAATTTGGAATTGTAATATTTTATCACAGGGTAATTATGTTACTAAGTACACGATTACGTATTGAACATTACCTTGGTATCTCCTGCTTTACTCCAATAGAACGACGAATAGTAGTAAGCACAAACAGTAACACAGACACTGAACAGAACTATTAAAATAAAGATTATTGTACAAAATTAATGTTTCATTGTATTGTAAACGAATTTTTACATAGATTTAGTTTCATTTTGCTAAAAGTGTATAAAACATTGTAAAGATTTTTTGGGTTCTCGTAGAGGCATCTCTCTACGAGGGTTGAAAGGCGGATCGGGGAAATGCACGACTGTCACCGAACGTTGCCGAATGCTAATTCCGCACAGGACTGTATTCTAACTATGACCTCATTGAAAATTCCTAATTTTCACTATAAACATTTTAAATATATAAAGCTATATAGTTACATATAATAAAACTAACCTAAACGTAACAAGCCACAATTTTGAGTCAAATATAATCAATCAGTTATAATACAAAAGTAAACGTATTTCACTGTTATATTTTTTTTATTTGAAAAATAATACTATTGTTTTAAAAAGCTTTACAAAAATATTATTATTATGTTACACTTTGAGGTGTTTGGTTTAAAGTATTGCGTGATATATTTCTTTACATTGACTAAATCCGTGCCTGGTCTACCCTGCAGTGAGGTCGTCGTTTTGACGCCATGTTTTTCGCGCATGCGCCTTAATTTTCCATTATGGAGCAATCACTAACCATACAGCGTAGATATATAAATATGGGTTTATAAAGTGTTACCATTTTTAATGTTTATATTAATTGTTTTTTATATAAATATTTTTGGTTAACTATTAACTTTTAACCACATTTTATTAAAATAAATTTAATATTTAAAATATTATGGGTATTGCAGGCGTACACACTAAAGTGCCCTACTCTAAGCGCATTGACAGTAAAACTCGGGATCAATACGTTATGACGTCACGCCATTGAGTCAGAACGGAAGACTCTACTTCCCTTCAAGATACGGAAATATCTAACTTACTTCACATAGAGCCTGCAATGGTCTTGGTTCCGCAATAATGACCATAATTATATATCTATATTTAGATTTAAATTAAATTTAAATTTAAGCTCTCAGTGAATGTGTAGAAAAAGAACATATTCACATAATTTAGATCTTCATACTTAATAGGATCCCGAGGGTATTATGCGATTTTATTATGAATGACTACGTATATATTTATTTTAATAAGCTATAATACGCAATCGGTTAACTAAGCTGCTATCCTGTGGGTATAAGATCTTTTTTTATTAGTAAAAATCTTTATTAATAAAGAGCAACCTACATTCTTAAGTCTCCACTCTATCCATATCATGGGTAGCCGCGACGTCCCAGCACAACTGGTGATGTAAAGAGATGCTTAGAATGAAAAAAAATACTTGGACGTAGGCATGTACTTAAGCAGTACCGCTTTTAAAACATTTTTGACTGACTAGCTTATAATAATTATTATGGAACCATAAAAGTACTATTTTAGTAAATTATCTTGACATCTAAGTTAAAATCTAACAATTTTTTTCTAAATGTTTAAGTTAAAAACATTTTTTTAATGGGTCATTAAAATAATATTGCTTATAATAATAGCTCTATGAGTGTACTAATTTATGTTCAACGTACCTCAAGGACAGTAACAATCCTAATTAGGTGTGCATACTGATTCTATGATAATCATACAGCGTCATTTCGACTAGTAAGAAGCAAGAACGCATTTGAAACAATAACAACAATGCGATTTCCCTTCAATACGTTTTGGCGCCATGGGACGGTTTCGTGATAAGGGAATAGCGCAATAAATTGTTAATTAATAGAAAATGTTTGTTATATGAATCGCACTACAGCTATTGCACTTGGAAATACAAATACAAATTCACAGTTTAGCAAATACTTGACTAAGCTTTATTGGAAATGAATTCGCTCGCTTGGTGATTTCAATATTTTAAAATGTTAAGACATTATAAAATTAATATTTATTTAAATTAATATCGATGATGGTTCTATTTATTATTAATTAGATCAGTGGGTTAATTAGTTTATTTTTTAGTCAAATTTAAATAAAAAGTAACTTACATTTATTCAAAAAATATAAAAATGTCGCTGAGGTGAAAGTGCAAGTACTGCATTTTTTAACAAAGCCTGTTTCACATTATTTTCGAGCACTATATTTTTTAAATCTACACTTAATAAATCACTTTTCTACAGAGCTAGCTATGCTCTATATTTTTATGATACTTAAACACCCACTAAGTAAACATAAAACACTTTTGTTTTTAGATTTCACTGAATGCCGTCTATAACTGGCAATAATTCGGCACGACTGAGTAAAGGACGTTTGTAAGAAATTGATACCATTCGCTGTTAATCGAAAGTATTGCGTACAAGCATAAGCATTAGGAGCTAATTTACCGAAAATCAAGTCACCATATGGAATAGACGAATTGAACTTGTTTTTAGAACAGATAGCAAAAAATTCACATCAAAAAATATATTAGTGGCAGTAGCACTTGAACACACAGTTGCAAGAAAAATTGCTTACAATAATATGATTTCACTTAATAATAAATATTTTTATTAATTTATTTAAGTAATGAAACCGAAACACTGAAATTGTATTATTAAAAAAAATGCAAGGTTATAAAATTTCAAAATTAAAACTACCGTACACATGCACCAAGATCTGGATGCGATAATCACACACGTAATAGACGCGTAATTTAGCGGCTCACGCGTGCCGACCGTCCGACGAGATTCTCAACTGTTTTATTTTAGAACTGGCTCTACACTTCGGCCGTGAAAATATTGCAAAGGTGTACGTATGTAGGCAGTACATTACTCAAACTTGATGAGCAATCGACAATGTCGTTCATTGACTGCGCCGACACAAATTATATTAATTAGCCAACATTAGAGCTGTGAGATGCGCGAATTGATTTCACAGTTCATTGTTTATTGTCATATTGTACCTTTATACTTATTCCATAATTTTACTGATACTGGATTATGTGCTTAGTTAAAAAAATACAAGCAATGGCTTACTTTTTATTTTTGCATTTATATTGCTGTAAAAGCTCAAGTCAATGTCAACCGAGCAAACTTTTTTAAAAACTTCCAATTTACAAGGTGGCCAATAAGACCCTATATACATATGCTTTAAACCGTATATGAATGACCAGATAAATTAAAATTTATATATTCAGTGATTTATGATGAATATAATGAAATTAAGAAATATTGAAAGTTCACAAAATATTTATGTTGCCAGGAAGAGATCGCTATTTCAGTGATAAGGTCATCTGTTGTACAAGTAAGCATTGTTTTGTATTTTGTAGGTATTATCTTTTCATGCTTTTGTTTGAGTTTACTTATTTTAACAATAACAGTCTTCATTTTCAGACTGTTATTATTAAAATAAATGCAAGTTCGTTTTCTTGATTTTTTGTTTAGTGATGACTGTTTTATTTTACGAAAGACAAAGCACGACATTAAGTTTTACCACTCAACACGCAATGTCTCTAATTTTAGTGAAAATTGGAGAAGAGAATGTCTTGACACTAAATCCTCTCTAACTACTATATATATATATATATGTCTGTAAAAATAGCTTTAGACTTCGTCTTAATAATACAACAGCATAAAATAAATAGATCAAAACCTACATTATACGTATATAGTGTGCACCACGCTAGGTTGCCTTGAGAAATAAGCTGTTCAATCGGATACGCCTAGTAGTGTTACAGATTATATTGACCTGTAACACTTTTTTATATAGATATACTCTGTGATAACAGTTAGTAAGTAAAATCACTATTTATATTAATTGTAGCTACTATAATATGCTCGTATAGTAAATACTCCATATTAATCACTTACAAATCGTCAACTGGTATTAATGCCATCAGTTTTTTTTCTAGATTCACGCTGTATCCCGCACACAGCAGGGTAGGCAGAGGGTTACCTTGTGTTAAGACACTCCGTTCCTCCCTTTCCGTCAAATTCTGAGGCATTGCGTGTTAAGTGGCGGAACTTAACGCCGCGCTTTGCCTCGACACCAGAGCGAAGAAAATGGAAATATATAAATATTTCACTCCTCGAGGAATCGAACCACACCAGTCGTTTACAGTCACACGCTTGCACCACTGCGCCACGACTGGCCCCAATCAGTGAAAATATTAGGAGAATTTACAAATAATGAACAGGCTAGTTAGAGCTGTTCTCTAGTTTACGAATATCTATAGGTATACATTCTTTACTATACTACTTCTATACTATTATTAAAATTGAGCGATACTTACTTTCAGACTTAAGAATAATAGCAACAATAAAGTATATTAACATTTTCCACACAATAAAGTAACTAATAACAAAAAATATTGTGCTTTTGTCATTTTATTTCTTGCAATATATAAGCTAAGCTACTTATTTGTTCGCGAAAAGCAAATTGGAAAATTAAGCATCATTACCCAGCTACGTTTAAACGTCAGTCTTACTTAAATGAACTACTACTGTATTCTTACTCACGCTAATATTTTTAATGTTTAAACAAGATGCATAGCATCTTTATATCGTAAACGAAAAAAATATAAAATCCCTAATGTTTTTTGCTTCATATTTGGTTAATAAAACACATTATTAAAATAACTCTTTCCCGCTATATAGACTTTGAAATTATGTGATAGAGCTCACGTAGGTACCTTTCTAGTATCATACGTACAATGAAAGATAAACAGTTTAATTACTATAACAGTGTAGGCATTGTGACCGATATTTCTTATCACGATACCTTGAAAGAACACTCCTCCATTTCCTAAGATATAATAAATAAAATGGATTAAAACGACTAAACAGTAAAATGTGCTGCTACTGTTTGTATTCGTAAAACAATGCTATTTTATGACAATATTTTGATCATATATTTATTTAAAAAAATATAATTTATGTTATTTAAAAAAATAATTATGTAGTAATACAAACAGAGAGTATGGACTTTAGTAATCATGTAATTACACACAATTCATGATAATCTGTTCAGATAAGAGCATTTTGCAATCTCCTTCAATGTAAGCAACTTGGCAATTGACAATGCGTGAATTAAATCAATAAAGGCCTAATAACCTGCATCGCAACGTCTCAAACCATATATATAATACCGGTTGAGTGCCCACTATCATTGGCAATTGGTATAATCGAGTTCGCTGACTCGGTTGAGCGAGCAAATATCACACCAGTAGTAGTCCGTCCATCTAACATCGCACTTATCCCACAACGCCAATAGTTCACAGAATTTTAGTTAAGTCAGCAGTACTCTTTGTTTTCAATATGCAAACAGACCAACATTATCTTATCATTTGACATTAGCCGAAGCAACACGTTACTGTTTACACGTCTTGTGAAACGTTCCCTGTCATGTGCATCTTATATTTTAAATAAGTTAGTGAGTGAGAAATGCCTAGTGGATAGTTTATAGATAAAGGTTATTTTACGATAATACAAACATGACTGAAAGTTCCCTTGACCTTCGGGAGTTAGAAAAATTAAGGTGTGTTTAGTACGGCTACTGGACTATGTACCATATACATAAAAAAATGAGAGTTCAATTTTATACGAGTGCATACATACTACTCTTTTATCATAAATTATCTCTACATCGATAAGTTACTAAGTGCTTGCTATATCGTTATTCCAGATCTACAAATTTGCCTTCTCAAACAAGATGTCGAAATTCAGTTTCCCCGGAAGTGTCTCACAAATGGCGATTGATCTTAGAACCTGCTTTAGTTGGTGCAATGATGGCAATAAACTTAGGGCAAACATCGTTGCAAAACTTTTATTTACGCACAGCTTGTCACGTAGACTTAAATTTCTCACTTGATATTTGCGATAAAGGTGTAGGAGAAGAATTCAGAATAGCCGAGGTAAATACATTTAATTATCATTCAGCGGTAAAGTATATTTACATGATGTCTATCACCGGATCCGGATGCGGAAACGTTGTGGTTCCTGTATTTGAATAACATAATTAAATGTAGGTAAAGCGAGTAAGGACATTTGATTATCAGCATTAAAAATATGTACAATTTGTTTAGACAAACCAGATAAAATTATAAAAAGTGCTCGTTTCTATATTAAGTTATGCAATTTTTTCGTACATATGTACATTTTTTTATATGATTATTCATTTTATATTTTTTTATGATTTTGTTATATAAACATGTTTTTCTTAATATTTGATTTGATGAATACTCTTAATCTACAGCTACATGGAGGTATAAGTAAAATAAATTAGTGAGGAAATAAAAAATATATTTTAAGGATCGAAATTTACTTAAATTTTCTCTGTTACTATTTTCAGGCGAAAAGTCAAGAAGTAGTCTCATCTATAAATGTCAGCCGTAGTTTTGTGGGCTTGGTTCTCTCTACATTAATATTATTGTTTGTTGGGCCTTGGAGCGACTACAGTGGACGTAGGAAGCCGTTACTCATTTTACCCTTGGTGGGAATGTGTGTTATGACAATAGGAGTATTACTGATGCTTACGTTCCCCGGTGCTAATACCCTGCAAGTACTTTATACCGTGCAAATACCTATATCATTGGGAGGCAATTTTGGACTACTGTTGGCAGCTTCATTTAGTTATATAGGCGATGTAAGTATAAAAATTATACACCTTTTTTTTATTTTTTTGGAGAACGGAGTGTCTTAATACTAGGTTCCCTCTGCCTACCCTGCTATGTGCGGGATACAGCGTCAAGCTATAAAAAAACACATTTACATATTTCGTATACACATTTACTTACACGTTTCATATAATATTTAATTTTTAAATCACTGTAGTAAAGCAAAGTTTCTATGCGGATAAATTTATAATATTTTTCAATTTATTTAGTTTTATTAAAAAAAATATATAATAATGTAAATTTTGAAACTGACCATGTAATTGATGGAAAATGGGTGAAAAGACATTTTAAGCCGTGTTTTACTGTGGTTAAAAATTGTGCCTGGACATCGGAGAAGAATACCAATTGTAGAATTTTCCCTTATGCCTATTTAAATATATTTTTTAACGTAAATCAATATATAAAGAGTATCCTGAATATATTAGCATTATTCATAAACTCGTTTCCTATTAATTTTCATTAACTCGCAAACGTTATCTGATTTATGATAAATCAATTGTTGATTTTCTGCAAAATAATAATGCATTTTATGACATGAAATTATATTTTTTTCGGCTATAGTAAAATGATCTTTTATATATAAAACATATCGCTGATACAATCATATCAGGCAGAATATGATATTAGATAAGTTACAACACACAAGATAGCATTGGTGTGCTAGGTTATATAATTTTTTGGATACGCGTATTTTGTTAGAAATAACGATAATTTGTAATATTTTACTAATTGCTTATATAATATTTAATTAAAAATGATTACCATTTTGATAGCAAAGTTTTATATTTTAGGTAAATATTTTATATTAATCAGTATGTAACGTTATAGAAAGTAACTAAATTACGTTATTTTATATTATTTTTTTTGTAAATTAATACATTTTTGGCCTAAATTTGTAGCGGCTACACAGCATCGTGACAGATGTTTTTGTTGTGAATATTCAAAAGTCGGTAGGCATTAAATGTTATCATTTACGAGTCGACGTATCACCTAGCACAATGTAAAATAAAATTAAAAACACGATAAATTTAATTAAATATATGTATTAATTATATTATAGTCATAAGCAGATTCACGCTAATATAAATAAGATCAATGATAAATTAATAATAATTTTACGAAAATTAAGATTCGACTCTCACTTGATGAAAATAGTATGTATTTAAACTATTTTCATTACTTGCTTTGGTAAGACTTAACCTATTAAAGATAAGCTTTAGTTATTAAAGGTAAGATTTAGGCTGCTCAATACTCAACGACTTGAATTTGGGCGGAAAGTGGAAAACGGACATTCCATTCCCCGCTTGGTTCTAGATTCTCTCTTAATAATTACATTGCCATGCAGAAATGTGTAAGGCTTAAAAATATTCTACAAATAATAATTAATTAATTTTAAATTATTTAAATTTTAGTTATGCCACGCGACTGGCCGTGATGTGACCCGTACAATGGGTACCCATCGCGCCGCCATACAGATAGCTCACGTGGTCGGCTCAGTTAGCGGACCCCAGCTATATCGCCACCTCGGATTCTACGGTGTGTTTCCACTTGTTTTATTTCTACAGGTACATTATATTATTATTAGATTAGTATTATAAAAAACATTTTCTTCTTATAGTCATTTAAATAATAATAAATTCTTATATAAGCAATAAAATATATAGACATTATTATAGCTTCACGCACTGTATTTAATGGCGGAACTTACTCTCCACCAGGGCGGAGAAATAGAAAAACATTAATACATTTATTTTACCGAGGGGAAATCAAACCTACGACCAATTGCATTTACTATGAAACGCTTTCCCACTTGGCCACGACGGTCTCATTATTATTATTATATTTTGCCATTTCAGGTAGCGTCACTAATCTATGTGATAGTAATGGTAAAAGATGTCAATGTAAATCTAGATAATAAAGTATCTGTATTGAACTGGAGGTTACCATTTAACGCAGTACAGTGTTTGGTGCGGAAACGGGAAGGATATAAAAGGATTATTATATTTCTCATGCTGTTTGTAGGTCTTGGAGATCGAGTGTTATTATCAGGTGAATATTATTTTTTATTCAATTTTTTATATATATTTTATAAGTAAAATTATAAGTGTTGATCGAATATTTATATGTCTTTTCCACATTTTGCTTCTGCACATGTAAAACACGTATGCCGCTACGTTCAAATTTTTATACATTTTTTAAAAAAAAAAAAAAAAAAGAAAATTTGCTAAAATATTAAATAATAAGAATAATAAATAATGAATAAAAAAGAAAAAACAGAATTAACATGGAAAAAATATGAAAAGATCTAGTGTCTCGTAATCCTAAAGGTTGCATTAGCTCATAGAAAGATTAAAAAATTAAGGAAACATTAAATCACGTTTCGTTATGTAATAGTAAAAATCATCCGTACATTTTTAAATGTATAGAAAATGCTCCAAGTCACGTGTAAAGGTCTTGTCACGTATAATACATTATACAGTACAGTATATGTGTTTAATCAGACACAGGCGACAGGATTTTCCTGTCTGCTTAGTTATATTTGCTTTAATAACTGTTCTCTACATCGAAGTATTACGTCGGAGTTCAATTTACGTCTGACACAGCATTTAACTTTTTATTATGTTAGAAAATAGTGCATTAAAAAGATTTCTCGTTAATATTTAAACGAGTTTTACTTATATTAAGTTTTGTATGAAAAAATATTGCCTCTTAAAACCTAATACTAAACATTTGCATTACCTCGTGATGGACAAACAACGCATTGACGAAACTAATAGCTTAGAATGTTGAAATTTGGTATGTAGAATGCATGTAGTAATTCTTTAAAGAGTTTAGACGGATTTTTTAAAAAAAGGCATTTAGAAAACGTATAAAAATTTGAATGCAGCGGGATTCGAACCAGCGCCAATTTCGACGCAGTGGTAATAGAATGCATAGCTCAGCGGTTGCAATAGTTCCTAAGTGTGGAATAACACTTTAAAAATGGTTAAAAGGATTTTTTAAAATTTCATATACAACGGGTTTTTACGACCGGCTACAACTAGTATTATATATAAGAATAAAAACAAAATATATAATATTAATTTACATTGTTTAAATGTGACTTAGAAGTATCATTAAAAAATAAAAACTATAACACATTTCTTAATGTATATTTACAAATCAGTATGTATTTATACCTCATCACACAAAAATGTCACATTTTTTGGCAAAGATGCAAAAAAACAGAAGTTATTAAAACGCATTTACGAACGACGTACATACTTGAGGTTCATACATATGTATGTATTACGAAGAATGTTTACAGAATATAATTAACATTTAATATGGGAATGATCCATTTATTTCGGTCGAAATGTTTATATGAGATAAAGTGAGCAATACGGCAGACAAGTGACATAGTATGCTATATAAAAACAAGTGAATGTATCTTTGTATGTGTTCTACATTTGTGCATTCCAAAAATATTTTTATTAATTTTCAAGTTTGAGTTGCCTACGTTTATTAATTTAACTTAAAACTTCATAAAGAAAATTACAATTACTATTTTAATTATAGGCCAGTGTCCAGTGTTTTTAAATTAACGTGCTTAAAATATATTTAATGACTGTAAATTATCAAAATAATGGAATGGAAGAAATGAAATGCATTTTTGTCAGTATCGAAATTTAGACACGTAGGGTGTTCGAAAAATTTTACCCTAAACATAGGATTGAAAAATTTTATAAAGGCTGTCATTTTGTAACATGCTTCTACATCTAATCAGACTTTTTAATTTTTTTTCTGAAATTTAGGGATTTAATTGTCGTGTGAAACTAATCATTTTGAATTTTGACATCAATGAGTGTTTGTGGAAACTGTACACCTAAAACATATTGAAAATAAATGTGGATAAGACCATAAAGACTACACCAGCGAACTTGCTAACGAACTCTACTAAGTACCTTTATATAGTTGTATAAGTATGATCTACGTAGTCGGCTCTTTTAAAAATATACAAAGTTTTATTTGGCCTAATGTGATATTTTATTACGTGACAATATACCAAATTTTATATTATATGTCGTAAATATCTCAATATGATTCGCATTTCTCAAATAAAATATTTACCTATTTACTTAAATTGTGTAAATTATATATAATCATTTGAAAGAGTTTCGTTCATAAGAAACATTTTATAATTTTAAATATTTTTTTGTATCATTTTCTAGTCTTTATGGTACTCATAATATATTTAATAAATAACTAATTTTGTTTTTTTATTATTTTAGCGGAGGTGCTGCTAGCGTATATGTTCTATAGATATAAGTTCCATTGGGACGATGTCATTTTCGGATCTTTTCTTGCTTACAGAAACACTATTAGTTTTCTTGGTAAGTACATGATTTTATTTGGAATATGTTATTTTTTTAAAATAGACGATCATAAGATGCTATCTAAAAAGAATTCAGAATAACGTCAATTTCAATTTATTTATATTTATTTTAAATAAAGTTAAAAGAATATAAATATGTATCTAGTAGTACACTTAATTATCCGTATTTTACCTCCTAAAAATTAATCTAAAATAATGTCACTTACGAGATCAGATTTATGAAGCATACTATTTCAATCTAGAGTGTCATTACGTTAACCTCATTAATTGTAACGCAATAAATTTATATTATTTAAAATATTACTATAATACAATATGATGATAGTTACACTTTATTCTTGAATTATTAAAAATTGCGTGCAATATAGATTAAAATAGTGTTTCAAAATTATACATTTATTATTTATTTATTGTAAAACGTGTTATCAGTATCTGAATTTTAATTAATTTCTGATATAATATACTTTTTTAAGTATATTTAATGGATATTAGATAGATTGAGATTCAGTATAACAAAGCTATAAGATATTTCTTTTAGCTCTACGCTTTTTCTCAAAAAGCACAATAGGCACATAGAACCTAGTATCAAGACGTTCCGTTCCCCATTTTCAGCTCAAATTCGAGACATTACGTGTATAATGGAGGAACTCAACGCTGCACTTTTATCTTTTCCAATTTTTCAACCGAATGGGAACTGATGTTTACATTTACAATCGTCTCTTCAAGATGTTGTCTATCTAACATACAGTTATACTAACTTTCAACATAATTTCAGGTACAATTATAATTCTTAATTTATTAAAACGGAGGTTGCGGTTAAGTGATGAAATAGTGGGAGTACTAAGTTGTGTATCGTATATGTTCGCAACTTCATCTTTAATCGCCGCCAGCACTACGCTCTTTGTGTTCTGCAGTAAGTTTGTCTTTTATATATTGTTCTCTAAAACCAAAGAGAAGTTAGTTTTAACTTTGCTTACAACCATCATTGTTTGGTATAAACAATGTTAAAACTAAGTTCTACTTTACTATATAAAACTTATATGTATTTGTATGTATGTTTGAATATTATATTTACTAGGAGTTTAATGGATTCGTTAAATACGCGTAGCTTAGGAAACGTGTATGTTACTTTATAAACGTATAACGCTTTCAATCACATAGTAGTGTCTGTAATATTTATTTTATTTGTAGTAATGTAGCAGTGCCACGAAAGTGTGGCTGTAAACGACTGGTAGTGGGTTCGATTCCCACACGAGGAGTGGAAATATTATAGTGGAAATATATATAAGGCAAAGCGCGGAGTTAAGTTCCGCCACTTAACACGCAATGCCTCCGAATTCAGCGAAAAGTGGGGAACGGAGTGTCATAACATTAGGTTACCTATGCCTACCCTGCTGTGTACGGGATACAGCGTAAAGCTAAAAAAACATATAACATAATCATATTATTTTTAACAAAATAAAATATTTATTGATATAAATTTTGTTTCAGTTCCAATTATTGGCATCATATCTCAGGGCTCACAAGTAGTACAGAGGCCATTGTTGAATAAACAAATACTGCCTACAGAACAAGGTATTTTACAAAAGTATTTTTACTTTTTTACTACTTTTATTTATACATAAATTGCAGCTTAACGTTTTTTTCGCAAATAAGAGTATGTCGGAGGGAGTTAAGACACTCTACTCTCTACTTAGAGACATATGGGAGTAAAATATAAACATAATTTAAATATAATGATCCCCTCACGTAGAGATCTGAGATTGCCCCACAATTATTGGGCGAACGCATAATCATGTTAGAAGCTGATCGCATTAGAACAAAAGAGCCTCTATACATACATATAACTACAATTACAATACATCTTAAAATAAAGCATTATAATAGTAAGGTCGTTAACACAAAAAAATATTTAAAAAAATGAAGTATCAATTCATATCCCATTCCTACATTTGAATAAGAAATCAATTGTAACATTAAGAAATATGTAATAGAAATAAGTAATAGTATTAGTGGCATACATATAATAGGTTAGGTTATATTTAATGGATTAGATAATTATTAAGAAAGGCAATTTAAATAAAAAAATAAACTGGGCTCTCTTAGGGTGGGTATATTTCATAAGCCTTAGTTTCAAGTATCTACATATAATATTGTGAAAAAAAGGAATTTATAAACAAAAGATTATTTTTAGAAAAATGAACAGACTTTATATCCGTAGTGTGATAAAATGAAATAAAAAAAAATAAGTATCTACACACCAACTGGATCGATGTTATCGATAGGACCTTTCTGTTAACCCTTTTCTGGGCGTGATATAAAAAAGGAGCTTCATGCTATTTCGCGCTTATTAAGGTAGTCAAAAAATACCTAGTGTCGAGACACTCCATTCTCCTTCATGTACGCTTTATGTACATACATATAAGTATGTAGAATAAATAAAAATAAAGAATTCGTTTAAAATAAACATTAAAATGAGTTAATTTTGTTTCCCGTTTTTATCTCTTTTAACAGTTTGAGTAGTTTTATTTTTTTCTAGAATTTATGAAAAATATTTATTTAATACATTACAAACATTTCCCGGACCGGAGATCGAATCCACAACCATATATAAAATTAGTAGGATAGCAATCCTACTGTGAAAGGGCATTCAAAATTAGCTATTATTAATATTTAATTCTAATCATGCCGCTAATTTTGCAGATTACACATAATCCTTGATAGTTTATGTGGGTGCTACAATGCATGACACATTGTATGTCAATGAGAAATATCATTTTAGCGATATTAAATATGGTATAAGAAATAAATAACTGAATTTTATAGTAAATAAATACAAAAATGGGGAGGCCAGTGTTGTAACGCTAGTTCCCTCTGCCTACCCTGCAGGATACAGGATACAGCGTGAAGCTAAAAAAAATTATTTAAAAAAAAAAATAGTCAGATATAATAACGACATATAGAATCAGATATAGCGGTTAAAATTTATAATCATTATGCTCTTAACTCTATTATCTCATTATGATTCAGAATTTGTAGAAATTTATAGATTTTAATATTAAATCTGTAACTTTTTTGTAACTTAACTATAAAACAGTAAGATGACTGACTCACTGACTGACAGATCCATCAGCTTAAACTACAGCGTCGATGTTATTAAAATTTAGCATGCAAGGCAAAAATTATCTTTAAAGAAATTTCATCCTTCTTAAAGGTTGAAATAAAAGTGAAAGTTCATTCGTTATAAAGACAGAAGTATGTTGTGCTCATCAAAAGCTCATGTAAAGCTTTTCTGAACATAAGTAAATAACGCATTAATGAGTTTTTATTATTCAACGCATATTTAGAACTTTCATTTAATCACCCAAAAGCAATTAAAAAGAGGTCAAAAATTTTGTATGGTATTTCGATCAGTTTTGAATTAAATTATTCGCAGGATCATAATTGGATCCTCACTGAAAAGTTTTTGAAAATGCCAGGTCTAATTTAACGCGCGCGAAGCCACGGGCAAAATGTAGTTACTAAAATACTTAAACAACATTCTATTAAATGACTAATGTGAGTATTTGCATATTCAAATGGTTTGCTATTT
Source organism: Dryas iulia moderata (assembly GCA_019049465.1). NCBI lineage: Eukaryota > Metazoa > Arthropoda > Insecta > Lepidoptera > Nymphalidae > Dryas > Dryas iulia. The sequence goes on along the minus strand of CM032419.1, from coordinate 6,072,457 downwards.
GTTACGCAATCATCAAATGGATTTGGATGTTTACACATTTGATATATCACCGAGATCAAAACAGAGATATGTATGTGTTTTGAACATATGTGTTTCGTAATGTGTATAAATTACAGTTTTAAATACAATAAATTAGTAATTAGTAATATTTTGTGGCCAGTCAGCCCAGTGGCACAAACGTGTTCCCGCTCGAGGAGTGGAAATATTTAATATTTCCATTTTCTTCGCTCTGGTGTCAACACGGAATGCCTCCGATTTCGGCGGAAAGTGGGGAACGGAGTGTCTTAACAACAGGTTCCCTCTGCCTACCCCGCTGTGAGCGAGATATAGCGTGAAGCTAAAAAAAAATTAAATGACTGCAAGCTTAGAAGCTAATTACTTAGAATTTTATGTTCGTTCAAGCTGCCATCGCAATAAGACTAATAAGAATAATCACTGAATCCTTCTTCCGCATTCGCATTTTTCACTTTACAGAAAGGTTACAGAGTCCGTAAAGGAAATATTATAATTTACAAAAACCTTTGTTTTATAATACAAAATATTAGAAAACTGTTCCACCTGCTTTCATCACCGCTATTTTTATTTGTTGAATAACCTTTGTTTACCATCATTATTGATATCTTGAATATCCGTTCTTGATACCGACACTACATACGATATATCTTCTACTTACCTATTACTGAATTAAATAACAATTGACTCCCCGGAAAAAATATTTTATAAAAAATACATAACATTTTTGCCTAACGCATTTAACATAACGCGTCTCATGCATATAGCAGGGTAAGCAGCGTTAGGATCGATCCCACTCTGTTCTCCACTTCCTACTAGATTGTGAGCCATTGCAGGTTGAGTGACGCAAATTAAGACTGCAATTTTATGTTAGAACGAGGAAAAGGGCAATTAAAAGATAACCAATCTCCATTCTCCAGAGTGGGGTCCCAAACCACAACTATCAGAAAGATAATATCCCACTAAGCAACGTGGTGTCCAACACCACAATAAAAGTTTATTCCCTAAAAATATTTATATTCTAATTTTATATTAAATCTATTAGAATTTGAAAACTACTAATAGACCTTTTGACGCATAAAATATAACGTAAACTTTGTAAGTGACACGAGTATAGTATAGTATAGTATATAGAAAAGCGTTTGTCAAAAACATGTACATACTGTGTATGTAAATTTTACAATATTTAATTTTTAAATAATTTCTTTGGCTCGTCTTAAATTAGCTTACCGTACTTACTACAACAATGAATATAATACATAAAATTTAAAAATAGATCATAATTACAATACAATTGTAAAGGAAATGATAAGAATATATTGATCAATAAAATATACAGAAATTGAAAATATCTAAAAATAACTTTATTGTGTAATAAAACTTTTGTTGCTAATGTATTGTGACATATCTTATAAATAAATATAGTGTCACCGTCTCATATCAGCGGATGTTGGCATGATATCGTAGACTCCGCCGCGTAGCACCAACCGCTCATTCATCTTTGATTAATAAAAGTAATTTTAAAAGTACTTCAATTATCTTTATCGATTAAATCTATACCTAATTGATAGTTACCTCTATGACTTCTATAGTCCATCGTGACGCAATGGTACAGCATCTTACTGTAAACACCAAGGTTATATATTCTATTCCACTAAAAAATTATTATATTTTTCCCCCAAATCAGGAAATGTGTCAAATTTGAATAACAGAAAACAAAGTTTTCAAACAACATGCTTCCATAGCAATTAGCAAATAAGCGTGATGAGGGAATTTTGAAATTGAATAAAAATATTTTAGATATTTTTTTCATTCTTATTATTTTTCCTTGTAGTTTTTTGATTTCGATGTATGTAACTAGCATGATAATAAATTATCTCGTCTAGCCGAGTTTATTTAGATACTCATCAGGTATATTGAAAGTGTTTTTTTGATTTGTAATCAGATTGTTTGCTCGATCTATGTCTGTTCATATGCAATAAAGGGTTAGTTACTATTATTTTATTGTTACTTATTAAATTAGAACTGCTTGACTAAAAATAAACACTTCAATTGAAAATGAAAAATTGCCAATGATATATGGAAGAACTAACATAAAGTAGATAAGTTGTGGCAAATGACAGTATTACTTCTTAATTACAATGTTTTTAATTACTACAGCTATTTAGTAAAATACATAAACATATAATAATCCTATTAGGTAAAAGAATAAGCAATAACATGTAAGCTTTGACTTTAGTAGTTCCAAATTCCATTTTCATTCATTCTCTCAGTATCTCTACTTACAAATGCATTTCTGTTTCAGGTAAAATTTATGGTATTCTAGGTGCTCTAGAATGCGCTACGCAAGCTCTTTCATCACCGCTCTATTCATTTTTGTATGCAAAAACTGTGTCGATATTTCCCGACGCTTGGCTCGTACCCGGCATAGTTTTGGCCTTATTGCAACTTTTTTCATACTTACTAACTAAAAGATTGCAAAATTTAAAACCAGATGATAGTATACAACAAGAAAAAAATATACACCTACAGGAAATTAGTAATAAGCAAACTGAAGAAACCAAAGAATTAGATCTTATTGAGAAAGATGTGAAAAGCGTGGACACAAAAAGCGCTTTACAGTAAAATATATTAATGATAATAACCATTGTAACTTATAATCATAGTAAGTTTTATACGAATATGATTAAAATATATATTTTTATATTACATTTGTTTTATATTTCCCCTGTTTATATGGCATGAAGCACCATATATAGGAATAATGACCGAGTAAGTTACCTTATACAAAGATGCAGGGCAAACAAATGGTAGTGTATGTAATATATTTAGTCATCTATATGTAAATGCCTACGGGAGCTGCATTGAAAGTCTAATCAAAAGTATCATATATGAAAATCCAAGGTTCAAGTTATTACAAAGTCAAAATTCATTCAGGTATTTTTGCATTTCTATAGTTATAGTAATTTATATATTTTCGAAATATACTAGATTTATGCTAATCTTTTCATTTAAAAAAATATATATATGACAATTGTCATACTCCCCCGTAAAACAAATTTCCTAAAGACAAGTTGAAAGTTTTTTCTCCACATATTAATTTGTAGCTTTCCCTCCCGTAGCCTCACAAAAACGTAATACGACTGATTCCCAAGCTGGGTAATTTTCTTCTTACGAGGCTTATAATTTATATACCTTTGATGTTTTGATATAAAGTACTTGTACATTTATTCATGTAATATTATCGTATTTCAACAGTTTCCTTTGCCCCTTTCAGTTTACGTACAAAATATATAGGTATTATTACAACACACAATGCCAATCATCTTTTGACTCGGTTTTGGGCAGATTTTGTACATCCGCATAACAATTTTCAAATCCCTTGTCCGTCTCGCTTACTCGGCTAGTAAACTGTAATATTTAGAAATATTTTTTTTTTATTCATTTTGTTTATTTAAGTAGATTGCCTAATTGTTTTGTAAAAGATACAGATTGATAAAAAACAGGTTATTATTACTAGTTAGTTAGTCATTATTACGTTCATATTTCAAAATAAGGAAATAACAAAACAGATGACAAATTTAAAAGATTCTAAAATAAAATATGTTCATTTATATTTTTAGAAACCATATAAAAATTAAAAGTTTAAGATTGAAAAGGATTAAACCCACATCTCTTCGAAACGGTCCAAGCATTAGATTACTAAGCAACGACGCTCTATACAACGACGGCCACGTTGAATTTCTTGCACGTTTGTTGCTTCAACATATTTCTGTTCTTAGCATCTCTCAATGTGTTAGATTTTTTATTCTAAGTGTGAATAACACTTTAAAAATAGTATTATCATTGATTTACATAATACATATACAATTTAATCAGATTGTTGACTTTATCACGAACGAAATGCGTGTCGAAGTTTCACGCACGCACTGCAGATACTCTTTACAATAAGACATTATTTATCTTTATGATCTTAAATATATCCAATAAAGAAAACACTGTAGCGCAGCTTATAAATTATGAACTACATTTTTATAGCACTATAAACTTTGATGATTCAGATTATCGTATTTTGTATCTGCTATGACAGCTACGAATGATGATATTTGATAATATATTCATGTAAACAATGAACGTTTTTATAAAACTAGTAAAAAAAAGTAGGTAAATAAGGGCAAAGTACATAAATATCTCTTAAATGCTCTCACTAAAATACAAATATAATAATATATAAAACAATAAAAAAATGTCATCGTGGTGTAGTTGACATAGAACTGGGTAAATGCCTTAGTGAGTTTCTATCACAGGCTCAGCACTATTTATATTTATGCCATACATATTATGTCCATTAATTGGCAGAAAATAGAATACAGAAAAAATGCAATAACATTAAATTCTCCGTCAAAATCGCAAGATGTGTGAGATGTCTATTAAGTTTATGTTACCTTGCAAAAGAGATTTTGTTATTTTTTTATAAAACACAAAGTTTTGTGATTTAGTAAAACGAAAATTATAACTCTTTACGACATTTGTGAGTACTTTATATTTTAAAATTATTGCGAAAAGTATGTAATACATTACATGTTAATGACAAATATTCCTTAACGTTTTGTAGCTGCAATTAGACAATAGATATGACTTACAAAATTATGTCTATCAGTCAAAATGAAAACCGCCAAACTTTTTTGAATAACATACTTGCAGCTGTACCGGCTTTTCTCCGGCATTGAGTGATATCTGACATACTTATAAATGTTAATACGTTTCTTCTAAAATATAATTCTTAAATAACTTAGAGACCAGTATTCGTCGTCGGCGATCAATTGTGGGTTCGATTCCCACTGGAGGAATGGAAATCTTTACATAGTATAAAGCAAAGTTGCTTACCGCGTCTTTATTATATATCTGTATTTGTTATATATATGCTTAGATCTTCAAAACTACGTCACGGATTTTGATGCGGTTTCATTATGATTGTGGTTTTAATAGATAGAATTATTCAAAAGGAAGGTTTAAATGCTTAATACATGCAAAATATAAAAGAGAAACATTGATAATTTTAGAGGTTTCTAATGTGATGTCGGCGTGGCGGTTTGTGCTCATAGTGAAATAGTTGTGTAGTTCACGTAGACGAAGCTGCGAGCGGGCCACGAGTATTTAATATTTACGTTTTGTTCGCTGGTGTCGAGGATGTATTCGCACAGCTGTAGCTTTACGCTAAAAAAAATCTTTTCATCACCCTGTCCCCTTAATAACAATAATAAAGACTTTATTGCACATAAAAGCTTACAGAAATACATGAAAGAATAATTGTAACATTGTTATGTGCAATGGCGGCCTTATCACAACAAGTGATCTCTTACAGGCAACTATTAATTTAAAGGACTACAAGAAAGAAATCGCAGAGAGGCGCAACAAGTATTAAAAAAATTTTTATAGTATAATTAATATTCATTGTTTGTTTATTTTTGTTTACATCTCTATACATAATAGGATCAAATCTCATTAGATATATAATAGGATAAAAAATTTAAATTCAAAGGGGCCAGTCATGGCGCAGTGGCACAAACATGTGACTGTAAACCACTGGCTGTGGATTTGATTTCCACTCGAGGAGTGGAAATATTTAATATTTCCATTTTCTTCGCTCTCCTATTGAGGCAAAGCGCGGCGTTAAGTTCCGCCACTTAACACGCAATGCCTCCAAAAATCGGCGGAAAGTAGGGAGCAGTGTATGACACACACAACACTCGATTCCCACTGCCTATTCTACTGTAACACTGTATGTTTTTTTTTTTTTAATTTTATTTGTATTTTAACAATACAAATTTTGTGGTGTTTATAAGACACATTTTTTTCAAGCAAGCCTAAAAGTCACAAAATAGAAACAATATATTTAGCCATTAAGATGATTGAAGTGATGTGTGAATTGAAAGAAAATCTACTCCTAAACTAGGAATTCGGACTAGGACTTAGGAATAGGAAGTTAAAATTTCGAGTAGAAGTGGTTGCAATAAAATTTGTTTTATTATTGTAGTTGTAGGTTCCGAATTATCACCATCAAATGATTGACGAGAGTGATTGATTGAATAGAGTGTCTTAACACTAGGTTCCTTCTGCCTACCCTGCTGTGTGCGGGATACAGCGTCAAGCTAAAAAAAAAATATTATTAATCCAGAATTGTTTATGTCATTATTTAAAATAATTTATAACAATAAGAGTTTGACTGTTCGCTCAGCTCCCGCCGCCAGTACGCTGGCAGGCGTAGTATAGTTTATTTTCGTACCCACTACTTATTTAAAGGTTTCTCACGCTTTTCAGCAAAAATTCTATAAAAGATAAATTAACTTACCATGTTTAACCATATGAACAGTAATTTATTTTCCTGCGGTTTTGTTATAATAATGTACGATTAGTGTATTTACAGGCAATGTTAACTGGTTCGGTTATTACTCGAGGTAGACTTATATTTAAATTTATTTTCATTAGTCCCATAAATTAAGATAAAGTTTGATTGACTTACTAATTTCTCTCTGCCCTGCTGTATTTGAATAACGTATAATATCTCTTGTGAGCAACATGAAGCTAAAAATGGTGATTAATTCATATAGTTGACTGAATTGGTACACTATTTTTCATTAATTACGTTAAAAAAATCCTAATGTAATCCTATCCTTCAACATGAATATATTAAAAAAACGCTCTAGCTTGAAATTTAATTATAATTGAAAATTGACCAACGTGATGTTAACATTTACAATTTTACATATTATTTTTTTATAACATAATAGCAGCGTTGTTATTCTTATTGCTAATATTTAAAACGGTATCAGAAATTTAGAAACAAAAAAAGAATAAATGTGTCAGTCGTATATTATTTTCTTAACTTACAAAATACTCGTACATGAAATAAAGATGAATTACCTACCAAGGCAATCACGCGTTTAAATATAGTAATATCTCGACTTGATCTTATTTATTTTATTTTTAGACTATAAATAAGTTATCGGCCAGTATCATCGCATTATACACTACTTATTGTTCAGAAAATAGATTGAAACGGAAACTGGTTATCAGATAATAAAAATCTGATAATAAATCAGTATAAATACACTTGTTGCTTCTGAAGACATTATACTTGCAAGCTGTTAACCTACGAAGTAAGAGGCAGTGCCCAATTACAAGGTTTTTTAAAACTCTATCGTCATTCACATTCATCAAAAACTTTAAACGTAAGTATCGCAAATTTATGTTTCTTTAATTAAATAAATTAAATTTATTTTAAAATTTTGCTGCATCTTATTCCGTCATAGCATCTGACTACCCGTCAGAGAGAACTAGTATTAAGACACTCCGTTCTGCATTTTCCGCCCGAGAACCGCTACATTGCGTATAAAGTGACGGAATTTAACGCCGCACTTCGTCTTATGTCCAGAGCGGAAAAATAAAAATAATTCACAATCATTCCCCAGAGTGGGATTAAACCCACAACCATAGCGTTCACAGTTAGACGTTGTCCAACCACAATCTCTATTTTAAATAAAATTGAAATTATAAATATCATTTTTTTATACAGAATGCAGCGTCCAGGCTATAATCCAATGATGACTTGCGGACTTCCCACCAGGAAGCTTTCAGTTCCGGCCCCCGGTAACTACGGCCCACCTCGCGTGAACAATATCGGTCCTTGCTTCGGCCCTGCTAACACACCGTACCAGCCAAGCCCATGTTTCATGTCTATGTCAACATTGAGAACGATTTATCCAAACCAAATGTCTCAAGCACACCGCTACGATCCATGCTTCAAGTAATAACTACGAATAATTACCGGCATCACTACGGAATCTCGTCGTTTTTAGTTTTCTACTGAAATTAACGTTCTTTCTGTATATTAATCGAGAGGATTGGTTTTTCAGTTAAATATTTTAATGTACGTATTTAATTTAATTATTTCTGTACATAAATATCGTAACTCATTGTACGGTTTGTATTTTTGAGGTATTTTTAAGCTAAGTATCTAGTAACAGACTCTTGGTTGTCAAGCATTATATTCACTAATACAATGCTAGACAAGCAAGTACAATTCTATTGTAAAACTACTGTTTAAATAACTATGAAATAAATCTTTTTTATAAATATAAACTTTTATTTTTTTAATGTTCATCGTAAAATGTAATTAAATCATTTAAAATATACTTAATAAGTAAAAATATATTTGTCTTAGATTGATATTTAAGAGACACATATAGTAAAAAGTTTATAAAAGATGTTAGATACAGAATTAATACAGAATATACTGCTACTGATTGTTAGTGACTAGGGCGAACCTAATCCATCAGAAAAGGTTGTGCGGTGGTTGCAATAAAATTTGTTTTATGTTTAGTAGTAGTTGTAGGTTCCGAATTATCACCATCAAATGATTGACGAGAGTGATTGATTGAATAGAGTGTCTTAACACTAGGTTCCTTCTGCCTACCCTGCTGTGTGCGGGATACAGCGTCAAGCTAAAAAAAAATATTAATAATCCAGAATTATTTATGTCATTATTTAAAATAATTTATAACAATAAGAGTTTGACTGTTCGCTCAGCTCCCGCCACTTGCGTACTGGCAGGCGTAGTATAGTTTATTTTCGTACCCACTACTTATTTAAAGGTTTCTCACGCTTTTCAGCAAAAATTCTATAAAAGATAAATTAACTTACCATGTTTAACCATATGAACAGTAATTTATTTTCCTGCGGTTTTGTTATAATAATGTACGATTAGTGTATTTACAGGCAATGTTAACTGGTTCGGTTATTACTCGAGGTAGACTTATATTTAAATTTATTTTCATTAGTCCCATAAATTAAGATAAAGTTTGATTGACTTACTAATTTGTCGCTGCTGTATTTGAATAACGTATCATATCTCCTGTGAGCAACATGAAGCTAAAAATGGTGATTAATTCATATAGTTGACTGAATTGGTACACTATTTTTCATTAATTACGTTAAAAAAATCCTAATGTAATCCTATCCTTCAACATGAATATATTAAAAAAACGCTCTAGCTTGAAATTTAATTATATTGAAAATTGACCAACGTGATGTTAACATTTACAATTTTACATATTATTTTTTTATAACATAATAGCAGCGTTGTTATTCTTGTTGCTAATATTTAAAACGGTATCAGAAATTTAGAAACAAAAAAAGAATAAATGTGTCAGTCGTATATTATTTTCTTAACTTACAAAATACTCGTACATGAAATAAAGATGAATTACCTATCAAGGCAATCACGCGTTTAAATATAGTAATATCTAGACGTGATCTTGTTTATTTTATTTTTAGACTATAAATAAGTTATCGGCCAGTATCATCGCATTATACACTACTTATTGTTCAGAAAATAGATTGAAACGGAAACTGGTTATCAGATAAAAAAAATCTGATAATAAATCAGTATAAATACACTTGTTGCTTCTGAAGACATTATACTTGCAAGCTGTTAAGCTACGAAGTAAGAGGCAGTGCCCAATTACAAGGTTTTTTAAAACTCTATCGTCATTCACATTCATCAAAAACTTTAAACGTAAGTATCGCAAATTTATGTTTATTTAATTAAATAAATTAAATTTATTTTAAAATTTTGCAGCATCTTTTTCCGGCATAGCATCTGCCTACCCGTCAGAGAGTTAAGACACTCCATTCTGCAATTTCCGTTCAAGAACCGCTATATCGCATATTAAATGGCAAAAATTTAATGCCGCACTACGTGTAAGGTCCAGAGTGAAGAAATGTAAATAATATATAATCATTCTCCAGAGTGAGAAATAATCCACAAACCATCGCGTTCACAGTTAGACGTTGTCCAACCACAATCTATGTTTCAAATAAAATTGAAATTATAAATATCATTTTTTTTTACAGAATGCAGCGTCCAGGCTATAATCCAATGATGACTTGCGGACTTCCCACCAGGAAGCTTTCAGTTCCGGCCCCCGGTAACTACGGCCCACCTCGCGTGAACAATATCGGTCCTTGCTTCGGCCCTGCTAACACGCCGTACCAGCCAAGCCCATGTTTCATGTCTATGTCAACATTGAGAACGATTTATCCAAACCAAATGTCTCAAGCACATCGCTACGATCCATGCTTCAAGTAATAACTACGAATAATTACCGGCATCACTACGGAATCTCGTCGTTTTTAGTTTTCTACTGAAATTAACGTTCTTTCTGTATATTAATCGAGAGGATTGGTTTTTCAGTTAAATATTTTAATTTACGTATTTAATTTAATTATTTCTGTACATAAATATCGTAACTCATTGTACGGTTTGTATTTTTGAGGTATTTTTAAGCTAAGTATCTAGTAACAGACTCTTGGTTGTCAAGCATTATATTCACTAATACAATGCTAGACAAGCAAGTACAATTCTATTGTAAAACTACTGTTTAAATAACTATGAAATAAATCTTTTTTATAAATATAAACTTTTATTTTTTTAATGTTCATCGTAAAATGTAATTAAATCATTTAAAATATACTTAATAAGTAAAAATATATTTGTCTTAGATTGATATTTAAGAGACACATATAGTAAAAAGTTTATAAAAGATGTTAGATACAGAATTAATACAGAATATACTGCTACTGATTGTTAGTGACTAGGGCGAACCTAATCCATCAGAAAAGGTTGTGCGGTGGTTGCAATAAAATTTGTTTTATGTTTAGTAGTAGTTGTAGGTTCCGAATTATCACCATCAAATGATTGACGAGAGTGATTGATTGAATAGAGTGTCTTAAAACTAGGTTCCTTCTGCCTACCCTGCTGTGTGCGGGATACAGCGTCAAGCTAAAAAAAAATATTAATAATCCAGAATTGTTTATGTCATTATTTAAAATAATTTATAACAATAAGAGTTTGACTGTTCGCTCAGCTCCCGCCGCTTGCGTACTGGCAGGCGTAGTATAGTTTATTTTCGTACCCACTACTTATTTAAAGGTTTCTCACGCTTTTCAGCAAAAATTCTATAAAAGATAAATTAACTTACCATGTTTAACCATATGAACAGTAAATTATTTTCCTGCGGTTTTGTTATAATAATGTATGTTTAGTGTATTTACAGGCAATGTTAACTGGTTCGGTGATTACTCGAGGTAGACTTATATTTAAATTTATTTTCATTAGTCCCATAAATTAAGATAAAGTTTGATTGACTTACTAATTTCTCTCTGCCCTGCTGTATTTGAATAACGTATAATATCTCTTGTGAGCAACATGAAGCTAAAAATGGTGATTAATTCATATAGTTGACTAAATTGGTACTCTATTTTTCATTAATTACGTTAAAAAAATCCTAATGTAATCCTATCCTTCAACTTGGATGTATTAAAAAAACTCTCCAGCTTGAAATTTAATTATATTGAAAATTGACCAACGTGATGTTAACATTTACAATTTTACATATTATTTTTTTATAACATAATAGCAGCGTTGTTATTCTTATTGCTAATATTTAAAACGGTACCATAAATTTAGAAACAAAAAAAGAATAAATGTGTCAGTCGCGTATTATTTTCTTAATTTACAAAATACTCGTACATGAAATAAAGATGAGTTACCTATCAACCATCACGCGTTTAAATATAGTAATATCTAGACGTGATCTTGTTTATTTTATTTTTAGACTATAAATAAGTTATCGGCCAGTATCATCGCATTATACACTACTTATTGTTCAGAAAATAGATTGAAACGGAAACTGATTATCAGATAAAAAAAATCTGATAATAAATCAGTATAAATACACTTGTTGCTTCTGAAGACATTATACTTGCAAGCTGTTAAGCTACGAAGTAAGAGGCAGTGCCCAATTACAAGATTTTTTATTCACATTCATCAAAAACTTTAAACGTAAGTATCGCAAATTTATGTTTATTTAATTAAATAAATTAAATTTATTTTAAAATTTTGCAGCTTCTTTTTCCGGCATAGCATCTGCCTACCCGTCAGAGAGTTAAGACACTCCATTCTGCAATTTCCGTTCAAGAACCGCTATATTGCATATTAAATGGCAAAAATTTAATGCCGCACTACGTGTTAGGTCCAGAGTGAAGAGATGTAAATAATATATAATCAGAGTGAGAAATAATCCACAAACCGTCGCGTTCACAGTTAGACGTTGTCCAACCACAATCTATGTTTCAAATAAAATTGAAATTATAAATATCTTTTTTTTATACAGAATGCAGCGTCCAGGCTATAATCCAATGATGACTTGCGGACTTCCCACCAGGAAGCTTTCAGTTCCGGCCCCCGGTAACTACGGCCCACCTCGCGTGAACAATATCGGTCCTTGCTTCGGCCCTGCTAACACGCCGTACCAGCCTAGCCCATGTTTCATGTCTATGTCAACGCTGAGGACGATTTATCCAAACCAAATGTCTCAAGCACACCGCTACGATCCATGCTTCAAGTAATAACTACGAATAATTACCGGCATCACTAGGGAATCTCGTCGTTTTTAGTTTTCTACTGATATTAACGTTCTTTCTGTATATTAATCGAGAGGATTGGTTTTTCAGTTAAATATTTTAATGTACGTATTTAATTTTATTCTTTCTGTACATAAATATCGTAGCTCATTGTACGGTTTGTATTTTTGAGGTATTTTTTAAGCTATGTATCTAGTTATAGACTCTTGGTTGCCTAGAATTATATGCGCTAATATAATGCTAGACAAGCAATTACAATTCTATTGTAAAACTACTGTTTAAATAATTATGAAATAAATCTTTTTTATAAATATAAACTTTTATTTTTTTATTCTTTAAAATATTTTATTTACGGGTACTCGATAAGTAAAAATATATTTGTCTTAAATTGAATTTTAAGAAACACACAGTACACTGTAACTAACATGTTTTATAATTTTTTTATAAAACATGTTAGATACAGAGTATAGGTACTGCTACTGATTGTTGGTGACAGGGGTGCATCTTCCAACCATCTTAAAATCAGCCAAGTGAGAGTCAGAGCATGAACACACAAATAATTATAATTGAGAAATTCTCAACAATAGCTTTTTCCGTTTATTAAGGTTATACGGTGATATTGAATCCGGCGTCATCAATCAAGATCAAAAAATAAGACTTTAGCATTTTAGGTTGTCGACATGCCCATAGTGACCGTAACGGTGGACCTGCGCTTGGTTAATAACGTCCCACCATCCTATTAATACACACGGTTAATAAGCCAAGTGAATTTTCAACTTTTCTGCACGTATGGGAGTATAGAGCCGAAATTAAGGCTATTATACGCCAGCGAAACGTGTTTATGACAAGAGATGAACGAACGAATGATGAATACAGTAGACATATGATTTCTGTGAAGAATAAGTGGAGTCTGCTGATCAGGCCTGTAATGAAAAGATATACGGTAATAGTAAAGTTCGTACGATGAAAATCTCAAACAAGTTAAGGAAAAATAGAGGAACGTTATACAAAACTCCTTAAACTATGATATATGAAATTAAATTAAATAGCTTCACGCTGTATCCCGCACACAGCAGGGTAGGCAGAGGGAACCTAGTGTTAAGATACTCCGTTCCCCACTTTCTGCCGAATTCGGAGGCTTGCGTGTTAAGTGGCGGGACTTAACGCCGCGCTTTGCCTCGACACCAGAGCGAAGAAAATGGAAATATAATTTCCACTCCTCGAGTGGGAATCGAACCCACAACCAGTCGTTTACAGTCACACGCTTGTGCCACTGGGCCACGACTGGCTAAAACTCCTTAAACTATGATATACGATGTAATATGTAAAATGGCTTGAATTCAAAAACATACTGTGTAAATTACTGAAGGAAATTCACGTACACAAAATCAGCAGTGAATGAGACAGAACCTTACATTTTTATTTTCTTATATATTTTAATGACAAAAATTAAAAAATAAGATCTTTTGTTTTCGCGATTATTAGATGTTATGGAATGAAACTATTTTTAACCGGATTAATCGCGTATATTTTGCGAATGCGGAAAACCAGAAAATTTTCAACCTGGGGCCCACTTTTAAAAACTTTGAAGTTTCAAAACCACTACACCAGAGGGCATGATACATTCAGCTCATTTAGTAAGAATCCAGGCAAACTAAGAAATCGGTGGCGGTAGTTTGTTATAATAATGTAGCAACTGATTGACGAATGCCACCTCAGCCTAACTGTGACCACGGTCTACTGTACAGTATTTGAAACGTCGGATTTTTTAAAAATGTATTTTCTAATACCAAAAGTACAAGCAATTAATCCGGTTAAAAGTAATTTCATTTTAAAACCAAAAAAATGAAAATTTTAAGTTAATATGCAATATTTCCATTTAGATTAACATATGATTAGTAATAATAGTTGCCACACACCTATTTCCTAAATTTCACAAACTTAGCGTGACTAATTCTGTTAGCAATCAATATTAATCTACTTACAGTAATTAATAATAGAAGGGCTGAAGAGATTTAATCAATCAATTATCAAACAATTAATTTATTTTGTTTTGTGTGATATACACCGATAAGTGTGCAATTAGGTAATATCTATTTTAAAAGTAATGGTGTCAGAATTAATAATTTCTTACATTAGTTTTAATTTGCTAAATAAAACATTTCAATTGATTATAATTATGCTGCAGTATATTCGTGACCACTATTTTTTTTAGCCCGATCTGCTATGGAGCGAGCCATGCTTGGCGTCTCTGTAAGGAGAAACTCAGAAACGAGGTTATCCGAGTAACCGACATAGCTAGCAAAGTTATTACTCTGAAGTGGCAGTGGGCTCGACATCTATGTCGAAGGACCCATGGCAGTTGTAGCAGAGAGTTGAGTGGAGACCGCGTATTGGTAAAAGTAGCGTAGGGCGCTCTCCAGCTCGATGGGCCGATATCCTAAAGAAGGTTGACCATCTACCTAAAGGTCAGACTGGATACGGAAGGTGGAGGGCCGGGACCTCTGGCAAAGAAAAGGCTGATTTGATTTGATTGATTTTTTTTAAACAGACGATTAAAAAAAAATATATATGTTACCAGTACTAGGGGTAAAAAGGTACAAGACAAAACCGGTGGTGGTTGTCTTAAGATTAAGGTGGTTTTCTTAAATATAGTTAAAGATACTGAATTAAATGCTTATTGAGCTTGGTTTGATGATACTGGAGGTTCCCGGATGGGACTGAGATCCTTTCAACAAAATAGAAGAAGCGGAAGTGGTATCCTGTTACTAAAATTGGGTACCAAATTATGACATTTAAAATATGTGTTTAAAATGCATGCAATATCTTTAATATCCTACTTATTACGCATAATTTCTTTCTCTATTATAAATTTAATTACATTATTAACTTATGCCCAACTTTTTTTTTTACTGAGAAAGAAGTTCTCAAATTATACAATAAGACAGGCAGGAAGACCTCTATGAAGGTCTAGAGGGGGTAATAAAGCGCTCGAAAAAAATGGAGGAATTTTTAAACTTGCTCCATTATTTTTTTATTTCCGTTTCTAAATTTTAAATGTCATTACAAATGAAATTTACCACAGTTATTACTTACTATATCATTGAGTTTTCATACTTTATTTTATATTTACTAATTAATTATAAGTATTAATTAGTAATTTAATACTTTTTAATGACTAATAGAAAACAATATGATTATTATTATACGAAATATTTCACGAATATTTCTCTAAGTAGGAAGATTCCCAGTCGGTGACGCCGGTTAATAACTCTAAGCCACTTTATTTACATTCAGGTGCTTTATTAAATAATTGTATTTATTATTTCACGAATCAATTTTAATGAATAATATAATAGAATAATTAATATTCTAGTATTTTAAAAGCAATTCTTTCTGATCTCTAAATTTAAATATTTTTAAAAATATTAAATAATTCTTAGTAATTTTAACTTCGACATTGATCTTCAACTAAATAAGGCTATATAGGCAATACTAGAGCTTTCGAATACCGGATTTTTTCAATACCGGTATTAATACCGTTCTTTTTTTTTCCAATACCGGGATTCCGGGATCCCGGTTTTAAAAAAGGATTTAATACTTAATTTACTAAAACGCAGTAAATTCTATATTTTTAATGGAAACGACATAATAAAAACACCTTTAGCGAATATTTATAAAAAACATCTAGACAAAAATCAGTACACCTACTGTATATAATTAAATAAAATTGTATTTTGTAAATAAGCGTACAAAATTGGACGAAACTTGACAAGTTAAATACCTACATGCTTTTATTTTTAAAAACGTCTTAACTTGCCTACTACTACTACTAACTTACCTACAAATAAAAATCAGTCAGTGTCTCTTTATGACTACATCGTATTGTACGAGTACATAATACAAATTATGGCAAAACTTAACAAATTAAATACTAAATTACTTTTATTTAGAAAAACCAAAAATAAGCTCAGTGTCTTATTATACAAAGTATGTAAAATGAACCAAATAAATATCTACTTTTTTATAAGTATAAAAGAAACATCGATAATAATCATAACTTATAGAAAATTAGTTTAACCGTAAATTAATGTGTTTATACTTCTTGTCTTTGTGACTAATAAAAGTAAAATGCTGAGTATGTCTAATACCGGTATCCCGGTATTAGACATTTCAATACCGGTATTAAAAAAAGGCGGAAAAAATCCGGGATCCCGGTATTGGTCAATACCGGGATACCGGTATTGGAAGCCCTAGGCAATACCGATGAGGATCCACTATTGAAGGTAAATTTTAAATAGATATGTATGTAAATAAAAGTATCCTTTACATAGTGTTATTTATTATTTTATAGAAATATATTCGGAAATGTAATCCTTTTTATTAGAACAATTGAATAGATATAATACTATAGGTAATAATGCTAACTATAGTCCCGAGTACAGTTGCGTAGTTCAGACGATAAAGATTGCAAGCGGTGAACTGTAAGTTATTCCCATTAACAACCAACTTGAATGTTTGCAAAACTTCCTTTGTCGCTTGATCTGAAAAGTTACAATCTTTATTTATTAACGTAACTGTCCCCGTGCAATAAAACAATGTTGTGCAATAATATAATATTGCAATATTTTCATATGACTTTTCCTCGCAATAATGTATAGATAGAAAATTTCTAATAGGAACTGATGAATATAAATAAATTATAGGGTTCTCTGTGCATACCTCGTAAAGTATGGACATTTAGAAATAAAATAATGCTTTTTTCTTATTTTTACGCATTTTTCACACAAAGCCATTAAAAAAAGAGAAACTAATGTTAAAACACTCTGCTCTCTAGTCACTATTATGAAAGGCAAACTTAATGTAATATTTCCTTAAGTGGAGTTTAACCACCCTCAATCGTATTTTGTAACCATTGCATTTGTAATAAGAACATTTAAAACTGCGCCACCAATATTAATGAATGATAAATAATATATTTTTAAATATCCTTTAATATCGTTTTCATTTCTATTATTTCTCCACTTTGGTAATATGACAAAGCGCGGCCTTGAATTTCACATCTCATCATACAATGTCTCGATTTTAAGCAAAAAGTGGAGAGCGGAATGCCTTGACACTTTTTTTATCGCTGGGAAATGTGTTTACGCAGACCCTCCGTTCGTAAGAAAGGCAGAACTGCCCTGCGAACTGCGAACTGCAATGATACTGTGAGACTCACCAACAAGCCGGATACTACCCACTAAAACCCAGCGGAAACTCTCTTCACCGTCATGAGACGTCGCAGGTTCACTCGCGCAATCTACTACGACGCCTCGGTGGATGGCCCGCCTTCTGCCTCACCGTCGCCTTCAGAGTACTCTGGGGTTTCTTCCAGAGCACCCTGTGTCTTGAGACACCTGTGTCAAGACACCCTGTGTCCAGATTGTCTTGACACTAGGTCGGCTGTCTTATAAAAAAAAAACATCTATATAAATGCATCTTTACCGCTATACTTACCGCATCTGAAGTCAATAAGATTCTTTATAATAAATACTTCAATGAGATTCACTTGTTGCCTAATTTGATTGTCTATATAGCAACCAACGCAAAACCACATAAATACTTGCACGCCCCTTAGTATATCCAGCCAAGGTTGTTTTGTCTGTATATTAGAATAAAATATTAAATTAATTATATAAAGGATTTTTATTCTTGTAGATCAGAAATATACAAAAAGAACTAAACGTAATAGAAACCCCTTTAATACGACCCCGTATTAAAAGGGCTTCATTGTCATTTTATACAATATATAATGATAATGTTGATAACTATTTAATATTATTATTTTTATTTAAAAAGTAAATAAAACAGCTTACCTCTTCATTAGTGATTAAAGTGGTTGTCGTAACTGAACTTGTAAACATCGACCAAATCAAAAATAGAATCTAAAATTTTTAATAATTTTAATTTAACTATGACTGGCATTATGACAATTTTACCACTACAATGTTACTATATATTATCTGACAATGTCTCAATTCCGGAGGAAAGTGAAAAAGGGAGTGTCATGACACTAGGTACTCCTTTAGGCTAGGTACGCCTAGGCTCTATGCCTGCCTGCTATGCGAGGAAAAGCGTGAAGCTAATAAAACATTGTAAAGAAGTATTTTAAAAATCTTTAATGTGCAAATTAATGTAAATATGTTGTAGTATATTCATCTGCCTAATCTAAATTTTTCGTTTAAAATTTTACCTCTACTCCATGACAATTTTCTAGTAGCAGGAAGCTCGTGCTGAGTTCATCATAAACCTCATAGTACGTTTTCAAATTCATCCTTTTAGGTTTAGATTTGATATCGATAAAATATATTTTAGGATCAAAAAAGTAAAATAAATTACGTTTTGGTGGCTTAGGATTTTCTAAGAATATGCTTGTGTTAGCTCCAGTGTTTAATTTTAATATTTCTAATAAATCGCAGTTTATAAGCCTCAGCACCGATAATATCAAGCACATATGCACCAATAAATGGAAACATGAAAAAAATAACGGTATTCGTACTACAATAACGAATGGTGGATCGTCGTATATGATCTCCAATACTATTGAAACGATGAAGAGGGCACCGTGAACCATAATGAAGACATAACATTTTTGAGAAATCATTTTTTCGCTTTTGTTATTTAATTTAATTAATGTAAATATATTAATAAAAGTTTGATAAAGTTTTCTGTACACGTCTTCTTTGTAAATGTTGTTTAATACAATGAGTATATTTATTATTAGATTATTAATATCCGAAAGTTCATCTAAATTACTTTTAATATCAAATTGGAGATGGAATTTTATGAGAAACAAATGAGACAGTAATGAAAATAAAACAATTAGAATTGACCAAATCTTGCTCCACATTGGTATTGCTGATTCCTTTCCTGTAATAATGAAAGGTTTCCTGAGTCCAAAAATACCTGAAAACCAATTGAAAACGCGAAAATGAGAATAAAACATTTTAGACGTTTGTGTCACTCGAAGAATTTAATGCAATACGCCTTAAATTCTTTACTAAGCAATTATACAAATTAAATAAAAAATGTAGATAGTGACCAGTAATCAGAAGGAACGACATGGTATTATTATTGATAAAGCTTAACAAGAAAGTAATTGCTATTATTATTTTAATTATTTTAAGAATATGAGTAGTGTAAAGTATGATAAAAGAGATTAGCCCGTAATTGAGCATCTGATTCCACCACTACGTCTAATTCCTGCAACATCAAATCTGCTTCATAAAAATATTCTTAAAACAATAAAAACTTAGAATTAAACAGGAGTTCCATGTTATATTCATCTCTGTCATATATTCGTGGCGATAATTGTCTTCATTAATTAAAAATAAAACAAATCGTGTCATTGCACATCCTCATTCCCTCCGGTATACATTAGAGGGAGAAAAAAAGAGAGATCACTTATTATTGTTCGTTCATCTTCTTCATTAATATATCATTTGCATTAATCAAGTTTTCTATTATACTCGCCATTCTAAGGATCTCTACGTCGTGATTGTTACGATAGTATCGATCAGGTCCGATTTAATATTCTAATTCTTGTATAGTTTGGCTTTGAATATTCTAGTTATTGTATAGTTTGTTGTTGAGAAAAAAAAATTAGTTATAAGTACAAAACAAAATTGCAATCGATAGATTGACCATCAAGGCACAATGAGACAGCGTCTTACTGTATACATAGTGGTTGAGAGTTGGAGTTCCACTAGGGGAATGATTATAATTTAATTATTTTCATATCTCCACACAGTCTGTCAGCATACAATGTATCCGGACAACGTAGATTATAGGTTCCGTAAACTTACCCTCCCTACTATGCGAGAAAAGCGAAAAAAAAACTCTTTCGCTTTCTGGCACTTTAGCTAGTTATTTAACGTAGGTGCGCGACATTTTATTGAACTGTCCTGAACGCCTACATTGTTAACAATATATTTATTTATTCTTTAAATAAGCTCAATAAAACCTGTAAACAGGGTGGTCAATGAGAGCCTAGAATCAAGACACTACGTTCTTCATTTTCCCTCCAAAATCGAGACATTGCACTTTATGTGAAGTAACTTAATGACCTGTACCTATTTAAATTCATTCGAGTTGTAATTAAGTTATTATTATTTACAAATACTAAAAATGTCTAAAAGACACATTATAATCGTTAATATTATGCATTATCTGTATGAAAATGACTTATCTAATCAATCCTTGCGACTGATATAATACTTGAGTGAATCACTAATACTGTTTAAAGATAAATATTTTCCAATGTCCATTAAAATTGTTACATTCCTTTCATATTAGTGGATACTTTCTTTTGTTTGTTGTACAGTTATTTTATTTTAGTAATGGCAAGTAAGTGATTTTTTATTATAAGTATTTAAAATATAAAGCGTTATTTATACGTTAATACATATCTGTTATTGTGTTGTGTACCATACTTGTTGTTTTGTTTACTGAACTAAGTGTAACTAATTATATATGTAGATATGTTGTAAATATATAATACTACATATAATGAGCAAATTATTTTCTTCAGACTTTATAATAATTTGTTTCAAAATTAATTTTTGAATAAAATTTGTAAGTGAAATGTTTATTTCCTCTGTAGATCCTCCCCCGAGCGGGCCACCGCCCTACTATGGCTACCCTCCACCGCCGAGTGTGCAGCCAGGCCCGGGCGCCTTTGCCTACGTGCCAGCCCCTGTGATGATGCCGGTATACCCGCCAGAGCAAGCTCCATCTCAACCGACATATGTAACGAACTTTATATATCCTCCGCAACCAATACCTGAACCGGTGCAAGTAGTTGAACGTAAGTGTTGAAGCTATTTAAGTATTAATAATATTAATTATATTTACATTATTTGTGCGTTATGATGATAAAAGTATTTTTTTTCCATAGCAAGATAGTCAGGAAAAACTTAGTGTCAAAACTCTCTTTCTTTTACTTTCCACCCGAAATCAAGATATTGCATGCAAGTGTCGTCACCCTTTGTCTAGCTAGGGTACCTACCCGAGTACAAAAATGAAAACCATATGTGACACTTTTCTCATTGAGAATTGAACTCAAGAACATTATTTTTAAGTAAGAAACTCTCGCAACTTACGAATGCGAGAATAAAGAACATAATTATTTACACTTAAATAATTTATTTACAGAATCAGACCCCATATTTACTCCAGAACTTATAGACTGGTTGCCTACAACCCCAGCGACCGCTGTATCACTGCATGGTAGAGCGTATATAGGAGGTAGAGAGGGCTGGGATCGCAGTCCGCTATGGATTATTAGAGCACACCACAATGGAAATTTAGTGCCTGGAAAACTAGCAATCAAACACAGGGCCGCTTATATACCTTTTGCTGGAAAAGAAATTCCTGTGCACAATATTGAAGTACGTAAATGTATTAATATTTATAAATCAACTTAAATACAGTTAAATAATTAAATGTCAGTACGATTACGCATAAGGTGCATCCATATAAAGTTAAGATGATCTTGAATGTCTATAATTTGTAAGTTTAGTTGCTCTTTAAACAAGATTATACTGAGTTTGCCATTTGTAGACTAAATAAATGTCCTACATACCTATAGAAAAATAAACCTACAATTTATAGAATCTCTACACATCATTCAAGTAGTTTTTCTTCTTTTGTTTACATACTATTGTCGTAGATATTTTAAAGGTTGAATTTTCATGATTTCATAAAGGTGCTATGTGCTGTAAATGATATGGTACAATGGGTGCCCTCCAGCCATGGTCAGGTACCTCCCAATGCTATTATAGCGGGGAACACACAATCTGCAGAGCCACTCTACGTAGGCCGAGCACGACACAGAGGTTCTGTCACTCCTGGAAAGGTAAATCAATAATTCAAATCTTATTACATCGAAATATCGATGAATATGTTAAAAATGAGAATATATCCTAAAGGTAAATACCACGAAAAACTCTATGTATATAATTAACTAAGAATATATGTCTTTTTACAGATTCATCCCAGCCACGGTTGTTGCTATATTTCCTTCGGCGGGTCAGAAGTAGCATATAAGCAATATGACGTACTTGTCAGACTTGACGGACAATAAATAAAGGATGCTATTATTTTTTTTCTTGGTAATTTTGTTTGTATATTTTGAGTTGGAATAAATAAAAGAAAATTATAATCATTAATGGTTTTTTATTGACATACTTAATTAAAAATATGCTAAAACCAAATATGTACCCATACACAACATGTACATACAAATTTATATTTCATAACCTAACAAGTTATTTCCTTGGGTATTTGTTGTAATTCAACAAAGCAAGAAACTTTCTACATTATTAAGCAAAGTTAATTTTTATCATTATATTTTTATATTTTTTTAATGCACTTATATCAGCCGCGCAATATACAATTATTTATTGGAATTAAAGAGAATCACTATAAGAATAAATAATATTATGTTCACTAATTTGGTATAATTAAGAAAATACTTCAAAGGTAAAATTAAAACATAATAATTTATCCTTTTATATATTTATACAAATTCATACAAAAAAATAATAATCATATTTCATAAATTAATTGCAGCTGCTAAATAAACAAATATTTATATTGACAAAATTTGTTGTAAAATAACTTCACATTTATTGTGCTCAGAAATAACAAAATAAACTGAAATTATATTAAATGTCAATAGAGACTTACGCCCAATATCAATATTCGATTCTAATTAAAAAAACAACCTTAGATTGATCTAGCTGTCATTTTTTTTAAGTAAATCCTCTTTTTGAGTAAAGTGAAGGTTGAACATGTAAGGAATATGATTGTTTATTGCTAATAAACAATAGCAGGGTTGTATATTTAACCCTTTCTTTACTCAAAAAATTGACCTTTAGATCAATCTAAGATTGCAGTTTTCGTATTAGGATCGATTATTGACATTGGATGTATATAGAAACACTATCTAGCTAGGCCTGAGGGTTGATCAACCACGACTGGGTGGTCAACAACGTGGACTCCTCCACCGTTATTGTCGCAGCACCCGCAGCAACCTCCATCTTGGCAGCATGGACTGCAGCAGCAAGGGTTTTCACATGGATTACAGCTAGAACTACAGCAAATCCCCATGTTTCTGATAGAAACAAATATTTAAATTTATTCATATTTTTGTGCGCTTTGTAGGTTTTTATATTGTATTATAGTGAAAAACAGTTGATTTAAATGTATGTTTATGTTTCGTCGCT
The DNA here is from genome assembly GCA_019049465.1 of Dryas iulia moderata. Classification (NCBI taxonomy): domain Eukaryota; kingdom Metazoa; phylum Arthropoda; class Insecta; order Lepidoptera; family Nymphalidae; genus Dryas; species Dryas iulia. The sequence goes on along the minus strand of CM032419.1, from coordinate 6,048,689 downwards.
GTTAAATTATAACAAGAATAAGGAAAGGAAAGATCAATAAATTTTATAATCAAAGTACTACCCTAAATAATGTGATTTTTGTTGATATAATGAGGCCATATACTTTAAAATGGTATCGTGATGTAGTTAGTAAGGATCTGACTATAAGCGCGATTAGTGGTGGGTTCGATTCCCACTTGGAGAATTGAATTAAATATATTAAATCATTCCCTTTCCTTCAAGACAGGCAAGAAAGGCAAGACGAAGTGAGGCGTTAAAAATCGACACTCAATATGCAATGTCGCAAATTTTATCGGATTTGAAAAATTCTCTGCCTGCCCTGTCATGGAGGGAAAGGTGTCAAACTAAGAAAGAAAATCATATAATTTGCTTTTCATTAGTCATATCTTTATTCAGTGACTAATTTGTTAATTTACTTAGATGACACTTGTTAGCACAAGTACCTGTAATACGTCATACGTTGACATATTTTCACTGAACCGTGGCTAATAAAATATATGATGACTCACATCATATTGTTCTCGTATGTTGAAATTTCGAAATGAAAGAGATGTGACTTAGATTACAAATGTTTTAGTTATATAATGCCTTCGTAAACTATAATATTTTTTTATTTCTTTATAAATAAAAATAATACTTTTCTTGATTAATAAATGAATTGATTCTTGAATTATTAAAAGAAACTTTTACTTATACCTACTTATTATATTTAAAAGTTATAAATTTTTTGCTTGAGGGTCACCAAATTAAAATTTCTATTACATTTAAAAGAAATATTATAATTATATAATTTAGAAATATATTGTATTGTTATATATTATAATTATATAATTTAAAAAAAATATATTATTATTCAATATAATAAAATAGCTTAGGTACTTACAATCAGTTAGTTGTAGCTCTTTGCATATAAAAAACCCGGTCTTTTACGTATTAAATACAATGTACGAATGTACAATTTGGTAAAAAAAATGATAAATAAATCTAAACCAACCACACCAAAAAAGATTAGATACACAATCATGTATTTGTTGCATTCCTATCATATAATATCAGTAAATTATCTCTTAAAATGACTAAGGGTCGAATAAATCATCCCAAATCATAAAATGTGCCCAGAAACCCATTTACAGTCGAAACTTTGATTATATATAAAATATTTTAAATAGTTTAACGTATTAATTACCCAATTAAAACTTGAATCTTAAATTCTTCTCTTCATCGTAACATATTTATTTATATTATTCAGATTAGTTTTGATTTATATGGGTATATAGACAGAAAGAGATTCTGTCTATATGGGTCGGCAAAACTTGAAGTCATTGCAGCACAGTTCTTCTTCAATCTTACTTTCCTGCTTTGTATAATTAATATGTTGTGAAATCTCTTTTTACTACGGACCCGACCAAATTATCTGACAGTGTATGTTCTTTAAAATAAAGTGTCGTGTCAAAAGTATTTAAATATACTATCGCTACCAGCAAGGCTCATTTGTGGAGCAGCAATACTTGGTATATTGCTGCACCACAAAGTATTCAAGTCTATATATCTTACGTGTATCGGTATTAATTGTTCCAGTCAGTAGAACCTGGAACTTGTTGATTGTTCCTATTACTACTGCTTGTGAAACTACTGCAGTTAATCTAACTCGATCGGCGAAACGCTTAGATTAGATTTTAAAGAATTCCCCACGTAATATCTAAATCTTTGGGCAGTTAAACGCAGTATGTGTTTAACCTCATAAGAATGTTGTATAATTGTTAAAGAAAATAAATGTTGAGTCGTTTATATAAGTACTTTTTTTTAAAGCCTACCTATAATAAAATATAAAGATTAACTTTTAAACTTCCTTTCGTGATCGAACAGTTTTATAATTATAACAAATTCGCTGGTTTGTATTGCCTAAACTTAACCTCATTGATCTAATCATCAGAGTACTGAATGACTGAATGTAATGACTACCGACATCTTCATATGTAGAGAACAAAAGGATCTTAGTCATGTGCACTGAATGTAAGGAAAAATATTAAGACATTACCCAGTCTGTGTCAAAAATATATCACAGTAATTTGGGAGATAGCTGTCGCTATCTCGATATATTTCGTTTTATAAAAATATCATAACTAATGCACATGATGTACATTTTAAAAGTAAAAGACCTAAAAAAAGTTACTGAGCTAACTTCACAAAATCTTATTTAAACCCACTTTAAAATATATTTAATTAATAAACACTTTAGATGTTTCATATTTATATGAAATTCTGATTAAGGCAATCACTAAAGGAAATCATTAAAATCTAATATAATATTATTCACTGATACTTTTATCAGAATTATAACAACTTCATGTGAATATTTGAGTCATATCTCACCTTTATATTTTATTATTTTCTCCTACATTTTATATTAAGGTGTTTGCCTTATATTATTAAGGTGTTTTTCTATTTTATTTTTTTTATTGAATAAAGGACGCAAACGAGCAGAAAGACCCCATGCCCATGGACATCCACAACGTCAGAGGAGCTGTAGGTGCGTTGCCGACCTTGACGGTGAATGAGGGAAGGGGGCAGAAAGGATAGCGGAGAAAAGGTGGTGGGAATAGGGAGTGCTCGCTTACTTGCCATCGAACTGGAACACATCCTCAGATGTTTGGCGTTTCGTTTTTGACATGATAGTGGTCACGAGCCAGTCGGAGAACGAATCTCCTACTCCCAAGCTACTAAGTTACCCGCCTCTTAAGGGACACTACCCAGGTGCGGAGGGGAATTGTATCCTAAACCCGTCCCTTACGGGTAAAAGCGGGGTATTAGAGACAGCGTCACCTTTATCTTGTGTTCAAAGGCAGTAAGGGTGAATTCAAGGCATTGCATGTTAAGTGACGGAATTTAACGTAAAAGATGAAGAAATTTACACCAAGCTAATTAATAAAAAGTAAATTATGCTTCTAATATTTCTGCTGAAGTTTTTGCCACAGTTAGTTTTGTATTATACAGCAATAACTATAATTTATTGTCGTAAACCAATCAATCATTACTTTTTAAACCTTAAGAATTATTTCTTCGCATATTGAAAAAATACTCCCAATAAAAGCAAATTGAGCTAGACGAGTAAATCCATGTGTATGTAATATGTATATTAGTGACCATTGCGTTTTAAACAAGTAAACATTGCGTTGTAAGTATTGCATTTATGGATTTATTACTTAAATTTGAATTTACCAAATTATAACAGTTACGATGACACCCTTATATTTTTTAATAGAAAGCTGAAACTATGCTAAACAAATTAATGGCAACGTCGTCACTCTGTCTTACGACACCGAGAGAAAATAAAACATATTACTTTTTACTTTCAACATTTTAAAGCGTTATTCACACAACATTCCCTTGTCTGAGATCGAACCAACAAAACTGGAGGGTGGTACACGGTAGTCAGACGTTAGTCGAAGTTTGGTTAACTAATTTCATTTTTCGACTCCATTAATTATGTTATTATTTTTTTATTATTATAAAAATAAATGTTCAAATTAACGGCAATGTGACTGGACCGAATATAGAAGGAACCAAGTGTACCTGATATCCTTATTTTTAATAAATCATAGATTAATATAACGACATATTATATATCATTTATTTTTAACAAGACTGTATTTGACATTCGTATATTAAGTTCTAAGAGAAATTAGCTGCATTAACGTTATTTTTAATATAATATTGTAACAATAAAACGATAAACAACTTGGCAATCATTTTTATACATTAAGAACGAAAATAAAGATATTATATAATATATAATAAAAAGAATAATAATTTATAACATGCCTCCTCTTATATGAGCAGAGATTTATAATATTTGAACATGTGTATAGTGTTTTACTTATAATATGTAAGTAAATAAACATTTTATATATCTTTTAGATCCACAAATATTAGCAAAGTTTATTGTACCGGAAACAATGCATGATTCATTACGATAAGTAAACGTGTTGACAAAATCTACTTAACAGTTACTAAATATCTGAAAGTAAATACCACGTTCTTATATTAAGACTACAACTTAAGTACTTAAAATTTACAACAATGCTAATGTAACTTTAAGAAAGGAAGCACAAAAAACTATTTTTTTTTAAAATAAACCTTTCAATAAACGTAAACATAATGGTTTAATATTTTAAAAAAGTAACATTTTCTTAATTTTTATCTATAAGGTGGTGGAGCGCTTGGTGCTCTAGAAGTCGGGGGTACTTGGACGACGGTCGTGTGTACTACTGTTCTAGTTGGCGGGGGGTCCGCACAACACTCACAACAACAACAAGGCAAGCAGCAACACGGTACACAGCAGCACGGTCGACACGATATGTTACACCCCATCCTGAAATCAATAACAAATTATATTATTTCCGCGTCTAACTTAATAAGTAAGTAAAAATATGAATAATAGAACAATTTAATTAAAAAACAATTTGTTAGATTTTATCACTTTACAGTTAAGGTCACGTTTTTACCTAACTTTATGAGTTATTTCATTAGAAATTTGAGTAAATAACTGAAGCTATTAAGATAATGTGACTAATTATGTACCTAAAGTTTGAATTACAGCTAAACGTGGTAGTTACGTCAATAGACACAATTGGATGTGTTAAAACAGTGAAACAATAAAATACACTATTCCTTTAAATACACGTGATTTACTGTAACAAAGTGCTAAATATCTTTTTCAATATCAGTAATTTATTTATCTATAGTATGCTATAGATAAATAAATTATTGTTATTTAAGAATATAATATAAGGTCATCGTGGCGCCGTGTGACAAGTTGACAACATTTGTCAGTAAGGAAATATAGTCGTGGTGTAGTGGCACAAGTGTGTGACTGAAAACGACTGGTTGTGGGTTCGATTCCCACTCGGAAATATGAAATATTTCCACTCCTGGAAACATTTTAATATTTTCTTCTTCCATTTTCTTCGCTTTGGCAAAGCGCGGCGTTAAGTTCCGCCACTTAACACGCAATGCCTCCGAATTGTGCGGAAAGTGGGGAACGGAGTGTCTTAACACTAGGTTCCCTCTGCCTGCTGTGTGCGGGATACAGCATGAAGCTAAAAAAAAAAATTATATTATCTTCAAAGTTTCATTTGTACATTCGTCAACAAGCGCGTGTTTTAGTTCCGCTACTTAAAACGCAATGTCTCTGATTGGGATAGAAAATAGGAAACAGAGTGTCTTGACACTAGATTTTCTCCGCCTACCCGAAAAGCCGAACAAACAACAACAATATGTATCACTGATATAGGTATCATGTAGAGTATGATTCATATATCTGAAAAACATCTTTCAAATATAGTTTTATCTATAATAAAGACCCACATAGAACTTAGCATTATAGGTACATAATATTACGTATGCATATTATTAGCCAGTTGTAAACAATAGATACTTCATAGCCATACCATTCAATATTACGTATTGAATAGTATGAATTAGCAGGTATACGATACACCTTGAATTGATCTTGAATAAAGATTAACGTTTATACTTCTTAAGTCAAATAGTAATATTAAACGTGAAATATGAAGAGATATATAAGACAAACAGTAAACATACCTTACTTATAAGTATTTTTGCGATATCAAGGCACTATCTTGCTTGACCGTAGGGGTAGCCTTGAGGGGGTGGGTAGCCTCCGGGTGGTGGATACCCTCCAGGTGGGGGATATCCTGGATATCCGCCTTGTGGAGGATAGGGATATCCTGGTGGCGGCGGTTGTTGGTCTACAATCGGCTGTTGTATAATGACAGTCTGGGGCGGTTGTTGCTGTTGTTGCCCACACGCGTTAGGACATAAACATGGGATCAGACAGCAAGCGCTCAAAGCTAAGCAACAAGGGTTGACGCAACCATCGCAATCACCACAGTCAAACGATAAGCACAGCCCCATGTCTTGGTGTTTTATTTAAACTAAAATAAAATGTACGAATATTAGTAACAGTTCGCGTGATACCTTATCAGGTACGTACTTTATATTTGTTACTCTTCAGACTAAGCTATTTGGACAATATGGAGCTCTATAAGTATTACAGTAGAATTACATTTTGAAATAGCAAATCATATGACTTATCACGAGTCTGGTATTTATCTCATGATAAAAGATAGTAATTGTTATACATATAATCTCCATTACTCATATATTTTCTGTACATTCCAAATATTTTTGTATTGTTTTTAATTTTTTGTTCATAAAAATTAGGCTATGGTAACGACTCTGTCCACACGATAATATCAACAATAAATTTAAGGTTAAATAATATTATGAAACGATATGCTTACCGACCTACCTACTTATATTATGTTAAGGTATAAAAGTATTAGTTGAATTTTAGTACCAATTGATAAGTTTTAGCCCTGAATTGACACATCATAATAAATATACTAATAATTTATTATATACAAAGTTAGACTATGATAATAGATAATATATACGGAATAAATTAATTTCGATGTATTCTATTTATATACACTTTCTAATTTTAATAATATTCAAGTCTTACCAATAGATTATTTGAACTCGCACAAATAACTGTACAAACTACGCAGATTTAACACATTGTGAAAACAAAAATGATTTGAAAGTGAGTCAATTCAAAATGCAGTTTGTCACACAGCGGGAAAATCTACAATGACGCGATCGCCAGCGCAACTAAACGAACTCTAGCCGTTTCGCTTTCCCAGACGTACTCTACCTCACTCTACTGAGAGAAAAACCATATTGCCTTGATGCCTTTACAAGGAAAATGCTACGTACTGCACGACTTTACACGTATAGATACGTGTAAAATTAACAAATTAAAAAGTGGGTCCCACAAATGATACATGTAATTAAAATATAATTAATTCTTTATCACGTGACTGGTTTTCAAAGTACTCATTTACTTAATTATGAATAAATACCTAAGCTACAAATTTATGGGCCTTAAATAAAACAATAGGTACTTATTTTTAACTTATTTACAAAAAATTAAGAGGATACTTTACCTTGCCTTACTTACCATGATGGAGATCATTAGCCGTAGTGACTCAACTTCAATAAGAACTAGTTAGTACGTGAAATGATTATCTAGTATAAGTAAAGCTAAATGAAAGACAGTAATAATTTAAAGTCACTGCGTGAGCACTCTGACAGACTCGTTGAACAGCAAAAACAAAATAAATGAAGGCAACAGAAAGAACTACTGACATGGATGTTGAGCACAAGGTTAAAACCTTGGTTTCTATACACAATTCTTATTTTTTCCTGTAGTTTTTGCAGTAAATAAATTTTAGCGAATAGAAAACTCTTACAGAGCAAAAAACAAAATACCTATTATTTACTAACAATTCTGAATACCCATATGAATAATTCTGAATATGATAATAATAATTTTCAAAATAATTCTAAGTATTTAGATCATATAAAAACTACGATTAACGCTTCGCAGGGTAGAGAGGGTACTTGTTAGGTTTATATATCATAAATTGTAAATTATTTGTATACAGTAGATGCCTAAGAAGATGAATTTGCAAATATTTTGTTGTTACTAAAAAGAAGGAAGTGAGTATTAAGAAATTGTTCTATGATTTGAAATGTTCAAATTAAATCCTCGTAATATATCTAATGACTAATCAAGTAATCAGTAATGAGACATGAATTGTTGAAGCAATAGTGCAGAATAAAGGTAAATAAAACTTGTAAATCTTAAGTTACTACAGGCGCTTTTAATACTTTTTTTCATTATTATTTAAATAAAGCTGGAAATATGTTAGAAAGGCCTAATTCTGATTAAAACTAACAGGACTTGAACTCCTAACTGGCCATCAAGCGTAAGTAAGTAGGTACCTATATCGTACAAAACATTTTTTTTTTTTTCAGCTTTACTCATCTTTTATGTAGCAGGATGAAAATATAATTAAATTATTATTTGGTTAATTTAATGTTAACATATATTTAAATATAAAGTAAAAAACTTTTAGCTTACATGTTGAGGAAATGGAAATATAAGGAAATATTGCTGTTGAGTAAGTTAACAAAATACCCGTATAAATTAAAATTCCACAAAATGTTTTACAAAGATATACTGTTGTCCTCAAGCCTAAGTTGAGTGTCATTTACAAGTAAGTAAGCAAATTGAATGACATTATTGGAGCTATTATAGTTGCTTTGTTATTTAAACATCAACGCTGCCTAATCGTAAACACCTATCATACGAGTTTATATGTAATTTTATTATATTATGAATGCATATAAAATATTATATTATTCGATAAGAATTTAAAGAAATCAAGAAAATAATGTACACAATCACGGCGACTAATCTTAATAATCTTATCACAAACATACGTCACACTCAATCAATGCCAAAGTTAAGTAGGATCTCTTCTGTAATACGCGGTACGCCACCACAGTACTGCCTATAGGAATACAAAAGTGTAACGCATTTATAACATGGCCATAAAATCAAAGTGATGACTTCCGAAGACTTTGCACTGATTGCATTAGCGGAAACCACTAAGGAATACGTCAAACCAATAGAAGACCTTGAAACTGAGTGTAGCGACTATAGAAAAAGGAACCGTAAACATGACGAACGTAGTAAGAATCGTTCATTATTTTTTCGGGTACCCAGTTTCCGATTGAGGACACATTTTTCAAGTTTTCGTCGAAGCATGAGAAAGGTCAGTTGCTTAAGAGGTGAAGAAGATGAAATTCCCATGATGGAGGTTCCCTGCAGACATAAGAGTATAGATATCGGCGTAGGCCTCGCTCGAAAAATGTCGCTTTTCCTTTTCACAAGAAAATCAGTTTGCATACACCCATATCACCCCTTCACGCCCAAACAAACTACTAGGAAAATTTACCTACCAAACGATGAACATTAGTTAGAATACGAAGATTGGACCTGCCTTATGTTTTATAGGAGTATAAAAACAAGAGTATGGTCCGTGAAGAACAGTGAAAAACAGTTCAAATATAAATTACTTGTTAATATGTTCAAATATTAGGAAACATATTTTTAATATAGAATGTTTTCTCGATGAATCTCGCTTTATATTTAAATATGAAAATTAAAAAAAAACAGTACCTATATTAGGATAAGTTAGAAAATATTAAAAATAACGTAAAATAGTTATTAAAATTGTTGCATTTGTGATTAATGTAAATAGTATTTATTCAAAAGGAAATGTATTATAACTATTATTGCACAAAAATACCAATGTTTATGAAAATTAATGAGTCAAGCAACATACAAGTTTAATTTCCGATCTAGAAATTTAAAATAGTTATTTTAAAAAGTATAAAATAATAACTCTGTTAATATAAATAATGTAATATATGGACACATTATTTTGTTCTCCATTATTATGTTTAAATTTAGTACTTAACGGAATATTATAATGCGCGTAAATTTAAGTGATATGAAAAATATTTCTTTTTTGGTTTATTTACAAAAATTGTTTCTCTAATAATTTATAAATAGAGCGTATTATCATAATTTTAATTAAGTTTTGTATAACTCTTATATATACTAATAATAAAAAAATATATTAAGTATGTTTGTTTATTTTATTACTTTCACAGTTTCACAAGGAAATCTGATTTAGTCAAACAACATTTAAAAGTGCGTACCATACATATTAATGTGTTATCATAATTATTTTCCTTACAAACAAAGACAAGTAAAGCTTTCGAGGCTTATTTTGTCAGGTATTTCACAAAATATTATACCTACTATCAAGAGATAAATGCGATAAACAGATAGGAAATGTAATTACATTTAAAAATAAACACACCTTTTATTTGCAAGTTTTATTAAAACCCAAAAAAAATGAAATTTCAAGTCCATTTCTCGAAAAATGTTTAACATGTTTAGTAATACTAAGCTTACCAGGCTTTTTCTGTTATATTTGTATGAATAAACAAAAATAATACAACAAACTGCACGTATGTTAAAGAATTGAAAAAAATATTTTAATTTCCTTAAGTTATAAATAGATATTAAAGTTTAGTGACGTCATTATTATACGTAAATACGTGTACTTATACATACATGTTGTATTCGTAAAAGAGCAACAAAAAAAATACACAATAAGCATTATATCAAAATATTATAACGAATAACACAATAGAACTGAAAGAAAAGATATTAAATGAATCAAAATCAGGTACAAATGTAAGTACAATAGAAATCACATGAAGAGAAATGGACACATATTTTTAATATAACAAGAGCCAACTCTATTTTGGTAAAGGCAACAGATCTATTTATTATCATATAATATTATATTATGTTCTATTTTACACCTCAAACATTCTACTGCAATAAACCTTCAACGGCAGATACCTATATATTATTAGTGTTTACTCTTCTAAGAAAACGATCACAATCTATGCAACATTATTTGGAGGTATAGTGAACACTAGATTCTTTTAATTTGTCAATTTAATAATTAGCTTCACGCTGTATCCCACAAACAGCAGTGCAGGCAGAGGGAACCTACTGCTAAAACACTCTGTTCCCCACTTTCTGCCGAATTTTGGAGGCATTGCGTGTTATGTGGCGGAACAAAACGCCGAGCTTTGCCTCGACACCAAAGCTATTCGCTTTGGTGTCGAGGCAAAGCTCGGCAAATGAGAATATTTCCACTCTTCAAATGAGAAACGAATCCACAACCAGTCGCTTTACAGTCACACTTTGTGCCTTTGAGTCACGACCGGCCCCTTATATAATAATTAAGACTTTTTAAATAAAAAAATAATCATATTACAGATACAATCAAAAAGTGTCAATAATATGAGTACATGTTCCAATGAAATATAACTTTGATTATTTATACACAATCAAGATCTTACTTCCTGACTTAATTGCTTATCTAAAAAAAAACAGATCTCTATTTATTATTTCATCACAACACAAAATTTTAATTATAATATAACTAATTATTAATCTTATTACAATAATTAGAGATGGTTTGGAGTTACATATAAAAGTTTAATACTGGGAGAGAGACATATAACAATCTATCTCCTTTGAAGCAATTATATAAATATAAAATACAAAATTAAGTGGAGGGTATAGATTTATAAATAATAATAAAAAAAAACAAACTTATAAAGAGCACAACACATATTAACATAATAAACAAACAAAGAAAATTAATCCATATAATATCATGTTATCACATACTTATGTAACTACTACTAGATTACTGAGAACATATCAATAATAACAAAGCAAGTGTTTTAGAAGAGGCAAATCTTCAATGAATACTGTTATATAAAAGCTTTGTACATACTTTTTCTAATCATATGCAATATTCGTTGCTCTTTAATTAAGCAGATTATTTATAATTATCTAATGGCATACCATATCATTTTTTAACTTCCGACAAGGAATTAAAAATTTGCATAAACACATCACATTAAAGAACCTGTTCTAAAAACTATTATAATAGTTATAAATACTATTATAACAGTAACATGTCGTTACAGAAGAGTTTCATTTCCTCTTAGTAAATATAAAATAAAAATATAATACAATTTGACAAATAATACTTTATGAGTAATGTTATAGTGTAGTCATACTGAGTAATATTTTTTTAAAGCTATTGTCATTTTTAACAATATAAGCATCATATACAACTGGAAATTATTCATGTTTATGATTATAAAATGAAGAAACAAAATGTTTTTTATATTGTCTTTGTCTATGTTAAAAAAGCCAAGCCTTTTTATCACTATACCATGCTTTCTATATCTAGCTACTGAGTAATTCTTATATCATCTTATACAAATAGAGCATTAGGACTCGGGTTCAAGTCTCATTACAATAAAAATTTTCTGTTTCCTAAAAAAATATCATATACTATGTGCCCATGAATAAAACCTTAAAAATGTTAAAATAAAAACATAAGTTTTCATATGACTTGCTTACTGGTGTTCGGTGAAAAATTAGCTTTTCCCTATATCCTTTGCTTTTAAAGTAGCAGATTCAAGTGCACTGATTAATGTTGCTCTGAAAAATATAATAAGCAATCACATATTTTTGACATACTTGTATTTTTTTCTTACATTAAGAGTTATAAGCTTTAATGTTTCATTATGACAACCAGTAGATACAACTAGAAGGAGTATTAAGTCCAATAATTTATTTTTATTTTGTGTGTTCTATAGTTATGTTACTTTAATATCTCCAAAAAAGAGGTAACACATATACAAAATTAATTTTTAATTAATTGCACATACCTTATTCTCCCATTTTCTAAAGCAGTAACACCACAAATAGTACACCCACCAGGGGAGCAGACTTCGTCTTTAAGTAAGCCAGGATGTTTACCACTTTGTAAAACCATTTGACCACTTCCAACCACCATTTGTGCTGCATGACGAAGAGCCAATGCTCTAGGAACACCTTGTTTTACTGCACCATCAGCTAGAGCCTCTATTATAATGTACATCTGTAATTATATTTAAGGATGATTATGTAATTACGAATATAAGTGCAGAATAGAATGAATTACTAATATTTAATGGCTAATGCTCCAAAAGTATGAGAAATGCATTAACATATTTTAATGTTTTGAATATTCATTTGCTCAATTTACAGCAATTTTCATCTACTTTTTTAATAAAAGTTATAATATGTAATGTACCCAACATTACTATAATGCTCTTGTTACTGTATTATTATAACTTTTAACTTCTATACCTTTTAACCCCTGTGTGTGTATGTGTATGAACATACACACACTGGTGCAGATCCAGCACTTAAAAAAGGTTGTGGTCACAGCCACCTTAGAATTGGCAAGTGGCAGTTTTTTATTTTATTAGGGTGATAAGGAAATCTGGCATAATTAGTGATATTGTGACAAAAAAAATGAGATCTCACAAGCAATATAGGTTGTAGGCATGCTCCTAGAAACGAATATGATAGATCTGCACTTCCACACTCAGTACAAATGTAAATATCTTTTTTTATTTTAATTAAAAACAAAAAATAAGTAAGCCATATGTATTGCTAACTATTATAACTTTTCACTATAAAGTACTTACAAATGCAGGACCACATCCAGTAAGTATACCTAAGGAATCCATTAGAGCTTCTGGAATCTTTTCGCAGACACCACATCCTCTTAATAGCTTTTCCAACATGTTACATTGTTCTTCTGATATATTGCTATCAGGAGTGTACAAACAAGATCCTGAACCAACAGCCATAGGAGTATTAGGTAAGATTCTGATTACACTCAGCTGTACTGGCAAAGCTTTAAGAGCCTAAAAAAGATTAAGTTTCTTATTTTCATACTCCTCTTTTTAAATTATAATAATGATAAAGATATTATGGCCATAAATAAATAAATACAACAGTCAGGCTATATACATATATATATAGACTAGACCCTTAATCATGTCGAATTTTCATTGACAATTCATATATTAAGACCAGTCATGGCACAGAGGTACAAAGTGTGATTGTAAAGGAATTGGTTGTGGGTTTGAGTTCCACTCAAGTGGAAATGTTATATATTTCATTTTTTTTCTCTCTGGTGTTGACACATGAGCCCCCACCACTTAACATGCAATACCTCCAGAATTCTGAGGAAAGTGGGGAACAGAGTTTTATATTACTATGTTCCATCTGCCTGTTCAGCTGTTTGCAATCTGTAATACAATGTGAAGCTAAAAAAAGAATATATATTTTGTGACCCATTCAAGAGTCTTGTGCTTGTCTGTGTGCTAAAATGTAGTAAAATTTTATTTTACCTTATGTAATTGTTCTATAGGAATCCCAACTAACATTGAAATAAATACAATGTGTTTGTTTTTAATAGATTTTTCACAAAGAGTATTGAGACAATCTGTTATTGCATTTTGTAACATTCCAGGCTTCACTCCAAGAAAAATAAATTCACAAGTATTAAATAATTCTCCATTTTTATTAGTTATATTAGCACCAAAATTTTTCCAATGTTGAAGATTTTCTAAATGTGGACCAGACACCCAAATGTTAGATGCTGGATAATCATCTAAAAATAATTTCATCATATACGTAACAACTTTATTATAAACAATAAATAAATATTAACAACAAAAATTAAGAAACAAACCATTTTTTAAAATTCCTTTAAAAATCGCTGTGGACATATTTCCACCACCAATAAATCCTAGGTTAAACATTATTGCAGTATTTTTATCGCCAAGTTTACTAAAATATCAGTTAAGTTAATTTTAAATTACTTAAAATATTTTAATAAATTATGTATAATTTTATGAATCAAGCAGTTAATACTTTCATTATTATTAACATATGCTTATATATTAAGTTTGCCTAGAATTTTAAGTTTAAACTTTTTGATATTTGGTTAACCTATTGAGTGACAGCAATTTTTTTTTCGTTCTATATTACGTAGTAAAGATTGAAGACTTTATAGCCTTTTTAAATATTATTTGATTATTTTATGATTTCCTAAATTATTAAAATATACAGTTACTCATCTAATTACATTTATTTATAATTTTGATATTTTTCGTACTAAGTAATTCCGATATACCTACTAATTACTATATATATGTTAAAATAATATTTACTTAAATATTTAATTTTAGCGATAAATATAATAATATTTTATAATCACATTTAACAATTAGCATTTAGAACAAAAAATACTACAGGAACAGATGAATAGGATATTTTCTATAACTAAACAATACACAGTTAAAATTTTTTTTCATTTCTAAAGTTTTAACTTTCAACAAAAGGTAACGAAAATTACGAAAAGATAATTTGGAAATTTGAAATAGAGAGAATATAAGAGATGTCTAACAATTTTTGTAATAATGCTATGTAACTTTTATTTTTATGCTTTATTTTTGTTATAATATTTATGGATATATGAACTGTAAAATAATAATTATTATACGCTTGAGAATTGTCTGGCAACACTTGTAGTTTGTGGCTTCATTTTCGAGGGTGAGGTGCTACGAATATCTTTTGGCGTATTTTGATGTCGTTGATCATTTTTGAAATGATAAAGTAGTGCTACAACCGGCAAAGTGCTCAAATATGTGTCGTGATAGTGATCTAATAAATAATAGTTCGATTGTTGTGTAGTGTCCAACATGTTTCGATGTATACCTTTGTTCAAATGTAATCGCCAAGTGGAATGTGTAGACAAGCGGCATTGCTCGTTGCCAACAGTACCTGAAGACATTTTACGATATTCAAGGAGTTTAGAAGAACTTTTTTTGGATGCAAATCATATAAGAGATTTACCGAAGGTGAGTAGTTAATCTCGTATTGTGGGCGTTTACCTTATCTTTGATTGTAAATAACATTATTAGCCCTACCTAAGTTTGGTGTACGTCATGAGCATCAAAAATTCAAAAATCGTTGGAAATTCTCTTTGTGCCATTAATATTTAGGTGCTTAATATGACAATATCTACTAAGAAATTAAAACTTACATTTTGTTTTAACTTTATATATATTTTGTAAACATAAACCACACATATTTTGTTTATACAACTATTAACAAAACATTATATGTAGTAGCTATATTTATCTTATATTAGAGTTATAAAAACATGCAGGTACTTTTAATAGATACTCATGTGAAAAAAGTAACTGTTTTAAAATTAATAATTTTATAATGGTGATGAGTTTTATACTACTTTTGAGTAATACTTATCATTAATATATTAACGCATTGTTGATTAACTTTTATTAATGAATATTACTGTATCAAAATTGAAAAAAAAAATATAATATAAAAAGTTCAATATAGTAAGTAGGGATCATAAGTAAATTGAAGAACTATGTCTATCTTAGTAAATTCTATGGTTTCCATAGTTATTACTAGGGACTGAATGATATGCAGCATAAAAAGCTTGTCATATGCATGCAAATGCATGAATAATGTTGAAATATGCATGAAAAGTTGCAAAGTTAAATTAAATATGTAAAAATAAGTGATATCAGTTGTAAAATTATGTTTCTATGGAGTCAATTTAAAATATATAAAATTGAAGTGGAAAAGATTCGCTCCGCATGTCCTAAGGTCAATATTTAAACTTTGATTTTATGTTAGCACTTATAATTTCTGGCAAAAGTTGTGCTAAAATAATTGTCAATTTGATATGAACCCTCGAAACTTGGGTTTAAATTTTTTTAAATAACCAAGAAAAAAAGACAAGGCTTTTGATTGCATAGCACTTGAAAAATTGTAAGATTTTATGCAAAATTCATACAAGTATGTTGCAGCATAACCAGATCTGATGTAAAGTATGCTATTACCGCTGAAGATAGCTTTAATATGCAAATGCATATAATCCAGTCCCTGATTATTACACATAAAATTGAACTATTGTAACCACCATAGTTTATATTTTAAATTAATTCCAGTAGTCAGTGAGCACAAGAAAAGCATTTATTTTTTATTTAGTATTTTGTATTCTATCATCCCAGAGCTGGTCAATCAACAGTTTTTGAAATTAAATCAATATTGTAAAATGGATGTTTTTAGTTTTTATTTAGGAATTACCGCACACCTTTCTATTTTAAGTATATTTAATATATAAAAAGACCTACAACAAAAAAGTTAAAGACCTCCAATAAAGTATTTTTTTACGTTTCAAAAGAATTAATTTGACTGCTTCGGTAGGTTCAGTGATAAATGAAGCTTAGACATTTTTGTTTGACTTAAAAACAATTGTTTTTCTTTTGTTTTAGAACTTCTTCAGACTCCATCGATTAAGACGTTTAGGGCTTAGCGACAATGAAATCCACAAACTACCACCAGATATACAGAATTTTGAAAATTTAGTTGAGCTAGATGTATCTCGAAATGGTAAGTCACTTTTATTTATTTTCATTGTAAATATGTAAGTATAATTTTATGTATTTTTTCTGTATAAAACACACTATTACAGTTGTTATTTAACATCAGGTATTGTTAAAATTGACAATATTTTATTGATCTTGAGTATAATTATTGCACATATATTCTTCTTTTGCTAAAAATAGCTTCACGCTATATCCCGCACACAGCAGGGTAGGCAGAGGGAACCTAGTGTTAAGACACTCCGTTCCCCACTTTCCGCCGAATTCGGAGGCTTGCGTGTTAAGTGGCAGAACTTAACGCCGCGCTTTACCTCGACACCAGAGCGAAGAAAATGGAAATATAATTTCCACTCCTCGAGTGGGAATCGAACCCACAACCAGTCGTTTACAGTCACACGCTAATTTTATGTTTTTTTTCTGTATAAAACACTATTATAGTTGTTATTTAACATCAGGTATTGTTAAAATTGACAATATTTTATTGATCTTTAGTATAATTATTGCACATATATTCTTCTTTTGCTATGATTGGTAAAAATAGATATTATGGTTATTAGTTTGTTTACATTGAACAATGAGTTATTTTTATCGATATTATAAATGCTCTGTTATAAATAACATCATTCACTTGCAATCTGTTAAATTATTATCATTGATGAAATTGCTTATATTCTGAAATATATACACATACATTGTGATTTCTAAAAAAACTCACAACATGCTGATCAAAATTATTATAAATCTCTGTATTTTATGTTTAACTTTCAAGCACCAATATGCTATTTAATTACATAAATACTTATGTATTTATGTAAATACATCACCACAACTTTTAACATCAAAACCTATTCTTCTTGATATATGTTTTAATTATTTTTTTAAGTTTTCATATATTATAGATATTGTATATTTAAAGCACTTTGAACATTTTAACTCCTAAATATAAATATTTAAAGGTCAGCCTCAATTTTTTTGAGAGAATAAAATGATTTTAATAAATAAAACATTTCTACTAAACAATTTTTTTGTCGTAAATTTTACATAAAGATAAAGAATAAAAAATATTAACAAAATATCAACTCTAGTTGAATTGATTTTTGCCAAAATTACTTAACGATTATTTGACCTCATGAGATTCAATTTCTTCTCGGATATCGTTTCGGATCCTTCCTGTTCAGATGTCGAATTATAATCATAATTTTCCAAGGCAACAAAATTCGGGTCGATAGCGGCAAAATCGGACTCTGAGCCCTTGTTTAGGCAATCTGCTTAAAATTTCTTCATACTATTTATTTTGAGGCCTTGCTTGATATTTTTTCCTAATGACAAGAACACATTTATTTTACTTATTTGCGTCAGTTGCTGCCCATTTTGTGACAGAAAGTAACTAAGAATAAAAAAGAAAACGATATAGTCGTCGTAATTCATATCTGTGTCTGTATCGTAGTCTGACAGAGCACTGGTCTATACTGTAGCTTAAAAATCAAAAATCGTTTGTCAATCAATCAAATACATATACAGCTTCTCTCTGCGAATGCTGATGAGACACTGCCCAACGGATACAGAAATAGGGTAGGGTATACATTTTTACTTTGTGTTTTTTGCAAATAGAACTATTTCGAACTCTCAAAGTGTCTGTCAAAACCCACGTCGTGTACCACGACGGTTAAAGGTTAATAAAAAGAATTCTTGAGAAATATTTTCATTTTAAGTATGGAGAATGTTAGAAGTATTGATAAAAGTGATATTTTATTAAACATATTTTTTCTCGTTTAGATCTTTCTGTAATCGTAATTTTTACCTTCGTTTAAGTAAAATAAATAGATATTGAATTCAAATATTAAAATGCGTACGTATGATACGTAAATGGATTTACATTTCACGTTCATTTTATTCATGCATTATTATAGTTTGTATATGGTAACGATATCTAGTGCTGCACTTTGTTTAACGGGACTGGAGAATAAACGACCATATTTAAAATATAAATATCGTCCTTTAGTTATCATTATTACGCCAATGTTGTTTAAAATAATCGCCAGACTTGAGATCACAACCATCGCGTGTTGAACAACTAACGTTCACTAGGTAGAGCTAGGCGATACAGGGACATTCCAACTGTGATATAACGGTATTTTATAAATAATTTAAAGATAACGTTAAACCAGTTTGAAATATATAACAATTTAAAAGAAATATGCAATAGTTTCGCATTGTGCTAACATGAGGAGCTTATAATAACTCGAAACTAAATTTATAAATTTTCTAATATGTTTTTTTGGCAAGTTAATGTTCATTTTAATGTTAATCGGATATCCAAATACACATTACTACGTCACGGACAAATTGAAGTACCCTTTTGCAAAAAGAACTCAGTGATTTGTATGCATGTTGTGTATTCATTTGTCATCCGCATTGTTAAGCGTACAGTCCAGGTGTGAGGTTGATAATAGTCAAAAGGTGCTAAATGCATCGATGTATTTTGAAATCGTCACTTTAGTTAAGTAGTTATATATTTTAATGAGTCGAATAGTTATGATGTTGAGGCGCAATTCGTAATTGATATTTAAGTGCGCTTCGGAAGCCGTACAAACTATTATTACTTAATAAACATTAGTTTTTAATTTACAGAAACTTAATTTAAAAACTGCTATTATTATTATTAATACTTAATTCGGTTGCGGGTTCGAAATCCACCCGAGGGAGATTTTGAGTTATGCAACTCAAAACGCAAGTTCTCTTTGTTGCTAAGAGGTGAACGAAGTGATCTTTCACTTAGTTCTCGATTTCTCGTCGTCTGCGCGGGAAAAGTTGTGCAAATACAAGAACGATACTCAATGTATTTTCATTAGTAGTTATTATTCGTTGGTAATTATTTATTAATGAAAACCAGTGATAAGAATCAATTTAGATAATATAATAATATAACATTCAAATAAAATGTTGTGGCCAGTCGTGGCCCAGTGGCACAAGAGTGTAACTGTAAACGACTGGTTATGGGTTCGATTTCCACTCGAGGAGTGGAAATTATATTTCCATTTTCTTCGCTCTGGTGTCGAGGTAAAGCGCGGCGTTAAGTTCCGCCACTTAACACGCAAGCCTCCGAATTCGGCGGAAAGTGGGGAACGGAGTGTCTTAACACTAGGTTCCCTCTGCCTACCCTGCTGTGTGCGGGATATAGCGTGAAGCTATTTATTTTTTTTAACATTCAAATGAAATGAAAAAACATCAGAAATTAAATAAAAGTCAAACCATTTGATTACCCAAATATCTCATCAAACTTTAAATTATTTTCAATCTTTTACGGTTTCTCTTCCACGAACATTTATTTATGAAAGATCTTTAGAGTTTGTTTTGTCAAGATTCTCGCACCGTTTGTTCGACTGTTCGTTGCACTTCATTCATTCGCCTCATGTGTTTTCGGGGTCGTTATAGTTAACGGGCGCTTTATTAGTACAATGATAGTGATTGTATTGTGTCAAGATGCCTTATAAGTTGGATGTTCTCAAGGTGTTGACAACCCTGGATTTTATTAGAATACTTAGCATTGATTGGATAATTTTCTTATGCATAACACATCCATATTTACAAAGAATTTTATTGTTTTTTTGGGTTAAACTTCAAAAACTTTTACTCAATTTTAAGGCTGGCATGGTTGTATTAATTAATAATAAACAAATTAACATTGCTAGTGTAAAGTAACATCGCAATTTACTTCCATATACTTAATTCTACATGTATGTATGTACATAAACAGCATTTAATTTTAAAATATTTTGCAAGGTATAAAAATGTATAAAAACTAATTTATATTTCGATTTTATCGGTTTAAACAAACGTTATACCTTTTCTAATGTCCTCTTACATTGCGGTCTTTCATTTTATTACTACGTTTACAGTTAGCCGTTGAGTTGATCTTACCAAATGATACGCATCGTAAAAATGAAACTGAATATTTTTTGTAATATTTAATTATTGTCGCAGCTCTTTACTTATTTAACTTTAATATCTGGAAGTCTCGCGCTTGTTCTCGTGACGAGGGAGAGTCTAGTGTCAAAATAATGCGTTCTGCGCCTTATTTATATCCTGGCCGAATGTGTCTGAATGTTCGAATTTCAGATATTAGACGTTGAGTAGCCGGACAAAGCACTGAGTTTCCGGCGTTTACGCCGTGCTTTGTCTCACTAGAAAGGAGAAATAAATATAATATAAATACACTAGCGGAAATAATTAGAGGATCATAAAACAATTCCAAATTTTTCGCTGAGATATCCAACTCTGATTGGAAAAGGACCTTTTTATCTTTAACCATAATTATCTCGGTAACCGCTGATTGCACAAGAAACGTAAGGAGTAGTTTAAAATCTTCACTAAATTTCCTATAAAAATGAGCTACGGATTTAAAATTTAAAATGCTTGTTTTTTTATTTCAATGCGACCATTTTTGAAGAAAATACAGCCACTTAAAAACGTCAAAATATTTGGAAAAATTTTATCCTTTAATTATTTCCGCTAGTATATAATTAATCTCCCGACTGTGGAATATTTATTTTTTGAGGTAACGCTGTACTACGATGACCTAATTAAAAAAATAATACCTTGTTATAAATATGAGGCAGAGAATATATGCATATAATATAAAAAAAAACGATAAGAAAACAAGTCTAACTTCATACGAGTTCCCACACCATTGAAATATTGCAACATGATACGTGTCACACATATTAACTTATTTAAAAAAAGAGAAGAGTACCTATCGAATTCAAATTGACTTTCGCTGAAATCGGTGTCTTTGACTCTATATCATCACTATTACGGACACGATTCTTACAACACCAGTGACCAATCTGTTTTTCGCAAGTTGACAAAACGTAATTACGTTTTTATATAGGAAATAATAACGTAATAATTTTTACTCATTATATAAATCTTTTATTAGGTGCCATTTTGGCTATTTAAATGTTATATATAATAGATATAAAACTTTCTTATCTTATCATCGTCCATATTTTTTAAGAAGAAAAATAAAAATTCGTTCGTCGCTTATAAAATATAAAGTGAGTCGTAAGTGCGCATCACAAGCGGATTTTTAACAGAGACTGACAGAGGACATAAAAGCTTTATATTTTTATCCTCGAACTGTTCTCCTTGTTTAATAATCCACGCGTACCTTTTATAAAGAAATTCTCTTTGATATAACATTACCTTAAATTTTGTATTTTTATTATGAAAAAATTCCGTTATAGCCAAGCGCTGGTCAGCGACTCTACATTTATAATAATTAATATAATTTTGCAGCCCTACGCTTTTTCCTTTAGGTCAGAGAAAATCTAGTGTAGTGAATTCTGTTCTCCACTTTCCAACGGAAATCGAGGAACTCAGCGGGATTCGAACCCGCGCCTCTTGATGTCCAAGCGCATTGACTATTTCTGCTAAGCCATTTGTTCTACATTCGGCTACGTCAAAATTTTTATACGCTTACTACAATTTGTTTGTTGTTAGCATCTCTAAACAGATTTGTACATATTTTGCCACCCAATAACCAAATTCCGCTGCGTTCAATCTTGTACGTTTTTACAAATATATATATATAATACTATAATTGTGTTATGTTTTAAAACACATGTATAGACAAAAATATGACTACATTACTAAGAAACGATGTTCTGGAAAAAGGTATTTTTGCGTCATTTTTCACTGTTACCATGACGATGTGCAAATGTAAGACAGTTATTGCGCACAAACATTACGTGAAATTATAGTCTGTCATAGGAAACACCAAGTTCACGGTTTGTGGTTTGATTGCAATCCCAACGACCCGTGTAGATGAACTACATTTCCTGCGGATCCTATACATGGAATATGCATTTTTAATTTACAATTAATTATTATTTTTTGACAAGTTTATTTTGCGTCATATTCTTGTGAAGGAAAATCTTTTGACGAAAATAATGCCATCGTAACGAAAATAATAATGCAGTATAACATTTGGCGTAGTTACAGTTAATACGAAGAAGTAATGTAGAAACCTAACATTTTTTATAATAATGCATTAGAAATATATTGAATAATAGCAACCCGCTGGCTGCTTTGCCTGCTTGAATAAAACTATTTCGTAATTTTGCCCGTCCGCCCTCTTAAACCACTAATTTGCCTATCTTACGTGAATCAACGCACAGACAAACAGAAAAAAATATATAATATAAATCATTGTTTTGTTATAGATCATTGATAAACCCCCCCAATAGTTTTTCTCATTTACATCTTCCATATACAAATTGCGATCAGTTAGATTTTTATTATATGTATAGAAATGTTTGATATACCTACACAGAGCTTAAGCATTGCAGGTTTAACGCGTCAAGGGGGCTTCTAGTTTAAACAATTACGTATTATGTAAGACATATGGCTTTAGAAAATTTGTATTAAGTCGGCATTACATTTATTATTCTTATACTTCGAACATTACATGATTTGAGACAACGATTATAAATATTAATCTCACTCAGACGTATATAGGAGTATATTTATTATTGTTATTTAGATGTTCCTCTACTTAGTTAGCCTAAGTGTGATATTAGATTTTAAAACTATGTCTTTAATAATTGGTACACTGGTGAAAAGTTAACTGAGGGGACAAAATGGGGAAAATTGGCGAAGACAATAAAAAAGATCGTCTGTTTTAAGTTTCTAAAATATAGTTTAAAATTGCAACTCTAATTTTAACTTGAGCGAATACACAAATAAATATCTAGGTCATAATATTAGATTTTTAAGAAAAAAAAGAATCTAACAGCAAAAAAGCAGCTTCACGCTTTTTTCCGCATGGTAGTCCGTGAGAACCTAGTGTTTAGACAGTCCGATTTCCACTTTCCGCCCGAAAATCGAAACATAGAATCGAAACTCTTTATCTTAGGTATCTAATAGTCAGTGTTCTAATTATAAGTACATGATTGAAATATTTAAAACAGTTTTAATGTAATTTATGTCTTTTTGAAATATTTACGAAATTTTGTATACAATATTGTAATTTTGTTTCATGGCAAGATCCTACTTGAAATTTTAACAAATCCATATTTTGATTAATTTCTATCCATTATACAGTACAAAGTTTATGTAACAGTTTTAATTTGTGAATTCTTGTTTTAACTATTAGTAGACCTCAATTCAAACAAGTGTTTTTCAATTTGTATAGGATTTTCTGCCGTCCACCGACACAGAGTAATACTTTGTTTGTCTAATATCCAATCTGGTTTGATAACTTCTTCCGGTATGGTTACGACATAGATAGCGATGACCGTAAAATTACTTACATGATTGATGACGACGGTGTGTTGCAATAGAAACGTATCTGATGCGATTGTTATGGATTCAAATGCCATAGTCGATGAATTGATTTTTGAGATGGAAAGGTTTTTCCGACTGTTTGGAAATATGTAATCTGTTTTATGATATAGATTATTAGATATATGAATAACGTAATTTGTTATAAATAAAATATTTATGTAAAGATAAAATAAATTATTTAGTTATACATTAAATACAGATACTAATATTTGTTATTTCGTTCTCTTTTGAATAAGATTGAATAGAAAACGTCACTAGTATCAAAGCAAGTAATTTATCATGTTCTAATGGTAATAATTTTTGCATTTTGTAGGGCAACGTAAAAGTAGTTTCTTTAAATAACCCGTTTGTTCGGTTCGATGGCTATGGCTTATTCGGCTGTTGAACCTAACCGCATTGTCCTCCGCTCCCACGCCGCCTCATCTCAATCTCGGATCATATCTCTCCCATACCCTCAACATACTTTTACTTACATTTTACGTTTAAGTTTAAAGTTTAAAAACGGTTTTTTTTTATTTTTAGCCGTAGTCCGGTCCACGTTTCGCATTCTAAATACTAATATAAAACTAAAATTATTAATAAACTAATTAGTCAATATATTTACACATATTCACTATTTACTTTTTATGTTATAGGAAAAATATAGTTCTACGCTTTGGTGATTTTACTTATCAGTAATTCGTTCGGCGTCTCACGTAATAGTAGGCCATCGAGTCTCTAGACGCTGAGATCACTTTTTTCAAACTGGTTATTAATTGATGTATATATTTAGTAATTCTGTTTACGTTCCAAACTTAGCTAAATATTTATAATCAGATAAAATAAATTTAATTAACCTGGATAAAGTAAGAGTGTAAAATTACATAGTATTAAATTTTTTTAGTCGAAAATATTATCCATAATATAAATTTATAAGTATTTTTAAATTTACTAGATTTTTACAAATTTCTTGTAAATGAGTGTTACGTTTTATTTTGCTATTACGATTGAAAAATCGTTAAACCGAGACGTCAAGAAACGTTATAGAGTAATGCGTTTTAAAACCGCAGGTGTGACTAATCCTTACGCGGCTGCGGCGCGGGCGATATTATAAACGAATAGAAATACCAGACCATGGTTTTTAATGTATAAACAAATCTACGTACGATTGTTTCAAGGGCGTAGCCCGAACGCACATGAACGTTAAAATTACTAGTGTTTTCATAATGAATGAAGACTTACATGCATATTTCATATTTTTATTATTTTTTGATGGTAATATCCTGTTTTTTTGCTTTAAGAATAATGTCATAGTAAGAGTTAATATCCGCAAAACGTTTGTGGTATCACCCTCCGCATGTCACGTAAAATAATAGACTTACTATAAAAACTGCGAACTCTAATCATATATTATGGCGTCATCGTTATGTAGATCTATTACATGTTATACGTATGTGAGAAGTTTTCGAATAAATTTTCACCCGTAGGCTATCCATTGTATACCGCCGGTCAGCCGACCTCCATTATTGTGGGCGGTGAATCGGCACAGTCCACTTGCTCATCGCTTTTGTATTGCAAACAATTCAATAACGCTATAATGGGATTCCACTTCGTCTAGAGTAAGCCACGCGAGACTGTCCTACGAACAACTTCTACTATAGAACCTTTATGTACTATAGATTTAATTTCATATTTTATACTACAACTTCTTTTTGCTAAAAGTTTAAATAACCATTAAATGATACACTTTATATGGTATTACTACTTTTACTTTACAATTATTAAGATTAAAAAAATTATCGACATCAAACCAGTCCGAAAGTATAGCATTCCCTTATAAGACAAAAAACTTTTCTCTTAATTAACGAGAGCACTTTCCCCAAATCTGCATCCACCGTCACTTCCTACTTTATAGTTTTTACATATTTATGTACATATATTACTTACTCATATTTCTGGACCATTTTAATGAGTGTACGAATGTATGACGAGTTTTCTTATTGGAAACTGCTTAAAGTTTCTTATGCCACGCAGTGCGTTGGTTTATTTAGCAATTTCCTTCGACCCCGTTCTTGAAGCTCTGGTGGATGTTTGCATTCTGCGACGGATATTATTATGCGCTTGGCTGACGGTTGTATTTAGTTGTACTTAGATGTCTTGTTACTTGTTATACACATTTTATACATTTTACAATTATAATCAATATTTTCAACATTTAGCCACTAGGCCATTTAGGTATAAAGGTTCCATTTAATTTACAGCGTAGGGTTAAATGTGGGATAATTATTAAATATTTACATATTACATATAATAAACGTAATTAATGAAGTTTTATACAGGAAAATATAAAAGAGTTACATGTGACCTACTTTTCGTTCTTTATTAGTCAAACAAGAAAAAGTTTAAAAAGAGGAGTGGTCGACTGCGTTGTAGCCATTTATGACATCAATGAATTAATTTCAATTTACTTGATATGAATAAATTTTTACAATAAAATATGTTTTAAATATTAAGTTCTAAAATATATAAATGTTACTATGAAATCAATATCAACCTAAACGATTTTTTGACTGTGCTCTTAATTTGTAGTCTCATTACACGGTTAGTTAATTTATTTCCAAAACAGCTTGTTATAGTAAAGATTGCCAGCTACCGTTTTAACGGTTTCTTCACAATTGTGTATATAACATACCAAACGTGTTGTAAACGATATCTTTATATCGTTTTGGAATTGTAATAAAATATAAATTAAATAATACTGAAGTTAAAATATTTAATGGTAAATTAATTAGGTTATAAAATATTTTAAAAGCTTTCATATAAATTTATTAGAAGTAGGTACCTAGTATAGGTTTTTTAAGCAAATGAATGCTTAACATTTATATACCTACATATCGATAAATATTTTTTCAAAATTGAGCTTCAAAGAATACTTCTTTTTATTTTTAAGCAATTCCTGTATCGCGATAGTCGCGGTATTCCTACTTCTTTAGAAAGCCATTCACCCTTCTCATAAACAAAACCAAGCACTTAAAGACAGATTCATAGTACCTTGCATACCGTTCTAAAAATAACTTTACCGTTGTAGAGCGCAACCTAAACAGTTTTTAGCGGTATTTTTATTTATAAATTACTTAAAGATAAAGAATAATAATAATTTATTTTATTGGATGTAAACATTACCAAAATACATAGGTATCTCGTAACATGACATCATTTTCGTCCGAACTCGTCAGCTAATGGCGTTACGCGTCTTTCGGGCAGTTGACCCAGTTAATGTGCCTTCAATTTAATCGTGGCCTATTCGAGGTAAATATTCATTGTTTGCAATGCACCCATAGTTTATGTCGGCTTGACAAATGAAATTGATGACGCCACGCCTTTTGGAATGTTAACACGCAAAACCGGAAACTGGAGTGCACTACCGTTAATAATGTGATATTAGTTAACCAGTTCTTAATGTCTTTTAAACTGCTGTGCAATTTATTTTATGAAATTTATACGATAATAAATAGATAAAATTATTTACATGGTTGTTTATTTGTATTTTAAAGAAAAATACGACATGAATACTAATTAGAAAGAATAATTATTAGGAATTTACAAGAAATGTTTTTTATAATAACTACTTTAATAGGTATGCATAATACGATTAGTCTATGTGTATGCAAATCTTGAAATGGAACTGCATTTTCAGAATGTTATATATACCTTCTACTTCAATCATGAGCATCTTTACGACCTATATCAGTAAACTAATCAACGTTTACAAACTTACGTAGTTACTAAGTATAATAATGTAGCGCTAAAATAGGTCTGTGGCAGGCATGCTAGCACACAAGGCTGACGGCTGGTATAAATTGTTCACACTAGCCATGTATAATCAGACGGAAAACCGTTACATGATATACTTGTGTATATGAAATTGTACCCACCTATACTTGGCCATTTTTAATTAAAAATTTACACTGTATTATATATTTAAAATAAACAATTGCTTATATATTACAATTAATATTTTATACGAGATGAGGTGTCAGGGATGATGTTAAATTATTTTATAATTATAATCATAAATTTTTATTTACGTAAAGTAAATTTTGCAGCATAATAATGTTATTATTATATTAGTTATGACCATCGTCACATGTCGATTGGTAAAGTTATTTTTAACGATTTTAAACGTGTCCTATATTATCCAGGCTATTTAAAGTCAGCTCAGCTGTTTGTTTCCGTAATAAGTAAGAAACATAATAACACATAGACATACAGACTTTCACACTGAAAACCGCAGAATAAAGGCAATAACGAAAACATATAGGTGCAATGAAGAAATCGTAATACATAAGTTCTACAATAATATTTATCATCTTGCCGATATTTTAAGAAGTAATTATTCTGAAACGTGAAACATCACAAAACTTATGCTTTAACGTTATATTGCAACAATTTTTAACGTTTTTATCAGACATTTCTCGAAAATAGAGGCAGAGATTCCTTTCATTTTTAAAGTATTTGTTCATTTAGTAATTGTTCTTTTTTATAGCAACTTATCATGCTCATTTAGTAATTATTTCTTCAGTCTGTTGTCCACTCTTCGTCCATTTTAAGAACATTGCGTGTTAGGTGGCGAATGCCGTATTTGTCTATCGAGATCGGAGAAATTGAAATATTTTAAATATAAATATTCCTCGATTTCGCGTCGCAATGAAAAACATCGTATGTCTTTACTTCTTGTGACGTCAATGTGTGTATATCAACTTATCAACTGTATTGCTTAAACGCAGTTTACGTGTTTCCAAGCATATTTCATTGTGTTTTAAATACGTATACGCAGTTGTATGTGACCTCCACACAAACAGTATTATATTTATCTTTCACGCGTTTTCAATTGAAGCTAATAATGAGTGTCATCATATTTTCAGAGATCTAATAGACTCAATCAATAACCGTGTAAACTTTAGAATGTTTTTGCTAACACATATTCTATCAATTCAAACTTCTAAAAAAGTTAAGTATCAAGAATAAATACTTGTTGATTGTTTTTTATTAATTTTATATGCTAAAATAATAAATATATATTCAATAATGATGATAAGATGTATGAATTCATTCAGTATATTTTATACAAATATATGGAATAATTAATATTACAAAAAACAAATAAAAGAAATTAAGTGTTAATGTTTACATCGAATACTGTTTTATTTCATTTCGCAAAATCTTTGGAAGACAGGTGACGATGAGAAAATTTTGTATGCTTTAATGCGCTACTTTTGACCTTGTTCTCAGAGTTTATGGATTAACGTTTTCTTCACATGCCACTTATATTATTATTGTTTCCATTTTATTGCAAAGTTTTTTGTTTTGTTCTTTTTTTAACCTAAATTAATTAAGGTTATTTTCGGTTAAAGAGCTATTTGAGCGTTAGTATGCTCAATTGTT
This sequence comes from Dryas iulia moderata, assembly GCA_019049465.1. Taxonomy (NCBI): domain Eukaryota; kingdom Metazoa; phylum Arthropoda; class Insecta; order Lepidoptera; family Nymphalidae; genus Dryas; species Dryas iulia. The sequence continues at coordinate 6,019,049 of CM032419.1, read as the reverse complement.
ACTAAGACGTCGACGTTTTCTACCAATTTTTGGTAGAAAATGTTCACTCCTTAATAATAATGAAAATAGAACGAGAGAAACTAGTGAAATTAGTGAAATATTTCAATTTCTCAGCGTCTTAACATAAAAAGTATTACATTTTTACAGATTGTAATCGTCATTTATTCTTTACCTGTATAGTTTTTATGTATAAATTTAATAAAAAAAAATATATAAATGGTATATTATACTAACAAGTACGTATTGTTTTAATAAATTTTTAATTGTTTAACTCGGGTTAAGTTACTGAATACTCTAAAGGTACGTAAATATTGTTGCTACAAAACATAACCAATAACAATACTTGAAACTGTACAGTAAACAGGAAAATGAAAAAACTTCCAACAATCAGTTATTTGAATATATGAGTTATTGTAACTTATTGCCCTCGTTTTACTAATTTCTGCTTATTTAAGAAGCTTCAGTATACAGAAGACATTAGTTATACAGATTGATTGTTTTATAATATTATCCTAAGAGTCACAAGTTGATAGACGTATCAGCAACGAAGTCTCGCTTTTATAGACAAACTTAAAACTCAAGATTAACATAAAATGCCAAAGTAGATTCCATAAGGCCGATAAAAAGCCTTTTTAAAACATCTTTTGAGCTTAATTCCGAATATGTAATAAAATATTGAAAGGGTACTTATTTATTCACAGGAAAATGAATATAATTATTTTCCGAAATAAAATCCATCAATAATGACAAATATTCTTAAAATCCGTTGTGGTTAAGAGTAAACGGAATAAAATAAAATTTGAAAATAAAGATATTAACAACATGTTTTTTTAAATATAAGAATAATTGAAAATCTGTTGTTGAATTAAAATTAAAGCTACTGTTTAATTAAATTTAAATGATGTGATGGTATATTATGATATTATTATGATATTTTAATTAAAATTCAAAGTGGTTATACAGAAGAAAATATTTAATTACACTAGTTTATACATAATTTTAATTTATTGAACCAACAATTCGCTTTAATATTTGCGTCGGTAGATAGAATTAAAACGTGTGTAATTATTTAAATACGCAATTTTTTCAGACATTCCCGATATACCGGAGGATATCAAGAAGCTCCGGGCTCTGCAAATTGCAGATTTTAGCAGCAACCCCATTCCTAGGCTGCCGGCCGGTTTTAGCCAGCTACGAGCACTTACTGTCCTGGGCCTTAACGATATGTCGCTCACAAGTTTACCCAGTGATTTCGGCAGGTGAGTTCTGTAATGCAGATGATTGCAATGCCTACATACAGTGTATTTTGTAATTATATAGTAATTATATAAGTTATGATAAATAACATTGTACTTCAATCCAAATAATATTATTATTATAGGGTTTAGTAGAATCAAATTGTAAATTGCATAGAGCAGTGTTCAGAAGAAATATCCTTATACCTTTATACAAATATATCTTTATACAAACATACGTATACTCTTTATAAAATAAATCAGAATTCTGCTTTCTCTTTTAAAATAATTGTACTGCACTGTACTACACAAGATTTACAGACATTGAACAACAACAGACCCAAGAGTCAAAGAGAATAAGGTTGCAATTTTTTGACTCGGCAAGTCGTGACCTGGCTTTCTTTATCGTTTATCTATTATGTAGTCGAGCTTTTGCATGGGCAGTTCATATTTTCTGAATGAGTATTAAAATGGCGGCTTTAGAAAATGATATGCAATATGTATGTATGTTGGGGGCAATCGTGGCGCATAGGTACAGAGTAAAACGACTGGTAGTAGGTTCGATTCCCACTCGAGGAGTGGAAATATTAATATTTAATATTTCCATTTTCTTCGCTCTGGTGTCGAGACAAAGCGTGGCGTTATGTTCCGCCACTTAACACGCAATGCCTCCGAATTCAGCGGAAAGTGGGGAATGGAGTGTCTTAACACTAGATTCCCTCTGCCTCGCCTGGTGTGAGGTGATACATAAGGGTATCTCATTGACATAGGGAAATAAAATTTACCTAAAATTCAATTCAAGCCATTTCATTTAGTTTACTTATAATTAGAATTAAATAAGGTCTAGTTCGTAACCAAAGCGAAAGTTGTGTGGAAAGTTACTGTCCAAGTTGTACCTTTCATGGAACAGTATTATGTAAGTACAGTGCATTGACCACGGGACGGTTTTGTTGCCAAAACATTACTAAATATTAAACAGTTTTAAATTTTGCATATTGTTTGCTAAACATTTTCTGATATTTTTGTCCGATGTGTAAAGAAAGTTTATTATATATTTATTTATTATATTATTATTAAAATTATTATAATTCAAGTTAATATAAATTAGCAATATTAAATAGCCAACAAGTAATAAAGTATAATAATCGCTAGAATTAATTAATGTAGATATGTAACATGATACATTACGTTACGTTTTGTTTTGACCGTCAATGTTCAGTGACCATGCATTTATCCTCAACAATCATTTTTCTTAGTATATTTTAAAATGTCATCCTGCAATGATATAATACTTAGGTAACGATGTAACCTTTCGATAAAGTAGCTTATATCACTTTTTGAACAAGGGATTTAATAGGCTATCAAGATGCTCGTCCTTTTCTAGTTCAACTTGAGTGGAATGAACAAAGGAAAAATGAGTGCTTCTCTCAGCTAAATTCTTGGCATATAAAGAACGTGAAAAGATACATTTAAGAGTTCCATCAGAGCACGATTACACTAGAGTCAAAAATGGTCAAGGTAAACGAGGCATTTATATCATGTGCTTTTAACCTTTTCCTTTTAAAGCTGACAAGTGCACAGAAAGTTTACGAAATAGTTTTAACAGATGTTAAAGTTGTAAACCGAACGTATTTATATCTTTTGCATATAGTAATAGGTATTTATGTCCAATAATAGAATCCATTACGGTAAGGTTTAAACGTTCCATAATGTTTTCAAAATAAACTTTACGAGAAAAACGTCCATCAAGTAATGAAATATGGTAAAGTTTGAGATTATGTGATAACAATTTTGGGCCGTGCCAAGTTCCTTATCAGACCAGACGGCGTTTTATCCAACTTGTTGCGTCTTTATTACGGTAGTCGTGCCATTGTAATGATGATAAGAAAGAATGTAATAAAATCAATGTTCTCATGGGTTAACATTCTTTTGCAATTAACTTACATAATAGGCACGCCTTAATTGAAGTAGTTTTCTACATCGAGTTATGCTAACTATCAAGATTCCTTCAAAGTAAAATGCTTAAATCATTGTATCGAGAAGCAATATGCTGCTTTTAATTAAGCATTATTTTTGATTTAACGCCTTTTAACTGCAACGATAAACCCAATTTTTCATATCCAGGATACTATTTTATGGTTGTTGTGGGATCTCGTAATACACACGAGATAAAGTTTAACGTCCTTGTTAAATTTAGAAGTAGGCCATCCAAAAAGTACAATAAACAATGGTTTAAAATGTTCATTGGTCAATCCAACAATGTGATTCATCTTTTAGCTTGTATCAATAAGCAAGTACGGTTTAAGTAGGTACTTTGACATGTGCTTAGGAATGCGTCAAGGTTTCGAGCATGAAATACGGTGTAGCGTAGCGTAATATATGTAGGTAAACAATATCGTTTATTTATATTAATGGATATTTCTAGGTGCTCCCAGCGCTGACTGTAGAATAGCGAAATATTTAAGTTCTTGCGAATATTAAGCGAGTCTAACAGGTTCCTATGTAGGTATAAATGATTAGATGCTATATTTAAATCTTGACCGAACATATGTGTAGTGTAATATCAAATTACAGTATCCTGCATAACTCATAAGATATAACAGAGCTATTAGCGTATTTATTACTCGGTGTTATTAAGTTTATCCTTAAAATAATAAGTTTCAAATTACAACTTACCCAGTTAACCTTGTATGAGTGCATTACAATGATTCTGTGTTAGTCATCCATTGTTTTATTTTAATATATACATATGTATATTTGTCACAGTGACTTGTGAAGAGACGTTCTATGGGTTTTTAATAAGATTTGTTCTTATAGTAAGAGTGCGTTATGAAGAAGTAAGATTATGATGATCTTATTAACATATCTCTAAGTTATGAATATGATTAACATACTGCTTTGTGTATACTTCGTAACTAGAGACTGCTTGCGGCTTTGCCTGTATAACTACACAACTTTACAAAAACGCTTTCATCCCCTATCACAACGAGGAGATGATTTTTGAAAAAAGTATTCTATATTTGACTCTGAGCCTTCAACTATTTTCATCTGAATTCCATGCAAATCGGGCCGGTTGATGAGCCGTAAAAGCGCACAGACAGACTTTCACATTTAAATTATGACTATGGATACTTTCTACCTTATATTGTTAATATAAATAAAACAGAATCAAATTACGTAACTAATTAAATTGATAGTAAAAAAAGTATATATATTACATTTTTTACAAAAAACAAAATACCTTGAAACGTAATATAATAAAAGATATAAAAGATGTAATGAAATGAATAACAATAAAATATATGTTTTATGTAGTTGTATAAAATAAGTAAATATAAGTGGTATATAAATATTCCCCCGTATGGAAATTGAACTTGTACTTCATGGTCTGATTTTTTATTAAAAAAAAATAACAGCTTCACTTTTCCCACTGCGTAACAGGGTAGTCAGAAAGTAAAGAACCTAGTGTCCAGAAATTACGTTCTCCACTTTCCGCCTAAAATCGAACCATCTGGTGATAAGTAGTGCAACTCGCTTTGTTGCTTCGCAGAGAAATGAAAATTATAAGTAATCATTCCTTCAGGTGACTTCTCACCTGGCCAGCCTAAACCAGCCCAGACCAGCCCATAACCATTACGTTTACAGTCAGACACTTTACCACTGCGTCACGACGGCCGTAATTCTGTATATTAAATGAATATACCATAAATTAACTTAAATTATATGCTTTTCAGTTTGGTGTCTCTCCAGTCACTGGAGCTGAGGGAAAACTTACTCAAGTCTTTACCAGAGTCATTAAAAAATCTTACGAAATTAGAGAGGTTAGATTTGGGCGATAATGAAATCGAGGAACTGGTAATACTAGATTAATTTCTACAGTTTACGCTATATTATTTTGAAATAAGACATAATTAATAATATTTTCTCCGTTTCTAGCCAGGATTTATAGGTGAACTACCAGCGCTACAGGAGTTGTGGTTAGATCACAACAAATTGCAATATTTACCCTCAGAAATCGGCAACTTAAAAGCGTTAATCTGTCTCGATGTTAGCGAAAATAAGTTAGAAAAGATACCAGAGGAAATAGGCGGTCTTTGTTCGTTAACTGATCTCCATCTATCGCAGAACATGTTAGAAACTGTACCTAACGGCATTGGCGATTTGTCTAAACTAGCTATACTAAAATTGGACCAAAATAGGTTACATACGTTAAATGAAAACGTAGGAAGGTAAGATATTTTTTATGATTTCATTTATAAAATTAAACGAATTTTTATTTTTCTTATTATTTCTTAAGAATTTGTTTAATCAAAGTCATTTTGTTTTTACAGGTGTACAAATCTACAAGAGCTAATTTTAACCGAGAATTTCTTAATGGAACTGCCAAAATCGATAGGGAACTTAAACGAATTGACCGTATTGAATGTAGATAGGAATTCCTTGGGCGAAATACCTCTGGAGATTGGCAATATGACATTACTAGGAGTTTTGAGTTTGCGGGACAACAAATTAACGAAATTACCGAACGAGCTCGGCAACTGTAAATCTCTGCACGTTTTGGATGTTAGCGGAAATAGGTATGCTGATTTTGTATTATATATTATAGTATTAAGGATTGAATTGAATTATAGCTAATTATTATTATTTTTATATTATTATTGCTTTTATACTTAAATAAATAAATAAATCGTTAAATTTCATATTTCCAGGTTACAGTATCTTCCATACACACTAGTTAATTTAGAATTAAAAGCAGTGTGGTTATCAGAGAATCAAGCGCAACCTCTTCTAACCTTCCAAACAGACAGAGACGAAACAACTGGGGAAAATGTTCTCACGTGCTTCCTTCTGCCCCAGCTCAGTTACACGCAACAACCAGGTATGGTTTAAATCTTTACTTAATTTCATGGTTTTGCTTTTTGGTGCATATTTTTCAGTGTTATGACGGTGTTCGAAATAAACAATTGATGTTAACGTCGTCATATACCTTTGAAAGCTTCTTAGTGGTTAGCTTTCACTGTTCAGATGCTATAAGTACAGAGATTTGTGTGATTGGTTTAATAAAATAAAAAAAAATGTTTAAAGAAAAAATATTTTTATATATATATTCTAGAAATCTATTTGTCTTGGAAATATTAATAATAAAACAAATGTTAATTATTAAGAAAAAAATTACGTAACAGTATAAAATATAAGTAATATACTTTATTATAAGTCTCTGTCCTTAAGGCTCTTTAAATGCACTGTGTAGACTTTTTTTATGAAATTTCGTGACGACTCACGCTATCTTTACGAGTAATAAAACGAGAGGATACCGTGAAAACATTATTACATATATATTACTTTGTATGTATGTTGTTTGGGTGGAATGACCTTGAACTGTGATTGTATGTGGTCCTTCGCCTTGCTTCTTGTGCTTTTATTATTTACTATGCAGCAGGTCAGTGACTATTTAAAATATTTGTGATATGAAATGTCTCAAATTATGTTACTCTTAAAAAACCTTTATACCTAGGTTATTGTTTTTAATGTTAATTACGAACAAGTTAACCGTTTTAAAAGCAATATCTACCACGTTTAAATGTGATATACAATCGTTTTAAGAATTGTATGTAAGTAAACTGAAAAAAGAACTAGAAATTAAGAGCAATCTGTTTATACGATGCTTTTTTAGTATGGTACTAAGACTACTTATTCGAAAATACTTTACAATAAAAAACAAACTTTGAAACTTAACTTTTTAAAATATAAAGAATGTATAAAAATAATAAATATAATTTCTATAAAAAATAATAAATATCACGTCTAAATTTTTTTCAAATTATCCTTGTAATTTTTAATTATTGCTATCAGAAAATGTTTGCATATTAAAGTAAAATAAGTTTTTATTGTTTCCTACATTGTTTTGGGCTTACTTTTAAACAGTCACTGGCCAGCGTTCGTTTGTTTTTGCCGTGTACATGTACTAAAAGTCACTTTTGCGAATTCTCACACAATGAATAGAGTTGGAACATACGTCAGAGGTCGGCAGTGGCACGTGGTTCAGGGAACACAGATTTAATTCACAGTCACAAGAACTTGATAGGATACGAGGTAAGCTATGGTGCCTTGCGCGGTTTTTTATTTTCAAGTTTTTAGAATTTTCTATTAGAATACACATAATGCTGCTTTCACACTACACATTTTTTTATAAATACACTTTATAATTATAAGGATTATTTAATTAATGTGCAATTTTATAAATATGTTAAATTTAAAAATATTACCTTGATAATTTATAATGTATCCGCTAAATGGTAGATTTTTTATGGCAATAATAATATTGAAATATTGTTAGTACAAGTCAAAGTTTGTCTACATAGTATACAAATGCTAATAATCAATATTTTAACATATTTCTTTGATTTTGATGTCACTGTGTTGTTTGTCATATATTTTGTGTGTATTTGTGTTGTACTGTCCGCGCTATGTGCAACGTATAACCTCCCAATACAAATTTGTTATTATATTACACAAAATAAATACACACAAAACGCCAAATAACTATATTATATGATTAACAGAATCAACTTTATCACGTGATCGGGATTCAGATGACGATTGGGAGGTAAAGGAACAATCTCGAACGATATCAGTGAAATTCACAGAAGATCCGCCTATTGAAAGAGAGGTGAGCCTATGCTGTTGTCCATTTACTTTTAAGGGAACGCCATGTTGTAAATCTTCCAGAACATTCGGGTACAATCCATTTTATCGTAATATAGGTACAAGAAGTAGGTACGGATGTAGGGAAATGAGGAGGTGGTTTAGAGATAATGTTTTTGGTATATTTTCAAGACAGAGAGCTTATTTAGCTCTCAGTTCTATATTGGTAGCGTTAGAATGATACAGTATTAATTATATTTTACGATAATTGTGTAACATTTTATAAATAACTGAAATTGTAATTTATTATGAGCTTATAACAAATGTTTATATTGTAGCTTACATATATATTATATTAATATTGTAATAAACTGGCAATTTATTGATATATCTTTTATTTTTGTTGCTTGTCGTATCAAAGCCTAACCACAGTCTTGTTTTATTAATATATTAATTGATTTAGATTGTTTAATCATTTGTATGTATACTAAAATAGAATAACTTACTAATTATATTTAATATTTTTACCTCTAAGGAAATATCTGATATATATTTAAATTAATCTGAAAGTACAATTTTACGAATAGTGATTTCATTATATGGTATTGCTACATGTTCCCATTAATGCCTCTTGTTATCTCAACCACAATATATTACACGCTATCTCTTCATTAAGCTTAGATAAAAACTGTGATCTCACTTTCGCTTTTGTAGATAAAAGATATAAGTGGTCATGTGTAAATTCTTTACATATGTAAAAAATGCTATACATATGTATTATACACGCATTTCTTTAATATCTTTAATATTAGGTAAAAAATTGATTAGGGAAAATGAAAAACAGTACGAAATAAAATATTATAATGCACGATGATTTTTTCGAAGCGATATGTTTTAAGAATAATTGCGGATGGTCGTCCCACGCCTGTCTGAAACAAAATATTATGCTTCCTGGCCAATGTTACTATAACCATTGCTGATGATCGATAGGTGTGGATGTTATTGAATGTGAAATTTTTACGCTATTCTTAGATATACTTAAATAACAATTGGTCATCATGTTATAATATCTAAAGTAGTCTGATTATAATAAATCACAGGAGCAATATTTAGATATTTCAGAAGTTATAGGCATTTTTTAGTAATGAGTATAAAAAACGAATGCATAGTACTATGCATTTGTAACACGATGGTGAATTTGCCTAAAAAAATAAACATTATTATTGAAGATACATGGACTATATGATCATACATATTTGATGACATGGAGTTAGCGATGTATGTTGCTCAGCCGTTGATTGTATTCAAGGTGACGTCGATACATGAGGACAGTGAGGAAGCGTCAGATTCGTTCTTCGGTGCACAAATACTAGGATTCCGACGGCCATTAGACGTAGTTCGCAAGCTAGTTACCACACAACGGAGGGCGTCCCTGCAGAGGCTATCCTCCTCTATAACAAACCTCTCAGAGGTACACCGCGAATGGAGTGCAATCATACCTCATATGATGATTAGGAAAAATGCTTCCACGCTGTTGTCTTTTACGTTGCTCTGATTATTTATAATTTTGCTATTTAAGTATGCGTATGCGTTTCTTATTCTAACATATTCAATTGTCACTTGCACAATATATTATCGTTAGATATGTCCAGGTATTTAAACAATATTTAGTCAAATTATGGTTTATAACAATAACAATATAAGGATTCAGTGATTGCACTCCAGTTACGCTCTATATGCTGCCTCCATTAAGCCTCTTGGTCCTTTGTTTTATCAAGGTTTTAGATGTTTTATCGCTGAGAGTAGAACAAATTATACATAGATGAAATTATACTACTTAGATAACACTAGTCTGGCATTCCATTTAATTAAGACGTCATCAAATTAGTTCACCATTTCATATTTTTTCAATTTTTCAAAAATATTTTTAATATGATAAGTTGCTCCCGAAATCTACATTTTTTTTATTAAAATCACATTATAATACGCATGTTTTATATCTATAAGGTACAATAATTTTGTAAAGGATACACAAAGCACAATATGCCTCCTCTATATTATTGCCGAAACCGTTTTTATATATTTAATAGAGTTTTTAAACACATAACACTGTTTGCACTGCACTTATGATGGATTACTCTGGATTCTCGAAACACGTCGTTTTGCCGCTGAGGTGAAGTGGCGTGTGATATCATATCCTGTGATTCACGTCGCTACGTATAGCCTTTTTAATGATACGTTTATTGGGTCAAATGCCTATTATAATTTTTGACAGATGTCCACATTAGGGTTCAGTATGTGTGTTTAAAATTATCTAAAACTACTTTTTTTTTTCTTTTAAGTCAGATTTTAGAATAGATAATTCATGTTTTTGGTTTTGAGCTATTAGAAATATGCGAATTAATATTTTAATATAACCTTCACATACTTAATCTTAATAGTCTTACAACGATACTGCTTTATATACAGTACTATTAAAATTAAAAGTAAATTATAGGTTTTGCTTCTTAAATCAATTCAATTATAATCGCCCGAACCAGCTTAATCATTTCAAGTCGCGAGCTTCATGCGGCTTACTAATAGATTAAGTAGCTTAGTACATTTACGAGTTATTACATTACGTTCTCCATCAGGTTTTTAGTTTTATATTATTCCGCTGACTGATTTTTCTTTTATTCAACAGATTATTCTAGCATGTGCATGAAATTTATTAATATATTTCTTTAAATCTTTTATTAGATAGATTTTTGTAAGTAGAAAAAGCAAAATTTACAAAAGTTTTTAATTTTCAGACACCTTTCGTACGTCAAAATACACCACATCCAAAGGAGCTTAAGGCAAAAGCGGTGAAATTGTTCACTCGAACCCCCGAACAACAGCCGCCGGAGAAAAACGAAGTGCCGACGACAAATGGTATGGTTGTATCTCCGCCAGAAACTGTACAGCCGACTGAAACAGTGGAAGTAAGTAGAGATTTACATTTGGCCATTTTAAATTATTTTTCTTATAATCGGCTCACGACTTGTCTGCTTGAAATTTAATGATAAAATTTCAATTCTAAAATAAAAATAACCTGCGTTACTCCTTGTTATATCACGTATCTGCGATTGAAAGTTCTGTCTAAAATTGATCCAGTCGTGCCAGAGATTAGGCGAAACATACACAAAGATAGATAAAAACTGTACTTTTACTTGTGTTGTCTTGTGTTGTCTCTGTGCTTGTTTACACAACCTTATGTTATTATGTTTTATGTATAGTACATGTGCGTACATGCAGTTAATAAAAAGTTTAAAAGCGATTATTTTAATATACCAAACACCTGTTTGGACTCCGCACCCCAATTTTTTATTTCTTTGTAGACATGTCACTAATATTTATAAAAAGAGGAAAAAGAATCGTTTGAAGAAAGAAAAAAAAACCTATTGTTTTACAACACATGAAGATTTTGACATCATAACGTTTTTCTAATGTTAAAAGAAACACTTGTAAATCGTGAGTCGCCTGGTCCAATGATCATTCAACAAAAATTGATTTTTTTGGAATGCCTTCGTGACTAATCTATTGTAAACCAATTTATAGAACGTAAAAACTTTAAGTACATTGTATTTTTTGTCTTTGCTCTTTTTACTTTGAATACTGTGGCTGTAAGTATTTATATAAAAAATCACACTTTTCTCGCATAGAAGGATAGTCAGAAAGAATCTAGTGTCGAGACACTTGTGGGGAACAAGTCTGCCAAAGAGAACTGTCTGACCTACCAATTAATGTTTTCATACATTCCGGTGAAAGTCTACGCCACGCCTGTTTCCACTTTGTTTTTGTAGCTTCAGCGTGAAGCCATTACCCGTACAATCGAGTAGTCAGACCTGCTGTCACCCTCTATTCTCTACTTTTCGCCATTGGCGGAACCCAATGCCAGGCTTACCCCTAGGTCGGAGATTAATATAAAATCATTCCTCCTAGTCGGAATCGAGCCCACAACCATACCGTTTACAATTTGACGCTTTTACAAATCGCTATTATGGAGTTATCTATCAGTATAGAGGAGTTTATTCATCTTTTTTTTATTTTAACAGCCGTCCCAACAAGCATTAAGTGAAACAATCGACGAAGAGAGTGACAGTGAGCGACAAACGCAAGATAAAGAATCTTCCGAAGCTGAAAACGACGACGACGATTCCGATGAATTAGAGGTATTTAGTATTTTTAATAAATAGCGAAAATTTGTATTTAAAGGTTATAATTTTATGGGATATAATATTAACTGGGATATTGGTGGAGGAGCATAATATATTATATTATTATATTTTGATGAAATATTAAATATGGGATTATTTAATTTTTATATATGTATTACTTATAATTAATGCTTTATTTGTCCATATGTTTGTTTTTTTTAACTATCAGTCAAATTTCTCATGATGTTTTCCGGTTCGGTGACATGTATGCTAATATCCCTAACTCTCCCTATTCTCGTCCCTCCTTCACCCCCAAAGCGTTCGTTTATCTCTTTTAAATAATAAGACAATAAAATAATAATAAGAATATTATATCATATGAGGAGTCGTAGCTTGTGGGCTTAAAATGTGATTGTAAACGCGACTGGTTGTGGGATCCCTAGAGAATTAGAAATATTTAATATTTTCTTTTTCTTCGCTCGAGTGCCTGGACCCGGGCTTTACCCGGCGTTAAACTCCGCCACTTAACAAACAATGCCTCCAGAATTCGGCGCAAATCCGGGGGATCCGAGAGTTTTAACCTAAATCGAGTTTTGCCATTATAATTATCGTGGTTCGTACTTCATCTTGGTTCGTAAAGTTGGAGAACTTTCAATTGGCAGTATTTGACTTTGGCTGTGACTACTACATTTTTTGAGGGCTGAATCCCTTCCTTAACAATAAGTTCCCTCTGTCTACCCTTCTGTGTATTAAGCTAAATAATTTCTCAGTTGTAATTATCTCCTTGTTCATACTCCAACTTGCAATTGGCTGATTTTAACGTGACTGCGATCTGTGACTTTTTTTGAGATCTGATGCCCTTGCTTAACACTAGAAATGTATGGGATACAGTTTAAGCTAAAAAAAAAATATTTAAAAACAAACATACGGACATTTCAACATAACAAATAAATAACATGACGGGGCGTACGATTAGCGCTCGCGTCGCGTCGCGTGGTCGGGCGTGCAGGACCGCGGCGGCGGCCGCCTCCACCGACGCGACACGCCGCACCACCTCAAGAACAAGCGCATCAACCAGATGGACCCCGGCCGCGCCGAGCGCATTATACGAGAGGTGTGTTTGTGTGTGCGCGTGTGTGTACTGTGTGTGGATAGATGTTTGTATTGGGTGTGGATGTGTAGGTAGATGTGTGTGCGTGTGTGTGTTGGTACTCGTATGCCACATACGCCACATCTACCCACAATAGATATATATGGCTGGCTAGATATACGCTGTATATATTAAGTGTGGATAGTTTATTAGTTGTTTTTTTTTGTTTTGTTAGGCATTTTTTTTAGTTTAGTTGTTTCACATTGATAGATTTTAGTTTTTTTTTTATTTTTGGTCATTGGCAGATGTTGTTTTTTTATTCTTACCTCAAGAACAAACGCACCAACCAGATGGATCCCGCCCGCGTTGAACGCATTATACGAAAGATGGTTTGTTTGGGTGTGTGTGTATGAATGTGTATGGGACAGTCGGTGGCGCAGAGGCACAATGTGTGACTGTAAAGCGACCGGTTGTAGGCTCGATTCCCACTCGGGGAGTGGAATATTTAAAATATCCATTTTCTTCGCTCTGGTGTCGTCCGCCACTTAACAAGCAATTCCTCCGGATTCGGCGGAAAGTGGCGAACGGAGTGTCTTAACATTAGGTTCCCGCTGCCTACCCTGCTGTGTGTGGGATACAGCGTGAAGTTAAAAAAAAAGGTGTATGTGTATGGGTAGATGTGTATGTTTGTATTGAGTGTGGATATGTTGATTAGTAGGATTTTCAAATTTTTTTTGGTAGGCGTTTTTTTAGCTTGGTTAGTTGATGTTGGTAGATTTTGTTTTGATTTACATTTATAATAACGAAACTGATCCTAATTTATTTTGCAATTAAAAAAAATTATAAGTAATTCGATTTATCAACCTATTCACGCTTGGTATGGATATATTGCGTGTGTCGTACGATTTAAGTGTAGACCTGCTAACTGCATATTGATTGTGAGGCAAAAGCATTCTTTACAATCTGCAGTCTTTTAAAATTTTTAATTTAACAATGTTAGTCATATGTAGTATCTTTTTTAATTTGAATTGTATAAAAAAAAAATAATGACAAAAGCCTAGCAGGTTTACATTTTGAGTCGATAATATGTGCTTTGTGAATGCTATATTAGGCTTTTAGATTCACTTTGCAAATAAGTAGCGTGGTACATACATAGTAAAATATAGATATACATACATATGTAATTTTGAACATGGTATAGATTATATTAACGTATTTTAAAATTAATTAAAGTTAGTCATGTCACTGGTTTTTTTTTCTACCTCACATCATGTAGAAAATTTGTCGAGATGGAAAGAACAAAAAAAAACAAGAATGACATTATTTCTAAAGTAAACACAATTATATGAATACATGCATTCATTTTTTAATTTGTATACATTTAAAGTATATTAGAAAGAATAAAATGCACATTAATTAAATTTGAACACCGTTATAATTACGAAGCACGATCATCGTGAATACTTAAAGAGCTAGTGAACCTAACATCCGGATATTGCATTCGCTTTCTGTGTCCATGTAACATTACGTATTTAAAAAAAAATGTTTTATTAGTATGTGTTTTTATTATTGCAATTGAAATCAAATAGATGAGGTTTAATGTGATTAATACAAATATTTTTTACTGTAGATGACATTACTATTATTTGTACCGTATCTTTCTTTTTCTTTATATTATTTACTTTATCTGTTAAACATAATAGTTGAAGACAAACGGATAAAGGTGGTGTGTCGTAAAATTCGGATTTCGAGAGAAAATTATTTTAAAGTCATTTGTAATAATATTAAAAGAAGTTAAACTAGGTAATTAAATTGTATTATATTTTGATAATATTTTAATTTTATAAATAAATATATTTTCTGTATTTCATTCTCAAAACACTGAATATATTTTATTTTTTCGTAATAAATTTTAATGGATAGTTTCTAAAGAAAAGTTCAATGACAAATTATTTTAACAAAATGGCAAAAAAAAAATATAACAAATCAATTGATTTGTGCTCTTAAAATTTTTATTTATGCATATAATATTGGAAAATGCGACACATCATCTTCAACCAGCTACAGCTTCAGATATTAAGTGTTAATTTTGATTAAAGGCTTAAATTAAATGTCATGGTATATGGACATGGGCTACGTCGGTAAATATGTATGCTTGTTACAATTATTTTGTGGGCTTTTTAATATTTTTCGCATGCTTTTTGTATTTGTATATCTTGTTTATATTTAAAGCAAACCTTGCACATTACTATTATGTTCTTTGAAAATATGTATATGTTTATCATCTATGAAGATTTTTTTTCCAAGTTTACATTACACGTTTTAGCATAATTTTTAAAAATATAAAAGTATATTTTAATTACTCAATAAAAGATACGATATAATTTTTTATTTTTAAAATTTTACAAAATTTCTTGTCCAAATGCTAAGTTAATTCTTTAAAATGACTTGTAACATAGGCTTAAATCTCGAGGTGTAATTAATTGCTCTTAAAAATTTGCTTAATGTTGTGAAACTACGAATAAACTTACACATTGTTATGATTACTTCAAAAGCTATTCAAATATTCTAGTTACATTATCGTGACTAAACCGCATGATTGTCTGTGTGATCTGTGGGAATTGAGATTTTTTATTAACTTTTCGACTTTTTATATGCAGCTTTTATTCTCATATCCGTCTATTGTGTTTGAAAATTAAAAGCATAAAGGTTCACCTTGAACTTAATAAATTACGAATATTTTTTTATGTAAGTTTAGCATTTGAGTAAAAAAAATCACCTTTATATTTTATAAAATATGTATATGAAATATTGCTCTGTTAATATTTGCACATACAACATTCTTCTAGAATGTTTAAAGTACCGTTTATTTTAAACTATTTAATTATTATAAATAGAATGGCTCTCGTGAAGTAGTGCGTATATGCGTTTTAATCTTGATGCTCACTCAGTTTTACTGCCGTAGCTATGCTGTCGTGAGAGTGCAATCTGACGTACGGTCACGCTAGAATTTCTTATTCTTAGTGAAAAATGAAACAATGGCTCCGTGTGATATTTGTTGAGTAGCATCTCACACGTTATTCTACCATTCGCACTTCGTTAACAGTTTATTTGTTAAACAATATTCTCTTAGTAAAGTCCAAGAAATATCTCTTATCTCAAAATTAAAAATATATCAAAAAGTGGGTTAAAAGTGGGCAAGTGTGTTAATAAGCAACAAATCTGCCAGCAAATTTCTTTGACTTTGTGAGCACGCCTCAACCGTGGGTAATTGTTGGAATACTGCGGCGGTTACGGGCTGGTGCTCGCGGGCCCTCGACCAAAACGCCCGCAGTAGACCCTCTGAGAGGCTCGCAGAAATGACGGTCTCGCACCGCATGTCTCCCAATAATGTTACAACTAATTCGATTAAACGATGAGTGAAGTGAACTTTCCCCAGTGATTAATCTATAATGAAATAAAATTTACTGTTTCCCTTAGTGGCATTTGCCGGTACTTAATAATAATATGAGGTGCTTGAAAGCTGCGGGTGGATGGCTGGCCCGGGTGAGATACGTTTATGAGATAAAGGCACACAGAGCAAGATTTCAATTTAGATTCCACTGCACTTTATTTGGCTTGCCTCGCTTGTTTTGTAATATCATGAACATGCAATTTCTAATTCATGTACTTAGCCGCTATCTTATCAATGTTTACTCGTGAAGCGAACTACTTTTTTTGTTTAGTTTTTGTGCTTGTTAAATTGGTCAGTTTTTGTTAACGGTGCAATTTTATACGTATTAATATTTTAAAAGACATTGTATTGAAGAAATACTTAAGTAGATATTTTTTGCAGGTGATCAAAAAACAAGAGTTGCAGGAACACAAAACTGACGATGAATCTACAGACGTACCAGACGGTGAGTGGCCATTTAAAAGTGGATACTATTAATTTCACTGTGCATGTTTTAGCAGCGGATACAGTTTAACGCTCGAAAACCTTTAGCATAACGGAAAAGCAATGCTTTGTTTGTTATGTCCATAAATTAGATTGGAACTTTCTCATGTTACACAACTCAGACCTTTAACGACTAGTACCTAACTTTAATAGGATTGCAAGATACACTGACAAAGCGCACGATGTTAGTTTGCCTATGTCGTGGATTACATTCCACAGTAAAGAAATAAATTTACTTTATTTATTCTTTCTTCATTTTTTTAATAAGGTGCGTATATTAAAATATTCATTCAATTATTCTGTATATTTTGCCTTAACATCCTGTATAATTTAATTCAAAAAGCCTAAGGTAATATAATATTATGGGGAATAGTAATACTCTAGATACAACTCTTCTTTGTTTGATCCAAGTAAGATAGCAGTTGCGACATTGTTTCACGCGATCGTGACCACATTCGTCCGTAATGATCACGAACATTGCTTCAAACCCGTCAGTCACTAGCGCAAGTTCATTGCACGAATCCCGTCACCTTTAGTTTTTATCCGAACTTTATGGATCTAAATAGCACGTCGTTTCAATAAGAAAACTTTTTTACACGGACTTCTTAATAATAAAGCTTATACTATAATACCTACAGTAGTAGTAGTATTTGTGTTTTTACTGATGGTACTGGCAAAAAATAAAATAAAAACTGATATTCGTGAGCTTCAAATAGTATTAATTTAATCATGGATACTATGATATATTTTTTTGGTTGCAAAAACATGAAATTCTTAATACTAAACATAAAAATTACAACGGATTCCGTTGTACGCAATATTTGTACTTTGCTGAATAATCAGTATAGCTACGTTATCAGCTTATCTAAACCACTCGACGTGCCATTTTGCAACGTAAACTCAGTGCTCTGATCACCTGTACGGCGTTTACACTGAATTTCAGTAATTAGAGAAAAAAACTAATAATTATTTACTATAATTATTTACAAACAGATTGCGTGTAACGACGTGTTAACTATGCACTAGAAAATCATTATCTGTGTTCAATACTTACTGTGTTGTGAGACCGAACGATCTTATTTTGAAGTTTCATAAATTTTGAATTAATATCGATTATTGATCAAGTAGTATAAAAATGTTATTAAAGTGAATTCGTATTTGTTATAATGTTTATGTGAACTGTTCAAATATGGTATATTATGTTATGTTAATTATCCAGTCGTGGCCCAGTGGCACAAGAGTGTGACTGTAAACGACTGGTTGTGGGTTCGATTCCCACTCGAGGAGTGGAAATTATATTTCCATTTTTTTCGCTCTGGTGTCGAGGTAAAGCGCGGCGTTAAGTTCCGCCACTTAACACGCAAGCCTCCGAATTCGGTGGAAAGTGGGGAACGGAGTGTCTTAACACTAGGTTCCCTCTGTCTACCCTGCTGTGTGCGGGATACAGCTTGAAGCTAAAAAAAAAAAAAAAAAAAAAAAAAATGTTAATTATTTTAGACTGCTTCTTACGCATAGGATTATCGTATAGCTGTTTTATGAATCGTAATAGTTTATGTCAATATTTTGCCTTCTAGTTATTTCTTGCGATTCATGTGTTATAGGTACATGTGTACATATTTTTGTTCGAAACATCACACTTGCTCAAGCTCTATTTGATTTGAAGGTCAAATCTGACTATTGTTACATTATTGTCGTTACTTGTAAATACATCATGTGACTCGCTCATACTATTAAACACATTGTTATTGTGCTCTTACATGAAAGTCGTGATTTATTTCACTTTTCAATCGTTTCTTTATCCACCCTATAATTGATTCAAGCGTATACTTTCACCGTGTTACGGGCACATATTTCCTGCGTGAATTATTGTTTTCGTTACTTGGGCTGTTCATTACTAGCTCACTTGCTTGGCAGTTATTATAGATATAATTCAAACTTAATTAACTTATTCCTTAGAAATTATAAGCTATTGTTTTTATGTCGTTACAATCTATGTTTATGTGGTATAATAAATATCGCCGATGACTAAAAGAGTATTATACTAAATATAGATTGAACGCGCCCTTTTTATAGATAAAATAAAATCTATCGATAAATTCTTTTTAATAATTCTTATTTTTCTTTTATCTCACATTTGCTAGAAAAAAAGATTAATTATATGCACGTTTTACTCATACAAACATTGACAATACAATGTTCTATTCATATAAACATTGACATTGAGACGCTGGTAGAAATATAATGTGTCCAGAGATGTAAATTAAAATAGTATTTATTAGTCAGATAAGTAAAGTGAAATAATTCGTAGTTAAATAAGAATATTTTAGATTTCTTGCATAAAGGAAGTTTAATAGACATATCTCGACATTGAATTGTTTGAACATTCAATTTAACTCATGTTATTGAACTAACATTATCTTATCGACGCTAATTAAGTATACATAGGTACTTATGTATAGCAATATACACATATGTGTATATTATCCACAAGTCGATTTCCAGTCGTTAGCTAAAAGAAACTATAATATATTTTTATTATCACATGCAATGTATTTAAAAAATCTATTTCCAATTAAAGCACCTCTTACCTTTAGCTATTGTTAAAAATAATTACTATTCTCGATGTTTCGAATAATATATGTATAAATCTTTTATGCTCAACTAATTTGAGCTTGTTCTCAGTCTTGTAATCATTTACTAATGTAACTATGGTCATTAGTCATCTTACATAAAGATAATTGAGAATATGGCTTACTTTCTTTACCGGGTATATTAGAACGTAATGAAGCAACATAATCTGAAATAAATTAGCTTAATGATTATAGGCATTCATTTAAAATATGCAAGGATGCAATTTCAATAGTGTATTTAGTTATCGTGTAGTTAGACAAAACTTAAGTGATCAATTGTGAAATAATGAAAGAAAAAAGACTCGAATTGAAGTTAAGTGTACGTGGTGATGGTTCGTTGAGTCGCAATGGCCTCCGAAGCAGTTCAAGAAGTAACCGCAGTAATTTGAGTAATAGTAGCTCCGCATTACCTGTGACAGAAATATTTGCCACAGATCGTTTTAATGCACCGCAGTTCAAAAGTTTTGATATACCGGACAAATATCAGCGGCAGCGTATGCAGTATGGATATCACGCGCAGAGTCTTCAAGCATTAAATCAATATGATGGAAGGCAAAATAGAAACTATGTATTAAACCCTCCGTCTGAATTATATTTAGAAAATTCAGGCCCACTACATAGCTCAAATCGAATTGCTGTTGACCGTTACCACCCTGTATATAAAAGCAATCCATCAAATCAGATATATGGGACGTTACCTCGAACTGCACAGTATTATCAACCAGAAAGCATATCGAATCCAATTTATTACACTCTTCCAGAAAGAGCGCTAAGAAGAGTCAGGATAAGTGAAAATAATCCGACAATTTTCGATTACGGTACGTTGTTTGTTTTTCTCATAAAATTCATGTACTTGTAATATAACGCTTGAGTAATTAGATATATGTATTATGATAAAAATAAGTCTATTATGTATGGATCACTTAGCCCGACTAAAAAAAAATATTATTAAATAGTTATTTGATTGTTAACTGATCTAATCTGAGGCTACCGTGGCGCAATGGAACATTTTTTAAACAAGATAGTCGTGGGTTTGTATCCCAGTCGAGGAAGATAATATATTATTTTTCCGCTCTGGTGACTAAACAAAACGAGGCGTTATGTCCCGCCACTCAACACACGATGTCTCGATTTCGAACAGAAAGCGGAGTGTTTTGACTTTACTTTCTCTCTGACTACCCCCCTATGCAGGATAAAGTATGAAACTGCTTTTTTATAATTGACCTATGTATTAAAATATATTAAAACAGGGCAAGCAATAGTTTGAAAAAGAACAACTTTATAAATATAAAATAGTTTTTGTTTTGACATAAACATTAATAGGGATGTTGTTGCAAATGGGTAAGGTTTACCTGACATTTGCTTTAAAGAGAAATTGACCATAGAAAGCTGCTTTGAATAGAAACTATCGACATCAACTTGCAGTATATTAGTTATATCCTATAAATTTCTACTTTCAGCTGCTGTTGAATATCATGACTATCGGTAGATAAGATTAAAGTTATATTCTTTACATAACGTATAATTTTGTAATTATTCTTTCCAATCGTGATCAATGAAAACAAAGTAGTATTTAGCAAAGACATTAAATTGTTTTTATACATTCTTTCTCGTTCATATTTATGCGTGTGTGCGCATATAGGGCGAGTTATGTGGGCCTCCCAGGGGACGGACAACAATAGCTAGAGCTCCCCGAGTTAACTGGTGCGGTCTAATGAACCGCACAGGCGTCAGGTGGCGAGCCTTATTCGCTCACAGTTCTTTATAAGCTTCTCCATTACATACCAACGTAGAAATTTCTCTCCACAGTGGATAAAGAATTTACATATTGTGCCACAATGGCCGTAACTAAGTCGGTAGTCCGCGGTATCATGTGTTCGATTATGGAGTTCACCTTCAAAGCAAGTAAGGCTTGTTCTGTGCACGTCTTCTTGAGGTCAAGTTCGGCGTTTATTTATTTTGCTGGTAATTTCCTTCCTGTGTATTCATTACCATATTTTTTTTTAATGCCAAATTTGTTTTGATAGATTATTTCTACTCCTTGTAACATTTTTATTATTTTTTTAATTTTTTTGTTATTTTTACAGTTATTTTTGCTTATTTAATTAAACGTATTTAAAAATTACTTGTGTTCTTTTACCATTTTGTTGTGATTATTATACATTAGTTAGTGCCGAACATTACTTTTAATTAATTCAGATTTATTATGTACATTAAATAAGGTTTAATTATGTACATTAAATAAGGTTTAAGATAATTATCTTTAATTCAATAAGTAATACGCTGAAAAGAAATGTGTAGTAAGGCCGTATTCTATATCAAGTGAGTGAGAAGATAAAGCCTTTTTCTACAATAATTCACTAATACGTCTTATCCTTATCTGATATACCTTTACTGTTAGAATACATTCTATTCTGAAAATAATAAATATAATATGATAAATGATGAGTCCGAGAACGTGTAATTTATATACTTCGTGCATTGCATTCTAAACGCAAACGGATCTTTGAATTTAAACAAATCCATATTATAAGTTTTAATGTTATTTTCTTAAAAATAGACTTATTTTCTTTCATAAAAAAATCAGGCAATTAATGATATAAAAATATAAATATTATATTATAAACTCATTATTTATAATTTTTACTTATTATGCCTAAATAGTGATCATTTAAAATTAATTAATCTAACGTGATATACGTAGTCATAAAAAATTTATAATATATAATTATAAAGCTATAGTTCAATTTTCCTAAAGATTATTAAATAACTCTTGAAGTGCTCTTGAAAATCAGTTAAATCAAAAGGTTTAATCTAATCTTTTATACAAGTTTTTGATTTATTCGATTATAGACAAAATATTATAAAATAGTTGTTTAATGTGATTAGTTCTGGGAAAATTATCATTTTGTCTGTATTGATTACGTATTGTATAATATCTAGTTATCATGTGCAGTATCTGAATTTATTACTTTGGTTGTAACATATATTGATAATGTTTTTAAATATAAGATTCTAGATATTACAGGTGAAAATCAAGTCTTAAAGTAAATTGTTTTTCTTATCTATATTTGAATATTTCCATAAATATGCAGGCAGGGTTCAAATATGTACAAATTATAGTGTAACTTTATAACTTAAATAAGTTTTACAAATGTAAATGTCGTGATAGTTGTACGTAATTGAGTATAGTGTTATAGCAGCGTTACAAACTTTTCTTTTTAAAAACTCTTTTTCTCACGCTTGCGAAATAAAATAAATAAGTAATTTCCTTCTTTTACAAAACGTTTCATATCGGTGTCACTTACATATATTTATCATTGGCACGTTGGCATTTTATCTTTAGGAAGTAATCTATAACAAACAGATACATTCACTTGCCTTTTGTGTCTGAAAGTATACCTTTCTCTTCTAATTTATTCTGACTCTAAATCAATCTCGTTGTAATAATCATATGCCCTAGCTCGAGTTTCTCTTGTAATATTTTTAAACCGCATTAAAGTAGGAATTAATCTACTGAGGGTTACTCTTGCTACATTGTGGTTAACATCCGCGCTGTAGGTCTTGAAAGTGAACCTGTGAAATGAGCTATCGAAGCGCGTCCACGACGCGATATGCAATTAATACAACAAGTATTCTAGAATATTTCTTTGGCGTTCAGTTTACTCGTATATATTAAGCACAGATTTTAGTTCATTTAAATTACTTTAAACATTTTTAAACCTTTATAAAGTGTTATTCAAACAACAAAAATAAGTTATAGTAAAGCGTATAAGAATTTCGACGCAGCTGGTAGTAGAACGCATGGCTTAGCGCTGAGAGCGCCTGGACGGTTCAGGAAGCGCGGGTTCGAATCTCGCTGCGTTAAACATTTTATACGTTTTCTAAATGTGGTTCAAACATTTTATATAACGCATTATATGTAACCCATAATAAGTGATTAATGATTAAAAATTTGATTTGAAAAAAAAAAAAATAATGTGTATATTTTTAAATTATATTATAATAAAATATAATAATAACTGTTGGTTAAAAGTTTCAAGTCACGTCCCACCTACAAGATATATAAATTTCTTCTTTGGAACGAAATTCTCCTCTAACTACATCATCATAACCGTTATATGAACTGTATTATTATAAATACTGTAAAATCGTCCTCTCGAGATAGTCTTTGAATATAGAAGGAAGTAGGTTTTGGAATACATAATGACTGTCGCATGCCGCATTTAATTGACACCAATATTTATGTTAATATGCACTTTTAAAAAGGATATACATTTTTTTAGTATTTAATTATGACATCCAAGCTAATAATATTTTTTTATTATTATTACTATGATAGCCTTCGATTAGAGTGTTCTTGGTGCGTTTTACTATTTTCTGTTTATTTGAAAGTCATATCCTGCCTGCTTGCAATCTTGGATTACAGTTTCTAATTTTCCATTGCCTGCAGCAAATTATTAAGCCCACTTATTAGTTGCCAACTTGCCATAATTTTCGACATTAACTTAACAACTTATAAACAAGTGTTTAGGAAATTTAAGCCCAGCTGTTCTGATTACATTAATAAAGCATTATCGTATATTATTAAAAATGTATTCTGTAAGACAAAAAATATCTTGCATTCCATCTATCGAAACTTTATATGAATAATATTCTGTCGTGTTTGTTTCGGATATCCTCTATTACATTTTGTGTCGATGTCGTCTGATAAAGAACTGGTATTTAATACCGTACTCTTATCTGTACTAAAAGTAATTGATGGATGCTAACAGAAGCGGAAATCTTAACCTGTCTCGTTTATAAATTAATTTTACTATATATAAAAATAAATTAACAATTCGTTTCGGTTACGTGTACCAAAGTCAAATTTATTTTGTACAAGTTATCTGATGGTAATCGATAGAAAATACATCAGAAAAATCGAAAGTGTAATATCTTTAGAGATTAATTTGATGTAAGCTATAGATTATCTTATGAGGGTAAAAAATCATAAGGAATCGGTATGCATCAGGTTGTTACTTTCTATTTTTAATCTAACGGAAAGGTCGCAGGCGCCGGCGCCCCAGCCTCTACATCTCGCGCTTGCAGCACATTCCGTCATCGCCTGCGCCCCAGGCTGCGCGTACGCACGCGTCCTTACATTTGTTGCCAGGAGTTCTTAGTGTTTACTTTGAGTTCGTTACAACATCTTTGTTTACGTTAAATAAAAATACAAACCATAATAGATTGTGACTGATTTAGTCATGGAATTGTACAATGACCGATTAGGAATGCGTTAAGAAGAATAACCAGCTAGTCCGCCATACTGATACGCGATTTTAAACCTTATTTATCATATATGCCTGTATTCGTTCTAGCTAGTTAAGAGGTCCTTTTCAGGAAATAAACGAGTCCTGTTTAAAGTGGAATTATGGGTGTTATAAGGAGAAAGAAACGTAAGTTTAAATAAGATTATTCAGTAGTTATACTTAGTATTAAATTTCTGTTTTGAGTTTTCATTCTGACTTTCTGTAAAAAATATATGTAAATTTTAAAGTTGAAATAACATGTAAATTTAATAAATGTCTTTTTAAATTTAATCTGCTTTTGGCCCAAACGGAGTAGAAAATAAATGTTTAATATTTAGTTGTAAAACCATTTTAAGCATGAATATGTATCTAAATATAGCTTAAATTCTACTTATTTAACATTTTGAAGAATAAATTTTTCATAATTGAATTATACCTTGACATACAATATAATTAGTCGTATTTTAGGCTGTTATGATTATTGTTGTATGTAGTTGTTACACAGCGACGTTAATGGTCTGCCGCTTTTGTTCAATAGGCCATACGTAACACATTTTATAGCATCATGGCATTACCAAACTAGGGTCCGCAAATGATAGTTATTTTTGACCATTTAATTGCTCATTATACGAGTTATATGTAGAATTAAAACATCCTTTGGTTATATAAAAATCTTATTTCATAATTATAGGTTTAAATTTATAACATAGACTGACTAAATAAATTTATTCTAAAATAAATAAAAATATTGGTACACCTGGCGTTGAATAATGTTGTTTTGGTGTGAAGGTAAAACGATATAGGATTGTTTGTGATGCGGTCATCTTTGGGCGAGTCTGGGTTACTTTTATGTGAAGTAGTCGATGTACTCACTCTGTTATGTGTTAGTTTTGTTTTATATTTTTAGTGTGGTTGTATAATACTAATATTTGTACTATTGCGAAGACTATTTAAAACATGTGTTTTATTGAGATGTTTTCTAAGATAATATGAATGTATACGAAATTGTATCGATTTTTTTAATTAAAAAAACCTAGTTTTTTGTTTTTATAAAACATTTCAGCTTTACGTTTTAACTGAAATTAAAAGCTTTAAATTTTATTTGTAGTTAATATAAATTAGAAACACACGAAACCTATCGTTATGTAATAAATATTTTTAAAGCAAAATTACCAGAGTTTTATTATAAATCATTGACTAGTAGAAATGAAAGGATTAAAGAATAGAGCAGTCAGTGTATTCAGCGTTAGTTGCAGTAATAAAATAATCAAAAATATTAGTAAATCAATAGAAAAATATTTTGAATTAAAAACTTAAGTTTTTCTTCGATGTATATACATCGTAAAAATAATTTTGATACGTTTTTATCTAAAATGTTTTTTTTAATGTAATTTTTACATAGGAAACAAAACAGTTAGGTTTGTTTAGTTTGCGTCACTCGTAAGCCATGAGTCATCGTTAAAATATTCTTTAAAAAACTTACCAACTCAAGGTGTAGGTACGATCAATATGTCAATACATGAACAAAATACATTCACCTGCTCGCCATTCTAACATTTTTAAAATTTCTGTCACGCAGTTTGTCTTTGTTGCCCATATTCTTTTACAGGATTCACGATTTTATTCTTTTATAATTAACTAGCGAGCCGCTCGCGACTTTACCTGCGGGAACTACACAAATAAAATCACGTTGCCCTATGTTTGCCTTTCGTTATCAACGACTACCTGAGAAGATTCATTAAAATCTGTCAAGTGGTTTAGATTCTTTATACAATCTTTCATCCCCTATTTCAACTATTTATTAAATCAAAAATAGGTAACTGGCCCCTACGTAAATTTTGCATATATTTTTTTAACTTTTATTTAAAACTACATTATATAGGAGAATGTGTACTTATTTACATACTACATCAGACTGCGATGCGTGTTCGCACAAAACTAGGGTTGCCCATTGCAAAAGAAAAACTTAAAAAACTTAAAAAAAATATTATATTTTACGGGAATTATGAAAATTACTTTAATGTATTTTTGTCATTTCTACTTATTACAAAAACTGCTCCATGTTATTGCACTTCTTGCACTCTTTAAAAGTTTTAGTTTTCACTTATTTTTTATTTTTTACAATTAAATTTATTTATTCATCAAATTGTTCTACGACTAAGAGGATAACAAATATATTTTTCTTTACGTTATTAGTTTTATTGTTGCAAACCTAAACATTGGAATATAATATTTACACATAGAATATATTTATTCAACAGTGGATAGTAAGAAGTAAATTATAATATGGTTGGCAACCTTACACAAAACAAGCGTTATAAATGTATTTATAACTATATACAGAAGTAACAGATTGGAATAATAAATAGTACTGTTTTTGGTAGCCTCACCACCAAATTATGTGAACAAGTAATAAGTTAAAAACTGAATTTTGGTCTTTTAATTTTTTTTTTATATAAAAACTGGATTTTGTGTGTGTAAATAAAAATATAAAAATATAGATATTTATTATATTTT
This sequence comes from Dryas iulia moderata, assembly GCA_019049465.1. Classification (NCBI taxonomy): domain Eukaryota; kingdom Metazoa; phylum Arthropoda; class Insecta; order Lepidoptera; family Nymphalidae; genus Dryas; species Dryas iulia. The sequence continues at coordinate 5,991,526 of CM032419.1, read as the reverse complement.
ATTTTTAATGGGATATAAAACAAAATCGTTAGATAAGCTTTCACCTGTCATTGTGTAGCGATTTAAGTAATACACAATTTCTAGAAACAGCATTTCCCAATAAAATAAAACTATCAACTGATAAACGATAGTCACGAGTCCCTCTGTTAACTATCACGACTTGGTTCTGGGATACAATGAAGCGCAGTTATTTCATTTACTTTATAGGAGGGGTGAAAGTATCTCGACTGATTGGCCATTGTAGTATTCTCAGGATGCGGATGCGACGGCGATTCTGGATCATGATTTCACTACGCTCGCTACATTTATCTTGTCATACTGATTGCCGTGCGAACCTAAAGAAAGGTCGACTCGTTTATTATTCAATTCAGCGCCGGCTGTATTGGGATTTGAGAAAGAGAAATTACCATTGCATTGAACGTGAAGCATCGAAACTTTGATATAATGGTTGTAACTGTGATTTATCTTCGAGGTATTATAGGAAATCGCATTCAAATTATGCACTTTGCTTATTTCGTTTTAGATAGTTCGTGCTGATAAAGTATCGCTATTATTAGAATAATATAATATTCGTGACTATTATAAATGGCATACGTTCGAGTTCCTGCGCGGCATTTTTGACCTTGCAAATGTGCTCTATATATGAACTGCGTATGCTGTAGTTCACGGCATTGTTCCATTTATTGTCACGGGAGCTGCAATTAATCCCGCAATGAATAATTCTGATCGCCTACGTCCAATTAGCTTAGGGGATAACCTTATTTAATAATTATAGCGGTATCTTTCAACGCAAACATTAAGCATTCTATCATCGTTTAATAGACTTTCAACAGTAAATAAATAGTAATTAAACTTTCCCTGCTCAATATGTTTTTTACTCAATAATTTCATCATTACACGACTTCTTCTAAGTAGAATATCGACGTGTTCTACTCTTTGTAAATAGGTACATGATACCGTACACATAGAGATTAAGTACTTTAAACCTATATTGGCAAACGATTTAAATAATAACTGTTTAATACTCATTTGTTTTCTGCTACATGTATTCACTTAAATGTATTTACATAAATCTCAGTTCTCTCAATAGCAAATCGACTATTCAATATACAAGGGAAAAAATAACTCATTAATTTTTGATAAACTATAGGCTTTATACATTTATCGTTAACATTGGCTTCATAGCTTTCTCTGTGAATAAACAATTCTTAACGGCGATTGTTATGGAAAAATGCTCTTTTCACTACAGTTAGTAATAAAAAAAGATCGTCCCATTTATAATTTATAGAATATGTATACTTTTCGTTTTGCATTTGATACAAAACCATTTATCTACTTTCGATTTCTTATAACTTGTATTCAAATATTTTTTTTATAACAACAACTTTATTGAACCGTTACTTTTTGTTCCGGCTTAATAATAATATTTGTAGGAGCAGTTCTATTTTTTATAGGTAATGGTTATTTATCTCTAACTTATTAAAGAGCGTTAGGTAATTTAAGAGAGAGGCCAATTGTGGCTCGGGGCACAAATTGTGATTGTAAACGCAACTGGTTGTAGGTTCGATTCCCACTTGAGGAATTGAAATATTGAATATTTCATTTTTCCGCTCTAGTGTCAAGACAAAGCACGTCATTGATTTCCCTCACTTAATCCAGAATTCGGCAGAAAGTGGGGAACGGAGTGTCTTAACACCAGGTTGCTGTACGCGGCATACAGTGCGAAGCTAAAAATATAAGTTTTTGTTCCACAGGTGAATCGGTTTCTGAACGAGCGGATAGTGAAGCCCGTATAGTAAACGATCAGAGATGTATAGAGGTTCGTATAGCGCGAGCAGCTGGTGGGCTAGGGCTCAGCATAGCTGGCGGAAGAGGTTCTACGCCGTACATTGGTGATGACGATGGCATCTTCATATCCAGAGTTACTCCCAATGGACCGGCGTACTTGGCTGGACTTAGGGTAAGAATTTATTTTTTGTTTATCTTTAATACTTTGTTATCTGTTACATTAAATATTTTGACTTTTAGTTATTTCGATACAAATGAAAGCATATTAAAATCATTGTGGTGCAGCAGGACATAGAGTGACCGTAAATGTGACGATTGTGGATTCTATCCCAACTCGGAGGAATGGTTATATGAAATCAGTTTCATTACTCCGCTCTGGTAAACCAAAGCCTGAGTCAGAGAGTCAGTTTCGTCACACACTACGCAATGTGTCAAATTCATAGAAAAAGTGGAGAACGAGTATCGACTGACTCTAGAGCCGATCCGCCTATCCTGTCATGGAGGAAAAGGCCTCTAATATAGTAAAAGAAAGTATTCAGAAAAAGCCTATATTATATTAGAGACCATTGTAGCGCAGGCTATAAACATAATAGTCGTGAGTGCCACTCCTACTTGAGGAATGATTATATTAAAACTTCTTGAGTAGCGTTGATTTCTGACAATTAACAAAAATGTCTCAAATTCTAGCGAAAACCAGAGTGCCTTGATATTCTTTCTCTACCATGCTGTGAATGAAAGTAAACTTGAAGGTGTATATATTTTTTATTTTTTACTTTTGTTTTAGGTGGGTGATAAAGTTCTGTCAGTTAACGGTACGTCGGTGGTTGATGTGGATCATTATTACGCAGTCGAAGTACTTAAAGCCAGCGGTCCTACTCTTACACTTGTTGTAACGAGAGAATCGCCTACTTCAACAAGGTACTTATTCATCTTCGTATTTATTTTATTTTTTTAATTAAAGTTACTACACTTGTTACAATTATATAAATTAATTTTAATTAATTTTAGTTTGCAAATTTTGTAAACCGAAGGTGAAAAAAAACAAAGAATTATATTTTTTTTTCAATATGTGATACATTACAAGACGTGATGAATAGACTTACAGTTAATCAGCTGTTAGTAGTTAAATTATATAATACATTATTATAAATCGAATAAACTTAAAAAAACTTCTACCGTACGTTGCTGCGTTCTAATTACTATGAAATGCATGATTTACGATAATTATAATTGTTATTCAACTCATTCCCATGGAAAGCATATAAATACATAATATAAGCTAATATAATTTTATCATTTTATATATTTTATAATGCCACCAAGCATGGATGAGCATGTAAAGCTAATTAATAAGGTATATTTACAATCAATAATTATTTATAGAACTCACAGCCGGGCGCCGAGCGGGGCGAGCCACCACTCGGTATCGAGTGCCACAGATACAGTATCTACATTAGAAAATGGACAGGTAATTAAATATTATACGTTTGATTGCAGCTTTTCCACCTGGAAATTGTAATTGGATCTGTTGAGTGAAATTTTATTAATTTTACATCAACTCGATGCTTTGTAGATTTATGTTTGAAATGTATTACTTTTTTGTTTTAATTTAATAATTATATTTATTACATACATACTCTTATTTTTTTAAAGTTTCTTTATAATCTTACCTGTTTTCCTTGGTAGTCGAGGAGAACCTAGTATTAAGTCAATTCCTCTCCACTTTTCGAGATACTGCTTGCAGCACAACGCCTAGCTTTGTCTTACTAAAGCAGAGAAAGAATTTTGTTATTCCTTCTACTAAGGACCGAAGTCATAGCCAGTCATTCCTCAGTCAATCATCAGTTCATTCCTAGCACGTATTGCAAAAATGGCTAGTAGGATCATTATAATTTTGATTAAGCAGAAAGAGGAGCTTGGATAGGGCTGTTAATGTATTTTAAAAGGGACCCTTCTTGGGCATTTGGTTTCAAGTCGCAGGCACTGTTCCGAGCTTTTCTGACTGCAATGCGGGCACTCGTACAAATACTAAAAAAATGCTTCTCTTCAATAGGTACCAACTGGCCGTGGTATACCAACCAAACCACTTATCATCAGCAACCAGTATGCACAAGAATTTGAACCTGAAGTCAAGGAGCAAGTCAATCAGAGCTACTCGCCGTCACCAACGCAGCCTAATTATCAGCGTTTGCAAGCCTCCCCTCCTCCAGTTCCACAACCATTTGTGCCACCGAGTAAGTGTTTTGTTAAGTTATATTTTATTTGTATAATATATCTGCTTATTGTTTAACAGGAGCTATTCTGGGTTTTATAGTTATATAGTTAGAAATAATTTTACTTTACCAATTCGATTTGAACCTTACTGCTTATACTTAAAAAATGAGTTGATTTTTGAGTAAATATGAATAGTTTTCTAGAACATTATACATCTGTCTACTTTAGTTATGTAAGCAGCTTTACGCTTCTTACCGCTTTGTAGGCTAGTTAGAGAGTACCTAGTATCATTATATTCTGTCCTTTACTTTCCGCCTGAAATCGAATCGAGTAATGGAATTCAGTGCTGCATTTTGTTGTGTATATAGTTAATATGTACTTTCAGTTTGTTGCAAGTAAACTACATTTACTTGAGTAATTTTCAATGATGGTAGATCCATTTGTCAGTCATCTATTACTAAAATGTCAACAGAAAATATTTTTAAAATATATGACATTAATGTAGTTTAGTTTGTCTAATATTCTTCAGCTTGAACAAGATATATGTATATTATATTTTCCTTAATTGTAGTTATAATTAATTTCGCCATTACTGAGAATTTAGTATTTAAATATGAAGAATACATCTTCAAAATACATAACATAATATTAAATAAGGCGTGTAAATTGCAGTTATACTCAGTTTATCGCAAAGTTTAGATTATTTATACAATATAAAAATATAATGATAATAATCCGTTATTATCACATTTATTTTGTTTATGATTTACTACATTTTTATGGTACCAGTAAAAGGTGCAGTTGAAACAGTGTTTGGCCAAGATAATTTCATCGTCTTTTGTTTTCATATGAATATAACATAGACTTCGTAATGAAATATATATAAAAAATATTATTGTAAAAAATGAAATAAAGATTATTATTGTTATTTATCTACTATTCATAATTAATAATATATTAACATTAATTAATGTTAAATATTAATAAGTGGAAGGATCGGATTATGTATGAAGAGATTCGCAGCGATTAGCGCTCTGTTCTCTCTGACCACATTAAAAAAAAACGTGAAGCTAATAAAAAGTGTTTTAGTTGACGACGGAGTGTCTTGATACTAGGTCCTCTCTACACCACTGAGAAAAAAACAATAATTAATAATAAAATTTTAGCCTACAAACAAAACGTATTAGTCCATACAACTCTAATACGCGACGGATCATCTGATACTAGACCCTCTTACTGGGTAGTTAGACAGCGGAGTCACTATGCTGGAAAAAGTGTGAAGCTGCAATAAGAACAATAATTTTTATATTAATTAATAAATTTAAATAAATTTCAGCCTACAAACAAAAAGTATTAGTCCATACAACTCTAATACGCGACGGATCGGGACTAGGGTTCAGTATAGCCGGCGGTAAGGGCTCACCCTCCTACAGGGAGGACAGCGACGCTATATACGTATCCCGCGTGTCGCCCCAAGGAGCGGCGGCTAAGGATGGCAAGATGATGGTCGGGGATAAGGTTGTGTCGGTAAGTGGGTTAAATTTGTTTGTTGTATTTTGTCAGTATTAGTTTTGATATTTTAATTTAATAAGTGGTTATTTTGGAAAAGTCGTTTTTTTTTACAATTTATTAATTATATTACCTATTGATAAAATAACAAACATATAATACAATCAACATTATCTACAACAGATACAACTAAATAGTATTGGAGTGTCTATATTTATTTACAAATATTCCAATTTAATTTATTACATATTTATTATGTGCCTATATATGTATAATATTTTTTAACAATTTTATAATTTTTGTCTATTTGTTTGTTCCGACTAATCTCAAGAATAGCATTGCCGATATGACCAACAATACTTATAAAATTGTCTAATGAGTAAAAAATATTACAATTTCAGATCAACGGCGTCGATATGGAGAATGCACTACACGAGACAGCCGTGCAGTTGCTGACAGGACATGAACGGTTTGTGCGTCTTGTGTTACAGAGAACCATCACTCCTGAACAAGGTGATTATTTATTTTAACTTATATATATATTTATTCTTCAATACATTATTATTAGAATTCAAGCAGTCAGTACAAGAAGTTTATAACAGTAGTAAAAACGTATACAGTCGAAGTTTAATATTACTAGAAATAAGATGCGGGAAAAAGCTGCTCCGTGCTTTTCCCGCATAGTGGAATAGTCAGAGAGGGCCTAGTGTTAAAACACTCTGTCTTCCCCATTCCGTACCAGAGTAAAGAACAGTTTTACAGTTTACAGTCAGACGCTGTCACACAGCGCCACGACGACCCCTTTCAAATAAATATTTCTAAACTACTAAAATTGTGTTTCAGGCGACATAAACCAGCGGAAATCCATATCAGACGATGTGAGAGAGCTCAAGAGCAGTCAACTGAATTTGAGCACTACTCAAAAACCTATTGCAAATCACGTCCCTACACAGATTATAGGCAACCACACTGCACCGAGAGTTACACATATTGTATCACAGTCGCAACCAATACCACAACCACAAATACAACCACAACAACCACTTCAGCAATCACAACAACCACTTCAGCAACCACAAGTCCCACAGCCACAACCTACTTTTGCACCAAACGCCGTACCACAACCGGCTCCGAGGAAACTGAGCCAAGTTAATGGCACGGTAAGGCTGGAATTGCTTTTTTAAGTTGTTACATCTAATATTATACTTGTAGAGTGGTTGTGTGTACAGTAGAAACTTGATTATCCGGCCCTCAGTTATACGAATTTGCGATTACCCGGACTAGTGACTAATTATGCTAAATACAAGCAATACATGCAAGTTAAATTTATTGCAAGCATTAAACCTGGCTACATTTACATATTGTTGATATGTATTTGTTGCTTGTAACAAACATATAATGTACGCTATTATATGCAAAAAATGTTTATATCGTATATCCGATTATCCGGATTTTTTTATTTTTTATTATATTCAGATGCCTATATACCTTTTGATTATATTAGTCTGGTTAATCGAGTTTCTACTGTATTTGGTAAAGCTAAAATGTTTTAATTGTATTTAACCTAGACCATGCTTGACTTTACATGTAGTTCACATAATCTTTATAATATATTAATCTTTTGTTGTAAGCTAGAGAGTAGCGCTCGAGTAATGTATTTGTATTGTTGACTTCAGGCGGGCACCAAACCGGCAACTAACAGTACGAGCACGCCTTTAACTCCCGACGCGAATAAATTGCACGGCTCTAACGACGACGTTTTCGACGATATTCAGGTAAGATACGATGCGCTACAGTGTAGTACCAATTCCACAGGTGACGGCCATTAAGCTGCTTTAACACGTTCAAATTCATACGCTTTTATACTAGCACACTCATATACATACGCACATTTACCTACCGCCCCGCGACTATTGTGTCCGATATCTAAACTATTGCGTCTCGAAATAAAGAGCTCATATTTCGTGTTCGTAAAGTAAACGATATTTGATGCATTTGTCTCAACGGGGAGCGGATTACACGACTCTATTAAAACGTCATAAATAATCATGCTTATATACATATGCATACATACAAGCAGATGCTTAGGGTTGTCGACTCGTCAGCGCCTTAACTATTAGGTGTTATATTGTGTTTATAATATACGAGTCGACAGCCCTGGTTCAGTTAGTGGTTGTGAACATGAGCGTGTTAAACAGCCGTCTCGCGCTATAACGAACGAGGAGTTCCAAGCGATGATACCGGCTCACTTCCTCGGCGGCGCGCGGGCGGACGCGGAGGCGGAGGCGGGCGGGCGCGGCGTGCGCGTGACGGTGCAACGTGCCGCGCCGGCGGCCGCGGTGGTACTGCCGCCGCCGCCCGCCGCGCTCGGCCGCGTCACCGAGACCATCACCAAGTCGACCTTCACGGAGACGACGGTGACGCGGGTCACAGATAATCAAATGGTGGCGCCGCTTATTATTGAAGTAAGATTTTTTTTTGGCTTTTTTGATAGGTTGCAGTTTTTTTTTTGGTTATTGTTTTTTTTGGATGGGTGCGTATTTTTTTGTTGTTTGGGGTTTTGTTGGTATGGTGGTATTTATATATACTAATTAAATAAAGAGGTAAAGTTTGTAACTTTGTTTAGGGCTAATTTTCGGAAATACTGAATAGATAGAAATCATGGAAATTCCTTTACAATTACAAAGCATCACTGTTTAGGAGTGCTATAGCCGTTATTTTTTTATGATTGAGTAGAAAGTTCAGAGACTCCCAAAGAGGCTCAAATAGATAAATGTACAGATGATTTAGGGTACAAGAGATGCAGATGACACGGCAAAGCCGTGAGCACCCCCTCACTTCGCTAGTAAAATATACGGGTATATTGAAACTAAATTGTTTCTTATTGTTTTATTTTCAATAAACACATTTGTAGCAATTATATACTTAACTGGTATTTTAAGATAATTATAAATAAAAGTATCAGTTATGAACTATTTCGATTTTTGGATGACACAATTAACCAATAATTACTCCGTGGTCCCTCAGGATGCGAAGGATGTGTAAAGATTTAAAAAAATAGTCTTAAATCGTAACATACAATTTAAACAAATGTTATATAACTAGTTTAAAAAAAGAAAGTGCAGTCGTGGCCCAGTGGCACAAGCGTGTGACTGTAAACGACTGTTTGTAGGTTCGATTCCCACTCGAGGAGCAGAAATATTTAATATTTCCATTTTCTTCGCTCTGGTGACGAGGTAAAGCGCGGCGTTAAGTTCCGCCACTTAACACACAATTTCTCCGAATTCAGCGGAAAGTGGAGAACGGAGTGTCTTAACACTAGATTCCCTCTGCCTACCCTGCTGTGTCCGGGATACAGCGTGAAGCTAAAAAAAATAAATAAAAAAGAAACATCACAAAATATCGCGAATATTTTTAAAAACTATTCATGGAAACTATACATAGTATATTAATAATGACTTAATTTTTTGCGCCTTTTTTTGCATTCTTTTTCGCCTATTTTAAATAGTAATCTAACAAAGAATGGTTTGTAACTACGGTTATCTTTTGTTTCATACATCTTTGATATTTCATTTAATTCATTTAATTAAAGATTTTGCGTTACAATTTGCAGTTATCGATTCTTATGAAGCGTAAAGTCTTAAAATGTTCACTTTTTGTGAACATTTGGCGATACAAAGTATTGCAAATGAATCATGGAGAACACGAGACTTGGAGGCCTTATCTATCGGAAAGATAGATAAGGCCTCCAAGTCTCGTCGTCGTCTCCTTATAACACTGTGACATATTGAATTCACATTACCTTATGAGTGATGTTGAAATTGTCATGAAATTTTTTTTGATTATATTAGAACTTAGAAATAATTAAATTTGATCGCTATACTTCAGAAATAATAACATTCGATCGTTATACATTTGATCGTTATACTTACGCGCTAGTGGTTCTAATTAATAGTCTAATTAGATAATTAAAAAACTGTAAAATTAAACATTATAATCAACAAAAAGGAAAAAATTATACCTAGTTTTATGTTTATAAAAGAAAGACTTCAACTTACCTTTGGTCACTCGACCTCTCTTAGCTTAATTTAAAACATCGTTTAATATTAGTTTTGAGTAACAAATAAAAATACGTGTAATTTAGGAGATAAAATCAAACAAATGATATTAAGAAAAAAAAAGATGTTTGATCAGGTGTCTATAGTGTTTAAGTATTTAAATTTTAAAAAGACATACCTGTGTTTAATAATGACTTAATATTAAAGTATCAACCACACTTTTAGTATTAGAAAAATATTTTATTAGAAACGTACAAAACATAGAACGTAGCTGGTTTCATGCCCACGCTTCTTGGAAAATGTCCAAGCGTCCGAGTGTCGAGTAAAAGGTTTTCCAAATAGTATACCGTAGTAAGTGGACAGGACGCCATAAATCGATCCTTAAAATCTAAAATTCGTTTTATTCTATAAGACATTTTTGTTTCTCTCGTTGTTTATATATATTTTAATACATAGTCTTAAATATAATAATAGGCCCAGTTCTGTTAAGCTTCTCTGCCTAATTAATTACTATTTTTATATGTATGTATTTCTTTTAAATGTATCTGGTTAAGATAATGCCTTAAATTGGGTTTCAAACCTTGGAAACACTAGGTTAAGAAAACTAAAAAAGTTAGGGAACACTTGTCCTGGTCGACATTTTAACTATAAAAAGAAAATTTAATAAGAATATAAAAAATTGTATTTGAAAATAAGTAAGTTTTAATGGGCCTTGTCAAAATGTCTTAAAAACAAGTCTATAATGTATTAAACTATAGTTATCTATCAATGCTCGGGGAGAATATTGTAGGTATTATTTTTGTTATATTAGACCCAACGAAATCTAGCGATGATTTTGGATTATTATTTTAAATTTCACCTATACCACCATACCTTTCAATTAATTATGTCTATTGACCACAGAGTGCAGAAGGATTTTATTAATTTATAAAACAAATTTTAATATAAACAAAAAAACTGCAACTTACCTGCCAATTTATCTGACATATTTTAAGCCTTTGCACACACGTGCTGTCGCACCGACGCTGGTGATATCGTATGTATGGAAAACTGCAATAGATATTAAGTAAGCTTAGATAACTGGTTTATTTACTTACTATGTATTGAAACTATTTTTTTATGTTTATGTAAATGCTAATAACTATAATCATCCAAAGTTATGTGGATCAGTAATAATAAGTAAAAAAGCTTATTTTAGTATTTTATTGCTAGTTTTAATTATATTATAATTGAAATAGTATCAATACTAGTAATTTCACTAGGTAGTTTTAGTTATAGTATATTTAGTAGAGACTATGGATGGTGCATGATTTTGTAGTGCTATTAATTTTAATATTTAAAACTTTATTTACTTTGAATATACAGGTAATAAATACATATTAGTCACACACTTATACACAAACATACAATAATAGACAGAACAATTGGAAATACCATGTTATGAATCATACAAATACTAAAATAATGCTTCTTTATATAACGAACTGAACAGTGCAATATTTTTTTTTTAATTTATGAGTAAGTAAAACTTATTTATTACACTTTGAAACATATTTATTATACTATTCGGTTTGTTATATAAAGAAGCGTTATTTAAGTATATATCTTTATATAACGAATTACCTAGATTTTTTATTTCTCGTTGTCTGATGAGAACAATAAATAAATGAGTAAAAATGAATAATTGTCAGTTAATTTCCAGCACAAATTTTGTAAAAGGCATTAGTTAAATTCTTTTAATTTTTATGTAGATAGACATTTTTAAGACTCTCCCCGCCCCCTAAGCCCACACTTGAGCCCCAAGCTCCTTTTTGCAGCGCGATGGTTGCGCATTATGAATTCATGGAATGCTAAAATGTTACTTCTTTCAATTTCATTTCTGTCTTCATTTGCTATTTCACTATTTATTTTTAATACTTGAGTATTAATTGTTATTAATGAAATTTTGAATAAATTTGAACACTACTTGACTCAAAGAAGATTTTTTTAAACTTGTTTTGTTATTTCAAAGTTTCCCCACTTCACTTACTTATTTAAATTCATTCAAGACTACTTCTATTCATCACTTAATTACACTGAATATTTTGGTTATCGTGGCGCAGTGAGATTTCTGACTATAATCGTGGTTGATTATGGGCTCAATTATCACTCATCAGAATGGTCATAGTTTAATAATTTTCATATCATCCCTGTGATGTACATATCGAATTTGGGCAAAAAGTGGAGAAAGATCTTGAACTATCCTGATGGTGTGGTCTTGAACTATCAAGACAGATCATTTCTGACTACGCCTAGCTGGTATGCGGGAAAAACGTGAAGTAGTTAAGAAAATAACTAAAACACTAAAACGGCATGGTATTATTTCAAAGTATACCAAAAGATTATTGTAGTGCAATTCAAAAGTATTGTACTGTAGAAATTATTAACTGACGCATGATAATGAGCAACAAAATAAATTTCACTATAACAGTAAGCAAATAATGACATATTTTTACTTATTTAAATGACACTTACATATAGTCTATGTACATGTTTGTATTCATTAGAACTACACAGAAATCGAGCTACTTTCTGTGTTAGTTCAATGATTTCAAATAACACCTCCTTTATTTACGTACAACAATGTATACATTTGGTAATCATATAATATATTTATTTATTTAGTTATTATTAATTAAAGTAATTCATTATAGGTATTTTGCTTCCGCTTTTTGGCTAATTTATAATTATTGTGTAAACTTTGCTATATGCAAATATTTCTTTGTTTCAGGACGTCACATTGGTGAAAGAAGGAGGATCTCTTGGCTTTAGTATTATTGGAGGAACCGATCATTCTTGTGTTCCGTTCGGTGGCAAGGAACCCGGAATTTTCATATCCCACGTAAGAAATACTATAACCAATCATCGTCTAGATTAGTGATGGACAATGTATGGCCCGCGACGGCATTTTATCTGTCTCGTGAGCTATTTTTTTGTAAAATATTTTCTGCCATTACCAATCATATAATTCTAGCCCAACTTTGATATTTCTAAAATTTTGTCAAAGAAAGTTTGCCATTGAAAGGTCTAGATTAAATAACTTGAGCTTTCTAAAACTGACATTACAAAGCATTATATTATTTTATAGTAATATAAAAATGTACCTATAAAGTGTGAAAATACTTTACTTAATAAATAAATACTTAAATTTTAATATATTAAATTAGTTCATATTTATAACATGTAAACAAATCATTCAGATCGTGCCCGGCGGCATAGCGGCCCGTTCAGGCAAACTCCGTATGGGAGATCGCCTAATAAAGGTGAACGGCACGGAGCTAACGGGCGCCACGCACCGCGACGCCGTGCAACTCCTCCTACAGCCGAGCCCCACGCTCGCCCTGTCAGTGCGACACGACCCGCTGCCGCCCGGCTTCCAGGTCAGTGGGGCTATACCCGTGGGTGATATGACACAGGATACGCCATCTTGTATATGTTAGCGTATACTCATATATACATATGAGTTTACATGGGTGTGCTGGTCTATTCGTATTGACTGGAAGATTTTTTTAATATGGATTTTTTTTCGTAAATTTTTAATTGTAATAGTTAATTGAATAGTTCCGATATTTGGTAAATTATTTCTAGTTTATTTATTATTGTATATGGATTAGTTTATTACTCATAAATATACCAAGTTAATTGAATCGTTTTCGTATTTAGTAAATTATTTCTAGTTATTTTATTTATTGTAAAGTTAGTTCAATTTATTAATGTAGAATCTTTTGTCGATCATATCGATGAGAAATAATTTTATATTTTTTTAAATTGTTACACTACCTAATATAAAAATGTATTTTTTAACTTGGCGATCCTGTGTCATTGGTGCAGTAAGTTATTATAATAATGATTGCAAAATGAGTGACTGAAGCTTTGTTAATTTGTCAAACAGCATCTGCAACTTGTCACTATTTAAATGTCATGTCATTTAATACATACTAACATTTGTGTATCTATTATATATAGTAATGACATACACTGAGAGACTGCCCATGTGCATGACTGCAATAAAAATCGTTCATTGAAACGAAACTTAAAGTACCTCATGAGTTTGTTATCGAGTAGAATAAAAACGCTTACGTAGATTTGGCAAAGCAAAAGTAAAAATTGCATTTTGCTTAAACAAAACAAAAAGTAATAAAAAACATCTCTGTGCTGCGGATTCTGTCGCTTAACACTTGCGGAGTACTGTTTGGTATACAAGCTTGTATAATATTGAGTATTTAAACAATATTGTCGTTATAAAAGGTTATAAAATTGTTTTGTTCCACACGTGCGCACTTCGGCCTACACCACACATATACAGGGTGTCATTCAAGTTGAGATTGTAAACGCAACTGTAAGTGATCGCCATAACATGAAATCGAACATATATGTGTGTTTATCCGATTATTTTATGTCAAAATTATTACCCCTTTCCAGTACCTTCGTGTGCTCAGACGTCGTAACACCTTGCTTCACTCTCCTAGAGCGTGATTATGATCCTGACTTTTATTGCTAAATTATACTTAGCTTTCAGCTTCTACCCTTAAAGGCTTTTCTATTTATGAACTTATTTGTGTTTTTCTTTTCGTTGAAACCTGCAAAATTTATCGTAATATGTCTTCTTTTGATGCTTTTATGTCTTTAATCGATAAAGACTGTTAGATGTAAAGACTCTTCCTAAACAAATTGCATGTTCGTATTGGCTTTGCATGATATTAAACAGTTTTCTTGTCTAGTTACGTAGAATGTGTGAAGTGAAATTTTTACTTAAAACAAAATCACTGGATCTAAATTTAATACTATTTATTGATATCCATAATCTTTTATGGATACTTTCATAAAACTATATTTCGTTGTGATCGTTTGGATTATTTTGTACTAATTTCATATTTTTTATAGGATTTGACAATAATAAAGCAAGAGGGTGAGAAATTGGGCATGCATATTAAGGGTGGTTTGAATGGTCAACGCGGCAACCCTAACGACCCCAACGACGAGGGAGTGTTTATATCAAAGATAAACAGTGGCGGAGCTGCTAGAAGGGATGGAAGGCTTAAGGTAAGAAGAAGAAATATATGAAATTATAATCATGATTAAAAATATTTTTTTCTGTGTTATATTAAAAGGTAATAACTCTATTATTATTGGATTATATGAATTATTTTTGTTTACTATGGATAAAAATAAAGAAATATGTTAGCTCTATGTTTGTCTGTAAGAATAAAGTAATCTGCAAGGGAAGGATTTTTAATTATTTTGTGTATTTGTATTTATAATTTTGCTGTAAAGTAAGTTAATATTGAATTGTTAAATAACTTTCATTGAAAAAAGTTCCAATATTGTTAAACTGCCTGAACGAGGAAAAAATTTAAAGATTGTTATGATTTTTTCTCAAGTCTCCCAAAGAATTTTCGTTATAACATTTTTAATATTCAACATCCAGGTGGGCATGCGACTTTTAGAAGTGAATGGCGTGTCTCTACTAGGCGCTACACACAACGAGGCGGTGAACGCCTTACGTTCCGCCACGCACGCGCCTCTACACCTCGTCGTGTGTCACGGGTACTCGAGACCTGAGAAGTATACGGTTAGTTTGTTATTTTTTCTTTATTTCTTTCTTTTAGCTTCACGCTGTATCCCGCACACAGCAGGGTAGGCAGAGGGAACCTAGTGTTAAGACACTCCATTCCCCACGCACCGCCGAATTTGGAGGCATTGTGTGTTTACTATTTTGTATTGTAGGTGTGACTTTTAATGAAATGTATGTCACATTTGTTTAAGGTACTTTGGCTCAGATTATTTTGCACTTTATTCGAGTTATACAATTGAAATCATATTTTATTAATTGTAAATAATAACTTTTTAAAATATATCACACATGTCTTTCAGCTATTTTTGTTTAGATAACTTTGCACATTGTTTAAGTAAGAATATTGAAATCACATTTAATTTGTTATAAATAATTACAAGCCGTGTATTTTCATATGTAACAATTGCTCTTTTAAAATGCTAAGTACTATAGTCAATTTTTTTCTTGTTTTTTTATTAGTGAAATAGTTGACACTTGATAGGATAGCTAGTTTTTTTTTAAATATTCAAGTTGATAGTAATTTATATATTAATTTGAAAGTATTACTAAAGTTTTTATGAAGTAGTAGTATATCACATAAGCACTGCTAGTACACAGTATACATAATTGCATGTGAAAACAGACGGGCAGCGAGAGCGGGACGGCAGATACTGGTGGTTCTCTGTCTCACTCTACATCCAGCCTTGACCGCGATGAGACTTTACAACAGGTTTGCATATTTTAATATATGATTACTTTATATTTTTTGTAGATTTTAGAGAAATATATATTTATTGCTATTATTGTGAGATTATTTTAGAAATCATACTTATATATCATTAACTTTTATATTCTAAGATATAAAATTTTATTTATAATATTGTATCTAATTTAGGAACATCACCGACAAGATGTAATCGAGTTTGGACAAGAGAAACAAGTCGCCGAAAT
Source organism: Dryas iulia moderata (assembly GCA_019049465.1). NCBI lineage: Eukaryota > Metazoa > Arthropoda > Insecta > Lepidoptera > Nymphalidae > Dryas > Dryas iulia. The sequence continues at coordinate 5,975,413 of CM032419.1, read as the reverse complement.
GAGAGAGAAATCTACTCCAGAAAAGGTATTTGTTTTCTTATTTTTATGGATAGTACAAGTAGTAACTGAACCTTAGTTTATTAATAAGAAAATATTCTTTCAAATTACTTTAATTTTTTTTTTCACTTCCGCGAAATTACATCTAATCTTTATCATACTATTTAAAGATTACATATTAGTTTGAAGTGTCCGTTCTTATAGCCTTAATACGGTTTTAACATGCTTATAAAATTTAAAGATTGTATCTATAGAATTGTAGAGGTTGCGCTTTAGTAATAAATATATTTAATAAATGCATATTCAATTTATTAAAACGAATAATTCAATTAACCTCAGGTACTAGACATAGTACATGCAGTGGAAAGTATCGCTCTGGAGCCAGCGCCGCCCACCTCTCCAGAGCCGCAACACAAAACCACCACCGTCGTCATGTCCAAGCACACATTACAACCTCAGGTAAGAATTTACTATTGAATTACCCTTCTTTACCTTCTTTTACCCTTCTCAAAGTAAAATTATGAAATTACCTGTTAGTATGAATGTGACTTAATTTGTGGATTCTTTGATTTTGTATTGTTATCAGTAACTTTTCAAATTTAACGTTATTGTTTTTTTTTTAAGTAAATGACTACATTTTTTGAGCACAGTTGTCTTGGAACAGTAATTAGGTCACATTTGTATTAACAGCCGCTCGTAGATAAATGCCCTGCCTTTTAATAATAAAAGCATTTTTAACTATAAATTTAACTTAAATAAAATAGGATACATGATATAATCGAATATTTAATATTTTAATAGCCTTTATAAATATATTCTGAATTACCTTGTTTTCTAAATACTTTCATTTCATTATTCGAAAATTTTGCTTGGAAAAATAAGTGTTAATATGTATCCTACTTTTGTGTGTCCGTTATTATTTTATATTTTAATGTTCTAAAAACAAAAAAAAAATAGTTAATACATATAAATAATTAATTATAATTGCGGACATATCAAATAATGTAGTTTGCTATAAAACACCTGTAACAGTATAGTAAATTAAACAAAATGGCTATATTTAGTTCACAAAATGAAAAATAAACGCAAATTAATAAATAACTTAGTACTTGCTTTGAACTCTCAGAAACCTTTTATTAATATACCGGTTGATATATAATATTAAGGACCAGCTAAATAGAATATGTAATATGTTTTAGCATGGACTTTACTACATAGTTATAATATATAGATTTGTAGTATATATTTTAATACTAAACTTTTTTATAGGTATTTAACCAATTTGCAATAGATTTTTTGCACGTCGGTTTCTTTGATAGCATGCACTCCCCTGTATTATATAGCTTGCATGAAAATTATATTTTTTTTATATTTAAATATATATTAAGTTATTTACGTATTTTTTTAATTTATATTTTCATATATCTTCCAAAATAAATGTTGTTCAGTATATATTGATGTAATATATTTATTAGTAAAACGGGAAGGGTTGTGATTCCTTGTCGGTATTTTGTCGACTTTAAAATTTTATTTTTAGATTTGTGAGTAATTTGTATGTAGCGCCAGGCTATTTGTTCACGTAGCCTAAGTGTGCATGTTACCTAAATTTTGTATTTGTGAAAACTGTACTGTAATGTACTCAACGTTGTATTGGAACCCCTATGAAGTACCCTTTCAAACACCAAATATATACCATAAGTATGTTTATGATACTTCCTAGTTAGCTCGGTGTCGTTATGTGTTAGATAAACAGATTATATGAAGAAAACGTTTAGATAGTACACTACTGACAATACGTATTACGTCCGTTGCAGACAAACCCACACGGAATGGAAGGAAACACATAGTACAGCAATAAAACATCTGTCCGTAGTGTTAATTTAATTATTATATTTTAAATATTCATATATAATATAGCACTTTATTATAAAAAAACATTGTTCACGTATTTATATATCTTATAAGATCTTTATGTAGACAAAGTTTCGATTGATCTAAGATACTAAGATTAATCTGAGATCTTATAATTCGTCAATCTTTGAAGGTTGTAATTTATAGCTGAATACGATCAAACGGAACTTATATTCATTGCGATTATTATTATTTTATGACAATAAATTTAATTTTTGACCTTAGGAAATATGATTATAGTTTGCTTATATTTTTATGTACTTTATTTTTATATTTAACAGCTTATATGTAGTTAATTCATTCCAAATGTTTAATTTTTATATTATAATCATCTATGGGCAAAGTAATTAAGTAAATGTAAAATTTTATAATTGTTGGCTATCATTAATAGATTGTTGGTTGAAATTGTTCAAAAGTCAATGGTAGATAGGTAAGTATGAATTTACTTATTTCTTAAATTAAAACCTTACTAATAGCATTCTTGTATATTTTACACTTACATTATTTTATAATAAAGAAAAATATATTTTTATTATTTTTATTTAATTTAAAAATGCAGGTTTTATTTCCTTTTAATAATAATTGTATTTCTTTTATCAGATATTTTTTTGCGAAGTATGTCATTCATCGTAACGTTTGTCAAATACTTTGTGGTATAACCAATTAGATTGAGTACTAGTGAATAATGTTCAAAATTTTATATCAATTTAGAATTTTAAAAACATATTAAGCTTAAGCTAGTTATAGAGTAATCTATGAATATAATGTTTTCTAAAAACCCAAAAAAATCAGCCAAGTTTTGGATTTCTCCACTATATACATACACTCACAGTAGGACAGTGCATATATTTAAGACATACAAATACATATAAACTATAATTGAGATGTTTGTAAATGTTCTGAATTGTACATACTACATAGTGTCATTACTACGGTGGAGGGTAATTAGCTTTATAAGTAATTACAATTTACCTTTCTATAGATGTTTATAAGATATTATTAAGCATTGATAAGTATAAATAATTAATAATATATTCCGAAAGTTATATATTTTGGTGGTTTACAATATTTAATAATATGTATTCGATTTGTGTAGCACTCGAATATGCGTTTGATTCCTATATTCTTCCATAATACTGATATTTACATACACAGCCTTTTTAATAGTTTACCAAGTATTCTGTAATCATTGCTATTTACACGTATATAATATAATATTCAAACAATAATCTAAAGTGACCAATATTGTACTGTTCATTATTTAGATATAAATGTACCTACGATTATAGTGTGTGGTATTTCATCCTGTAGTGACTTGTACTCTATGCCTTTTGGATACCGTTTTATACCTAACTATTACATGATATTCAGTATTTAGACCTGTAATATACCTATATTATTACAAAATTAATATTTCATATATATAAACTCATTTAAAGCTAATAAGTTATCCAATTGTTTTATAAATTGATAGTTTTAGTTTGTATATAATTTTTAACATGAAATATATAAATCTAGCTGCATTAATGCGAAATTACATGTTTTGGTCCTGTAACCTGTTTCTGTCGCTACATTTTAAATTAAAAATTCAATATCGCATTTGTTTTATGTGTAAAGTATATAATTTTAATGGATATTTATTTGTAATATTTATAAAATATGTTCAAACAATTAAAGGATTTCTACGTTTTGAGAAACACACTTTATAGTTGTTATAATAATTACTTTTTTTTATTTATAGAATGAAATAATCTCATTGTGTAAGTTCCTTAACAATTCTAAGATATCAACAGTGAGTATTATTGTGATATTGCAGTGTTATTTTGTTTGGCCTATTTTCTTCGAAAACCTAATTTCGCTTTGCATTTATGGTCTTTTATTTAAATATTATTTGATCGGAGTTATTAGACATATCATATCTGTTATGCCATCCGGCTTTTTATTAAAAAACTATTTATATATAATTTGATTTATAAAATTCTTATTGAGTATAAAATATAATAAATGTGATGTTTGCCAAATTTATAACTGCCATTTGTTTTGACATTTGATAAAGTATTTGTCTATGAATAATTCGTTTTCTCCTTTACTTTGTATACAAATTGTTCTTATTAAAATTATATTTTGGTGTTGAATTTAAATACACGTTGTTTACAAAAAAAGTGATGTTTTTCTGTATATCAAAACTTCTTCTGTATATTTTCTGTTAGCAAACTTTATAGCATTTATTTTGGAAGATTTGTTTAGTCGCAAAGTTATACGGTTGATTTTTTTTATTATTTTATTAGCGTTTTGCGTAACTGCCGTTTTCTTGCAAGTCGCTTATTTTTTGACAGACGTCAAATACAAACAAATAATTAAAAAAATGTAAGCAATGTACAGCATCGTATATTATGTTGGTTTGGTTAGTCGTCTAGTGCGCCCGCGCCGCCCTCTCCGCTGGCCGTGTTCACGGAACAGAAGGTGAAGACCCCGCCCCCGCCCCCTGCGCCGGCCTCCGACGGGACCTCCGTAGACCCACCTCAACCTGCCAAACCGAAACCTCCAGTACCCCGCAAACCGCAAACTAAGCGAGTTAGTTTCATTTCGGAACCACACGAGCCGATCGACCGGAGCCCTAGAATCATTCATACGGTGCATGACGATGAGGATAAAACTAACGTTGCATGCCAGGACCGCTCAATACTAATACAAAATCGACCCTCAAAAATAGAAATCAATCCGAACGTCGTTCGCCCCGACGAATTTATTATACCTCCTCCGCCACTGTTCGCCACAAAAGTAAGTCAGAGTCAATTAGTTCACGATGAACACGAGCTAGATGTTCCTCTTATAACGATCGTGCCCGAGCGAGTAGTTCTCCCGGAACCTATAGTGGCCGAGACGGCCATGCAGTCCTCCAACTCGACTAATTCTCCGGAAACTGATTTTCCTCCTCCTGTAAATTACCAAGCTCATCCGATCTTAGACTGTTCCTTACGTTTAGATGACCCTCTCGCATCACCCATCATTTCAGAAGTGCCTTCACCTCAAGTCTTCCGAACTGAACTTCCTTCTAATGACGATGATGACTGTTTTCATGAATTATCCGTTAGTCCTGTAGGTGAACCTGGCCCACCAGAACTGTTGCATGCTCAATACAAAACTCTTCCAACCGTCTCACATATACCCAATTCACCTTGCTATTTGCATCCCGACAAAAGGTATTTTGAAGACACTCCAGTAGAAGCTCACGTATCTATAAGAGAATTGAGAAGTAAAAACCTATCGCCAAAAATGGTACACTCTTCGACTTACCCGCTTAGTAATCCGTATCCATCTCTAACGACGGTCGCGGGAACGTTTAATCCATACACATGCACTCTTCCGGTACGCGTTTCTCACGAGATGTCATATTCGACTTCTGTACCACAGCTATCACCGCCATTAGTTAGCTCAGTAGGAAAAGACATAAACGCCAACGTCACACAATCTGTTCCAATTAAAGCGGGAGATGCGCCTAAAAGTGTTCAGTCAGAGAGAAGAGTCCGCTTTGGCGAAGTGACGACTGCGCCCGAATTCGATATAAACTCAAACAGTACAGAATTAGCGAGAGAAGGGAGTACTTCGCCCGCATCCACCTTGAAACCCGCATGGAGCAGCAAAATCAAATCCTTCGCCATCGGCGAGGTAATCATAAATGTACGGCATCTTACACACATGACACAACACTCAGCTTATTTTGATTGTGTTCGTCGACTACCCGCCCCGACTTAAACTAAACACACGATCCGTCATCGTCCCATTATGTTATCGTTATCGTCATTAACTTGCATTTCTTTATACTTTGCATGTCTTATTTATTTACTTACATTACTAACATTATTAATATTTTCTTTCGAAGTATTATTAATACCTTTTTTTAATTATTATTTATCACTGACTGCATGGGTGTTCAAAGCCTGGAGATGGGTGTTCATAGCTTGTAAATAATTATATTTATACGCTTTTTAATCCATATATTTCACTTCACTAAAATATATTTATATGAAAATCAGTTCAGTTATTATAACGCTCAAAATAAAATTTTCAGGCTTCCCCACCTCAATCTGGTAATTTTGTGAAAGCATCGGTAAGCGATAAGAAAAAATTCTTTGAAAACGCAATGGAAGAAAGCCACAAATCATCGCCTAAACCAGGTAAGATAGATTAACAAAATATTTAAAAACAATAAAGATAGTGAGGAACGGAGTGTCTTCACACTAGGTTCCCTCTGCCTACCCTGTTGTGTGCGGGATACAGTGAAGCTAAAAAAAGATACTATTTTATTATAATTAATATTAAAATATACTATATATAGAAAATGTGTCTTAAAAAAAAGTTAAGGATTATGTATTTTTTCCAGAAAAAGTGTTCACATTCTTATCAGCGGATGAGGTGGAGAAATTGAAGCAGGAAGAGGAAAGGAAAATGGCGTCTTTGTCACGCTCTGAGCTCGCGTGGTCCCCCGGGGAGGACCGCAGCGGAGATAGCGAGCACTCTGACGATGAGCCTTATGAAAATGGACACAGGTAATATAAAAAATGGTTATAATTTTAAGGCGTTAAGTTACGCCACTTAACACGCATAGCCTCTAGAATTTGGCAGAAAATGGGAAAGGGAGAGTCTTAACATTACTTCTTGCTGCCAAAAAAATTTCATTAGCCTGTCAAAAATAATTTGAAAATTCTCTTCTCTCTCTTCTTTAAAAATCTTAAACTCAAACCTACATTTATGACAATTTATACAAATGTTGTATAAAGATAAATAGTTGCATAACCACGAATGCATTGTTAAAAGTACTCCATAACAACAACTATTTTATTATTTTCAAGTTGTAATAAAATAGATATATATATATATATAAAAAAAAAACTTATACATTTCAAATTATTTTGTTATTTTCAACTAGTATCAAATCAAGTAGTATATAATAGATATACATGTATTTAAATCAAATACCCAAACATTTCAGCTTATCACTGGGCGGAGTGAGTCCATCAGCCAAATCGCAGCGTCGACGCGCCACGCGGGAAGGTTCAGAGGAGGACGCGGAGGCGCGAGCGGCGAGGAGGGCCGCGTGGCGCGCCGCTAGACTACGGTCGCTGGAAAAGGTATGCTTTATGCATGGTTTATGATTGTTTTATGTTGAGGTAATACTATGTGTTTAGTTTGTATTAACTATTGAATAAGTTACTGTTAGGGTTTTTTGTATCGTCACGCTGTATCCCTTGCGGGGTAGGCAGAGAGAACGAAGTAAAATTAGTTACGATTGTAATAATAACAAATATCTTTATTGGAATTTGAGTAAATAGTACGTGAAATACAGAACGATAATGGTTACTCTTGTTAGAAACTGTGTTGTAATCATTAAAGCCCTGATCTAGGAAATGATTGAACAAATTCCAAACATACATATATTAAAATATTTGCTAAAACTAAACTTGAAATATTATTATATAAAATATAATTTAATGTCATTAACAAAAAAATATAAAGTTAATAGCTGTATCTTTAATTGAATCAAGTGGTAGAAATGAGAGGAAATTATTTAGTGTCTTAATGTGTCAGTTTAATCTAAAGGCATAATTTTATCTTAAGGTTAATTTGGTCATTAGCTGATTATTTACTAAACTGACTGCCTGTTAGTGAAAATAGCATGAACTATCGGTATTCGAAGATAGTATCTAACTTGCATTTGTGATGTTAATAACCACTACAACCGCGTTATAGATAAAAGGGTTAACGCAGTTATAATATTTTAGGATGCTATTGAGTCACAAAAAGCAATTAAAAGCATGGTGGGTCCAGCGCATGAAATCATAGGAGAGGTGCCAACGAGAGATAACTCTCCTTCCGAGGTAAAACTTTAGTACTAATCAAACTAAAAGTTGTCCTAAATATCCTGAACCATTTTATAGGTGACAAGAATGAAAATTTGTTGTCTAATTTATGACATATATGTATAGTAAAAAACATATTATATGATTTTGAATAAAATTTATATATACGAAATAATTTAAAAGTCGTAATAGTTTATCGTATATTCGTAAAGGTTTACAAATTTCATTCTCTTCACCTAAAAATCCTAAATTGTTGTAATCCAGTGCCTAATATATGTTTTTGTTTATTCGTAAATGATAACAAATGGTTATTAACAATGTGACAATATAATAAGTTGGGGTTGCAAATATCGATACCAAGTTGGATACACGACTTCCAATATCACAGATTATAATAAAGTTTACGCAAAAATAAATCAGCATACAGCACTATTGATTCCGTCTCGCTTAACGCGTTATAGCAAAACAGGCCACAATTAATTGTGTTAACTTGTGTTGTAATGGTGTCGCTTCGCTGTAATACGGGTGTGTATGTGAATTGGCTTTAAAAATTATAGAAATGGCCCCTCCCACGTATCGCGTTACGTACAAAGCCGGGCCCTATACTGGCTGTCAAGGAGAAGGAGAAATTGTTAGACGAGCGCATTACACTACGCACAGAGGAATACGTGTGTCCCGCCACCGGCGAGACTAAAGTGCGAACCGTCGAATACATTGAGAAAGTCATTGAGAAAGAGGTACAAGCATACCGCCTACCGCCTAAACAACGCTGTACAATGCCGTTTACGTGTGGTTTTCTATTGTGTATTATACAGTGCTTAGCTTTCTTGTTTACGGTTGCGATACGACTGCGACACGACTGTCATACGACTTTGACATTTCTCTTGACATTGACAGTGACAGCTGACAGCCAAATCGATGTTTTATTGGGGCCTTCGCACCTAATGTATATCACTAGGCACATTCGTGCAACACCGTACTGATTATTTATAGTAATAAAATGTAGAAACACGTAGATACACGACTAATTTGTAAATATGGTGGCGAGATAGAATTGCTGAATATATTATAGGTATAGAGTATATATTGTTTTTAAAAATGTAATTTTATTTTAAACGTGCAAAATGATTTTGAGAGTTGATATTTGTTTTATTTTATATACCGTGTGTTGCATGATGTTTTGGCATGGCATGCTAACCTATTAATTGTGTATTTGTCAGACAATACCTGGATTCTAGACACGGAATCTTCACCGAAAGAAATGGTTTGTTTCTTTCTTTTTTTATACTTTTAACGCTTTACTGCAATAATATCATATTATAAGATTATTATAATCTTTTAACAAATCTACTATATTTAGTTGACATTGTGATGTTATTAAAAAATGAATTTATTTAATGTTGTATATTACAAAAAATGTAAATAAAATATGATATCATTGTAGTCCCTACGTTTATGCCTATTTGCTTGCTCCAATACCTATCATTTAACATTTGTCGGGGAGTCTTTCCTATCTAGTGCATGTTATTATTTTAAGTTATCAAAAAGTTAAACCCTCATAATTATCTTTTTAAATTTATTTTTGACGACCATTCTAATACCCTATATCAAAATTAGTTTCATGACTATCAGTCATTTTTATTACAAATACGCTACAAGTATCACACATGAAAAATATAATATATCCATTTCTTAAAATTCACTCATTTTATAAACGAAGTGTAAAATCAAATCGTCAAAATTTCTATTTCACGTAACCATAATTTACTAAACTAATCATGAAATTTAAATATAAAAATTGATAATTTAAATTAACCTTATAATAAAACAGGTGGAGACAACACAAGAGAAGATAATATCACTGGAACTGACAACAAGTCCGAGTAGTGAAACAGCGCCCACTGATATAGAGAATGTAAGTCTTGAAGCGGAAGTGGAAGCCGGTGAGAATTCCCTCCAACCGGATATCGTTCAGGTCGTCAACCCGCTGCTTGACGGCGGCGCGGGACACGTCACCGCCATATCCGTAGGCCCCGCCCACAGGCTCACGTACAACGAACAAAACTAAATGTCATCACACAACTTTTTTTAAATTAGGAACCCTAATTACAGTATTTATTACTGGCAACATTGATTTTTTTTTAGTTGGGTCGACATTTTTTTAGTCTGTTTCATTTGACAGTGATTGATCGGTTGTCAATGTCAATTGTGGCTTCTTCTGTCTTCTCTCGTCAGAGTTCACGGTTATTATTATTTTTTTTAATTTATTGTTTAGAATCGAGAATGTTCTTTTGTATTAAGAATTTCTTTGATTTGCTTTTTACAATAAAGCTGGCACACCACACCATGACAACACCATGAGATATGTGACTTAATAAAATACAAATTATTATTGGTCGAGTCTCGGCGTGAATATCTTCAACGAAACGAATGACATTTGATTGATTTTACATCCATTTTGTATTATAACTGTGATAATAAGTATAGAATTCCACCGATTTTGCTCTTATTATTTGTATTGGGCCCGTCGAAGATATCCACCGCCGATGATAGCGAAATTGCAGTGGCATTTCATTTTTATCACAATTTTTATTTTTTTAATATTATTTTGGAATGAATATTTTAGATTTTGTGATAGGTTTTATCTATTTTGATATTCTCTTCGAGTACTTTACGTATGTTAATTTAATTATTTTCATTCCGTGCGAGTTTTTATCGTTTGACTGAATGTTGATGCAGTACCTGGTTAGCGAAAATTATATGGAAAAGATTGAATGGAATTATATAAATGAGATTACTTAAAACATAAGTGTACATACATACCATCGGGAAGTGTATGCTTTATGAATTCTTGAATGTAAGTAATGTTGATATTAACGTCGGCTTGCTGCAGAGACGGCATCACACGACCGCCTTCTTGTGAATTTTAATTTTATTTTGCTATTTAGTACAAATGCAATTTATTCGTTCATTAATTAATTATCTTTTAATTTACAGTATTTGTGTTAACTGGTGTATTAATATTATTTAACATTATAATTTTATGTATGTGGTGCCTTAATTCCTCAACTAGATTACTGTAATGTTACGATTTACGATTTTTATCTTATATAATAGTGTCTACATGCCGTTTTGGTAATTCATTCAAATATAATTATGTTTTACATAGAATACACAAAATGCATTTGCATCTGAAGGTTTACTTACGTCTAAGATGTATATTCTATTGTTCTTAATCTCAGCAAAGTGTATATTACCGTTGGTTTTTTGGATCGTATTTAAAAGTAGATTTCTAAAAGATAGTTTTGTGTATTGAATGAAAGGATGGTCGTCTATGCGTGGTCTTTATATCTTTTTAAGGCTCTTTAGCAATGATTGTAAACTAATGAAAATATTGTATGTTTGTCCAATAAATGGTTTAATATATATTTTAATAAAATTATTGTGTTGTTTTATTTTGTGTTTTTATTCTTAGTACAAAAATAAAAGAATGTATAATATTTAAAGTAATTCGTCATCGTCAATCATATTACTGCTACATTATAATACTAGTGTGGAAATTATTTCTTCGGAGCGATGATGCCTTCGAGTTGCGCCTGAAAATATAAACGTAACATTATCCATCTCGTCAAACAGAAAATAAAAAACTTGTTTTTTTTTTTCCCGTAACATGCTTACACAGCAGAGATAACCTATGTCAAGATACTCTAGTTGTCTACAACTGAAAATAGCTTCACACTTTTTCCTGCATAGCAGTCAGAGAGAACCTAGTGTCAAGACACTCCGTTTTACCATTCTACCCAAAATCAAGATATTGCGTGTTGAATGTCGGAGCTCCATGCTGCAATTTGTCTTAGGTGTTAGAGCGGAGAATTGAAAAAAAAGTCATTTCTTTGGAAGGGATTAAAACATAAATATAATCTTTCCCCGTGGAAATCGAACCCACAACCATCGCATTTACAGTTAGACACGCCCCAACTCCACCACGATGACCTCTAAAAGAAAGAAATTATAAAAATAAATTTGTATATAAAAGATTTCTAAAGCTGTGTTATTTTCTAACAGATTCTTCAAAGCTATAAATAATTATAAAATTAAAACCTACCTTCAATTGAGCATTAGTCTTTTTCAAAGCAAGTAATTCTTCTTGATGACGCTTCTCTTCTGCGGCACGTAGTTCTGCCGCACGACGTTCTAACTGTTCAGTCTTTTGTTTCAACTCCATACATTGTTTCTCTAATGCAGAACGTTCAGTTTCTAATTTTGCTACTTGATCCATTAAATCAGACTTGCCTTGTTCCGACTAAATATTTAAAAAATAAAATAGTTAAATAGACGATCCTTTCCTAAGTATCGTGAACATTATTTGTAAAATAGACAACCAAAAAAAAATATTTTTTAAAAAAAATTTTTTTTACCTGTAAAGCTTTTCTCATACCAAATGCTATAGAACTACAGTAAAGTGTTTGGTACGCTTCCATAGTTATCCTCGCTTCATCTCGGACTCTTAGTAGTAGAAGCCCGCGTTCACCACAGTTGATTGTTACCTGTAAATGTATGTAATGTATCTATGACTTTTTATCATTCTCTACGCTACGGAAACACTACGTAGGGTGTCATGAGTACAACCTTTTATTTGAAGTTTACGTCTCAAGCATATCTCTATCTGTCTCTCTGACTTGTGTTAACCTGCAACACTAACTCTTTGTAAAGTTGTATATCATTTTTTTCACAACTAGCAAACAGAAAAATCTTTCAAACCATTTTTTTGAAATTTGTCAAGGCGACTAAAAAAAGATTAGTTTAATTTTAATTATTTCTTAAGTGTCCGATACTCGGCTACTTCCCTCTATACCTTTTACGATCGATGTATCAACACGGCTACGAGTAAGTACAACAAGAGTGTGAATAAACTTGCAGTTGCTGTAATTGCAGATTTTTCATAAGACCCAGGATAGTCTTATTCATTTAATTGTACCTAACATATGTATGTACCTGTCGTATGAGCTCATCGAAACATTGAGTGTAAAGTTGTCTTCGCACTGGGCATATACCGGTCTCTCGCGCCTGACGCTGCTGCAAGCGAGTGTCTAACATTTCTTGCAAATTTATCACGTCCAGTCTGGTTGCCGGTGTTGAAGATATCTAAAAATAAATCAACAACTTTTGATTCTATGAAAAGAGGCAGATTCACGCATTTCCCCGCACAACGGATGGTCGTAGAGACATTACGTATTGAGTGGCAGAACTCTACATCACGTTTATCTTCGGAGAGCGGAGAAAAAAAAACATTCCCCCAAATCCGAATATGTTATTTATTTGAATATAACTTTAATTCTATGAAAAGAGGCACTGTTTATAATTAACTAATTTAAAAAAAAATAAATTATTAAATAAAATTGGAAATCGTAAGGAAACAAAACATGACACAATAAAAATAACAATAGCTTACCTTTTGAGTCCATATCTGTCCATCTTCCTCCCACTCCTTAGGTGGCAGAATAGCATTCAAAATTTCTTCCGTTTCACGTTTTGCTTCCGTTGGCATACATGGCTGCGCTAATGCTCCAGTCGGTGGTGAGACCTAATATAATAACAGCGTTATTATGCTATTCAAATAAATTATTTTTAATTGAAGTCACGTTTCTCGTCCTTTTATAATTGATCTAACAGTTAATTTTATTATGAAATTGAGCTATATTGAATCTCTTTTACTATTACATATTACTACGTACATACTACTACGACAATACTAATAGCTGTAGTATTAATTATTTCAAACAAACTGTTACAAAATACAATAACCTTACTTAAGCGTAAGATAAAAAGCATATCCGAAAGATCAACAAAATTGCATAACATGTAGATACTTACAGGTTTTTCTATTTTTTTAGTTACTAAAACGGGATTGTCATATCGCACAAGTGTATCCTCAGTCGAAATCGGTGCTCTCTCCCCCATATTTGTATGAAATATAGAATCAAATGTAATATAATGTGCAAATGCAACAAAGCCGTTGTCTTTTTTATTTGAAAACAAATATGTCGCTATGACGCTGTCTCCTAGCAACGTCAATGAAATTATTTACCATTATTGAATCTAGGCTATACTATACGTTTTCACTTATAATCATTAAAACATAGGTATTATTTTTTATAAGTAAGTTTTATTTTTTATGTAACTAGTTTGTGCTCGCAACTTCATTTGCTGGCTTACACTTTCTTTTTAACATAAATACTACTTTTTATTTACCACCTGTTGACATTGAAATTTGCCGAAGAGAAAATTAACTGAAATATACTCATTCTGTCAAGTGAGCATTGAAGCTACAAGAATCACGTTTCAGTCAAACGTTCCACTGCGCCGCTATGACCTCAATATTTGAGTTTTGTTTATCAACAAAAACTATCCACCACTGAACAGTAACAGATATTCCTCTCTTCAAAGTCAACTATAGCTTAGCTTAACCCAGGGTTAAAAGCTATGTAACAAGGAAGTTACATTCGAGTCTGTCTAGTACGCTAGCTTCACGTTGTATCCCGCAAATGGTAGAGTAGACAGAGGGAACCTAGTGTTAAGACTCTCCCTTTCCCATTTTCCGCCCAACATTTCGTGTTAAGTGGCGGAACTTGACGCCGCGTTTTACTTCGACACCAGAGCGAAATTCCTAGAGTGCCGCGTTAGTCAAACTTCGTGTAAAAAAAATTTAAATATCCCTAAATAAAATGTAGATGGAGCAAAATCGTATAATTTTTTGTAAAAACCAATTAAAACAAAATTATAACTAGATAAATTTATTTATAGACTACTAAATAAAAAACTAATATTACTTTAGGTTTCCATTGCTAAAAGGTATAAATTAAAAACAGTAGTATTACTCATATTGATTTACATTAATTTATATCAATTATGAATGATTTATATTGTGTAGTCATCATTAATGAGTATTATTTCTTAGAATAATTATAATATTGATACCAGATCAAATTCCCAGTTTACGAATTTTGAAAAGGTTTTTACAATACATACATTAAAGTACATGTGGTATATGTGGTACAAAAAAAATGGTAATGGGTATCATAAAAATAAGACTATTATAATAGGAAAACTGCCACAAAACATTTAATTATGGTTTCACTTATATCAATACAATATACAGAGCATGAATCTGTGTAACTTTTTGACCTAACTTATAGGTCTCATTCTATCATTTGTAAACATTTAATCAAGTCTTGCTATTTTTTTTACAAATTCAATTACCTCACTCCAGCGATCTCACTTATATCTTATTTGCATTCATAACTATAAACAACACAATCACTTAACATGCAAGTGATCAGTTCATCTAATTGCACTCGTAACCACAATAACACTATTGTGAATCACTGCTTGAACTAGAACTTGAGTCAGTCGACATAACTTCAACATCTTCTTGTGTTGGTGCATCCTTGCTACGGCCATCTATCTGTACAGAGTTGCCTCCTCCAACTGACATATGGAGTTCCCCTGACGGGTGCCATGTGAATTGATTTGGAGTAGATGCTGGAACTAGAAATGTTTATAATAAGTTTTTAGTTTCAACAGTTACGTAATTAAAGACATATAAAAGCAATTTAAAGTATTTATGTAAATTAATAACATACTATAGGATTCTAAAATTTCATCTTTTGGCATTTCCAAAAATATAACAATTTACAAAAAAAGGTCCTGGTATTATATTAGTATTGTAAAAATACTACTAACTCTTTTACTAAATGAGATAGTGAAATAATAGCAAAATGACAATATGATACAACAGCTATTATCAAATAGTCTTAACAAAAGTGAACTTAATTGTTATACTCTTCAATTGGAGATTGACACTATAAAAATATTTTTATTTGAAGCATTGTATACATAAGGAAGATAACATTTAGATAAACATAATTAAAGGAAAACATAAATAATTGAATTTTATATACTAGTAGTGGAATATTACCTCCTCCTGTGGTTATTCGATGTAAGTCATTCAATGTGGAGGGAGTGTGGCCATTTAGAGGTAGATCACATAACCTTCCAAGCATTCCTAGTCTCATTTCCAAGTCTGTGGGGTAAGGACGTCTTGGGTCTCCAGGTTGCCAAGAGAGTGGTGCACTGACTGCATTTGATGCACTTATTCTGTGACCAATGGTTTATTAATTAATCAGGTAAGAAAAATATATTAATTATAACTAAAATTCATTTGAAAAATATAAATATTTCTCTTACATATGTATTATAACAAAAATTAAATATTTGACATAATTTTACTGTAATAAACAAATTAAAGCTAATATACCTGTGAGCAAACTTTATAAGCTCTTCTGAAGGAACTGGTCTTTTTCTTGACTTAACAATGGAAGCAAGCTTTTGTCTTGCTTGATATAAAGATGTTGCAAGGATTTGCTCAGCATCTTTCAACTGTCTTTGTAAGTGATGAATATCTTGGTCCTAAAAATAATGTCACTGTCACTATTAAGTAAGAAATATAAAATTATAATCATTTTACTGTCTTACTTGATACCTTATTGTCTACTTCTGCTTTTAATTCATTCATTTTCTGTTGAATTTTGGCTTGTTCATCTGCTAATTCCAATGTCTTCTTCAGTTCAGCATCTTTGGCTAATAACAAATCTGTAAGCTGAGCGTGGTCAGCTGCTGATAACTTTTGTGATTTCGGAGCTATTGACACTTCTATTATTTCTCTAAAACAATAATAAGTTTTTATTATGTTAAAATGTTTAATGAATTTTAGCTTTATAATGTAACATTCGAAAACATACTTTGCTATTAGTTCCATATCGTCAATTATTGATAACAACCGATCCTTCGTACTTAAATGTGACGCCATAATTGTATTTATAAATATTTAAGTCTAAAGGATAATAAATTGTACAATAATAAAGAAAAATGCGATTTGTTTAAAACACCAGATCAAAGCTTATTCCTTTTTGACAACGTCTAAAATCTAAATATGCAATGTTGCCAATTACAAAAAAATATTTTATTATAAAATATAGTATAAAGTATTCAATTATTTTATGATATGTATTACAATTTATGACATATAAAAATCTCACCATTCAAAACCATATTTTTTCTAGATGTTAGCTTCTCTTTTTCTTTTTTTACTACCAATAATTACTTGTGTATGTATATGGTAACATTTTATTTGACTGGTAATTGATAAATTATACATTATTGGACAACTATAAATTTAGCCAGTAGTTTAATTTATTTATTCATAAATTGCATAATTTACGTATGTGATGTATACCAAGGTAATCCAGTTACAGAAAAAATATTAATATCAATGAGATTTTGAAGAATCTATACTAAATAATTATTTAATATTTTAGTCTTGGGTCCAATGATTTTAGTTTTGGATCCAATAATGTCACACATATTTCCGCTCTTTTATTATTTAATATTAAATTGAATTAAATCAACACCGGGATTCGGAGGCGGAATAAATGATTAGATTTTCTTTTTACGAGCAACTGTGGACTGGATTTCCGTACTCATGAAAGTTTATATTTAACATCCGCTAGCAAGCACCTTGTTTCTAAAATAAATGGTAGAAACGGAGTGTTGCATTAATTGGTTTCTTTCGTTACTTCATCGTACGGGCGATGAATTAGAATTATAATAGTAGGTTGTAACTATTCATTTCTCTCATCTTATCATTTAGCATTCTCTCATCTCATCTCGTCATTAGCTCCAAAATATTTAATTAATACGGATGAGCGAGGTGAAAAAATAAATTTTGTAGCCAAAGCATAAAAGCACTGTTTATAAATAGATATTATTTATTCATGTTTTTTTAAAACGATCTATTTTCATAAAAAATTAAAACGTTATTCTCGTAAATATTGAACATGTAAAATTTACGCGTGACTTAAACAGATATGCTAATGCCTATACTTTCTACCTTGACCTTTCTCTTTACAGAACAGCTTATCGCTTTCAAATTAATACCTTATACTTTATATTTTTTCAATATATTCATAACATTAAAGAACTTATAATCAAATTTATTTTATTTAATAATTTTCTATTATTTTAAGATAATAAATTTGTTACTAAATTTGTTACCAAATCCTTACAAGCTCATTATTCTGCATTATGTATGGTAATATTTCAATATAATTTACTCAATTGAATCAACTAAAACATCTGCAAATAAAACAATTTTACAAATGAAAACATATTCATAAAAAAGTTCTAGGTAATTGGTAGCAAGTTCGTTCGCGTAAAGTATAAACATTAATTCATAATTCATGGCATTGCAATGGGAATGGGATTGTTGACGAATGGCGTCAAACCGGCTTGTGCACGCGTAGTGCGCGTGATAGTATGATGGTAGCGGGGGAGCCCCCCGCGCCCCGCCGGCCATGCTCTGTTCATGCGCTCTCCACGTGCTTATGAGCGTTTGTACCTGTATTATTTTTTATAATTTGTCATTTTAGTGTTTAAATTTTGAGATATGTATTGACATTGTTTAGTGACTATATAAGTTTTAATTTTTTTTTAAGTTTTTGAACTATAAAAATATTTTTAATACATATTATGTCACTTATAAGTAAATGTCATTTCTTGTTTTACTTTTGGTTAAATGTTGGGTAATTATGCAGCGTGCATATGTGTGCATGTGTGTACACATATATGTGTTTTTAATCGTTTGCAAGTACATTTTGTGTGCCCGAAGGCAAGTATATATATACGCGATTTTCTGAAGTATTTGCGCAAACTTTGAATATCGTAACTTATAGTAAATCATGGGAAATGTCAGCCTCCCTCAACGAAATTCTTGGGAGCATAATGAAGGATCGTTATGCTCCAAAGAACAGCCCCAGAGTGTCAAAACAAATTCCCCGTCACTTTTCGGAAAAGCCCTCAAACTGCATAATTACCCAAACTTGTAAATCGGAAATAATAACAAATAGAAATTATAATATCAACAGTACTTTTAATGTAACTTTTAATTCATATCGTGCACAACAGTAATAAAGGCTCTCATGTCAAATAGTATTACAGAGTAAAATTATCAGTATTCACAATGAAGGTAATAAATGTAGAATATAAAATAATTGTACCCAAAACACTTAAATCCTAAGAAGGATCTTAAGAAAATAAATATTACAAATTTACATAATAATTTTATACACATAACAGGAATAAATTTACCAATACGTTATTCTAAATAGAAACTTCTATAAAATGGGAAGCTTATATGTATAGTCTGTAAACGTAGTAGTTAAGCGGGGTGAGGAGGGGACGACGTTGCGCATTCGCTCGCAAGTCAACGCAGTCCGCAGCATATTCCAGTGCTGTTTTGGCAGTAGAAGTGAAATTGGCTCTTCGGCCAATCTAATGGAACAGCGTTCCTTCGGGGAAGTGTCACCTGCAATTGTATTATACAAAACAAACATTCGCCACAAGCGGGATTGTCGTAAACAACAAATACTGCTTCTGCTATTATGTTGTTTAAACGGATCATCGAAGGAAAGTCGATGTTGAACGCCGATGTCAATACTAAGGATAGGTCACCAGAGAAATGTTCTAGAAGGAAGTCGGAATGCGAGGGTTGTGGAGAACATTCCACGTAAGTTGAAGCTTGGCTTTATAGCTCTTGGAGCTGGTGTTTCAAGTATGCCTTAGATTTCTCTCGAAATTTAGGTCTTATCAAAATATTATCTATTATCATTTGAGGCAATGTTTGTATACAATAGATTTGTTTTATAAACATTGATAGGAAACTTAGACCCGATGTTGCAGTGATTTCACTGATTATTTTTACAGATTACATTCCGATAAAAATAATTGAACATTTGTAACTTGCAAATTTTAAATTATACAATGAATTTATTATGTACAAAATAAAATCTAATCCAAAGTTTCAGTACTTTTAATATAATATCACATAAATAAAATGTATAAATGTAAACTTTGAATAGGTACATATTTTTCATGGTACATGAAATCGACGCACAAAGGATTAAAGTTATATTAAAGATTAAACTTTCACATTCTTATGAATACGGTACATATAAAGTTATTAGGTGCGACACTTGTATCGATCATAAAGATGTAGGATTTTATGTTGTAGTGATATATTTTGTCCCAAAAATATGAATAATCTGTACTCTTACATTATATGACAATGAATATGATCTGATCAGGAAACTTCTTTTTCATTCATCAAATTTCCACGAATAGGATTTAAACATAAAATCAGATTGTGCATGAGGTTTTTCCAACTGAACCACGATGGCGCTAATTTTTAAAAGAGCGATGCATACGTCCGCTAAAACTACATCGAATGCATTTACTTAGGGCCTACATAAACGTTTATCGTTGTATAAGAAATGAATAAATAAAATTGTAGCCGGCGTCGCGCAGTGGCGCAGCGTTTGACTGTAAACGCGATGGTCGTGGATTTAATTCTCATTCTGGGGAATAGTTTTCATTTTTCAGCTCTGTACCTAATACAAAACGCGGCGTTCTGTTAGAATGGAACGGAACGGCAATGTCATTGCGGGCGGAAAGTGGAAAACCGCGTTTTACTACTCTACTATATGGGAAAAAGCGAAGTTGCTAAATAAAAGAGAATAGATGAATAGGCGTAATATTCAAATAGTTTTTTTTGTACATTAGCAAATATATCTAAGAAAAAAATTATACAAAATAAAAAAAAATATTAAACGATATTGTCATAGCTGTCACATAAAATTTGACGTAATGGATATCCGATTCGTAAAGTAAATATTTACCTATTGTGAAAATGTCAGGTTTTCTAAAATGTATTTTTGGATACCAAGAATATACACGATTAATCTAGTAAAATACTTTTAAACATTTTTAAAGTGTTATTCCACACTTGGAAAAATTGAAAAAGAACGGTATTCAGGAGGCGCGGTCTCAAATCCCGCTGCGTTCAAATTTTTATACGTTTTCTTTAAATGTCTAGTAAAATAGTTTCATTTAAAATGTGTTAAAATCCTTAGAACCAAAGATTTCTTATTTAGTAAGAGCTGAATCATATCTGTTTTTTTTAAATACAGTATCTATTAAGGCAATTTCTATTTATATCCTAAGATAATATAATTATTGCGTTTATTAGCATAGTTAACGGTATCATTTCATTATCTTTGCATTTTAACATTCTTAAAGAGTTTTAGCTTACTTTAAATTGTAATATAATTATTTTCTGTTGCGCGTGGAAATTATTTGAAAATATATCTTTTTTATTTTATTTACTAAATTTACATTAAACAATCTAATCATGAATAATGATAGACCAGTTAAAATATAAGAAATAAGTACATATATACCGTATTAGTAAAATTTATATAGTAAATAGTTACTTTTCATTAACAAATAAAAATCATGGAACTTTGCGAAAATCGTGACGCAGTGGGGTAGCGTCTGACTGTAAGCACGATGGTTATGGACTGGATTGCGAAATAAGAAAATGATATTTTTATTGTTTTCATACTTTTTCACTCCGGTAAGACAAAGGTGTTGATCCGGTAAGAGAAAGAGGCTGTTGATTTCTGATTATTAGTACGAAACTTCTGGAATTCAAATGAAAAGTTGAGAACAGAGTAACACTAGGTCCTCTTTGTTGGCCGGGACAGAAAAGCATGAAGCTTGAAAAAAAATACAATCGTCTTGTCTTCCTTAGATTTTTAGAATCTTATAGACAAGAAAATTACCACTTAAACGGTAGTTATTATAAATTTCGCTCTATGTTTCAATGTCAAAAGTAGTAAATGGTAGTAGTGTTAATAATAAATAAATATAACCTACCAAAATATCAGTAGTTTAACTATAAGAAACGGGTTAATGACTCTTCAAAAACATAACGCTCTAATGTTTTTTTAATTCCTGTTAGATATATGTATTATCGCATTACCTACATATCTACATACTTAAAGTTCTCGTAAACGTGTTGTTGTTTTGTCTCTTTCCAATCATATCCGGGGGCTCGTCCCTCTCGAGTCCAAGAACCGATGTAATCATGACGAAACGCCCTACAATCTTGAGGTCACCATATCAGAGGTCTCAATAGATAGCCTCAAGTAATGTTGATCTTCATTTAAACTCTTTGTTGCCACAGTTGTTGATCAGTTACATTTTGTTCTTAATACTTAACTAACGAATGCTGCTCATTAAAGTTAGTCGAATGTGAGTTTCCTTAAACGGTTATAGAGAATCTTAATATATTGTTTAAGTTTTCTAAGCAATAATTTTGTTTTAGTATTCTGGAAGAAATGACGAAGATGGTACTACTTGGAGTAGTCTTATGGGCTGGAGTAACGTTTGGTGCTCACGTTGCTCCTTATCCGTTGAATCTGATACTAACTACAGGCATGTATAAAATAAACTTTTCAATATATATTTATTTATAAGTAAATATAGCCAGATTGATAATAATAGTGGTTCTTTGCAGATATCATCCATCCACCGCCCATGTATGATTTCCCGTTTCCAAGCGCAGAAATGCTGAAGAGATTACCTCCTGTGACGGCCGTACATACAAACAGATCAATCGGTATTAGCAAAATGACGGTAGGCATGCTTGAGCGGTTGGAAGAAAATTTGGAAATATCTGGAATAAAACCTAAACCAGGTTCTACGGCTCAAGGCTTAGCGATACACGGTTACCCTTCCAATGATGCGATGCAGTATGAGAAATCATCGATGACGATTACTAAAGCATCGCAAAATCTAGTCTGGTCACGATGCACAAGGTATAGTGTGTAGTTTTTTTATTTCATTAAGTATATTAATATAATCAAAAAGTTTGTATACAACTTGTGTGGTTTATATGTTATTAATTTTGTATTGTTGATTCGTTTTTTAATTTTTATAGCCATAAAAATACTAGGCTAATATTATTGAAGTAATATATGATATACAAAGTATTTTATTTTCTCATCTTAATAATTTTAATAACAGTTTGGATTAACTTCGTACAAATATTTATACTATATTTATCGAAGTCCATATGTAATTTAGATACGGGCTGGCGACGGACGAGTGTGCGAGCTTCATAAGCACATTAAACTTGCGAGAAAGTGAATATGGCCCAGAATGCGCACAATTGGAGAGATTTACTTGTCGCACCAACAAAATGTCGTCCAAATACAGAACATTTGATGGTTCGTGTAATAACCCTGTACGATCGTCTTGGGGACAGGCGCTAACTGGTTACAAACGGCTATTGCACCCTAGATATCATGATGGCATTGAAGAGGTAAATTATAAACATTTAATTATTGTTAAAAATAATTTAATTGGTTGTAGAGTACATTGCACCTTCTGAGGCATAATTACACTTTATTTACAATGTTATTTGTTAGTATAAAGAATAAGAAAATATTAAGTGCATAAATATATAAGTAATATATTATTAAATGATCATAGTCATATTACTATCTGACTGTTCTCGACTTTACGCTGTTTATGTAATCGTCTCCATATTTATAGCATCAATATGCAATCTTAACAAGTTATTTGAATTCCACTTGTTTGTTTATTTGTCTGATTAAATATTTAACAAGGTGTGAAATAGAAGCTTGGTTTAATGTTATTTTCATGATAGCAATGCATTCGATTATTATATCCATTATTGAATTATAATCGTTAAAATTACAGGGTCATTAGTGGCGCACAGGCACAAAGAATGACTATAAAGCCACTAGTTATGGCTTCGATTCCCACTCGAGCAGTGGGAATATTTAATATTTTCATTTTCTTCGCTCTGGTGTCTAGGTAAAGCGTAAAGTTAAGTTCCGCTACTTCACACGCAATGCCTCCGAAAGTGGAGAACGGAAACGGTGTCTTAACACTAGGTTCCCTCTGCCTACACTGCTGTGTGTGAGATACAGCGTGAAGCTAAAAAAATGAATTATAATAGGAAAATGGCGCGAATATTCTATAAATACATACAATTACATTTTAGCCTCGCCGTGCCGTGAGTCACAAGGATTTACCTTCAGCGAGACGAGTAAGCGTAGTGCTAGGTAATAATTTGGATGTGCCGGAAAGGAAGAAGACGATCGCCTTGCCCGTGTGGAGTCAGTTCATTTTCCATGACTTAGTTCATACGCCTGTTCGTAAAACGAGTAAGTATTGTTGTTATATTTAATTATTTAATTTTTTTCATGATAATCTCTCATGAGGCCGTAGTGGCGCAGTGGCGTCTGATAGTAAAGCGATGGTTATAGGTTCGATTCCCACTTAAGGAAAAGATTTTATTAAAATTTTAATTTCTTTCCGTAAGTTTGCTTCGCGCTTAAATTATCATTTTTTAGGTAGCAAAGACAAAGCGTTGAGTTCCACTTAACTCGCAAACAAAACAACATGCAATGTCGCGGTGGAAAGTGCAGGATGGAGAGTCTTGACACTACGTCTTCCCTGACTACTGGCTATGCTGGAAAAAGCGTGACGCCACAAAAACTGATAACCTCTTCATCTCTATTTTAGCCTGATAATATGAAGTACTACCCTTAAAATGATTGAATAACTAAATATAAGTACAATTAGCGATAAAATATTAAAGACTAATATTTTTTTAGTTCACACAAATCAACCGATTAGTTGTTGCGACAACTCTGGCTCTAACTTGGCTCCTCGCTACATACATCCAAGTTGTATGCCGATATCCATACCTGATAAGGACCCTGTATTCAGTGATAAGGCCACATGCATGGAATATACTCGTTCCGTTACCACTTATAGAGGCGACTGTACTTTTGGAGCTGCTGAACAGGTGAGTTATAAAAAGTTATTGTTATATCTTTACTTAATATTTATGCAGATTTTTGACATTTTATGTGTAGGCAATTGCACTTCTATTTATTTTTTTTCTATGTTAAAATATTGCTTTCTGGGTTACGGTACATAACGCCGTTATATAAAATAATCTAGGTATATATTATATACATATACAAAATGTTTCTAAACCTAGATGTTAAATTTCTTGGTCCTCCGATTTTTCATCCTCCTTTCATTTTTCGTAAATGTAGATATTTTTTCCTTTACTTATTAATAAGTCGGTACAATATTAACTATTTTTTCTTAGTAACTCTTTCGTCTTACTATTATGAGTCATATTCAATGAATTTTAAATAACAATTATTACAATATAATTAAGAAATTCATAGAAAATAACGTACATGATGTTATTATTTACATGTGTATAGTCACGTGTACGTGTAGTAAGAAGTGAGATTAGTGTTTATTTTATTAAACTATTATTTCTATTGATAAGATACCATAAGTAATTATTTATGAATGCAATAGTAGTGTTACTAAGAATAATTGAAACTATTTCTTCTATTTCATTTCGTATTTTTATTTAATTGTGTCAATTTACAATATATTTTTATATAATGTTATATGTAATTGCTATAAGAATTAGTATGAAATGATTAAATGATAAATTAAGGAACTCGCTTTGAAAATACGTAGTTTATTTTTATAATTCCTTGATGGATATTGAAGTCCTGTTAGGTATTCTGGGGTTTTTTGTATTGAGAAATACATTTAACGAATTATCGCAACTTAATTTGCTTGGACTAGTAAAGGACCATTTTTCCATTTTAGTAGGAACTCAAAGAAAACCTCAAACCTTAGTATTTCTCTGCATGCCAAATTGCAGTATTATATACTAAATTTCAGTAGATTCACTGTGTGTTATCAGTCGTTCGGTAACGCCTTAGTTTAATATACCTATATACTTTTGCAAACTGTAACTAAACATCACAATTATTTTAAAATGGCGGAAGTTGAGAAAAGAATACTATGTGTGAAAATAAAACACAAATAAAGGTTAGGTATATTTTATGTACATATCTACATATGTTATTATAAGTTAAATCCTACAAAAAGTGACTTTATGACGATAGTATGACGATTCTTGACTTGTTATTGTCGTAAATCAAAGCATATAATAAATGATAAAGCACATATAATAAAAATATTATATTTATTATTATTATACTGCAGTGTCGAGATTCGTATTGTTTTAAAATGAATTTCTTATAAAGATTACAAACACTTTTTGTTTGTTTATTGATATAGGTGTTGACTGTAATGTGATAGGTCCTAGGTTCAATGATTAAAATAAGAGTCTATATTTTCTAAGATGAAAAGTTATCTAATAACTTGTTGTAAAACTCATTTATATACAAAATGTTTTGAAAATCGCGTCTGACTAAAAACGCGATTGATTACGAGTTCGTTCCCCAATTGGGGGAAAGCTTATGAGTTATTTTAGGTTTCTCCGGACTGTTTCGCCACTCTACTTGCAATACCTCGAATTCGGGCGGAAAGTGAAGAACGTGTCTTGTATGTCAAGAACTCTCTCTAACTGCCCGCCCTTCTGTGCTATATTTTTCAATAGTGTCAAGCTGTAAATGAGTAAAAACATTTTATTTATATGGGCTTTGTGTAGTTACATAAATTACAAACACTAAAGCATTAAACCAATTTTATTTGAGGTGAAAAACCTACGTGTAATAGATTCGACCTATTGATTTGTGCTTCCATTAACTATTTATTGGTCGCAGTCTTATTAGGAGTTATTAACATCAATCAATATCGTGTATTTATTTAACCTTTTGATTTGAAATGATTGTGTTGGTTTTGCACGTGATAATAGGTATAATTCATTAAACGTACTATTTTGTTCATTTCTTCATGTTTACTTTGTTTATTTCTTTATAAGTATATTTTTTCAGAAAGTACCATTTCGGCTCTGGAATTCTTATCTGTGTCCAGATTCGATTCGATTCGATATCGTTTTCCGTTTCTGATATAAACTTATTTCGGATAGTTTAGCCCGATATGACCTTTTTACTAATTAATCGATGACTTTTTGTCCGGTCTTTATCTTCATCCCAGATCGTCTATATTTCTTAATATACTTTTTTCTCAACTCTCGGTTAGACTTCGCCCATATCGCGATTGTTTTGAATATTCGATAGCTTCGGTTACGGAGCTCCATCCTTGCTCTTCACAACAAAAGCGATCACATATAATACAAAAGTAACCACCTATAATATATAAAAAAGTCCCAACCGGTTATTCTAAAAATGGAACAAAAGATTTTATATGTATATATGCTCATGTTATATGTGTATTTACAAGTATTGAATAGGATATGCAAACAAATAACATCGCGAGTAAACCGATACAAGGTTATGAGCCAGTCGTTAAACGTGAAAACTGCGTACATAATAACTGTTTATTTAAATGTTTTGTTGTTGTTAAAAAATCCTGTTTTGCATAATAAAATTTATTATACAATATTATCGACATTAAAAATTAACTACAAATAAATAAAGTAGGTAAGTTTAATAGAAAAATAGGAAGTTAGTTATTGTGTTTTGATAATATTACTGAAAAACGCAGCTTGGTAATGAAAAGAAAAAATATAAATAATCAACACATGAACATTTATTTATTTATTTATTATTTATTATTTATTCTGTCATCTATGCAGCTAATGAAAATGCGTACATACATAAGCGGCGTTGTTAGCTAAGGGAACGGTATATTATATATTCTATAGTTTTTTTCTGATGCTTAATCTAAAATACAAGAATATACTGCTCTAAGTAACCTATGTGATAAACTATAAAACTCAAGTTTTAAAACATAACGTATTGCGTAAATTTTATTTATGATTAAAATTTTCAACATGTTTATTGTTTACACAAAAAGTATTTGCTTGTTATGCATGATTTGTACTACGTCTTACGGATGCAATTTGATACCACATATTGCTTACTAATAACAGAAAATAACCTAATTTAAGCAAAAACGAATTATTGGAAAACAATGGTTAACTTAATTTAGAGTTAGCTAGTTATAAACGCATTGATTTATTATTTACAATTATATTTTTTATATTAAAAAGCTATAGAAGCAAGGCGTTGAGTTCCGCAGTGTTCAACACGAAATTTGTCGATTTCGGGCTGAATGTGGGGAACATCTGTCATGACACTAGTTCTCTTTGACAACTAAAAGTATGAATATATATAAAAGCTTGAAGATCATAAAAGAAGTTAGACGAGTTAGTTGATTATATACGGTACAATAAGATGATATAAAAAATAGGTCCTTAACAACTATTACACATTGCTATAATAGGCATAGCAAGAAATCTTTTGTCCATTTTTTATTGGCCATCGTGTCATATGTTTTTTGACCTTAGTCTCAGCAACCTTGTATTGGTCTTAATTCAGACGCGTGTATATGCTTTTTATAGTCGCTTTATGGTGTTATATGAATTAATCGTCGTTTAGCTTAAATAATGATTATACAAGGAAGTACCTATACATCGTACCGTAAAGTATAGGCTTTTCTGCTTTATTTGTAGTGTCATAAATTCGTCGTTGTCAAAATCATAATTGCTTACAGAAACTGTAAAGCTCGTTCGACTTGAAGCAGCCTTTCTGAGAATAAGTGTCAAACGTTTGTTTCAAGTATATTTGTATGACCATTGTAGTATATTTCAATGTAGCTTAAGGTCTTATAGGATTAAACACTCACATAAAAAAGTGTAACAATATTTATAAAACAGGTTCCTTATCTTATGTTTATTTCTGTTATCATATGGAGGAATATTATTTTGATTGTTATCAGGCTTTGCTACGTCATGAAAATATTCCATTACATTATGTATGTAAATTTATATTCAATATAATTCTTAAAAAAGCTAAAAAACTTATAACGCGATGATTAGATCGTGTGTTCATAAAATAATTACACTCAGTACAATAGTTTTGAGTATGGATTTCCATATCATGATTATTCATATCAAAATTCAAGAGTATAATAAAGTCCATATTAGTTGTATTTAGTATGTTTTAATGGCCTAGGTTTGACTATTAATTTTTGGATATACTTAATAGGTATAGACATTATAGTGGCATAGTTCATTTTCATATACCTACGTCAGTATTTTAAGAAGGCCGCGATGGTTAATTAAAGGTATTAAATATTACCACTCACAAGTTTAAATTGTTGAAACATGGACAACGCAGTAACTAGTTTCCAGATGTTTTTTCTCATATATTAAATACATACATTTTCTCATATATTTAACATGAAAACTTTAACCTAACATAAACTTAAGTAGTAATTCATAGTTAATGTAATTGGTATGAGAAATATCTGAAACCTTTATTTGTTAATTGTTCACAGATGAACCAAGCTAGTCATTTCTTGGACGGTTCCCACATCTACGGCTCAAACAGTCGAGACGCAGCGGCTTTGCGTGAGAAAAGCGGTGGATTACTTAAAACTACAACAATTGATGATGAAGAACTTTTGCCCTTAGCTGCAAATCCTATTGAGAAGTGCCTAGTCGATAGTAACTCCGCTACTTGCTTTAATACTGGTAAGTTATTATACATTTTTTTTTAATTTAATGAAATTTATTCTTAGGCTGACTTGTGCGACGATTTTTTTTATACTTTCATGTGCCTCCTAGGTTTCCCGGAATGCTTGTTAATGGGATTCTAATGAATCACTACATTTTTTTAGGCTGCCTTCAGTATTTTAAAGAAATTACTGTCGACAACTTAACGCTGCACTTTATCTATACCGTAAAACTCGAATCAGTATAAACTTCTCTTGAGTAGTCTAATAAACATTTATTTTTCATTTGTATATACCATTTTTTTTTCAAATATTTTTTTCTTTCATTAAATTAACCGGCAAATATGTAAATAAAATATTAATTTATAACAATTAAAAGATAACTTAAGACTGAAGACTTTAATATCTATTTTTTTTTCATATTATTTTTAATAGGCGATGTCCGTGCCAACATGCATCCCTGGCTAACCAGTCTCCACTCACTATGGGTTAGGGAACACAACCGTATCGCCAAAACTTTAGCTACTCTAAACCCTAGCTGGAACTCTGATAAATTATACCATGAAGCAAGAAGAATCGTGGTAGCTGAATTACAACACATTACATTTAGACATTGGCTGCCTGCTTTGACTGGTAAGTTGATATAGAATTTAATACTCATTTTCAAAATTTTTACACAATTTACGCAAATACACTATATGTATGTTATATATTGTTTTACCTACATATTAGACTTAAGTTATACCATTTTGTGGTTATATTGTACGTATAGCCAAGCCTGATGCCTTTGGTTGTCCATTTAAGTTACTTAAGTCGCTTTATTGTGAAATATAATATCGTTCGTATATACATTTTAAAGTATTATGAAATAATTGCGTTAAATTGGAAAATCCTAGTTCGTTATTTTCTTATTTACCTTGGATTTTCAAATACGTAATAATTATTATAAACATTTAAATTCCATGTTAGGTACTTAATAAAGGGGAAACATACAAAGACTCGAAACTACAAATACGTCTTTATAACTCATTGCGGAAAACATACCTTAAATGATGCATCTAATAGTTAAACGTAAAAACTAATGATTTAGTCATGGTGTCATAAAGTGGTTTGCACTTTGAGTTCCATGCGTTTGTCTCGTGATTGTGTTCAAACGCCGCGTGATTGCTAAGTAGACGGTATATTGCTTTTATTATTATTATCTCTATAGTGGGCTTATAGTGTAAATATTAATATGCAGACAATTGCATATTGTATTATTGTTATGATAATTTGATACTCTTGTTACATATTAGTTCGAGTTATTAATTTTAGCCTATATGTTATTATATTTTGGTTTATTTTAATAATACTTTTTATAATTTTATTATAAAGAATGACTATTTTTACAATTTTTTTAAATATATAGTATATAGTAGATACTAATAGATTAATATTCTGATTGTTTCGTCTAATTTGCTTTATTATATAAAACAATTAAAGAAATGTTAATTATTTCCAAAATATTTTATTGCCTTTTGAAATGAAAGATTGTTCGCATATGTACCAATAAATAGAGTCTAGTTGTAAAAAATTGAAATCGAAAAAAATCGAAAATCGGGTTTTCAAAAATGTATTTTCAATTTCTAGAAATTTTAACAACATCACTAGTTAAAATAGTTTCATTTAAACATTTTATTATTTATTTTGTCTTTCTAGGTAAAGTTTTCGACGAATTGTATGAGAGCTACGACATTGGTTACAATCAGGATATCGATCCCACTATATCTAACTCCTTCGCCACTGCTGCTTTCCACTTCGTCAACAGTTTGTTAGACCAAGACATTGAAGTGGTCGATGAAAATAATAATGTGACTTCACACCGTTTAGGGAAAAATTACTTTAAACCTGAATTGCTAACTGAAAGGAAAGGTCTGGAAAATATACTACGAGGAATGGTCAGCCAGAAAAGTCAAGTATTGGACTTCAATTATGATGACGATGTAAGTATAAAATTAGTAATTTTGTAATTTTCTTTACAACTACTAGTTATTTGTGTATGTATATATTTTTATTTTAACCACTTTAATATAAAAAGGAAATCAATTTTCCCAAGTGTGGAATAACACTTCAAAAATGTTTAAAAAGACTAATTTTATTTCACTTATACCTTTTCTTTTCATATTTAGTTTAAACCTGGAAAATTCAGACTTTTTTATGCTATTTCACGCTTTTTCCCTCACAGCACAGCATAATAATGGAGAATCTAATGTCCTTTCCCCACTTTCCACCTTAAATCGTGATATTGCGTGTTGAGTGTCTGTACTCTACGCCTCGCCTTGTCTTAGGGACTAAAGTGGAGAAATGAAAATAATTGAAATGTATTCATTTCCCCGACTGAGAATCGAACAGATCACGTTTACAGACAGACTGTTCAACTATGCCACGAAGGGCTGAAAAGAACAGATAATACACTTTGATCTTAGCCAAAAGGCCGAGAAGCGAGGCGTCGTAGTAGAATGCGCGAGCGAACCTGCGACGTCTCAAGACGGTGGAGAGGGTTTCCGCTGGGTTTTAGTGGGTAGTATCGGACTCTCCGGTGAGTCCCACAGTATCATCCGTATGTAAGGCAGGTCTACCTGCTTTGCGTACGGATGATCTGCGTAAAAGCATTTCCCAGCGACAACAAAAAAAAAAAAAAAAAAAAATATGCCACGAAGGGCTCTATATCTCTTTTAGAAGAATTTTAAATAAGTCGGTATGGCAGTACCTGGCAAGGTAATAATAATTCAGTAACTTTTACCATATTAATGATCGTAGTTAAATACTTCAGATATTCATATAGTTTTTTACTAGATAATTAAGATGTTTATCGATAAGGTTGTTTACGAACATATTTACAAATTAATTATTTATTATTATAATTATAATTGCGCAGTTATAAACTCGTGCTGTTTGTTGTTTGTGGTCACGTTGAATAACAATAACGTTCTGATGATAATTGACTCTTGTGTCACATTGTTTATAAAAGTATCGGCCATTGTTACGTGATATGTTATACTAGCTTGTTTAAGTTTTATGTTATTTATTTTATAAAAACTTGTTTAATAATATTTAAATTGTCTCGATTTCGGACGGAAAGTGGAAAACAGAGGTTAATTAAATAAAATGAAAACAGGCAACTTAAATTTTGTAATGACTGGACTCTCTTAGGGTATATTCTTTACGTCTCAATTTTAAGTACTGAAATTGTAAACAAAAAAATTCCTTATGTCCGTAGAGTGACAAAATAGAATTATAAAACAAAACATAAGGTTCTGCTTGTCTAGTAATCCTAGTGTCAAGACACTACTAAACATGAATTTAGATGCGCTTTCCTTTTTATTCTCCTGAAGTTGTAGTATTATCGTAATGGTTAAATATTAATTAATAAAACTAAGATTATATAAGTAACACAATGTGAAATTGTAATATTTAATGTATCCATACTTATATATTATAAATGCGAAACAGCATTTCGCAGCGACAAAAAAAAAATGGGAAGAAAGTTTATATGAAAAATCTAAATCGCTTGACCGATTATATTGGCATAAATATAGTTAATAATCTAAGCTTAAACATAGGCTACTTTATTTTTCAAAAATCCACCCTCGAGGATTGCAATATAACGAAGCAGTTATGTAGTTCACGCGGCGAAGTCGCGAGCGGGCCGCTAGTTTTTAATATATTTAATTATTTACGTATAGTTGCATGCATGCAATTAATTATAGAACCTAGTTATTATTTTCAAGAACAAAATTACTATTAAGTTTTAACAAGCTTTTCGTGTTTAATCATTATTATTTTTGTGCGTTTTATAAATGGCTGTAGGCACTTACAAAGGGCAATGAACTTTTGTTTAAATCATCTTTTGCTATTTATAACGTTTTCAATTGTAATTAGTTTTGCTTACCATTTCGTAATTGATTATATTTGTGTCATATATTATTTTATTAATAAAGATTATTGTATTGTCTTGGTTGTTAACAACGTTATAAAAAAGTAACAAATATATGTTAATATTGTTCTTTCTAATAGTTAGATTATAAATGATCTATAGTTTGTTCCTACTTTTCTTCAGACCTGACCAGGACTTATAACCAAAAATGATATCTTAGAAATATATATTTTTATTGTTTAAAATTTATTAGCAGCTACACGCTTTCTCCCGTATAGTAAGGTAGTCAGAGAGAATCTAGTGTAAGACACAGCTCCGTTCTTCACCTCCCACCTGAGATTAGTTGTTGAGTGGCGGTCTATCAACAAAAATAAATTATTTCAAAATTAATGATTAATTTATTATGTCCATATACAATTACTTTGCTAACACCAAAAACAGTCGTAAAGCAAATATATTAACATTTAAGTATGAATTAAAACGTATTTTCAAGGTAAATAATTGTAAACGTGTCACAGAACAGGGTCGCGCCTACGATCTAACTGTTGCTTCCGGATATATGAAATCTAGATGGTCATTTAATTAGATATTATTTTTTTAACGTTCAGGATAAGTTCATGATTTTAATGTTGGCATTGATTATTGCAATGGTTATATAATTGAAGGTAGAATATATGTCATTGTGGTGCAATGGTTCAGTGTCTGATTGTGACCACAATGCATATGTATAGTTACGGACTCGATACCAACTTGAAAAAATGTTATTTTTAAATTACGTTATTTTCCCTGGTATGGTAAACAAACGCGGCGTTGGCATTCGATTTTGATCTACAACAGATCGAAATTAGCCGAAACGCAAAAAATAGGGAACATACTCAATAACTGAAACACTAGATTGGTCTGGGATTCTAGATCTTTTGTGTGTTTCGCATTTCTTAGTGACTGACAAACAAATGTAGGAAAGCACTATGATGGGCGTTCTGAAAATTTCTACAAGGGGAAAAGGAGGAAAGGACTTGTAAGCGATAATTAATTCATTAATATAAAGCGTATAGTTATATTCTAGTTGAATAAACATAGCAGAGATAATATATCGTAGATTAGTGATATTTTTCATATAATTAATACATTTTTTGTTTGTTACAGCTCCGTCACCACTGGCTCGGTGGTCTCGATGTGATGGCAATAGACATACAACGTGGTCGCGACCACGGCTTACCTGGATACGCTCATTACAGGACAATATGTGGATTGCCTCTACCTACGACCTTCGGACAGCTGAACGATGTCATGCATATGCAGGTATGCTTTATTTCCTTAAACTATGCGTATGACTTTGTCTGCGTGGGTTTTAACAAAAAAGCTTAATATAATTCTAGACTAAAATAGCCAGCCAGTAGGGGCCAGTCGTGGCGCAGTGGCACAAAGTGTGACTGTAAAGCAAATGGTTGTGGGGTCCGGTGCCGAGGCAAAGCGCGGCGTTAAGTTCCGCCACTTAACCCTTTCCTTTTGCCTATGCAACACAACAAACACTTTAATTTTATTTATTTTTTTTTTTTTTTTTTTTTTTATAAAAAGGACAAGGAAAACGAGCGTTCGGGTCACTTGATGATAGGTGAACACCGTCGCCCACGGCCCCGTGCAACACCAGAGGAGCTACAGGGACGTTGCCGGCCTTTGAGGTGGAGGTAAGCGCGCCTTTTGAAGGTATCCATGTCGTATCGACCTGGAAACACCGCCGCTGGTAAGCCATTCCACAGTTGTGTTGCGTGTGGAAGGAAATGACGACGGAACCGCACAGTACTGGAGTGCCAGGTATCCAGATGGTGAGGATGATATTTCAACCTGGCACGTACTGTGCGGTTGGAGAATTCAGCGGCAGGTATCAGGTCAAACAGTTCTCCAGAACACTCCCCGTGATACATGCGATAGAGAACGCATAACGAGAACACGTCTCTACGCAACGCCAAAGTGTCAAGCCCAGCACAGATTCTTGGGTCCCTGATAATTCGAGTGGCTCTGCGCTGTATGCGATCAAATGGATCGAGCTGATACTGGGGGGCACCGGCCCAGAGATGAGAACAGTACTCCATATGAGGCCGCACCTGGGCCCTATAAAGGGACAATCGGTGTTGGGGCGTGAAGTACTGTCTCGCTCTACCGATGACACCCAGCTTCTTCGAGGCCAACTTGGCCTTACTTTCCAAATGATCGCGATACTGGCACTCACTCGAAACAAGAAGACACAAGTTTTGTTCGGCTCTCGTCGACGTTTTCCCGAGAAAGACCTGCACGGCCGGTGTATACGGCGTCCACCGTGCTGTCATCCGCATAGCAATGAATGCCAGGGTCTTCTAACATGTCATTGATATGCAGAAGAAACAGCGTGGGGGACAGCACACAGCCCTGCGGGACACCAGCGTTCACGGGCATAAATTCAGAGCAGAAACCGTCGACAGCGACCTTGATGCTACGCCCCGTGAGAACACTGGCGACCCACTTGCATAAGTTCTCGGGAAGCCCATAAGATGGTAGTTTCGCTAGGAGCGCCCTGTGCCACACACGATCGAAGGCTTTCGCCATGTCCAAGCTAACTGCCAGGCCCTCTCCCTTGCTTTCAATAGCAGCAGCCCAGCGGTACGTTAGGTAAACCAGAAGATCACCAGTTGAGCGACCATGGCGGAAGCCATATTGACGGTCGTTGATCAACTGGTGATCCTCTAGATAACCCAGAAGCTGGCTGTTTACTATGCTCTCCATTACTTTGGAAAGCAGGGAGGTGATGGCGATAGGCCTGTAGTTAGTTGGGTTGGAGCCATCGCCTTTCTTCGGGATCGGGTGAATAAGAGCGCTCTTCCACGAATCTGGGACTACGCCGTTTGAGTAAGAGAGCCGAAACAAACGCGTTAGCACCGGCGTCAACTCTAGCTAACTAGCACAGAAGCACATGTTCGGAGCACAATAGGAGAAATGCCATCCGGTCCACTCACCTTTTGGATATCCAAGGAAAATAGAGCTCGGCGAACAGCCTTTTGGCTAAACTTAACGTCAGGTATTGAGCTCTGGCACCGCGGGATGGTCGGCGGTGTAGTTCCTTGGTCATCCAAAGTCGAGTTCGAGGCGAAGAGAGCACCCAGGAGATCGGCTTTCTCCTTCGCCGTGTGGACCAGGATGTCATTCTCTGTGCGTAACGGTGGAAACGAGGGCTGGCTAAAGTTGCCAAGCACAGCCTTGGAGAGTGCCCAAAACTGCCGCGTTCCCGATGGGTATCTCTCAAGTTTCTCACCGATTTTGAGGATATGCTGGGACTTGGCTCTAGCAATTTGCCGCTTAAAGTACCTAGAGGATCGGTTGTACTTCCCTTTTAAGGCTTTCGCCTTCGGATCCTTAGCGACTAGTGCCGCGGCCCAGGCTTGATAAGCTTCGCGCTTACCAAAGGCAGCTTGTTTGCAGGACTTACCAAACCAGGGCCGTGATTTGCCACCGATGGGCACTACAGAGCTAGGAATATAAAGTTCCATACCCTGCAGAACCACGTCGGCGACAGCGGCGGCACAGACACTGGGATCATCAGAAGAGAAGCACACCGGCCCCCAGGGATAAGATGAGTAAAATGTACGCATCTCATCCCAATCTGCTGACTTGTAGTGCCAGACACGGCGAGTTGCGGGTGTTCTGCGACTGCCGCGTTTAATTGGCACCACACTCCGTACCAGGCAGTGATCAGAAGACCCTAAAGGGGCCTCGACTGATACCTGGTACTGTTCCGGATGTGAAGTCAGCAGAAGGTCCAATAAGGAGGCATTGTGGCTGTCCACGTCCGGGATTCTAGTAGGTGAATCAACCAATTGGGACAGTCCATTTGCTATAGCAAAGTCAAATGCAGCCCTCCCCGCGTGGTCGGTGGTGCGTGATCCAAGCCAATCGGCGTTATGGGCGTTAAAATCACCAAGTATCACGACCTCAGCGGAGGGGATCTGTGAGAGCATATCATCAATGGCCGATTGCATATGCTCCATGAGTCGATCCGTTTCCGCGTTACCACTGTGGGACCTGTATAGGCATCCGTAGATGCGGACACGATCGTCAAAGTCCAGGCGAAGCCAGATGGTAGACAGGTCCCGACCTTCAAAATTAGCAAGGCGACGAAAACTCATATCCCCCCTTACGAATACAGCGACCCCGGCGTGAGGTAAAAAATGATGTTCTAATTTGTAGCCGGGGTAGTGGAGGTAGGCTGTATCGCTCGGTCGGATAATCTGAGTCTCCGTCAAAAACAACAAGGCCGGCCGTGCCGTCTCAAGGTGGTGGTGAACGGCATTCAGGTTGGAATGTAGGCCCATGATGTTACAAAAATCCACATAGAGCGTGGTGGGGGTTGCCGTGGAGCGTACGCCTCGTTTGCCTTGTTTGTGATTGTGGCGCGGTTCTGTGCCCTCCCCAGAATTCGACGGGCGGCCTGAGTGTAGAGACTCAGGGAGGGATTCTCCAGCATCGGTGATGTTGGTACCCTCCTGGGGTAGATTCTCTTTCAGTACCGCTGTCATATTTAGGGGGGGGGGGGGGGGGGGGGGGGGGGTTGGGTTCACATAGATTTTTAAAATATTAAGGAAGTATAGCATTTGCTCTAAATCAATTTTTATTTAAGTATCTGATTTCATTGATTTATTACACGTTTTTAGAATCTATTGCAGAGTATATGTAAATAATTTCCTGTTTCAATACAGGTTATTTATTTTGGCAACTTCCGTTTTCTTTGCCTTCAAAGTTCAATGTCCTTTGAATATGATTGTATCCTAACACAAAATATATTTATTATATTGAAATGAGAATTGGAAGTTATCTTTTTATATTGACTTTGATGTCTCTTCAGGATTTATTAATATCGAAACCTAATATTGAAAATAATTTAAATATTTCATTACAGACGGTAGACAAGCTCGCAGAATTATATGAAAGTCCTAGTGACATTGACCTAGTTGTTGGCTTAATGGCGGAAATACCACTTGAAGGTTCCTTAATCGGCCCTACTGCGACTTGTTTAATACGTAAGTACATTTTTTACGTCATTTTATATTCTGAAAGCATATACAAGTTCAAGTTATATTATGTCTGCGTTTGATCTTTAGAAATGTACGAACTAGAAAAGAAATACATTATTTAGAGATCCTAGTATCGGGAGACTGCGTTCCCCACTTTCCGCCTGAAGCCGATACATATCGTGTTGAGTGGCCGATCTCAATGTTGCGCTTTGTCTAGTTATCAGAGTGAAGAAATTAAAATTAATAATTTCCCAAGAATTGAACCCACGACAAATCGTGTTTCAGTCAGACGCTGTGCCACAGGTTCCCTCTGCCTACCCTGCTATAATCCTGTTTTGAATAGCCAATCTTAGGCAAAGTTTAATAACAATTAACAATTAAATATTAACAATTGATCATTTGTTACAAATAACAATTAATACTTGTTAATTATAGTGTAAATATAAAAAAAACGAACAATTTTCAGCTAATTGATTATGACAGTTTAATGGGGAAATAACATAAAAATCATTTTATGTGATTTCCTTATAAACAAATAATGAATTGTTAATAGCAACTAATTTTTTTTTAAACACTGCTGTTAGCATATTCATTACTTTACTATCGAATTTTATTCATATTTATCGAAATAGTGGCGCAGTGGCACAAGAGAGTGACTGTAAACGACTGGTTGTGGCTTCGATTCCCACTCGAGGAGTGGAAAAAGTTAATATTTCCATTTTCTTCGCTCTGGTTTCGAGGCAAAGCGCGGCGTTAAGTTTCGCCACTTAACACGCAATGCCTCCGAGTTCGGCGGAAAGTGGGGAACGGAGTGTCATAACACTAGGCTTCCCTCTGTCTATCTTGCTGTGTGCGTAATAAAGCAAAAAAAAAAAAAAAATAAATTAATTTAATTGTATGTATGTTTTTTTTACTTTAGGAGAACAACTATGGCGTACTCGTGTAGGAGACCGTTATTTCTACACGCATACTGATGAAGCAGGGGGTTTCAGTAAAAGGCAGTATGCTGAAATACGACGTAGTTCCTTGTCACAATTGCTTTGTGAAAACACTGATATTAGTGTTGTACAAAAGGATGTGTTCCAACCACCTTCTGAGAGGTAAGCTTACAATTTATATTATACTATTTAATATTCGTGGCCAGTCGTGGCCCAGTGGCACAAGCGTGTGACTGTAAACGACTGGTTGTCGGTTCGATTCCCACTCGAGGAGTGGAAATTATATTTCCATTTTCTTCGCTCTGGTGTCGAGGTCAAGCGCGGCGTTAAGTTCCGCCACTTAACACGCAAGCTTCCGAATTCGGCGGAAAGTGGGGAACGGAGTGTCTTAACACTAGGTTCCCTCTGCCTACCCTGCTGTGTGCGGGATACAGCGTGAAGCAAAAAAAAAAAAATAATTAAGTATCAATTCTGTCGAGTATTTTTGTCGACAAAATTAATAGGATATTAAAAATACAGTATTTA
The DNA here is from genome assembly GCA_019049465.1 of Dryas iulia moderata. Lineage (NCBI taxonomy): Eukaryota > Metazoa > Arthropoda > Insecta > Lepidoptera > Nymphalidae > Dryas > Dryas iulia. The sequence goes on along the minus strand of CM032419.1, from coordinate 5,935,806 downwards.
AATAATACTAACATAAATATTTTATGTTATTAATGTTTTTAAAACGAATATATACAAAACGATGTCGCAGCAGACTTTTATGTAAACGTAATTGGTTGTGTGGATTTGATTCCCGTTTGATCATGATCATTGTTACATTATTTTAGTTTTTTTACTTTGTTAAAATAAAGGGAGAAGTTGGGTAGAAACTAACTACTTAACTGACTAGAGACTTCTCACATTATTACCCCGCGATAAAAGCGAGGAGGGACAAAAGCAGCTTTACGTTTTTCTCGCTTAACAGGGCAGGTGGAGAACCTAGTGTCAAGACACTCCATTTCCCCAGTTTTCACCCACAATCGAGACATTGTGTATAAGCGCTTCGTCTTATGTACCAAAGTGAATAAATAAAGATAATATATAATCAGGGGCCAGCCGTGGCGCAGTGGCACAAGCGTGTGACTGTAAACAACTGGTTGTGGGTTCGATTCCTACTCGAGGAGTGGGAATATTTATACGCAAATATTTACACTTAACACGCAATGCCTCCGAATTCGGCGGCATTGCATGGAGTGTGTGTCTGAACACTGGGTTCCCTCTGCCTACCTTGTTTTGAGCGGGATACAGCGAGAAGCTAAAAAAAATATATACATATATAATCACTCCATGGACGGAAATCGAAACCACAATCGCATTTACAGTATGACACTGTCCCACTGCGTCACGACGGCTTCTAGGCCGTGCAAAACACAAAACATTTAAAATCTAATAATGTTTTATTTTCATTCCAGTAATCCCATAGTCTCATGTGAGGACATTAAGAGAGTAAATCTAGAAGCCTGGCAACATCCCTCCCTACAGCTCGACATTCTTACTCGCACCAATAAATGGATAAAGAACAAAGTGGGCAGCGGCAACTCCACTAAATAGACTGATTTAATTTAATTTAGTATTTATTCATTTACTACTACTAGTTGTATAGGTTATCTACGGTGAACTTACTTGCTTATTTTTTATCTGTGGCACAAAATTTAAATGGCTGTATAAAATTTGTTAAATCAAATCCTTTTTTATACCAAAAAAATAAGCCATTTTCACATTTAAGGGCTTTCTGAGTTTTCACACAAAAATATCTGTCTTTAATTAGATATTTAGGTTTGTGTGTAACGTACCGTAGATATAACTTGTTAGGATTGAGTGATTCAGTATTGTGGTTGGTAATATTTGCTTATGTAAGTTTATAAAAAAACCACGTTTTTTCTGATTTTTTAACCTATCCATAATCAATATAAAAAAAAATATTTAGTATTTCTATTACAAAGAGGCTTTCATTTATTATTTCATATAAAATATTCAACATATTGTTGTTATTATTTTGTTAAGTGAAAAATGTTGATTTCAAGTCATTTTTACATAACATTTAATTTATTATGGATAGGTTAAATAATCTAGTCCTCACGGACGCCATGTTGTACAGTGGCTGTGATAACGTGGAATACTCCACTTCAGTGATAGTAGTCCAGGAAAGGTTCCTAAGACCCATATACTAGATTCTAGGGATTGTTTATTAAATAAATGTAGGTTGTATCTTCTAATAATAAAAATGTTTTAATGCAAAGATTTAATCTAGAATCGTTTTAGTAATAATAAGAATAAAGTTTAAAATTTTATAGTAGTATTGTTAATTTGGAACAAATATTTGTACCTATATACACCATATTTAATTTTCTAATTCATTTATTCAATTCAATTATAGTTCTGCATTTCTATAGTTGTAAGGTTTGAGGTTTGAAGAAGAATAGAATAGTAATAAGTTTTATAATTGTATTTAAAATATAGGTTTATTAATTATATATGATTCATTTCATGTATTACATATTTAATGTATTCTAATATTTTTTCTTTAAAAAATCTTTCTTATCTTTTCTGGACTATTTAATTGATTCAAGCTTATTATGATTTTTATATGAATTTTTGGCACAAGTGATGTTATTGTAACCTTGTGTCATTTTACCAAAGACTGGATATGCAACTGTTAGCTGATAATAATGATTTTGATTTAAATATTTGTACGTATTCACATATGAGTATGGGTGAAACTGAGAAATTAAAAATTACTTTTGTGACATTTCAGAAAAAAAAATATAATAAAAAAATGTATTATTTTTAAATTTATTTATTAGGTTTTGATTTATAATCTGCATCTGCATTTTTTTCTTTATTTTACTTATTTCTTGAACAATTAATTATACTAAGTAATTAACGAATTTGCAATTTATTGATAATGCAACAAACTTTTGTTATAATATTTGCAATTCGCTTGAAACTTGTTTTGAGATTGTCTTAACTTTCCCTATGTATTGTTTCTGCTTGTGAAATATTTTATAGTCTTATGTTAATTATGTTTTTTGTACTTGAAATAAAATGTTTATTATTTAATATAATGCTTTTAATTTTTCCTCTATCCCTCCCTTCCTTCTCTATCTATTCTCTGCAAATATATTTTTATAAATGTACTAGTTGATCCTGCGGAGTAATAAAAAAACATATTTTTGATTATATTAAGTATTTTTTTTAGTAATCAAGTATTTTAATGATTCTTTAATAGGTTGTACTCTTCAGTTAAGCACCTTGTGATACGCAACATTTTTTGTTTTATTATTAGGTGCAAGTACAAACAACGCAGATGGTCTTCCGGCCTGTGAACATGCCACATATAATTGACCATGTGTGACCATGGAAAAAAATGATTTTCCAGTTTCAGGTTATAAACTTTTCAGGATTGCCTTGTGATTTGTTAATCGTCATGGCGAATGCATGATGGATCGAAAATCTGGGAAATCTTTTAAGCTCAAACGGCATATTGGTTGGGATCATCGGAATTCTCGAAATGAGAACTTTTTGACTCATGATTTTCCCTTCGAGTATCGTCCCGTAGATCACATTGTTGTTCAATTTACTTACCACCAAACGCGTACCGCTGCAAAGATTTGGTGGGTATATATTTCGAAGCTTGATTACTACGGAGTCAATCTTTAAACGAAAATTGTGCGGTGGTAAGCAAGGCACATCCAAGGAGTTTAAAAATTCTAATTTCTTACACAGTTAATGAATTTGAATGAATGCATAGTTCCAATGATATCGTTATGAATTATATAGTTAGGTCACCTTTAAGATACCACCTATAATTGCTCACTCAACCATTTATTGTTTTTGTAGTTAGAAATGATGTTTGGGAATACTTTGTTGGTAAGTTTGTATTTCGATGAGATAAATAACAGAAATTCTGAGGAAATCCGTTCAATCCGTTCGATTCGTCGACCGGTAATTGATCATTACCATTAGACTATAAATGCTCAGAGAAATCTTAAGCAATGCAACTCTCATGTTAGTTGTCACCTGAAGTTTCTTCACATAGCTCCATAGATTTGATGATGTGAGGCAAGCGTTTATTTCGGCATCCGTTGATCTTGGAATTAGTGGCAGTGTTTGGCGGATATCGCCAGATAATGAAATTATTGTGCCTCCAAAGCACCTCGTATGTTGAAAGCGTATACCTTTCAATGTTCGGTTAAGTGTTTCTAATGCACGTTTATGCGCCATTGTACATTCGTCCTAGATGATGATTTTCGAGGCTGATAAAACTGTCCATTCTGGAGTTTTTAGAAATATTGGTTCATACATGTTGGTTCTACAACATTTTAATGATTTAACGGCTATTTTAATGCTAAATGATCCGTACGGCATATTTCTGAGAATGTGGCTGCTATTCCAGAAGAAGTAACTACAACCGAAATGATAGATTTCACACGAATAGTGTCTAAAACAAATTACATGCAGAATATTTTACCAGTTCCACCAGGGGCATCCAGGAAATATAAAACACTATTTCCATCTTCAATTGCCTTCATGAATGTGTCATGATCTTCCTATTGCTGGGGATTCAACAGTGGTACATACATTCGTTTGAGCTACTAAGTCTTTTTTTTTTAGCTTTACGCTGTGTCTCGCACATAGCAGGGTAGGCAGGGGGAATGTAGTGTTGACACTCCGTTCCCCACTCTCCGACGAATTTTGGAGGCATTGCGTGGTAAGCGGCGGAACTTAACGCCGCGCTTTGTCTCGATACCAGAGCGAAGAAAATGGAAATATTAAATATTTCCACTCCTCGAGTGGGAATCGAACCCACAATTCCCCATTTCTTTCGTTCTAGTGTCGAGCAAAACGCGTTAACTTAACACGCAATGCCTCCGAATTTAACGGTGCGTGGGGAACGGAGTGTCTTAACACTAGGTTCCCTCTGCCGACCCTGCTGTGTGCGGGATACAGCATGAAGCTAAAAAAAAAGAATTAATTTTTTATTTATTAATTATTAATTATAGTTTTTGTTGTATTATTAATTTATTTATTAATTATAGTTACGTACTGTTCCACTGCGCTACTATGGTTTTAAAGTTCAAACCTACTCTTTAGCTAATAAAAAGCAACCTATCAAGGGCAAGGTCAAAAAAAGTTACTACGACGTTTAATATGTTTTAGTAATAACATCTTCGAGTTATTTTTATGAACATATTTCGAAGACATCTAAAACGTTGCCACTTCTCAACTTTTATCGCACCTTTTCATAAAAAAGCTGTTATTTTTAGAGATTTTATATTCCAATAACATCCCTATAAAATAAATGTCACCGTGACAGAGGTAAAGGAGGATCAGGACTGTAGTAAATACTATCTTATAAAAAGTATCTCGGATAATAACTGTACAATGATATAAACAGGTTTTTTATTTACAAATCTTTTTTATGCGCCTAAGTCGTATGACACGTATCTAGGTCGTCTAAGAAGTCGGTTGGCGTAACGATATCGAATATAAAGTACAAAATTCATCTTATTTATTCTATTACAGCAATGTTTTCTTCAATAGAAAGATGTATTTTTCTGTGTGCACAGTGTATTGACACCACGTCGTAGGGCCGAATAACCGCAGCGACCATATTAATAGGGTAGTTTGGGACACTAAAATATAGGTACTGTTTGAACGCAAATACTTAAATATAATAATTGTATAAAATCTCAGAATATTGTTAGCTTTCCTTTATATAATATCAAACAAACTTAGCTATCCAATTTATACTTATTTAAATACAATTTAAAGCGTTACAGAATTTAACAAAAGTAAGACATACCCAAATTAAGCAATTTTGAAACTGTTAACAATCTTAGCAAATGAGCTCTAGTGTCAGATACTTACAAATTTGTACATTGTACGTTAGATAGGTATTAAAAGTTTAAAGCGTAAACAATAAACTTATTGTTGAAGTTCCTTAATAAATGGCTGAGTTCTAGTACAAGTACCGTGTTGTACTAATTACATATATCTATGTGTTTAAAGGTGTATGTATGTATGTATATGTATTTAATTAATAAAATAACATTTTATTAATTACATAGTTTTATATTTAATATTAAGCTTATAATTAATTAAAATAATAACTGATAAAATAAAATAAAAGACATTTCATTCCCTTTGTGATTATGAAATTAAACTTTATCTTATTACATTTGTAGATTAACATTACGAACACCGAGCCTCGATGCGCACATTTTCGAAATTTTCTCAGAACTCCCTAAACCGATATTACTTATTTACTTTCACGAACAGATTATAGGCTCGTTTGATGTCCTTTTAGATTACCAAATTATTTAGAATGAAAAATAATGTAGATATAAGAAAACAACAGAAATGGCCTATCCGCGTTCGATGTAGTTTTGATCGTAGATGGACCGATAAAATTCTTTATTACATACAAAATTATTAGCATAGCCGTTGTTTGTCATAAATTAAACACAATAATGACTTGTTCACTTAGTATGTATTATTGTATACATACCCTTTTTAACCAAAACCGTCCTCTTCACCCCATGCGTTCATCGAATTCCCCGTTATCCCCCAATATTTATTAATGTTGCCATGCTCTATTTAAATAGTATTGACATTACAAAATACAATAAGTCATTATAACTTCACAATACTAATAATTTAAGCTATATAATTAAAGAAATAAAAACAAAACCAAAACAATATATTTTATAATTTATAAAATTACTTAATATGCTAACAAAATAGAAAACAAATAAAAGGCATAGAAACTTTTTAACATGATTGGAGCATGCAAAGGCGACCTTATCACTATTACCTAGTGATATCTAACAGGTAATCTTAGGCTCAGGCAGTTTACACGTACTAATTCAATATATGGAGATATTAAATGTACACAGTATATAATGGAACTAAGCTAATTTTTTTTATAATTTAATGAGAATATAAAATTTTTATTTATATCCTTATACTTACGCAATTATAAAAGAGCCATTTTGTGAATGATAAGGGCGGACCCTTATCATCCACAGAAGTGATGGAGTGATCTTTTGTTAGAATCCTCCCCACCTTATTGTCGCTTATTATTGTCAAGTTGTTCAAAATAAACATCATTGTCTTTTTCGTCTAACAATACAGCCAGTAACGATAATGACCACATTTGCTTTAGCTTCTTGTATACGTACCACAGTTAAGAGAATGGTCTTAATGAAATTATCAATAATTAGAATTACTACAAAAAAAAAAAAAAATCAATTTGTTTGAAAGTAAATACTATAAGTTTTTGTCATTGTTAGCTTTTAACTCTTGTTTTAGAAACTGCTCGTCATAATGAACTACTATCATTTACCCTTATTTTTTATTGTTTAGCTTCAATGTCAGTTTTTCAAACTATTATATCCTATATTATGGCCAGACCTAGCAAACAAAAATGTCTTATTCAAATTTGTTAAATATGCTTATTGCGGTTTTTATATTATAGAGGCCAGTCGCTGCTCAGGGGCGGGTTCGATTCCCAGTCGCGGAAAGAAAGTATTTATTATTTCCATTTCGCTCTGGTGTCAAGACAAAGTGCACCGTTCGACCACTTAACACGCAAGAGAATTCGACTGAATTCGACTGAAATTAGGGAACGGAGAACACAAGATTCCCTTTGACTACCCTGCTGTGTGCAAGATTCAGCTAAAAAAATAATTACTTTCATCTACATTCTTAATAGGTATAATTTCTGCCCATAATTAATGTAAAGCTAGACCTACCTACTAGCTTCATGCTGTATCCATCACACACTAGAGTAAGCAGAAGGAACCTAGTGTTAATTCGTTCCCGATTTTCCGCTGAATTTTAGAGTTATTGTGTATGAAGTGGCGGAACTTAATGCCTAATTGTAGTTAAATCATTATAATTAGGCATTAAGTTATTATTAGTATTAACATAAGAAAATAATGCAACAGTACATGTGAATTTGCCAATGATTTTTTTATTACAAATCTTATGATATTCTTCCACGCACACAATTAAATCATAAATAAAAAGCAATTAACAAAAAAATTGATTGAAAAGCAATTAACAAATATGTTTTATAAAAAAACCTATTTTTGTATAAAACACATTATTATATTCATTACGTATATTGTGTAATACTTTTTAAAATCGATTTTCTATTACTAGACCCTTCATAAATTTTCCAAAGGTCCGGAAAGGTGCGTTTGCCGCAGTGTGCTATTAAAAATGCCTAAAATCTATAAACTAATCCGTTCAACAATTTTGTTTACGAAATATTCAATTTATTTGCAAAGCTTTGAAATGTGAATTATGTGTTTTCGAAAGTCAAAAACTTTTAAGTCTTCAATTAAAACAAAAGATCCACATTTTAAAGTACAAAGTTTAAAGTTTTGAATTTTATTGTACTTTTTTTATACTACTTAAGTATTTTAAATAAATGAGGTCTATTTTAAAATTTGAGAACTTTAAAGAAAATAAAACAAATAAACGTAAGTATAAATGTTTAGCCTTCATGGCGTAATGGGGCAGTGTCCCAAAAGCAATGGCTGTGGGTTCCACCCACTCGGCTGAATGATCATTAGTATATTATTTCTTTCCCGCTCTGTTACCGAAGACAAAGCGCGAATATTAATTCCGTCACTTAACTAATTAATTAATTTATTCATTAAATAGGGAAGATGTTACGGTATTCCTAATATAGAGAGTAAAACAAAAAATAATAATCGAAAATTGATTCTTTTTTTTAAGTTAATTAAAGCGATACCTTGTAAGATTAATTTTTAGGCATCGTTCGCATTTAGGTTTATTTTTATTTTGTAAGATAGTCAGTGAAAGCCTTGTCAAACTTCATCATATCTATCCATATAAAAATTAAATATGTTGAGTGTCTTAGTGGATGATATTCCTTAATATGTTATGTTATAGAATGAAGCATGCTTCAACCATATTCAACTTAATTTTTTTTTTTAGCTTCACGCTATATCCCGCACACAGCAGGGTAGGCAGAGGGAACCTAGTGTTATGACACTCCGTTCCCCACTTTCCGCCGAATTCGGAGGTAATTGCGGCGGAATTGTTAAGTGGCGGAAATTAACGCCGCGCTTTACCTCGACACCAGACCGAAGAAAATGAAAATATTAAATATTTCCACCCCTCGAGTGGGAATCGAACCCACAACCAGTCGTTTACAGTCACACGCTTGTGCCACTGGGCTACGACTGCCCACACCACATAAAATAATAATAATAATTAAAATTAATAAACTTAAAATAGTCTTAGTTTACTTACTTCATCTTAAACTAAGTATATTAAAATGTGACGTGCAATTTGTAGTGAAAGCAGTACTTAAATGAAACCTTTATTATAATGCCCATTTTGTTGCTTAGAAAGAAGTGGGTGAAGATGAATTGGTCTCATTCATCTCTATCTAGGGTCTTTATTTTCAACCGCTGTTTTATCATTTTCTTTATGCTTCCGTATCGCGTTACTATTCTCAGAATAGCCTGGGAGCTTGTCGCAGCTACAAAAAAATATTCAATCGTAAATATTATCTTCAAAGGGCTCCATTGTAGGAAAACGTTTGACTTATGTTGAGTTAGAAAACATATATATTTTTATTATATATATATTATATTTTTAAAGCTATGGATTATTTCTACCTGTTATATGTTTAATATAAGGAAAATTTAAAGGTTGTTTTATTTTTTATTTTCATTTTTCAAATGAATTGGTATTTGAAGTTCAACATTTGAATGTTTGTAATGAAAAAACACAAATTTGGAGAAAATATTGTTTATATTTACTTTGATAAGCTCATAGGATACAATATCAATTGAATATTTTTACATACAGAAACAAACGTGGAACAATTTCTGCATATTTTTTTAAAAATACTATGATTATAAAAACACTCTTGATTTTTCTCGCTTTATCTCACATCAATAAAAAAAAATATATAGATTCATATGAAAGGATCAATATGCATTAATAAATACGTTCGTGACAAAGGTGAAAAGTATTTGACGGTATACAGCCTTTAATCTCGATAGAGAAAGAAATCGTTGAGTCCCGTGACTTAAATAATTTCAAAATACAAAATTGATAGACTAATAGAAAGAAATTGAATATGACTAATATTCTTGTATGGCGTATGAGACGCAATAGAAAATCTTTTTTGGCTGTTATATCTAACACAAAATTTGTATTCACCACAAAGTAGAAAGCTTTTCATGAAACAGAATTTTCATAATGCCAATGCGAACAACTGATGTAGGTACAACGTATCGACATTTTATTACGTCCATAAAGTAAGATATTAAGGAACGTTTATTTGATCGTTCAGGCCAATCTGTTATATCAACTAGATTTGCGATATCTCGTGACCTATAAAAATTCTAGGCTGCAAACTAAGCTAAAGCAAAGTTAGGTAGAAAGTTAGAAATAATTTCTAAACGTATATTAGTGTTATGAAGTATTTATGTTTAGTTATACAAAAATACTGACTCCATGTTTTTCCCATAGGAGGATCGACAGAGGGAATCAAGTGTCAAGGCCTTCCGTTCTCCACTTTCCACCGGGAAATAAAAATAATTTAAATATAAATAATAACATCCCCAAGTGGGAGTGGAAATCGAACTCGCACTTGTCGTATTTAGAAAAACGCTGCCCACTGCACCATGCTGACTAAAATACTTATAAATATTTTTGCTATATACATACATTTCATATTGTTTTTCATAATCCACCTTCTTTGTGTGTTTTAAGTTGGTTTTGAAAGCGATGGGGCTGATATTTATGTATATTTACTTAAAAAGTCCCTAAATAAGAATAGATTAAAAAAATAATTTACTTGCAGGTTAATAGGCACATAGGTGTACCATAACCGTAACCATCATTTACGTAATAATTAATTATATTCGACCCGAACCTTACCCTAAAAGTTTTAATGTGTAAAGTTGACTAAATTATTTTAAATTAATGTGTTTTTAAGTTATCCTATAATAATATTGCTTGTATTAACTTAGTAAAATTAGTATCTAGTTAAACTCTGTAATAGTCGGGGTTATAAAATAATAACAATTTCAAATGAGTCAACGCGATATTGCCGAAATTGCAAGTAGTTAAGATCCTATTGATAAGAGAGTTTACAATTCCCTGCTTGAGATTATTTTTTCTAATATTAAATTGTGTTTAGGTGGTGTCTAATATTAAAAAATATTTAGTTAGACATGATATTTATATATCTAAAAATTCAATAAAGACAGTGGTGGCGTAGAGGCGTAAGTGACTGTAAAGCGACTGGTTGTGAATTCGATTCCTACTCGACGAGTGGAAATATTTAATATTTCCAATTTCTTCACACTGGTGTAGAGGCAAAATGTGGGGTTAAGTTCCGCCATTTAACACGCCATGCCTTCAGATGTCAGCAGAAAGTGGGGAACGGAGTGTCTTAACACTAGGTTTCCTCTGCCTACCTTGCTGTGTGTGGGATACAGCGTTTAGCTAAAATAAAACAAAAAAAATGAATAGAATTTTAAGAAAATTTATATCTGCAGTCGGAGAAAATGTCTTGATTGTTATTAAATTATTAAAAGTCAACATTATACCCTCCCTATGCATATTCAGCTACTGTCAGTATTATCTTTGGTTGTGATTATTAGACGTAGATATCTACGTCATATTAGGTATTTGCATACTAAAGATCAGTACGATCAATCCACTCAATTACTTATGCCCAGTTTCAGGCTCCTCTGTCTGTATTGTCGTTCACGTGTTAATATACAGATATATTAATGTAATATTTATAGCAAAAAAATATATGGGGTCAGTCGTGGCGCAGTGGTACAAAGTTTGACTGCAGAGCGTCTGGTTGTGGGTTCGATTCCCCCTCGAGGAGTGGAAATATTTAATATTTCCATTCGCTTCACTTCGCTCTGGTGACCTAGGCAAAGCGCGGCGTTAAGTTCCGCCACTTAAAACGTAATGCCTCCGAAAATTCGACGGAAAGTGGGGAACGGAGTATGTGCTGTGTGCGGGATACAGCGTGAAGCTAAAAATATAAGAAAAATTATAAGACAAATTCTAATAACTTTGCTACAATAAAGAAAATATGTCTATGTGAGCAGAAATTGCCATAAATAAATTTATCGCTATATTTATTGGTTGAAAGTTATTATACTTTATACTTAGCAGGGGTGATCAGAGAGAACTTAGCGTCAAAACACTCCGTTCTCCAATTTCCACCCTACACCGTGCCCATGTTATGTTAAGCGGCGGAACTTAACGCCGCGCTTTGTTCGCATCTACAACCATGGCGCTTATAGTCGAACGCTGACAGCGCCCCACGACCACAAGTGTATGAAGTGTCGTTCACACACTTGTGGCCTCTCATACATTATTCTGTTATAATTGGCCACTTACTTACACTAAAAGCGTTAAATTAACATAACCTTTGATCATATACCATATGTATTTAGTATTTATAAACTGTAGCTGTAAATGTTGCTGTAAAATTTCAAGCGACGGTAAATTCTAAGATTTATAAGTAAACTTTAATTTTAAGAACTTTAGTGGCAAAAGTTTTAACTATTTCTAGTATAACTTAACCTAATACACATTTACCTTGTTTCTTAGTGGTTAGTTTTGACGAAGTATAAGTCCTGAATAAATAATACATAATTAAAGAATGGCTCGGACTTTTATCATATATGTTGGTGAGTCTCAATATTTACTGAAAAAACTTAGTATATAGTATGGTCGATGTTTTTGCAGTAACCTATTTAATAGAACCTTCCAAACGTATTGATATATGTATGTATAAAATACAATACAAAAGAGTTTCATAATAGATAGATATTTTCTTAGAGGTAGACTCCTTTATTATCAGTGACATTTTAACGTATCAATAAGCTATAACATTTCGGAGGTTTATTTGACGTTATGTGATAGAGGAAAAGTGGCCAACGAAAAAAAGAACAAAGGGAGAACTGGCGTAACACTTTACTTACTACGGCATATTACTTTCCTACCCCTTCGAATTGATACACTATATTGACTATAACTGCTGTGTCTATAGTGATAAGAATAAGAATTAAAAGGAAAGGCAACATTTATTTAGTTTTCCCTTTTTTTGGGTCTTAAATATTCCCTCTTGATAGATTCGAACCTACAATCATGGCGCACAGTCAGCTACCTCGTCCCTAATTCGACAAAACCTATCCATATTATAAATGCTAAAGTTGGAAGGATGTTTGTTTCTCTTTTTTTTGTTTAAGATTCACGCTGTATCTCGCACTCAGCAGGGTAGGCAGAGGGAACCTAGTATTAAGACACTCCGTTTCCCACTTTCCGCCGAATTCGGAGGCATAGAGTGTTAAGTGGCGGTACTTCACGCCGCGCTTTGCCTCTGATACCAGAGCGAAGGAAATGAAAATATTAAATATTTCCACTCCTCGAGTGGAAATCGAACCCACAACCAGTCGTTTACAGGACCCGTTCGTGCCACTGCGCCACGACTGGATCTTTGTTTCTATTTCATGTAAAAAATACTGAATGGATAGAAATGAAACTTTACAACAATAAAGCTTATATACTAGAATAAAACATGGGCTATAATTTATAAACGTATTATGTTATTTTTCGAAAATATCAAGTAAATAGGGGAAAATCTACTATTTGCAAGCTATTCTGACGTGCCAAAACCGCTAGAGTTACACATAATATGTGATGTAAAGTATGATGGAAATGTTTATCTTAAATAGTCGTACAAAAAAGCCCACCACAGTATATATCTATATCTTATGTTATGTATTACAATTTTCTTTAGTAAGTATGCTCCTATGATTTTATTATGATTTTACAGTTATTACTACATTCTTAAATGCCGCGCGGACGAAGTCGCGGACACAGCTAGTCGTTAATAGCTTTTGCAATGATGGCGTCAAAATTGATAGGTTTATTTTACATAATAACATTTCACATAATAACATTTTTTAATAAATATTTATAGTTTATGTTCTTACATAATCATAAAGATAATAGTGGAAAATTTGTATGCCTTACGTGTTGTTATTCAATGAAGCATGATTGTCAGATTTAGGTCATCCGCTTCTTGAGTAGTCTATTATTTTATTCATGTTTGATACATTATGCTTTGAAGTTTGATTGAACATCTTACTTGTTGACAGCAATTATAACATAATAGATGTAGGTATATTTTTTATTTGTATTATATATTAAAGAAGAATTCTGAATTTCATCGACTGTAATTAACACACAATTACATATTGCGTTTTATTAGGCATTTATTGCAATTGTGCCACCTGTATTATATAAAGCAATGCGACTAGCTATACTATTATTATACTAGTAACTGACAGACAATGAACATTTGAAACTATTGAAAGCAGAGGTGGAATTTCACTGAAATTCTTTGTATTTTGGGTATGAAATTCTTTGTATTCTTGGGGTATACTAAAGAGTTTTTCACGAAGTTCTTAAAAGAACAGGAAATAACAGAATTTTGCTTTTTCAGTCTACGCTGATTAGTTACGGACTACAATATATACATGCAACAAAATTACGATTTTTTACTACAACTCTACGTAAGCTCTGACGAAAATCATTGCGAATTCAACATTTGAATAATTCTTTCTACAAAGTGACGCTATATGTTATTTATTAGTTACAAGGAAATATACATTTTCTTCTTAATTTTATGTAGAGAAAATATTTGATGATTTTTTGAATTCATTTCTTTCTTCCTGTCTTAAGAAATCTGACTACGCTAACATTATTTACTTAGGAAGAGATACGAAAGTGAAATGGTTTGTAAAGTATTATGTTTAATTTAATATAAGTATAATTTTTAACATCGCTTTGGTCAGAAAATACATTAAACAAATCGTAACTTTATTTTACAGGAAACAGAATAAAATTAACATACATTTTATTAACTCGTATAATTTGGATATTACAGTTTAAATAAATACATTAGGTACAATAGTACGTTCATTTGTTTTCCCATTTTTCATATGTTTTTTTCATTTTTGACTGATTGACATATTATTAAGACATTGTTATTTTACAGCTTAAACCTTTTTTCCACATAGAGCGTAATATCACCACGTTCTACACTTTCCGCCATTATATTATTACATTGCGTATTAGGTCGCAGAACTTAAAGCTATAAATATAAAAACATATAATCATTCCTTCGAGTGGGAATCAAACCCACAACCAACCCGCTTACAGTCAGAAGCCGTCCCACTGAGCTACGACGGCCTCATTGTTCATACGTAATATATAATCTATGGTTAATATAAATTTTAAAATAATATATGTGATCATTGAGCGGATCGACCGTGACTACGCTTATGAAAGTAAGATTATAGCGAGCAAAGATTTAAATATATTTTCAGACTATATATAAGAACGATGTTGAAATTAGACTATTGGCTATTTCACTTATATATACAAATTTATGTTAAAGTGGGCGCTTGATAGGAAATGTCAACTAGACTGAAGCCTTTGAGAATATTCTTGAAATAGTATCATTCGAGCAATAAAATATAATTGCAAAATTATTTATTATACCTATATCTAGTTTAAGATTCGATTCCTAGTCGGAGGAATGATTATATATTATTTACATTGCTCCGCTTCGCTTATGTACCAACTTAAGACAAACACGGCATTGATTTCTATTGTTTTTAAATTCAAGCGGAAAGTAGAGAGTGAAATATCTTTACAATAGGTTACCCCGCTGAAAAAAAATAACAAAACCTACTTTTTTAATTACTAAAGAGTTTTAGTACATATTTTATTTTCATTATTATATGCGCTTGGTAAATGGCACAAAAAGAAATATGGGCAAATGCCTTGATCATAGCGTTTTGCTTCTTTCACTGTCATGAAATAATAATACATGCCTTGTAAGTAAGTATAAGGTGAACAAAAATTCTCACTTCGACTTTTACCACTCAGTAATTGATTTATAATTAACATTTTTGATCCAAGGATTGTAGCATTTATATATTTACATTATATTTTTGAATACTTCCAAAATAAAATATTACATTTCCCCTATTACTTAGTAAGCGCAAAAATAGAAATAATTCTGACCTCTATAAAATATCAAATTTCTTCTGGGCCTTGCCAGAAAAAAAATAATGGCTTCGTTACATTCAGTAATGTGTTATATCGTTTCGGGTAAAAGGACATCAAGAAAACTAATAATGGTTTCCTTTGCTAGGATGCAAGTTTGTAATCATCTTTGATCCTCCGAGAGATCACTCTCGCTATAGGGTTATTAGTGGCGCGATTTTCTCAAGTTCGAAGTTCAGTAGAGTTCGGACCGCGTTGTAGTGAGGACGCGCGTATGTCATCCTTAATTGTATTCGTTCAAGAGTGAAAACATTGTAAAGTATTTAAATATGTTATTAGTGTTGTAATTAATAAGGAAAAATATTTTTTAAAACTATACCGTTAAGTTGGGAAAAGTTTCACCTTTTCTTGTAAAAGCGCGGTTTATTCAGAAAGTTTTAGTTTAGTGCGTTATGTGGTGCTATTTTCTTTTAAAATATTAACCTCAATAATTTTTTTAAATAGCTATTATTTTGATATTCTAAATTAACTAGTTAAATATTTTTAAGTATATATTCTAGCTTGTTAAGCGCGGTGTTAAACCCCGCCACTCAATGTCGACTTTCCGGCGGAAATTGGAGAACGGAGTGCCCTGGCATTAGCTTCTCCTGGTTTCCCTGCTATACGGGAAAAAGCATCATGCTGTTTTTTTTATATTTATATACATATAAAGCTAATGAATGGAAGACATGATATATATAAGAATTTATGCCAAATGCCCTAAATTAAGGGCTATTAGTAATTCGATCAGTGCCCATTAACGATGTAGATGAGATTATCTCAAACTGATCTGATACATATTATATACCGTACTTGGAAATGTATAAATTTTGAAATGAATATTTTAAATATTAGTTTAAAAAAAGCAAGAGTTTTTAATTGGAAAAAATATAAAGAATACTTAAAAAATATGTTACTTTTTTAGTGCAATTAACAACGGGAAATACGATAAACCAATCTTAGTCCATCCAATATTACAGCAGTACGATTTTTCTCGCAAAGCTACGTAGTCAGAGAGAATCTATTCTCAAAACACTTTGTTCTCCATTGTACGTCCAAAATCGAATCGTTACGTGTTGAGTAACAGAAATCAACGAATCTCGTGTGGAAATCGAACAAACACAGTAGTGTTTACAGTCACACTTTGTGCTCCTGTGCCCATGAATTATTCCCCAGCACGAGAATCGAACCCTAAAATTACCAATTTAAAAACCCTAAAATATATTTACAGATGAGATATGCAATGCAATACTCACGGTGGTGGTGACATTTATAATATAACTATTAGATAGTTCACATTAAAAAAAAAGGTCTGCCTAGATTGTGAAAAAAAAAACAACTTGATCCATTTTGAAGATGCAAAATTTTTCTTACAAGCAAGCACTTGCTTTTTTTAAAAAATTAAATGAGAGTGAAATGCGCTTCCTTCTGGGAACAATTTATGAATCTAGGTTATAAAAACGGTAAAAATTTCGTGTACTACATTCGTAGTATAGATTATAATAGTATTTTTAAAAAATGATTGACATTTTATAAATATGTAACACCTCTATATAGTTTTGTATATGAGTGGTAATTTTGTATGCCAGTAATTTCATAGAATCACATAATTGTAGGAAAATTAAGATAATTGAAGTCCGAATATCAAATTATAGTCGACATTTAGGAGTATATAATATGTCCTTTTATATAATTACGTATTAATATTTTAACTATAAATAATTATTTTAAATTACTTTGAGTCGATAATCGAGCAGTGGCAAAGCTCCTGACAACGCGAATGGTTGTGATTCCTACACGGTGGAATAATAATAAATGAATTATTTTCAATTTTCCGCTCTCGTGAACAATATAAAGCGATATAAAGCGTTGATTTCCGTCATTCAGCGTATAATGTATCGATGTCCGGCGGAAAGTGGAGAAGAGACTTGACATTAGGTTCTCCTGACTACCCTTTTGTGCAACATGAAGCTAAAAAGAGCGTATAATAGTCATAATGACTTTAAGATACATACATTTAAAATTAAAACATTTCAAATTAAAAATTTTTTTTAGAGTAGATATTTAAATTGTGACTGTGATTTTAGAAAGACTCTAACCAAAATAAAACAAATATTCTTGTAAAAATCTTTTTTTCTCATTTGTTAGCAATAAAAACATTGAAATATTTTTTAATGTAACGCTGTACATGATTGTATTTTTATGACAAGTAATTTAAGCCAATGAAACATTGCTAGCAAGTATAATATCTCGTTAAATAGATACAAATTTAGATATATCCTACATACATACATACGTGGGTAAAAAGTAAAAACAGGAGGGCTTTTTGATTCCAGGAAAATTATGATTATAAAAATATACGCGTGTTCCTTTAATTAATTAAAATATCAGAAACCAACTCAAAGCTATGTTCTTTTTGTTCATTTAAACAATCAGCACAGATTTACTTGGAATATCATATTTTTATACTGCTTTATTATTACTACATATTTACATTTTTATCTTTTTTTTTTAGCTTCACGCTATATTCCGCGCACAGCAGGGTTGGCAGAGGGAACCTAGTGTTAAGACACTCCGTTCCCCACTTTCCACCAAATTAGGAGGCATTGCTGTTAAGTGGCGGAACTTAACGCCGCGCTTTGCCTCGACACCAGAGCGAAGAAAATGGAAATATTAATTTCCACTCCTCGCGTGGGAGTCTAACCCACAACCAGTCGTTTACAGTCACACGCTTGTGCCACTGCCCCACGACTGGCCCCATTTACATGGCTTTTGATATTAAATTTTTCCTCCATATGTTATTTATTAGAGAGCAACAAAAATATTTACACTCTAGACTCTACATTATTCAGTTGACCCAATAACAGAAATGCGCTATGCTTTGACTTACTACTCGGGTTAATATAAATTTTATTATTCTTCATAAAAAAAGCTTTTACGTACGTGATGCAATAAACAGGTTATAAACGTAATACGAAAAGTTAAAACACGAAATTAGGCTTTCTACGTAATAATCATAATTTATTTACCTTAACGCGTGTATGTTGTGCGCAATTTTCTTCTTAAGGCTCGTTTCGTATGGAGGTAGACAATGAGATGTAAATACGTGCCAGAGCTCAGTGCGATTTATTTCAACGTAATTCTTGATGCAAAAAATAAGCAGCAATATTTCGTAGCCATGCGTCTGACTGTAAAAGCGATTGGTTGACGGCATGATTCCCAAGTGGGAACTCATAAGTATGAGAGTGATTATATTTAAATTATTTTCATTGGTGTTAAGTTTCACCAATCAACACGTTATTTGCAGATTTCAGGCGGAACGATAAGTACGGAGTGTCACTAGAATCTTTCTGATTTTGCTATGCAGAGGCTCTGCTCTGAGCCTGTCTGTTATAAAAAAAAATGAATCTGTTAAAACATTTTGTATAAGAATTACTTTTTAAAATGAAAGCAGGGGTTATAACATCTAATGCGTCATACAGCCTACACAATGTGTAGTATTCAGATTTCAACGACGTGTTCTATCTTAATCAGACCGGCGCAAAATCTTTATGGTTAGTAAAACTTAAACCGTGTGAGAATCGTGTAGTAGCGTAAAAAGATGACATTATATTACGTATTTAAAAGTGTTTTTAATGGAAAATAAGAAGTAGTAAGATATAAGAATATTATGGAGAGATTTGTCAGTATGTTTATATACATCAGAAAATACAAAATTTACTCCAATAAACTAAAAAAAAAAACATAAAAAATACGTTGATAATATGTAAAACTTCTTATACAAATGTAGTCATAGTTACGGATTACTAGAAACGGAAAAAGTTTCCTCAAATTTGTGTTCTAAATGGCTCTATTATGTATTATGGGTCTAATGGTATAATCTATGTTAAAACAAGTATGTATTTAATGTCTCTTTCATTTTGTTTATTTCGCGTAAATAATTTAATCTGATCGGGAACGTCGATACTCGTTGGAACTACCACGAACTATTGGCATTTCATAGAACGATGCTTTGTCATTTACTTAGAGATACTTAATTCTACAATATTGTGTATAAAGTAGAACCGATACTGTAATTGAAAATTTATCAATTTCTTAGTTTTTTACCTTTTTTTAACTTCGCTCTGTATCCCGCACATAGCAGGGTAGGCAGAGATAACCTAGTGTTAAGACACTCTCTCCACTTCGTTCTACACTTTCCGCCGAATTCTGAGAAGGCATTACGTGTTAAGTGGCGGAACTTAACGCTTTGTTAATTAAGTTAAGTTGAACTTAACATGAGAGCGAGGAAAATGGAAGTATATAATATTTTTACCAATCGAGTGGAAATCGAACCCACATTTTGTCTTTTTTTACAGTCACACTTTGTGCCTCTGCGCCATGACTGGCCGCTATTTACTGACTTGGAATTATTTGAGCGTTATTAACACGCTAAGATTAAAAATTCTCATTTTGCAAAATCTTACGTAGGTAGCAGCTACCTGCTATTTGTTAGGAGTAGGTCTACCGTGTAGAATTAATCTGAAATCGCCATGATCGCCTCTTCAATCGCACAAAGTACGGCTATATTGGACTCTCTTTATACATTTTTCATTGTGATAGGTGGAAGGGATCGTGAAGTCGTTTTTCTAACAGAGCTTGGTAGGCTAGGCTCATTTGGAATGGATCTAGCGGAATAGAAGAAATGATGTCGATAGTGAAAAATATTTTCCTATCTTACATTTATCGTTATACATTAAGCGTTAGCAGAATAACTTAAAGTTAGTTGCGTTTTACATTATGTAAAATCTCATTAACTTTTATTTCAAAATTAACTTTCTATGTATAATGATAAAACTAATTGGTTAATATTAATATTAGTAACTTTATGATATGCATATACATATAAACTATATAGAATATCATTTTTTATTTTTCTGGCGATATAGCAGGAGATTACTTTGATATATGAAAGTATTATTTGCGATAAATTGGTATTTTATAAAAAATCACATATAAAGGAATAAAGGTAAAAGTTTCTAATACAAATATGTGTCTAGCTTTTATTCGTTTTATGTCCATTTGTCGTCTACTAACACTTCTGTACGTTAAGCGATTTTAAATGTTCCCAAAGTGTTCACTCCTAAGTTTAACTTTTTACTATCATCAAGAATATGTTGAAGTATTGATTTGTAATTAGTCGAAAATTGTGATTTACGAACTGTCGATATTAAATCTAACGATAGTAATAAATGCAATTTGAAATAAGGTTATTCTACTTTTAGGTAAAGGAAAAGAAAATAATTGTTTGTTATTAAAACTTATTAACATTTTTTTGGAAAAAAAGGATTTGAAAATCACAACTTTCAATGCAACTTGGATTCGTTTATTCTATATAAGTATGCACTACGCAGACGTTGTTTTTTCATACATTTTTAAATAATTTCTACAAGATAAAATCACTATGTTATTTTTTTTTTTCATAAAATCATGTGTAGAAAATATCGATTAAGAAAAATTTAGTACGACGAAAATTAAATGTACAAGACATTTAATTTGTTTGTAAAACTATTGCGCTTGTATAAAAAAAAAAACATTATTCGTACATTCGATGTGCACTTAATAAATAAAATTATATTAAACAAGGAGCTTTACGCTTTCTACTGCATAGTCAAGACACTCCGTTCTCCTTTTTCAAACAAAATTAAGATATTGCATGTAAAGTGGTGGAACTGAATGACGTGATTTGTCTTAGGTAACAGAAAGAGAAATTATATAATTACATATTAAACTTTAGTACGTAATTTAATAACTGTACGGATAGTATACTTTACACATACTAAATTATTAAGCCAGTGTTCAATTTTCATCAAATAAGCTAGGATTTATGGTGAACTCATTTGTACGTGTGTCAATTAATATTGAAAATGGACTGTTTACAAAAGCAAACAATTCCCTATACCGCTAAGCTTTTGTATATTTTGTTTAGTGTAAAACGTGATTTTTCAAAAGTGTGAGTGAAGTGTATTAGTGTTGCAATGGACTCGGAGAAGGAGATTCAAAACTTTATAAACTGTACTCAGCAGGTCTTAGGACATGATCTGTCCTGGGATAAGCTTAATGTCTCGCAGATACTTGATTTGTTGCCGAATCAAATACTAGAGGATGTTAATTTAAAGTAAGTTTAAGTTAATTTAGACTGTTATTATGTATTGTAAGTATGTTTTTGGGATAAGTAAATAAATTTAATATTTTCAACGATTTGGCCATTCGGAGTACAAGGGCACAAAGTATACAAGGGGAAATATTTAATATTTCCATTTTCTGTTATCGAGGCGAGCACACTTAACTCGCAGTGCTTCCAGAAATCGGCGGAAAATGGGGAATGGAATGTCTTAATACTGGGTTCCCTCTGCCTACCCTGCTGTATGCGGGATACAGAACGACGTTAAAAAAACACAAAATTTCTATTCAAAGTGTATAAAAATTACAATTCTAAAAACATTGTTCGGAAAAGATTAAAAATATGTCCGCATCAAGATGTGTACCCACGCCTCTTTGATATTAGCAAATACAGAAATGCTAAAAATTCTTACAAAATTTAGTCACAAAAAAATTCTAAAAAAATTTTTCAAATACATTTTAAATTTGAAAATGTTTAAAGCGTTAACAACTGTAACGCTGGTAACAATAAAAGTTATGATAATGCTAAAATGGCACAATAATTTTGCCACTTCGTTCGAGAAGAGAATGTACAGTTCATTAGTCCTTCCGAACGTACTTGTATTGATCAGAGTGCTTGGTGAATTTCAAATTGTGCAGGTTTAATTCCTGCTAAGTGCAATCTTTTATATGGCATTTTAGTGTTCCTTTAATTTTCTTTAGTCACGTTCAGTTAAGAACTACTACTTTATTTAAACACGGCGTTTAATTCTGCTGTTGAGGCACAAAATGTGACTGGTTGTGGATTCTATTCCCACTCGAGGAGTGGAATTATTTAAATACTTAATATTTCCATTTTCTTCGCTCTAGTTTCGAGGCCAAGCGTGATCACAAAATTCAACCTCATATTTCTATTAGTTTTATTGTGAAATATGATATCCGAATTTGAATATAACGAATAGTTACAGAAATAAACTATACAAAGTCTAATGAATGAAAAGTGTCAGATACTAACGACGCATGAACCGTGCAGTAATAGGAAATCTTTTTATAGCATTCGAATGCATTTAATATATTTGATAAAAAGTCACTGTGATATTCATCTAGTTATTGTGGCATGTATTTACATATATATTTTTCTTTATGCTTCAAATTAATGTTTTTGCCAGTGGCCATGGGGTTGACTCTTATTTTTTTTAGCTTCACGCTGTATCCTGCTAATAGCAGGGTAGGCAGAAGGAACTTAGTGTTAAGAGACTCCGTTCCCCACTTTCCGCCGAAATTTGGAGGCATTGCGTGTTAAGTGGCGGAACTTAACGCCGCGCATTGCCGCGGCATCAGAGCGAAGAAAACGGAAATATTAAATTTTTCCACTCATCGAGTGGGAATCGAACCCACAACCAGTCGCTTTACAGTCACAATTTATGCCACTGCGCCACGAATGACTCTTATTTATGGGAATGATTATATTTTTATACTTTCGTTTCAATTTCGGGCCGATAGTAAAGAACAGAGTGTATTGACACTAGGTTCTCTGACTATTCTGCTATGGCAGACACAGGTGAAAGCTTAAAAAAAATAGGATAGGATAAATTTGAAAACAGAAGTAAAGAATTTTATGTGACTAAATTGGTAGTATAAAATCCGTAGAGAACATAATATTACATGTAAATTATTTGTATCTGTAGATTTAATAGAGCTATCGTTAATAACTAATATAATATATCAAAGTTCAGTTGGATTAAACCTCGATAACTCCAATCACTTTGGGCGACCGAAACCTGTACATTTCCGATAACCGATATATTAACAAGGGTTTTATCAGATACCTGTCTTAGAAATCAGATTGCAGTCGTTTTACTTGCATCCAGCTACATACATAAGAATAGTCGGGTTCCAATCGCAATTAAAAACTAAAAAATAGCTCATAAGATAGCAAAATATTCAAAAAAATGGATAGCTTTACTATTTTGTTACACGTAGTATTCGCGATGATTCTGTATCTAATACATATTTATCTAGACGTGAAAAACGAAGAGATAAATATCTTTCATTTCGCGACTCAGCTGATCTCCAAAATTGATGTTTCCATTTTGTCGAGGCTTATGAACGAAAGCAAAAGAAATTTTAATAGATGAGCGGTGCGTGCTTACGGGGATTATTGAAAAAATTTAAATACAGAAATGCCAAAAATATTCACCATTCAAAGATCACGTACGAAAAGGTAAAAATGTATGTAAATGTGCGTAAAAATTAAAGTATTTTATTTAAGCTATCAATTTTAAACCTTTTTGTTATGTTTTTAGCAAGTCAATATTTTTATAAATGAATGAACAGAGTGTATTGTGATGTGTGGATGCTGACTAGACGAATGGCTAGACGTTGCATGCAATTCATTAGATGCTTTATATTTTTAAGAAAGAGCAAAAGAATGTTTTATTAAAATTGAGTTTCTTCCTGTTTTATTATTTTTTTCTCATACTATTTCCTCTTCTTGCAATTTTCACATAGAGAATTATAAATCAAAAGTGTAATAATTCATTCAAATGCCAGTAGATATGTAGATGCGTTCTTCGTAGCGATTATCTTAGCATAAATAAGCGTAGGACGAGGTGGCGGTTTCATTACACACTAATTAAACAACGAGGTAATAAATATGTTCTGAGATACGTCTGAATTACTTTGCTCGCTTTAATATATTTCTTAAGGCATAGCTTACTTATCTATATCTCCGTCTATACAGGAAGTAATGGGTTCTCATGGAAACTATATTTGAATCGAGTTTCGAGTTTTGCAGATATGATTATTTTTTTAAAAATATCTTTTTTTATATTTCAAATATTTGTTTTATACATTTGTTACAGGTATGAATAACTAATGATTTATATTCATATACCGATTTTATAGTCATACAAATAAAAAATTAAGAAGAGAGAGAAAGTCAATAGTAATAGCAAGAGAGATAGAATAAACTTGCGAAATTTTAATAACAATAACACATACATACATAATGTACAAAATAAATACCTATAGCAATATAACAAAGCGGCAATATACAGCAAATAATGCAAGTATAGCAATTCTTATAAAATGCTTTCAAGTCTCCATTTTACTGTGCATTCTTAAATTTATGTACTTAGCCACCCCGTTACATATTCACGTTCTTTATTGTTTCACAAAACAAAACAATTTCATCATAAAAATGTATGTATATTCCAAATGAAACCATAAGCAAAAACATTCTTTGCATCGTGTATGACGTTCACTTGCTGAATTTAAAAATCTAGTCAGTTTATGATTCGTGTCGTGTCACTGAATTTAAAAATTCCACACGAGGAATTGCTCATATTTAAAATATGTGCATATATGTAAGTAGAGCTTTTGAAAAGTTTTATTATGTACGACTTTATTACGATTAATTGACGTATTGTTTAGACTTTTGTGAATAATTAAGTATTTGCTGTAAGTTGCAAATACAGTTAGTTACAAGCTAGAATTATGTGGACTACACCTCTTATATTTTTTTTGATTATTAACACTACCTAATGATGTAAGAGAATGAAATATCAATGTTTACATTGAAAAAAAAATCATGCTCACAAATATATAAACGAAGAAGTAATAATTAACTGAAATTTATCACTTTTTTTCTTTACTTTTTTCATTTAAAATTTATCACAATTAAGCAACAAGTGTTTTGTTTCTCATAAAATGAAAAGGCATTAACAGTGATGTATAGATAATTTAATTATAATCCCGCTGTCAATGACAGAGCCGCACAGACGAGGGTATCTGAATCGCAGTGCTACGTCCGCATTAAACTAGATCGACGTATCTATTAAGTTTATTTTGGAACTTGTATTATATAGATGTAGATTACCGCTTTGTTATATTTTATGAGATCCTTTACAAAATATAAATTTAAGCTACTTGTTCGAAAGTTAATAATCTGTAAGCGTAATGTCTATCAATAGCCGAAGGACACGTATTGTACCTGCTTTCAGCTTATTGTGTACTTCTAAGATGTCATCTTAAGTGATATTTTATTGTGCCAACTCGCTTTTATATTTTGTTTCATATTTTGTTTGAATGAAGTACTAGCTTATCTATACATATAATAAAAAAATAACTGAACGCTGGAAAAAATATTATTTTACATAATATTTATATTTATTTATTAAAAATATTTTACAGTTATTGGCAAAAACGTGTTAACCCATTTAAATACTGCTTTAACTATTATAATTTAAACATCCCTTAACATTTAGTGTTTTTTTATATTTGAATTGGTGATTAATGAAAAAGTTATATCAGTTTCATTTTGATTTGACATAATTCTATAAAAAAATATTTAATTAAATTGACTGAAAACTCTATTTACGTAAGCGAAGACGTGAGCGGATCTCTAGTATAGAAAGAAAGTTTATAGCGTTTAGTCAACTCGATTTTAAAGTGCCAGTCCTGGCGCAGTGTCGCAGGTGTGACTTCAAACAACTGGTTGTGGGTTCGATTCCCACTCTAGGAGTGCAAATATTTAATATTTCCATTTTCTTCGTTCTGGTACCGAGGCAAAGCACGGCGTTAACTTTCGCCACTGAACACGCAATGCCTCCAAAATTCGGCGGAAAGTAGAGAACGGAGTGTCTTAACACTAGGTTCCCTCTGCCTACCATGCTGTGTGCGGGAAACAGTGTGAAGCCAAAAAAAAAGAACGATTTTAAAGACTTGTAACTACTTATTTATTACCTACTTATATAAATATTTTTTTTTAAGTTTCCCTTACTGACTCACCGCACAGTGCACACCGCACATCGTGAAGCTTTACCTGGAAAAAATATATGTTACATAAATGTCTCGTGTGGGATTCTGTAGAGAGAACCGTCTGTTCCAGGCATTACCAACTGCTCTACGAATGAATGTTTTTAAATGAAATTAGATAACGCCTAATTTAAATAATCATTTAGGCCAATCGTGGCGCAGAGGCACACACTGACTGTATACGTGACAGGTTGTGGGTTCGATTCCCACTCGAGGAATCGAAATATTTAATGTTACATTTTTTCGCTCTGGTGTCGAGAAAAAGCGCGGCATTGAGTTAAGACATTCAAAATATTTTTTGTTGTTTTGTTTTTTCGTCTGTCTACTCCGCTGTGTGCGGATACAGTGTGAAAATAAAAATAGAAATAAACATATGTATTAAAATATATTTTACGTAGTCGATCTAGTCACATTAATTTTACTTTGAACATTAACGTTAACCGTTAGCTTAGCGATCAGAACGCTTAGTCGTTTTTAAAGAGGTGTGGGTACGAAATCTGGTGCGGTAAATTTTTTTACCTCTTACTAATAATTCCTTACACATTTACTCATATTGTTAATAAGGGAATGTTATTATTTTTTCGTCTCAATATTGTCATAGATATGGAGAAACATTATTATTATATTATAGATAGGTAAAAAATATCAAAATAAGAGGTATTAAAATATCTTACGATATTCTAGAGTAATATATTTTATGTCAGCAACAGGAAGTTCGTGAAGGATTACGCAATCACCAAATACGGTGATTACGTCCAAACCAATTTGCAGAAGGGTGCCAACTAAGATAAATTAGGCTAAAATGCACTTATCCGAAGTATCAGTAGGACATGTGGACATATCAATGAAATGTATAGGATAAAGTACTCGGGAACAGAAGGTTTCCTTGTTCTAAGTAAAGTGATCGTAAACTCTTTTACATTAGGCGTCTCCGTAAAAAAACAATAGGCTGAGAAATGTACAGAAATTAAAGCTTTGTTAAAAATAAGGGGAGGTTTTTTTATAAATAATTTTATTATAGTGTAATTGTCAGTCAGTCAGTTATTCACTTCAATATAAACATACAAACAATAAATAAGCAAATGCAATAAACATTTAGTCTTCTAAAATACAGCAGAATATGACATAAAGTGTATTTAATTGTTAAAAATTATAATAATTATAATGATATGCAGAGCTAGATGTGACTTCGTTATTATTTTTTATTTTATTTATTTATTACAAAAATTTAGCTACAGCATTACAGGCGAGACTGAAACGTTAAAGATACATTCGTACTTAAATATACGTACATAACATTTGTATGAAAAAAAATCGCAAAAGAACAAATGATGTTACCATTATCCTTAGAAAAGTTCTACAATACTACCAAGTCAAAAATAAACAGCAATACACATTAATTCAAGTACTGAGATATTAAATCCGCATTTATTTAGTTATTACGATGTAGGCTCACATAATTAAGGTGTAAATTGCCCTATTTCTTGCCACTATGTCTTCGCAGCAGATTTTATCGCTGCACTTTAATTACTTCCTACGGGTGTATATACCGATGCTGTCACACTGCTTTGCGATGACCTCAAGAAGTTTTTATATAGGCACGACTTTTAGAAAAAAGACGTTATCATTGGGCAGAGTCAGTGTACGATAAACGCGATGGTTGTAGGTTCAATTCTCTCTTAGGGGAATAATTATATTTAAAATATTTTCATTTCTTTGCTCTGTTACCTAAGACAAAAAAAAATGACGTAGAGGTGTGTCACTCAAGATGAAATGTCTCGACTTGAATTTGAAAGGTGAAGAACGGAGTGTCTCTCTCCGCTATGCTCGACATGTACATTTGCATAAGTAAAAATAAATAGCATTTACATCTAGAATAAAGAGACTAGGTAAATATTTTTTATAAAATTTATTTATAAAGTTGCTAATGTAGTAGGGCATTTGAGGCTTGTCTTCCTGCGTAATCCTGAACTGAAACGTACTAAAGTAATGGGCATTAATAAATGATTTACGATTTGCAAGTTGTAAATAATAACATTAGTTAAATTAAACGTGAGAAAAGTAGTGTCATGACACTAAGCTCCCTCTGCCTACCCTGTTGTGTGTGGGATACAGTGTAAAGCTAAAAAAAAAGTAAGTGAATAAAGAAAATAAGGTAAATTAAAATGATTTACTTTAAGACTGATCTTAAAAAAGAAAAAAAACAGTGTTAGGACGCAATTTTGTAAAAGGATAGGAATTAACAAACTCGGAATAAAACCTTTTATTTTCATATTCATTTAGAAAATATTTTCAAAATTTTATTATTATACATTCAAATGACATACAGGAAAAGCCAGCAATATAGCGTTTAAAAAAAAGAAACAAATTTTGATCAAAACGGCAGTTCTAGGCCAGGCAGGTTCTTTTTTGTAAAAGTCAGTTTTATCGTGCCGTTCCGGTGAATTTTTTGGATCGAAAAGTTAACGTTTCACAAAGGAATCCTGAAGGTTAAAGAAAGGGCAAATGTGTTCTAAATGGAAGGTTATAGGAATACATTTGAATATTGTAAAATTCATTTCATTTAGTGTAGCTATACTATAATATGTAAAATTGGTTTAGCAAATTCAATCTGAGAATGTTAGGAAATGTATACAAGACTAGTTTTGGCCAATGAAAGTATTATGTATGCAGAAACATTCTTCCCACAAATATATTGCTGAAACTTGTTATTTAATATTTTATTCATAATAGTGCAAGTGAAAAATGCTTTTACATTCTCACTATACTTCGGTCCTCAAAATGACTAGTTTCTGTTTATCAAATGTTTCTTTGCATATTCTTGGTAGACGAATTGGAAATGTGATGGGAATGTGATTTTAAAATTAAGATTAGATCCAAACTGCGTTAGGATGGTCTTATTTTTATTTATGTGATACACTTTTACAAAATCGTTATTAATTTTAAAATCTTTTTATTATTAAGAGCTTTTGTAACTATTAATAGTATTTCTAAATATGTTATTATCAAATAGCAAATATTTGATATTTTTTACTGTGTATAGGATATATTTTCAATGGAAATTGTAATTAACATAACCATTAGTGGAATTTCATGAGATGTTTTGTTCTGTGTTTCGTATTTAATAGAAGAAAGTATAATGGCTTGATAAATTAGAAAGAAAATAAAGCTCTTACACAGTTTTATTGTCTTTCTAATAAGAAATTAAATATATTGTTCCTTATTTTTACATAATTATTGGACTATATTCATTTTCAAATTAGTTATAATGATGAAAGAAATAGTTATAATGATAGCTTGTTCTTATAATGATAGCTTCTAAAGAAAACCTATATATTTAGTTTGATCCTAATGCTCTCAGGGATAAGACAAAAAAGTAATTATATCAGTAACTTCCCGTTGGTTTCAATTACGGTCGACCTTGATAGGGAAAACCTATAACAATTGGAATCAGTTGACAAGCGACTGATACTTTTTGTAGGACAAGAAAGGCTCAAAATACGGCTCGATGAGACGAATAATTGTTGAATAAAATACTATTACTTTTATTATAATAGAGCTTTCTTATTTTATGTACTTTTTACATGATATTTTGTAATAAATAAGTTAAAAATTATTTTATCTAGTTATTTTTTTAAGAATTTAAATTTTAAAAAGTGATTAGTAATTATGTAGATGCCATCGTGGCGCAACGCCTTTGATTGTAAACTAGATTGGCGAGTTCTGTTCCTATTCGGTGGAATGATCAAAATTTAATTATTGTTACTTCTGCCTGTCTCATCTACGACAAAGTGCGGTGTTTACTTCCGCCACTCAACACGCAATATCTCGATTCTGCTGGGAAAATGAGGAACGGAGTGCCTTGACGCTAAGTCTCTCTGACTACTTCTCTTGCTCTCTGCTATGAATTATTATTCATGAGAAGTGTTAGCTTTTTTGTTTCGTAGCGCTAGGGACTGCTTCACTCGGTTGCTTTAGGATGAACGATAGAAAAGAAACACTTGTGATGATTTTTAATCGTGTTTATGACGATGAAATGAATGAAATGTGATTTCTAAATACACTTAAAAATAAATGCAGTTAAAAATAATTAAAAAATATGCTAGAACAACAATTAAGCTGCACTTTTTATTTAATTTTTAAATTTATTAATAGAATAACTATATATCAAATACAACATAAACACATTTTCAATGCACTTATCTGAAATTTTGATATCGGTATTTACTTGAGCTTCGACACAGTCTTAACTTAATTAAACTAGTTTCTGTACGTTATGAAGTTGTTCTTGGAGACATAGTTTAGATATCGTTAGTAAATTGGCAACTTTGAAGTTTGACATATTATATGACTATAGATTACTGGCTATAGCTATGCCTGCGTCTTCGTGCGCGTGGAACTTTAAAGATATATAATTCTAAAACAGAGGTAGCTTATGTTACCCCTTCATACATTAGCTATCTGATGATGAAAGTCCCGTCAATTCCAATCAACAGTGTCCAGCAGTTCCAATTACCCGGAACAAACAAAGAGACAGACCGACAGACAGACAAACAATGTAGAAAATGTTATTTTGGTATAAGTATGCACCCAGTAAAAGTGGTTATTTTAATATTACAAACAAACAATCCTGTTTTATTTATTTGAATAGATAATAGTAAGAGTAGTCAGTCAAATTACACCTAAACGGAACAATATGTGTGTGTTATGTAGAAAGATGTAGGTTAAACCGGAAGGAAACTGTAGGCATGTCAAACGGATTCGGCTAACGCATTGCTCACTGTAATCTATATTATTATCACTGTAATCTATACTACTATAAAACAGTAAAGAAAAACTAAAAAATAAATATAAAGCTGATCAAAAATAGTAAAAAGTATTTAAAATGCTTATTGTCTGTTAATTTATTTAAATGGATTTGAATAAAACATTTCCTATTTGAAAAAAAATAATATGTAATATTATTTAATTCACAAATAACAATGGAATTTAACAAAGAAATCGTGTAATGAACAAAATAAGAGCCCTCAATCAAAATGACTACGGGAAATACTCCTTCACGTTAATTATGTGTCACTCGTTAAAACGAATTTAGAGTTCTTTAAAACGTCAGAATGTAAATTAATCTGTCGAAAAAGTTTTTTATATAACTCTGTCTTTACCTAATTAGCGGAGACGTAAACTTTTTAAAAAGTTTCAAACTTTTTCAACATTTTATGACAGCACCGAGATTCGTTTACAAATTAGCCGTTAATTACAAAAAATATCAATTATTTTTTCACAAATAAAGTTCAATAGCTGTGGTTTGGTAAATATTTTGGTAACATTATTTTATTTAGCAGATTTTACATATCACACGTATTTTACAGGATACATAGTAAGCACCTAATATCACACACTTCGATGCCTATTTGGTGTTAGTCTTGTCACCAGAGCGACGAAATGAAAATAATTTAAATACAATTGTTCCTTCCAGTGAGAATCGAATCCACAATCATCGCGTTTATATCTATGTTATAACGTCGTGTGTACAGACACCTCCACCCCCAAGGCCGGCAACGGCAAATGGTGGTGCAGAGTGATAACGTCGGAACATTGTCACACTGCACCACGATGTCTATAAATCTTCATAATTTCAACATTTTCTGTCAAATATTTCGAATCGGGCTGGTTGGGAGTATAGTTTAAGAAAAGCCAACATTTATTACCACCACATATTTACTACTATTTATATATTTGTTGAAATAGATTGTTAATTGAATATTTAAACTAATGGAATACACAGTAGTCGTATTTTATATTCTACAGGGTATAATAAATAATTACTATATAGCGTGTGTTTGCATGACTAGAATAAAAATAATTAATTCAATAAAAATGAGCTAAAAATAACAGTAAACATTTAATATGTTTCAAAATAGTAATAATTAAATAGCCTTAAAAACGTGTATGGCACTTTAAATAAATAAAAAGCTGTTAAACTCTAACAGTGAGCTTAATATTTATTTTGCTTGTTTAATATGTTATGTTACGTTGTTGAATATATTTGCATTATGACTGAACTACTATCTTTCTCAAATTCATATACTCGTACCTCTACATGTTAATACAATGATTTTAAGAATGAAATTGAATTGAATAACTTCAAAGTAAAAACAAGCTTTAAACGAGATTTATCTCGTACTTTAGTACTAACTAGAAATGAAGTGTTGTTTCCACATTTTAAGGTTCATCTCAGTAGTACTTTAATTTTCTTTCAAAACAATCTCGCCCGACAAACAATGAGTATAGATTTCTAGTTGCCACGATCGTATAATACAACTAGCTGTTGCCCTCGGCTTCGTCCGCGTGGAATAACACAAATATATTATTATTCTAAAATAAAAGTAGTCTAAGTTATGCCTTACGTCAGGTCATCTGCCAGCTAATGTCATGCCGAAAGGGGTCCAGCCATTCCGGCTGTTCCGGCTAATCGGAAGAAACAGATAGACCGACAGATAAAAGATATAAAAAGTGTTATTTTGGTATAGGTACGTATGTACTGTGTCTAGATGTATATGTATTATGTATTTATTAAAAAGCAGTTACTTTAATATTACAAACAGACACTCTTAGACTATTTATTAGTAGATTAGACAGTAACATATACTGTTATTCATAATTTATGATGATAAGCATTATACGAGTATACTACTGTTATTTATAATTAAATATTAATAAATATTGTATAATATATTTTTGTTTTTACGGCGGTTAAAACTTTTAATTTACTGACCTATAGGAGTGATGATTTAAAAAATAATATTTTTTTATCTGTGAAACCTGTCAAAGAGATATTTTAAAGTATAAAGTTACAAAATAAAGGAACTGGTATAATATTACGACTGTATCCTTTTACAAGAAGGAGTTGTCGAATATTTCATAATTTTTCCTTTGTGCCTGCCGTTTCCAAAAATAGAACAAATATAAAATATTTTTTTGTCGTAGTCGCTTATTTATTTCGTTTCAAGTAATCGATTTTATGAACACAGATATGTATTCAAACAATAAGCAATATATTCAAATAAAAAGGTAGTTAAAGAAAACTTGTTGTCAGGACACTCCGCTTTTCACTTCCAGCCCAAACTTGAGACATTGCGTGTTAAGTTATCGTAAGTACCGGGGAGAATAGAAAATAAATTAAATGAATAGTCATGCCAACGAGTGGGGATAGAAATATTTAAACAATCTTATATATAACATATTTATGTTACTAAATTTTTAGAAACATACTCGTATAAAACTATTTATATGATGATATTCATATACTGCACTTGTTTGCGTTCAAATTATACGAAATGAGATTTCTTATATAACACTACGACTATTTATTTAGAATAAGTAAAATTTGTTTAGTTCATAAAAAAAAAAGTACTTAAAATTATTTAGACTTTAATTTTCGTCTAATATATAATAGGAGACCAAAACTAAAGACTCAACATTTAAATGTAGCTTGTTAATTTTAACAAAGCTGTAAAGTTGTCTGGCCATCTTGACAATTTCTGCAATTTTTGAAATTGAAATTGTGATTTAATATTTAGTCTATTCTAGATAATATTATATTTTTTTATCATAATGAAGTCAAAGTCAAAGTCAAATAATTTTATTCAAAATAAGAAGTTACAAGCTTCATTTTTTGAACGTCAAATAGTTTACCACCGGTTCACTAAATTTAATGCCTCAGACCTGAGAAGAACCGGCGCAAGAAACTCAGCGGGACTTCTTTTTTTTTTTTTTTTAAAGTGATTATTATATACAGATTTATTGCAGACAATGATACTTTTGAAGTAGCCTGGAGCGAGCATTTCATTCCCAAGGCGTGTTATCATTTATAAAATCTTGAATTTGGTAATAACCTTTAACACACAAACGTCTCTTCACAACTTTTTTAAATTGTGATATAGAAAAATCTTGGACGTTTTCTGGGATCCTATTGTAAAAGCGTATGTATACACTGTCCCATGAATGAATTATTGACTCGATGCAATCGAGTCACAGGTGTAATTAGTTTATGCTTATTTCTAGTATTAATATTATGTGTGTCACCAATTTTTATAAAATCCTTAATATTTTTCTTAACATACATAACATTAGCAAAGAATAGGGATATAGGGATTAGGGATACAATATCCCGCACAAAGCAGGGTAGGTAGAGGACACTAGACTAGACACTAGTGTTAAGACACTCCGTTCCCTTGTTAAGTGGCGAAAAATAACGTCACGCTTTGCCTCGACACCAGAATGAAGAAAATAAAAACATTACACATTTCCACTCTTCGAGTGGGAATCGAACCCACAACCAACGTTTACAGTTACAGTTAGGCCCATGGGCCTACTGGCCTCATTACATAATATTACTTATTTAGTACTTTCTTTACAGAATTACGCTCGGCAATTGTATGGGAATGGGGAAGAGACCATACAGTCCTCCATGGTGGGGTCAGCTGGCGTGGTTTATAATATTTGCCATTATGCTTTTACTGGCCATCATTGGAAACACTTTAGTAATATGGATTGTTTTAGGTATGTATGAACTTTATATATTTATGAATATTCATTAGTTCCTACTTCCTATTTATTATTCAAATATCTTAGGAAACAAAGTTGTTGTGCCTACTTGTTGACATAACACAAAGCAAATGTAAGAGAAGATAGTATTTCATCAAACCTACCACATTAGTGATAAGATTTAAATTATATTTTGTACCAAGTGATTAATGACATCGCATGAATATGTGGTCATATTATGACTAGCCACGTACTCGCGGTTTCACGCGCGTGAACTACACAAGTATAGCTTAAGTAAAGCGGTTTAAACTTTTCATACAAACTTTCACCCACTACTTCAACTCTTTCGAGGTTGCTTTTTTGGAAAAATGTAGCCTATTTCTGACCCTGGGCCTTCAACAATTTTCATTTCAAATCCCATCCAAACCGGATCGGTAGATTAGCCGTTAAAACGTAACAGACAGACTGACAGATACACCTTCGCATTTATAACATAAGTATGAATTAATATAACTACTTACTTACTACACGCATTAATCGAAAACATAAATAATTGCTAGCAATAGCGGGCTTCTAGCTTTATAGATTAATTAAGAGATGTTGCTGACAAATTGACATTGTCTAATTTAAGTTTAATTTTGTGAAATGAAAATGCTTATTTAAGCCGAGCTAAGCTTTAGTTTGTCGGTAGGATAAGAGATAAAGTAGCGTTGTAATGTCTCTAATAAAGTAAGGTTTTTATTACGCGCGGGTAATAAAGGGATTTTCAAAATACAAAGGTACAAATGTTTATTAAAGAATGAAATGGGATATTTTTTGGGATGGGATATGATAGTAGTACAGCTCTGACTGTAAGCGATGGTTATGAGTTCAAATTTACTTAAAATATAAGAATACAGCGAGTATCAACTGGCCGATTATTCTCAATATTCTCCCAATAAAATCTTGAAAACGAGTGGAAATTACACAACATAATTAATTAGAAGAAACTAGCGTATGGTTACATAAGCGTGAAGTTGGTATAATTTATGTATTTGAAGGTAAAGAGCTTCACTTCAATATATTTTCTAAAAAGAGGCTGTCGTGGGGTAGTGGGACAAAGCTTGGCGTTAAGATCCACTACTCAATACGCAAAGCTTGATTTTGCGGCGGAAACTTGATTACGTATCTTGGTATTCTTTACCCAGTATCCACTACCCAGCTATGTGGGAAAAAGTAGAAAGCTTCTAATTCATTTACTAGAATTGACACGCTAAGACTTTTATTATCTAAGGAATAGCTAAAACGCATTGAACTCTCAATACGATGTCAAATGGAAAAGGTCAACAGTAATAAAATAGTTTCCCTAACACGTGTACGTGTTTGAATTCGAAAAAACAAGATTAAAGAATTACTCAGACACATATGCAATGCTTCCTTTATTCTTTCTTTTTTAGCCTTCTAACTTCATGTACCATTTTTTTAGCAAATGCCTAGCTTTTAGTTAAATTAAAAACTTACATTTACTATTTACATATTATGTTGAATAAATATTTATTTTGTTGATTCCTTCCTTATGAATTTGAATGTTAATGTTTATAATATTATTAAATACTGACGGTCTGTTCATGGTTTCGCCTATGCGTGTTGTCATCTCCTACATCAGCTTCTTAGGGATTGGTTTTTAGAAAAAAATAAAAAAGTAGTCTATTAAATACTTTCAACATTTTTAAAGTGTTATTCACACACTTTACAAATTGAAAACGTAGTCCGTTTGATTTTGCGTCGTCAACTATCTTTCTGAATAAAGTTTAGATTTTTCACACAAAGTTTTTAAGGGTTGATTTTGGCCATGGACATGGTATGACCATAGTACGGCCTATGGTTCATTCTGAATTCTATCCAAATCGAGTCGGTAGATTGATCGTGGAAGCGTAACATTGACTTTCGCTTTTATAATATTATTATGGATTGCTTAGTTAAATGTGAAATTTAAGTACTGCGTGTTTCAATTTATTACAAAAAGAAAATTTTCAATCAAATATTTAGATTATTTGTTTTATCTTGCTGGATTAGTTTTCAATTGTAGAATATTTGATTTTTATTTAGTTTTTTTTGTTATAGCCCACCGCCGGATGAGGACAGTGACGAACTGCTTCCTCGTGAACTTAGCTGTGGCAGATCTTCTGATGGCCACACTGAATGGGGCGCCAAATTTTGTCTTTTTGGTCACAGCGCATTGGCCGTTCGGCGCTGTTACTTGCACTGCAAGCAATTTTACTGCAAATTTGACTGTATCTGCTGGCGTCTTTACCCTTGTTGCTATTACTGTGGACAGGTGAGCTTATGTCATTTACCTATTTATAAAGCTTTTGCTTTACTAATTAACATATTGACAGATGATGCATAGCCAAAACTACTGAGCGTAGAAATATTTAATTTAGCATGTATATTCTTTCAGCACTAAGAAAAGAATTCTTTAAATTTCTACGGTAACAGGTAAAAATTAAATGTTATGTAACAATTATGTACAATTTGGGTTTTATTAAAAGAAGTAGTACCGGTAACTCGAGAACGTAATATTTTACAACTAGTCTCTCACTACTCAGAGTAGTGAGAGACTAGTGTTAAAACGTTACGGTTAAAAAAATCTTCGACTAGAAGTTATCAACGGTCTTTGAATGAGTTGCTTAAAAGTTATATAATTATTTAATTTAACAACACTTTAGGTAGCTTACATATTTAATTACATTTTAAAAAAATAAATAGCTTCACGCTATATCCCGCACACAGCAGGGTAGGCAGAGGGAACCTAGTGTTAAGACACTCCGTTCCCCACTTTCCGCCGAATTCGGAGGCTTGCGTGTTAAGTGGCGGAACTTAACGCCGCGCTTTACCTCGACACCAGAGCGAAGAAAATGGAAATATAATTTCCACTCCTCGAGTGGGAATCGAACCCACAACCAGTCGTTTACAGTCACACTCTTGTGCCACTGGGCCACAATTTAATTACATTTTGTTTGTCGTATTATTTATTTTGGTTCACGCTTCGTCCCGAGGGGCAGACAGAGAGTACCTAGTGTCAAACCATTTAATTCTACGCTTTTTGTCAAAATATGAGATATTGAATTGTTGAAGTCAACGTTGCGCTTTGTCTTAAAAAATGAAAATAATTTGAATAAAATTATTAAAGGAAGGTCCCGCAATTTTCGTGTCTACAGTCAAACATTTTTTCACTGCGCCACGATGGTGCAGTGCCATGTTATTTAGTAAAAAAAAATCTACTCATATTCAAAACTGATCGTAATACGTCCAATAATTCGGTGTCGGCGTCGTGCGAATAATTGGACCATAATATATAGGAGTTCGCTACTCATATTATAATTTTTATACTATATTAATATACAATATGGTATTGTATTCACACAATACAGTTTAAATGAAATAAGTATTATATGGAGTGGAACATTTGAGATTGTCTGAATTATATTTTACTTGTTTCGCATATTAGAAGCGTTATTTCAGTAAGATCTTTAAATAAATATTTTTATAAAGTTATTTTAATATTAAGTCTGGTAAGTTGATATTTCCAATGTCATATTATATTGTTATTTTTATACTACTGAACACTATAAATGTAATTGTTTTATAATATACCTACTGAAGTATTATAAAATGTAAAAGAAAAAACTTATATGTCTATTTATAGAATCAGAGGAATATCTACGTTACTTAGGTTTATATGGAGTACAGCAAATGTATTAGAAATTTATTAAGTAATTATTAAAATAAGTATTACACGCGTTGTACTTGACATGCAATCTATGTATGTAACGATACATACATAGGTAATATAAATAAATTGAATACATGCACGTGAATAATATATATTTATTAAATAATTTAATAAGTAAATTTCTTATTTTATTTAATATTCTTGCAAATAAAAACAATATTTATATTTTTATAAAGTGTTATGCTGGTCGAATGGAGTTACTGGCGGATATAAGTTGATGATGCTTAAAAAAAAATATATAGGCAGCTAGTGGGAGTATGTTGTACAAAGGAAAATTGTTAACTTGTTTACATTAAATTAAAAATAATATAACTTTAGTTCGTGGAAGTGGATTTAGGTTACAAGCGAATTTAATATTTAAAATACTCTGTAATTAAAATCTTATCAGTGTAGTTATAATTCTTATTAGTTTATTAATATAAAATTTAAATAGAATTGTTCATAATTAATTAAAATAATAATATTGTTTAAAATATATTTTTTAATTCGTTTGAGATAAAATTTACAATACAAACAAATTAAAGCGTTAGCTGCCGTCTTTAAACAGTATTGTGTGGAAATTTTGCGTACACATTTTTTTTAATATTATGAAATTTTATTAAGATATTATATTAAGAGTTTAATTAGTCCTAAAAATGTGGTGTTTTTTTAAAAATAATTTATGGCGATAAGATCTTATACGAATATCAAATTAAAAAAAATACAAATATATGTACAAACCATTGCGTCATGTAATGTTTTACGAATGTCTGATAGTTCGGTGTGCTTACAGCTTACTGATAACTAATGTCGGTGGCATAATCCAATGTTGCTTGGCATCACTA
Organism: Dryas iulia moderata; assembly: GCA_019049465.1. Taxonomy (NCBI): domain Eukaryota; kingdom Metazoa; phylum Arthropoda; class Insecta; order Lepidoptera; family Nymphalidae; genus Dryas; species Dryas iulia. The sequence continues at coordinate 5,896,197 of CM032419.1, read as the reverse complement.
AGTCTTTGACTAAAGTGAATCTCTATAGCGATATTGGTTTGTTGTATGTCTTCAGTATTGGGCCTTTCATTGCAATTAACAATTAAATATTAACAAGTGATCATTTGTTTGTGCGAAAATCACAATTACTGATAAAATAATTGTTAATTGTAATGTAATAATTTAAAATTAATATTTTTTTAAGTAATTGGGACTTTTATGTGATTTCATCATAAACAAATAATTAATTGTGAATTGCAATTGAATTTTCTCAAAAACTGCTTGTCTTATGCTGTTGTTCGGAGTCAGATATTGGTATATTAATCACACGTGTCAGGGTACCGTGAGTTTTGAGCGTACTAATTGCTCATGTGCGTATCGCGAGATACAAACTTTTGAATCTTGGATACCATAAATCAAAGGGTATTTTGATAATCATTCCGACATTTGAAAATTTCAATAGAGCTTGTTTTCATCTGAAGAACTCTTATTTATATTCTACTACAATATTACTATTTAATGAAAATAAACACTGTAATGAAATTAAGATACCATGTAACATAATGAAAGGTCTAATTTAAATATTTATTTTTATATATTCTACAATATATATCACATAGCAAAAATCTGTAAAGATATATGATTTATATACATAAATGTAACAATGTAACAAGCCCCTTATATATTATATAGTATCCAACAAAACATTGTTTAGAAATTCAGTTTCCATTTTAGACAACAATCGTACAGTCATTCGTGATTCTAATTTTCGTGAAGGTTTCTAGATAATCAGACAATTTGTAAACAAAATGCTTTCCATGGTTCGCAATTGCCTTTGGGTTGTTTTAAGTAACTATTGAAAACGAAATTGTTGTAGTCATTAAGATTGCTTAGAAAATATTTGGAATGTTTATTTGTTCCTTTTGTTTAATCTGCATAAACCGTTCTATAGTCGTTTGAATATTTTTTAGGGGCCAGCCGTGGCGCAGTGGCATGAACGTGTAAACGACTGGTTGTGGGTTCGAGTCCCACTCGAGGAGAGGAAATATTTAATATTTTGATTTCCTTCAAGCGCGGCGATAAGTTCCGCCTCTTAGCACGCAATGCCTTCGAATTCGGCGGGAATTCGAAGGCATTGCTCGGGAAAGTGGGGAACGAAGTATTTTAACACTAGGTTCCCACTGTATGCCCTGCTGTGTGGGCAGCGTGAATAAAAAAAAATAGACAGTGTGAATCAAAAAAGACAGCGTGAATCAAAAAAAAAAGAAAAGAATATTTTTTTAGTCGCTTTCATTTGATAAACTTCATCAGAGCAGCAGTTCGAAAACTTTATTGTGTAAAACTTCTCATTTAATATTTAAACATGAGCGTAATAAATTCCGCTCAGAATTCAAACATAGAAAATAATTTTTACAACAAGAAATAAAATATAAGCAGACGTAGTTTTAGTTTTATATGTTATTTTACGATTGAAATAAATAATTAATTCGGAACCATTGGCATCGTGAAGAATTTATCACGTATCTGTTATATTGCGATTACTGTAGGGTTAAATTTTATCTACAGTAATATTTATCTCTTCTTTTAATTCTTGTTCCTTTTAAGGCGTTATTTTCTGGAACTAGAAATACCAGTGTGAAATAGAAAAAATATTTTGCTATTCGAGATATATTCATGAGAATTAGGAAGAGCTCTATTATTAGGCGGCATATTAATGTAATAATAACGTATGTTATTCCCTTTATGTGGTAAAAGAGGATAAATTATAACGGCCGCTTCTGCTATACTGTTCTAGAGAGCTATAGGCTATTTTTTTTATTATTTTACAATAAATTCAGAAAAAATAAAATTGGGTAAGTTGCTTTACCGGCGGTCGACTAAAGTTGTGTTTAAATAAAGTGCGCCATTAGATTATGTAAACCTGTATGCAACCACTTAAAATTGTGTTTAATCGAAAGTTTTCCCTAGCCTCCTGAGCTGAGCGAGTAACACATCGCGAAAAAATAATTGTAAATTAAAACGTTCACGTTGCTCGCTAATAAATGTTTTCAAATATTGTAAAATGAAACTAAAGTAGTTCCTTGAACTTATCAACGAGTTAACCAAATATATGTAGGTTAAGAGTTAACTGTAGGAAAACGGCCATTTTTATAATTTATTAAAACATTACAATCTGTCTAGCTCTATCATCAGTTAATTTTTAGTACGTATTTTGTAAGTGACACTAGTAACACTTATTTCAAATTTGGTTAAATAAAGAGAAGGAAGTCGAAGCAGGAGTGAGGCATTTTAAGTCTATATTTGCGTAGCAAGTTACAAGTACTGCTCTGAACTCCTCTTTCTATAAAGCGAAGCACCTGTGTTCTCATTTCTTCATTGTAACAAATTAATTCTTGTCATATTTTGCCTTATCAGTATCTCGGGTGACAATTTTTTCGTTCAGAGCCAATGTCTATAGGCAATCAATTGATATTTATTAAAATTATATTTCACGTCGCCTTTATGTTTTTTTAAGTATAAGATTTTTACTTTTTTTCCTCTTTTTTAATAATCTTGTTAGCTTAAACCAGACGGGTCGGAATTAATTAATGAAGTCAAGTTTCGTTTATATATAAACTTTTCAGAAGTTGTTTTTACGGAATGGAGTAGACTTTATATCTAACCCTTGAACTTTAATATAATGCAAGCTTTTGGCTGTGCCTAGTAATATTTTTGCTAAAACATTTACCCTTTAAAATATAGTAGATTTTTTATATTAATAATGTTAACACTTTAATTGTTTAGTACATATTAATTTGTAGTAAGTAGCTTATAAAATAAATACTTATTTTAAATGATATCTAGTGAATTAAGAACCTTGTTTGTATATTTCTCGTTAGAAATTAAACACAAAAGCAACCTTAACAGAGTTACTAGTTAATTTTAGTATTTAAGTCATATAATGAATGCTTGACTGCATTATTGTTCAAGTAAACTCTAGTAACGGCGCCAATATTCACTGTTTGCTATTATAATATTTATAATGGTGACTGTGATACAGCTTATAGTACCTATTCACTAGCATGGCGTTTAACGCTCGCCTTTTAATGTATATAATGTGTAGTTTTAAATTAATAAACCATTATTATTAAAAAAATACCAACTTTCTTTGGCTTCATCGAGAGTAAGCTTAAATTTCTTTTATAATGGTAAATGCATCACTTCAAGTAAATAATTTAATTATACCAACTTAACAGTTATATTTTCAATAAACCAAAATGATAATTTAAATATTATAATGCATGTTAAAATCAACAACATGTTTAAATATGTATTTTTAGACCAAAAGCACTATTACTCTAACCGAAGAGGATTGTGTGTGACGAAATTCAAGCGACAATGTAGTCGTTAAAACTTTTATATTTAAACTTTCTACGTATTAACATTTTTAGAGATTGTTATTTTAAATTTATCTAGATGTTAAGAACTTGTAAATTTCATATTATAAGTTTTGCCTTCCACTCAACTCATCGCGAGTTCGACTCAACTTCGGGTGGAAAGTGGAGAATAGTGACACTAGTTTCTCTATGACAACCCTGCTATGCGGGAAAAGTTGTAAAAATATATATATATATCATTATTATGTATCTATTGTGTTATTATATGTATGTGGGGCCAGTCGTGGCGCAGAAGTACAAAGTGTGACTGTAAAGCGACTGGTTGTGGGTCCAATTCCCACTCGAGGAGTGGAAATATTTAGTATTTCCATTTTCTTCGCTCCGATGTCGAGGCATAGCGCGGCGTAAGTTTCGACACTTAACACGCAATGCCTCAAGAATTCGGTGGAAAGTGGAGAATGGAGTAAGGTTCCCTCTGCCTACTCTGCAGCGTGCGGGATACAGCGTGACGCAAAAAAATATGTATCTGTTGTAATTTAAACATTTTGTCAAAAATACTATTGTTTCTGTTTAGGTATGTGGCAATAGTGAAGCCTCTTCAGCACAGACTGAGTAGAAGTGTCGCTCGTGCAGCTTTGCTTACTGTATGGTTCGCAAGTGCTCTCCTCGCGCTGCCCAATTTACTCTATTCGGATACCTACACTAAAAAGTAAGTAACATTATCACATCAAATATTCAAAATTCATTGCAAGTTAATTTACGTTGACTATTCAACATAAAAATCGCACAAGATATTGAGATATGTTCTTTTTTTCATTGTTGTATCACAAAGTTCCCCGTTGAAGTCCATAACTTAACACGCAATGTCTACAATTTATTTGCAAATTGGAAGACGGAGAGTCTACACACTGAACAGAAAGATAGCACCGCTTCATTGCATATATATTAGTAACCTGACAACAACTTATAAGAGAAATAAGAATGATCTAAATTTTCTAAAAGGATCATTTTCTATAAAATGAATTGCTAATAAATTTTTACATGAGTCTGCCCGTTTTCACATTATGAGAAGTACAAAGCAAGTATATACCTCGTATGAATAATAAAATTCGTTCCATTAGAATCTTTTAGTTAACTATTCAATCGGTATATTCATAAAATGTTACAACAATATTAGAAGTTTAACAATATAATGAATAAAGAGAGAACTAAGCGGCTTTTTCTGTGGTCATTATTTATAATTAGCCTGGCTTTAGAACGATATTTCATAAAACTTGGATTTTTAATGAAGTCTTTTTACCTTTTTGTCTTTTAAACTACTGCTGAAAATAATGAAAGCTTTTTTTATACAAATGTGTCATGAACATATAAAACATATTTTTTTTAATTTAAATATCTTGCGTGTAAAGACTCGGTGCGCCTGTTGGACGTTGGGGAAAGGTTATATAAATATGGGGCTATTTTAGGGGATCAACAACAGTACTGTCTTTCTGTTTGTACACGCACATCTTTGGATCAACTAAACTGAAACTTAGCGCATAGTTGATTTCAAAGAGTTGAACACCAGACTTAGAATCAAGAACAGAACCAGATTCTAATCTAGTGATTTTTTACGCTAGATCATATTTTTTTCTTAAGAACGAGAACGACTGATAAAGAACCATAATAGTCTAAATTGTAAGAAATGCTTAACCTTGGATTATCCCCTTGTAAATTTCCCCTTAACAAAAACTGTTCCACATGAAAGGTAACTTCTAATGGCAACATTTACAGTTCTGCAAAATCTCATGAAAAACTACAAACCAATAGTTTAGTTAAAACTATCCATACTTATATTATAAATACAAAAATTTGTCTGTTTGTCTGTCACGCTTTCACAGCTAATCTACTGTCGGATTTCGTTGAAATTTAGAATTAAAGTAGTAAATAATTCAGGGTCTAACATTGGCTAAACTCAATTTCTTAGGGGATGAAAGTTTATATGAAAAATCTAAGCCGCTTGACCGATTGTAATGAATTTTGGAATAAATATAGTCGATAATTCATGGTTAAACATAGGCTACTTTATTTTTCACAAATTCACCCCCGAGGGTTGCTATATAACGATACAGTAACGTAGTTCATGCGGCGAAGCCTCGAGCAGGCCGCTAGTAAGAAATAAGTAAATGCTACATTAGTAAAAGTTGTTTAGCTTTGTGGGCAGTTTTCTTTAGAAATAAATCATTGAACTTTGAGATTATCGTGGCGTAGATTTCATAATTGTAAGCGCGATGGGTGTGTGTTCGATTCCCATTCGAGAAAATGTTATTATTTCTATTGATTTTTTTCCATTTCTTTATAAAGAATTCATTGTCAGCAGGTAGTAAATGGAATTAGTATTACATTAAGTTATTTCGTTATAAATACATTAACATGCATGCAACTTCGAACACAGATCACATTATATGTAACTGGTCTATAAACAGTCAAATTAAACAATGTTAGCGGATTTTACCTAGAATTGCTTTCTAGTGTCAAATGTGAATGTCGCGGCTGACTGTATATTTCCCATGAAATGTTACATTTTGGTTAAATTAATTATGACTGGTGAACAGTAAAGCTGGATTATATTTTTTTCCAGTTTCTTGCTATTACTGCACAACAGTTAAAGTCAGAGATGACCTAAGGTCAAGAAACCCAATTTCGTTTGAATTTGAGCCGCGCTTTGCATTGTCAATTACTAATTTATGATTTCATTAAGTCAGAATCGTTGTCTTAGGTAATTATACGGAGAAATGTAAACAATTCATTTTCCCTAGTGCGAATCGAACCCACACCCTTCGGGTTTATAGTCTAAAATGATCTTGTTTAAATTTTAGTTTTTCTTAATAAATATTCATATAACACTTAATATATTTACACAGCAAACGTTTAATATACTTGTATATAGTAAAATATAAAAATATACATTAGGATGTAATATATTCTTTCAAGAATTACGTTTAACGGATTACATAATCGATAGAGTAAACTGTGTTTAACCTTTAAATACGTAATGCGATTTATTTCGGGTCACGCCACAAGTCTGTTGTTTGATCCGTTTTGCTAGTTATGTCTTTGGAATTGACTTGTCTGTACTTAATACTAAATTTAAACGTTGTATAATACGTATATTATAATATTTACTTTAAGCTTATGTAATATTTTCATATAGCAGGATATTCGTAGAGACTCATGCTTTGTATAGAAAATGGAAATATATATAATATGTAATCATTCCTCCGAGTGGAAATCGAACCCACAGCTATTGTCATACTGTGTCTTAGGTAAAGCTTATTAAGGTATAATCGTACTTTATAGTCTTGAATACACACTCAATACACACAGTCAGTAATAAGCTTCATGCTTTTCTCCGTAAAGTAGGGTAATCAAAGACGACCTAGTATCAAGACGCTCCGTTCTCTAATTTCCGGAAAATCGAGATATTACCCGTGTTTAAGAGGCGGAATCCAACGTCCCGCTTTATCTATAACCAGAGCAATAAAATCACAATTATATATAACCTTTCAGACATATTATATATTATCTTTCACCAAATCTTCTTAAGTGGGAATCGAACCCACAATTATCGCGTTTACAATCTGATTCATTTTATAATATGATAAAACATTTTAACATACCAATATACTACAAAATAATACATTTCAATACGTTATATTAAAAAGCACTTAAAAAACTAGAACTATCAAGAAACTAAAAGTACTTTATAATACTAGTTTGCATAGCAACTTTTATAAATATGATCGATATTAACCACAGTATCAGTTCTGCTAACAAGTTTCAAACTTATCGATTTAGTATTACGACCTATGAAACTTTCACTGCATGTGAGGCTTCAGGAGGAAGAAGGAGGAAATAAGATTAATATTGTTATAGTTACATTATGGGTATAAATAAGGAACAACAATGTTATTTTTGAAGTTTGGTCCCAATTTAAAAATAAGTATGTCATGAGGCTAATTCAGGGATGTATTCATTTTTTATTCTACATCAAGTTTAGTTTTTTATATAAATTATGGTCCCTGATTTCAAGCTTTTAGAAGATAATTTTTGAAAAAAGAAACCTTGAAATAAATACCATATGTAATAAGCTTAATTTTAGCTTAAATTTGGTTTTCAATTATTTTCGTGCACCTAAGTTCCGCCGCTTAACACGCAATGCCTCCGAATTCGACGGAAAGTGGGGAACGGAGTGTCCTATCCTGCTGATGTGAATCTTAAAAAATATATATATTTTCGTTCCGAATTCCAGCTAAATCGGTTTGATAGATTAACCGTGAAAGCTAGAAGATAGACAGATTTTCGCATTTATATTATTAGTATAGATTTATTATAGTGAGCAACGCGTGGCCCGCGGGCCACGACTGGCCCACCAAGAATTTCTTGTGGCCAGCCGAGCGTTTTAAATTTTTAAAATATACATATAATTGTACTGATATAAACTATTTTTTTAATTTGCGTGGCGCGCCAGCTATTATTAAAGTTTAAATGTGGCCGGCCAGACAAATTTTGTAGTTAGAAGTGGCTCGCCGCTTGAAAAGGTTGCTCACCCCTGGTTTATTCTAAGTGCTAGATGAATTTAGGAGAATCAATAACCCAAGAAAAGAAAAGTAGGGTCCAATTTCGTTTGCATATATAAATGCAGTCTATGCCCTTATATGCCGAATATAAAACAAACTACTATATGTTATCAAGTTGCTATGATATTGTAATCATACATACTGTGATTTTCTTAATATTATTCTATATAAGAAATAATATTTCTTAAGTAAAGTATTTCTTAAGGAAATAACATTTCTTACATAATAATTTTATAACAAAAACGATGAAGCCTGTTTTCTATAGACTTGTAGGTTAATTAACTATTAATCTTCTTAATAGTACTTCTAACAACGGCTTATTAACTTTATTGCTGCTATTAGGTACATCTACTTTGTGCAAATAATTGTGAAGGGTGATGGTTAAGTGAATAGAAATTACTAGGTATTTAGTTTTATTCGCGTAATGAGTTTTAACTTGTGGCTTATAGTTCTCATTAAAATCATGGACATAAGCGCTTATGGTCCCTATTTTAACGGAAAATCGCGGTAATTAGAGCTGGCAATTCATATTAAATATGCTAAATTGATTGTAATAAAACTTGTCTACAGTTTAATGTTTTTTTGAGAATTATATTTACTTTAAATTAAAAAAATTAAATAGCTTCACGCTATATCCCGCACACAGCAGGGTAGGCAGAGGGAACTTAGTGTTAAGACACTCCGTTCCCCACTTTCCGCCGAATTCGGAGGCATGCGTGTTAAGTGGCGGAACTTAACTTAACTTATATTTACTTAATTTCTTAAAATTAAAAGAAAAGTTTACATTTTTTATTAATATGATGTTTGTACATCTCAATCTCATCTCAAAATAGCCTCGTAAAAGCACTCTACTTTAAATTTACCTCTTGATAGGATTGTTTATGATAAATTTTATAAGTATACTGTACACAATCCCTCAAAAAGTTGGTATCTCATCATCCAGACTTGACAGTTTCCTTTAATCTAGAAGTCTAAAACGTGGGGAATTATCATTCTTAAAGATCACCACTTTAAAATAAATAAATCTTTGGTACTGATCAGAAATAATTTGGAAGTTAACTTGTATGCGGTAGAAGTAGACGCAAGAGATATAGCAGTGAAATCTCATTATAATAATCTGCTGAAAGATTTCGGCCTGTCTAGAATAGTCATCAGCACTTTTTACGTAGTAATGCCATTCTCTATAAAGAGAAGCTTTTAAAGTTGAGTCACAAGATCCTACACTTGGGTCACCAGTCCTAGGTACTGCTACGAAATTGGTATGCAGCATGGTAAATCCATGGAATGTTAAGGAGCTACTTTTCTTGTAAGCTACGAATATATCCCGCATAGCATTTGAAAAATATTTGAATACATCGTCAATGTCCTGACTACATCGGAATTTGGTAGAATGATTATAAATAGTACCCACCTCTTGACAATAATTTACAATTAAAACCTAATATTATAACTCGAATTGTAGTTTACGTTCAACTGTTGGACGATAGAATACAAAACAGCGGATAGCCTTAAGGTTAACAAGACCGAGAGAAATATACCATTATAAAATAGGATCAATAATAACAAAATTATACGTGCGTAGAATTTGTACTTGTGACCATTACGTTTACGAGACGTTGTAAATTTCCTGCTATTATTACTACGCTACAGGAATCGTAATTAAATTTGGACAATTTATTCAGAAAAATGATTTATGAGTAGGTAGTATTATAGATGAAAGTAAATAACTGTTAAATGGATAAAATATGTGAATCACTGCGGAGTGTAGCGTGTGTGATCGATTACTCAATGAATACTTAAGTCGGTTTACCATTGCTTGTGGATGATATATGTATGTTTGTATTTTACTAATAATATCAAAGAAATGGATGTTTTATGTATGCTAAATTTGGTACTAAGATATTTTTAACGTGATAAAATTATTATTGAATATATGTATGTGGAGATGAAACTGAAAAGGCTTAAGTGTGTTTAAAATTCATCAAAGGGATAATCGTATATAATATCTTATGTTGGCGGTATTTATTTAGATAATTAACTCTTTCGTTACGTCAAAGTAAAGGTTGAATATGCATATTGGCAATAACCAATCGAAGGATTGCATATTCAATCTTTACTGTACTCAAAAGTTTTACTGCTCGATCAATGTAAGTCTGCAGTTTTTGGATTAGAATCGATTATTGATACCAATATATAATATAACGCCCAAGCGTAAGTAGTTCATCATTAAGACAATGTAAAATCGAAAATAACGGGTTTAAAAGCTGATATTAGATGAGTAGTTGGCATTCCTTGAAAGGTATAAAGGAATAGTATGTGAGGACCTTTCAAAAATCAAGAATGAAATTCTTATAGCCATACAATACAATATGGCTAGGCTAATAATGTCAACAAGTCACGTGCCACAACTCGGGCTATATAACGAAGAAAAATTATTGGCCATGTGTTATTAAGGTTATCATTCTAGTGTTAGAACTTTTATTTCAAGGTATTGAGTGGTAGTAGTAAATAAGATTAATTAATGAAGATAGATATTTTTTGTACCTATAAAGAAATCGTTCTAAATCGATAGATTGCTTTTATTTCCTATATTTATTCGGTCTATATTAAACTGTTCTAAATAACAATAATATTGATATTCTTACGAAGAAATGAAGTATTGTTGTGAATGTATTGTGATAGAACCGCAAGTGTATGATACCATTTTATTGAATGCCTTTGTATGAAAGAAATGCGTCTTCTCACTGTGAAAGAGGATTCTTGAAATTAGTTTTTAATGTCAAGATCATAAAATTCATAAGAAATATAAAGTCTCATGAATGCACTATGACATTAATACATTCATCTCTATCTTACTGTCATATATGTGAAAATCCAGCCATACTATAATTTTAAAAATCTGTTTGTCTGTTCGTCTATCTATTACACTTTAACTGCTAATGTATCAGGCCGATTTGGATTAATTTCCAAATAAAACTAGTTGAAAACCAGGATCAAATATAGGCTACTTTTTTCAAAAATCGAAATGGGATAAGAAAAATATTTGACTGATTTCGATGAATTTTCTCAGAATCTAACGTAAGGTCAGATGTAGGCTACTTATGTTTTCAAAACTGACTCCAAAGGGGCTGATATAGGGAATATAAATATACAATAAACGTAAAAGACACAAAAATCCTCTTCCTTTTAAAGGTTGACAACCCTCTAATTAAACTGTACAATATCTGATCTTGCTTGTTCACAAATGTTTCAAGGAAAATATGGCTTTACGATTATTAATATCTTTCCCAAGGTACATAAATGGGGAGAGAGAGATATGTTTTATAAAATGGCCGGATGGCAGCTACCCCACTTCGAAGACAGATTACTGGTAAGCTTAATTAATTATTGTATAGCGTTATAGCGTAAGGTGTATTTTATCTGTTGTAACATATTTAACATGCTTATTTTATATTGTTTTCTTTAAAATGTAATGTATTTTTACTATTTTAGAAAATGCATAATGTTTTTTTTGAGAAGGTAGGCGGCTTTCAAGGGGCATGGGTTCAAGTACACCTACGTCCTAATCTTATTAAAAAACTATACGTTTTCTTAAAAGACTTTGTAACGAACAATAAAATCTACTCTGAAAATCTAGAAAATTTAGAGCGGAAATATTTATTTAATTATTGGAAAGCTATGATTACATTTTATAACACATATTTTGCTACATAGTATATCTTAATTACAAGCCACACCAAGAAATTAAAATTTGAATTATTGTGCACTTAAGTTAAAAGTTACAACGAATGTAGATAGAATAATTAGAGATATAGAATAATTAGAGATTGAATAAATTATTATTAGCACTATATGGTTATTTGATTAGTAATATAAAGAATTTCTATATTATTGTATTTAACTGTTGAAGCTAATGGAAATTGAAAATGTTTCTAAAACTTTATGCACTGATAAAAGTTCTTGAGTTCGACTTGTGAAATATATTCACAGTCAATACTTTACTATAGATTTTTATCCGTTATTTACTTCGTAGTTTCAGCTATTCCTTCGAACATTGCTGATTTACTTGAGATATCTTCTTACTTAATAGTTTTTTTTAAATTATTTAGATTGGTTTTAATAATAGGTGTTTTCTAAGATTAGCACTTAAAAAGTATTTTAAAACAGAGTAGGAGTAATATCTATTTAAGAATCCAGTATTAAAAAGGTTTTTAACGTTTAAGTTTTTATATTTTTTTTTACTCTTTGACATAAATTAATGTATTTTACATTTATTACAGTTACAATCTAGTATTTTTAGCGGTTACATATGTAGTTCCTATGTCGGTAATGGTGTGGGCTTACGCGCAAATGAGCGCAGCTTTACGAGGAAGGACTATAGGCGAATGTACACATCATCAAATGCAAGTTGTTAGAGCTAAGCGGAAGGTGAGTTTTACTTATGTACTTGAATATTTTAACTACAAATTTAATTTTTATAAGGAGCTTCATACCTTTTCCACGTAGCACAGTAATCAGAAAGCCTATGGTCAAGACACTCGATTATCCATTTTCCACCCGAAATCGAGAGGATTTGATATTATTTATAATTTCACACATATAACTTTCGCTTAAGTTTAACACTAGCTTCTCTCTGACTACCTTGCTATGTGTGATAGTCTTAAGCTGCGTTATTTATTAATTTGCTTTTTTATAAATTTAATAAGGCCTTTAATTTAAAAATAATCTTTTAAAGAAGTTAGTGGCAATGCTATACTATATGTAAAGTTGATATTCTTCATAACTTTATGTATTAAGTTCTACTATGATAAAATACAAATTAAAATTTAGAAAATAATTCGCTTTTAAATGAATACTAGCGAACAAATTGTACATTTCCAACATTTGTCATCCGACATCTAAACCTCTGCGTTAAGTTACACTATCTAATAAGCAATGTCTTGTCTATCTATTTTAAGTGAAAAATTAGAACGGAGTGTCATTGCCACATTCCCTCTTTCATTTCATTCACATTGCTATGCCTGAAACAGGGTAAAGTTGTTATTTTTACACTTAAACGTGCGTAAATAAAATTGTCTTTATTCTTTACGAGTACAAGGTAAACGGCTACAGAGAATATATCAAAAACCTATTAGAATAACATTGTGGTACACACCTAGTGTAGAATTGTGATCGGGAATATTTATACTCACAATATATTTTGCAATTCAAATCTTTCATATGAATGTTGACAATTTTTACATAATATTTCTAAAAATATTACACAAATTTCTATTTATGTAGAAGTACATTTAAGCATTTGAGTGCTCTCAGCTTTATCGGGGGGAGGTTTGCGGCTCAGTGCGCTGTACATTTTTTAACACATAAAAGCTGCTTGCGTTCTATAGAACGGAAATAGGATCAAAGTTTTACTAAAATCGTTTTAACGCAAAAAGCTCACGTTCGTATGTTCAATATAGTAAGAATATTAGATATGTGTATAGAAGAAAGATATAAAAAATGAAAGTAATGACGTTTTTATTACTCAAAGCAGACGACCGACGACACGTTTGTTTGTTTGTTTAATTTTTTTTTTTTCTTGGTAGTATAGTGACAATGTTTTTTTTATATATTTATCTATATTTTTTAATAATAAATAATTGTACATTCACACAATTTTATTAAGTAACTGTATTTCTCTTTCTAGTTATTGGTGGAAAATATACAGTTTATAGTATTTTTATATAATTTTGACAAAATCTAAAAACTAGGACTATCTAAGAAGAAATGGGGAACGGAGTGTCTTAACATTAGGTTCCCTCTGCCCACCCTGCTGCATGCGGCATACAGTGTAAGGCTGATAGAATGATGATAACTGTTATTTGTATTGCATCAATGTACATACAAAATTAAAAACATCAGAACAAATTGTATTAAGCGTATAAGAATTTTGACACAACTGGATGTAGAACCCATGGCTTAGCGGTCAGAACACTTGAAAAGTTGCCAAGAGACGCGGATTCGAAACCAATTACGTTCAATCTTTTATACGCTTTCTAAATGTTTAAGCAATGTCTTTTTTTCAACTAAGTAATGTAAATAATTAAACGCAAAATATACTTCAAACACATTTTACGAATAACGTATGTACTCGTATGTATTTGTTTCACCCTTCAGTAGGCACAATATTCCGCTAAATATACTCAGATCAGAGCATAAATATTAATGTACATACTTACATCTCTAGCTCCTTTCATTGCCAATAGTAGATTTCATTATAAAACCTTCTTTATTTTATATATAAATCTTTTGAAGATATATTTCTTACATTCAAAGAAGTACCATATTAGCTACGTACTACGTGTTTGACCTTATTTTTTCCTGTTCATGTTTATATTTTTTAGTTTTATTAACTAGTTCCTTTTAGTTTTTTGGTAATAGTGACTCAAGTTTGCTAATGGTGTATAAATACACTTCGCTAAGGTCAAGTTATATCATATACGAAGAATACACGAAATGGACTAGGACTATCTGTTTTGCTCAGTAATTGGATTTACATTTATATTTTTTGACTGATTTACATTTTAAGAAGTCGTATAGAAACTTGGACCCAGTAAGATTTTTACCCGCGCCTTATGGAAGTCGTCTAAGCTCTCTCACCATTAAATCATGCGTTTGTGAATACATATTTTTTTAATTAAAAAGAATTTTCATATCCTGCATGTGTAAATAACACTTTAAAATATTAAAATATACTTATATAGATAGATCTCTCATAGATGAAAGAGAGAAAATATCATATTTTAACTTTATTTTATATATATTGTCAAGCAATATAGTTATGTAATGTTAGTATAATATAATATCTACAGTATAACCGTGGTCACTTGCTTATTTCCGGGCCGCACTCCATTAGGCACAGCTGGGTAACATCGGAAGTGATGCACTTCCGATGTTTGGCCCATCGCCGTAACGCTCAAAGATCACGAATAATGGGGATGAGGGAGAGTTTTATTTTCTATTTTCTTTTGTGTGATGAATATAGAAGCAATTTGGAATAATAACTGATTCTTAGATATGTACTAAATTGAAAACGTTTCAATCAATTCAGTATTTACGTGATGTTTAATCTTAAATCATTTTTAGTAAAAATATCTCTCTTTTTTATATTTTTTTCTACAAATATAAGTAAATATATAAAATATTATAATAACCTGCAAGAGATACCTGCAAGTTTGAGTTAAAAGTTTTATTCATACATACTATGTGGCCAGTCGTGGCCCAGTGGCACAAGCGTGTGACTGTAAACGACTGGTTGTAAGTTCGATTCCCACTCGAGGAGTGGAAATTGCCGAGGTAAAGCGCGGCGTTAAGTTCCGCCACTTAACACGCAAGCCTTCGAATTCGGCGGAAAGTGGGGAACGGAGTGTCTTAACACTAGGTTCCCTCTGCCTACCCTGCTGTGTGCCTGATACAGCGTGAAGCTAAAAAAAAAGCACTATGCGCGTGATGAAGCTTTTTAAGGGTAGAAAGCGAGAACATTAGCTGAATTGATAAATTCTATAGCTTAGTCAATATTGAATTATAACTAGAAATTCTTAGTTTAATCATAAAAACATAGAAAATACGTCAAAACGAATAATAAATAAAAGTCATATTAGAAGAAATAGTTAATGATTTTACAAAGAGTAACTTCAAATTAGATAAACACTATCTATCAGGGACCATTAACAATGATTGACCAGTCAGGAATGGGATTTGTCAGACAACGGCACAATTCAATTCGCTTCGCTTTTGAATTTTGCTCGCAAACGTAAATGAATAACAAATGCAATGTATTCCACTCTCACATTGGCACACATTTAGTTTAATAAAATAAATATTTAGGAGAAGTGCGTTGTGGGACAGCATCTGATTGTAAACACGATGGTTGTAGATTCGATTACCATTCGTGGGAATGGTTATATATTATTTTTAATTTTATTAAGTATACTCTTAGACGAAACGTGGTTATAATTATTTTATTTTCTTTTCCTTCCCTAGAAAGATAAAGCGCGCTCACGTAGTACGAAGTATCATGACTTAGATTTTTTGTGCCTCTCTATATATAAAAATGCTTTATAAAGCATGAAATTGAAAATAGAACAAAAGAATATAATAATGTACTAAAATTACACAATAAAAATATGTTCATTATAAAATGAAAGTAATGAGTCAGACATAAAAATGAAAAAGAATTTTACGCTTTCCCATTGTTTGGAAGAGCTTTGTTTTAGAAAGTTATTTTAGATAGATGTAGAAATAATTGGGTCCGTCTAGCTTACATAAAGGTTCATCACATTTAGATAATCTTAATATAGAAATGTTAGACGAGAGTAATAAGGTGTGGTATTCATGTATAAAAAGTATTAATCGTAAAATAATCAGACGAAAAATTATATTAAAATGTCTACGGAAGTTATTTTACGTGATTGTTATTCGTTCAATATTTTCTTATAGAAATATTGTGAGACCATAGTGTTGGAATGGGGCTCTGACTGTAATAACGATTGGTTGTGGGTTCGATTGACACTAGGCAGAATGATTATGACAAAAAATCATTTTTATAAAGCGTATAAAATTCGAACGATACCAATTTGAATCTTGCTGCAGTTAAATTTTAATAAATTTTCAAACATTTTATAAAACAATCTTTCTTAATTTAATAAATGTCAATAACACTTTAAAAATGCTAAAAGTATAGAATGATCATAATATAATTATTTTAATTTCTCTGCTCTGATGAGTTGAGGCTTGAATTTAGGCTTGGGTATTCACGCTATGATTTATTTGAAAATACTGTTCAAGTTAGTTGGCTTAAGCTTCATTTTAAGAGATTACAAGAGCGAAATATAAAATAAATAATAGTAGTATTTTAATGCGATGACAACGTAATACATGTTCTTAATAGCAAACTTGAGCCCCTAAGAGGTGAACCTTACATTACTTCTTCATATTATATTTATTAATTAAAATTAAACTATATATACTTGATGCTTTTTTAATGTAAAAATCTATCAAAATGGTTTGAGGGTGATATAAAAAAAAAAAAACAACTTTAATACTAAAGTGGAAGCAGGCTTTAACATCATCGCAGAAACTACAAAAAATGTACACCAAAGTGCTACATATACGTAGGTATGTTTAAACGGAAAGCGAATTACATAACCCATCCCGTGAGATTTACGTGACAAAGGCTTTTAGCTACGCGGACTGACTCAACGCAAGTGGACTAATGCAATCGCCAGTCTATAGCAACAACTGTTTATTCTATTTACTACTATTACTGTTTGATTTTTATTTCTATTAAAAAGTCTTTTTATTATAATATTCTATATTCTGAACAATCATATTTATTTAGGGGCTGTGGCGCAATGGGACAGCGTCTGCCTTACAGCGAAGGTTGTGGGCTCGATTCCCACTCAGGGAAATTGGAGAAATACAAATTATATTTAAATAGTTATTTCTCCATTCTCCATTCGCCACTAAACTAAGTATCTTTCTATTTTGGACACAAGATTGAGAACGGAGTGTCTTCACACTAGGTCCCCCCTGACTATCTCGCATGAAAAAGTGTGAAGTCGCTTTTGGTTTCATATTTACTTATTATACCTTGTTTATAAATAACATTGCTTTTGTACAAACTTTTTGGTTGTTATGTAAAGTTTAATAATAAGTATTAGTGGCGAATTGTCCATTTAAAACAATTACTAACAGCTCACCTTTTATAAATTATAATAAATAGGTAAATTATTATTACCTATAGTTATTTAATAATGTAACAAAACAATTACAAAATTCTACAGAACAATTTCAACGTAAAATGCATTTCAACAGTCAGTATTTTTTTACTCCCGCTTGTATGTAAAAAAACTGACTATTACTTACTATTCTTATTGACTCGTCTTAAGACTACACTTTTAATATTATTTTTTACCTCTACAAAAATTTCACACTTCACCCCAGTTATATATGTACCTATATCAGACTATATCTCAAACAAAAGCGCACATTTCCAGTTATAAAAGTAATATTGTCCTAAATACGTTGAGAAAAGCTTGGAACGAGTTACGTAAGAGGTTTTAAAAATGCACGAAGTATCTTACACTGGTTGTTAGCACTGGAATACAGTCTTCGATAGCTTATTCTATACATTTTGTTATATAGAATCCGTATTCTATACCGTTATTGAAATAATTTCAACAGCTTTTTCAATTTTTTTTAAACGAGTAATGTTTACGTATACATATTATCATTTTTAAACCGTTATTCACTGATAAGATAAAAAAGATATGTTTTTTGATAATATATAAATAATAAACGTAGCTCTTGGAAGCAGTACACGTAAAAAATAAATGCAAATAACATTCTCCCTTGTCAAATGATTATTTTATATTTATTCTTTGGGAAGCGGAAATTCGTTAAAAAGCAAGTTGCAACAAACATATAAGAATTTCTAATTCCTATTTACTATGTAGTTCGATAAGAAAATATAGCTTAGACTAGAGCACTTGGACAGGTACCAAGAAATGCAGGTAGGAATCAAGTTACTTTCGTCATTTTTTTATTAATATTCTTATTTTAATTTTCATATTAGATTTTTTATAATATTTTTTTTGTCCACAGGTTGTAAGAATGTTTGTTTTAGTAGTAATGGTGTTTGCACTTTGCTGGTTACCATACCATGCCTACTTCGTCCTTGTTTATCACCATCAGTCGCTCGCATCGTCACCGTTTGCCCAACACGTGTACCTTGGCTTTTACTGGCTCGCCATGGCAAATTCTATGATCAACCCCTTGATATATTACTGGATGAGTAATAAGTAAGTATTATTTATTTATTTGAATAAAAATTAAATATATGTGCAGTGTTAATGAATACTGTAAGATCAACTCACTTTTAGTTCTAACTGATCAATTATCTTTTAAAACCATTTTTGTGGCCAGTCGTGGCCCAGTGGCACAAGAGTGTGACTGTAAACGGCTGGTTGTGGGTTCGATTCCCACTCGAGGAGTGGAAATTATATTTCTATTTTCTCCGCCCTGGTGTCGAGGTAAAGCGCGGCGTTAAGTTCCGCCACTTAACACGCAAGCCTCCGAATTCGGCGGAAAGTGGGGAACGGAGTGTCTTAACACTAGGTTCCCTCTGCCTACCCTGCTGTGTGCGGGATATAGCGTGAAGCTATTTAATTTTTTTTTAAATCTTTTAAAACCGATCAATTTGTTTGTGGTAAGGACTTAATAATATATCGCTTATCTACTTCATGTAAGCACATATACATTTTGTTCACTTGGACCCAAACTCAACAACACAACTATAAGACGGCAACGACACAAATGTTTTAACTTCATCAAGATATCTTTTTGTTATTTCAGAAAAATATTCTTGAAATGAAAGTCATTGTAGAATATTTTGTGTTATTAAAATGCAGCTGCTACATTTTCTTTGTGTAAAGTGAAAGAAGAATAAATTAGGTAAATAAAAAGATTAATTTAAATATACGACTAATTTATTTTTCTTTTTCCATTCTCGAGCTGTCACAGTTGATATAGCGATGAGTCAAAATATAACGCTTGAATACGTGACAAAAATAATGTTTTAGTAACTTTTACAAGATTATTCATAAGAAATAAGTTTCTCAAATAATAAAACATTCAGCATAATATCTGAATACCAAAAGATTTCTCACAAAATCTAGGCAACATTTCGAGACAGATGTGAGTAATAACATTAACTTATGCCTAAATTTATCTTTATACGTAAAATACAAAATATATCTATGTCTTAGACGTGTAATATTTATTGCTTGAGCTTTAATTTACAGAAACACATTGATTTATGACCGCAAACAAATTAACTATCTAGAACACTAGCCCAAGCTAATATACAACTTAGATTGTTGTGGCACAGCATATAATATATCCTGTCCAGTAGATAAATTAGTCTTTATAGTAAACTTCATATAAACGGTTTTTAAAAGAACAGAGGTAATGCTCCAATATTCTTTTTGTCTTTTTATCTTACAAACGGGAATGCAAAGAAGTAAAACAAAGGTCTTAAGTAAACTGGAACACATTGTTTGTGTGTTCGGCACAGATACTTCAATCGTGCGGGTTTCATTTGCAATTTGCTTGTAAAGTCGCTTAGATATTAAAATTAAATACTTTTTCTAATAAATTATAGTTAAAAATATATCATATTGAAGTGTTGGATTGTAGAGCAAATTTCAACTGTCAAGTCGTTATTAATTAATTGTTACAAATGTCGAAATAAATATACAATTAATGTTTCAATGTTTAATCTGTGTCTAAGTACAATGAATGTTGAGGAATTTGTATAAAATTCAGAACAAGAACAAAGCCTATAAGCTACATGATTGAAACGGTTGTATTTAATAATCAAATAAAAGTTATTCTGAAATCTTTGTACAAAATTAATTAAATCAAAGGCTCAAAACGATTGTAATTAAAATATATTTTCGTAACACTCACAGTATTTAATCATTTTGCCATTGCCCTTATAAAATAACCAATTTAAGGAGCACGGTCCGAAAACCATGTCAAAGTAATTTAATAGTTTAATATATATACGTTTCATGTTTAAACGAACGTTTTCTGTTAACATTGTTTTCTTAACAAAATATGTAAATACTTTTAATTTGTTCGAAAAATTCTGTAATTAACACGGGTCATGGAACTAAGCTTTCGTTGGTTTCTTTATAGTTCAACTGAGTAAAAGTATTAAGATTAGTTTAGATTTTATTTTTAACACAAAGTAATTAAAGTTTTATTTTGACAGTAAAACTGTCACCGATGGTTATTGAAGACGACAAAAAACTACACTTATATTATAAATGCGAAAGTCTGTTTGTCTGTCTGTCTGTTATACTTTCTCTCTAATTTACCGGTCTGGATGAATTTTTTTTGGATGAATTTTGAATTTTCTTTGGATGAATTTTGAAATGAAAATAGTTAAAGATCTAGTAGGATCAAACATAGGCTCCTTTTCTAAATCAATCAATAAAAGGCTGCTGAAATAGAGGTTGAAAGCTTGTAAAAAGAAAATTTATAGGTACTTAAATAGACTAACGTACATTAAAGATTGTGAACTGTTTTTAATGTTATATCAATATTTATTCAAATTAATTGATTTTGACGCAGGTTCCGGATATACTTCAAAGTGGTCTTGTGCTGGTGTCGGTCTGCGAAGACGACGACGCCCAATAATTTGAAAAAGCAATTTGAAATGAACAAATCATTTTCGGGTAAGCGTTTATTTGCTAAATAAAGTTCGCGCAATTTGATTGAGTTTTGATTGGGATGTGATTTTCTTGTTTTATTATGTTAGTTTTCTGTTCTGTTTGAAATGCGGAATTGTTATTATTAAATCGTACTTTGTTATTTCCTTGATCTAAGTTTCGAAGGTTTTGATATCTACTTATTGTTATTGATAAAATTGAACAAGAGATTTTAAGTTACATTTATTTATTACTGAAATGATTATAATTTTATTTTTTTATTTCACCTATATAATAAATAGTTTAAATATTTCAACAAGAAAAAGGCATATATTGTAAATATAAAAAGCGGTTCGGATTTCAACTTCTAAGAAATGTGTGTATCCCGCATAGCAATGGAGACAGAGAGAATCTAACATTAAAACCCACCGTTTTTCACGTTTCCTCAGAAACTAAGACATTGCATATTGACTAGCGAACTTCAACGTATCAAAAGACGCTTTTTAAAAGCTTTTTTCTCAAGAGAACGATAAAGGCGTTATTGGAGGAGCTTAATAGAGAAACCTAATAAGATATTTGACCACGATAATCTTCGGACCTCGGATTATAATCGGCTTATAAACTTGAACGTGAATGATTAGAACTTTGATGGTATTGATTAAAAAATCTTTTTACATCTCGTTTTTTTGTGTTATGCGCATTGCGTATTAAGTGGCGGAACTTAACGCCGCGCTTTGTATCGATACCAGTGCGAAGAAAATGGATATAATAAATATTTCCACTCCTCGAGTGAGAATCAACCAGTCACACGTTTGTGCCACTGCGCCACGACTGGCCCCAATATAATATTTTTGTGTTCTATTCATGAAATTACATTGTTTTAATGTGTGAATACCACTGCTACGTCATTGCGGTATAATTGGCATGTGCCTAGTTAAACGTGATAATTGTTGGCTTAATTTCCATTCGAGAGTAAAATTTATATTTAGCATGTGAATGATATAGGATATATTACGTACAGATAGGTTAGATAAATACAGTGTTGGAGAATTCTTTATATGCATTGTTTTAATGGAATTTTAATAGAAATAGTAGGGGATAAAATATTTCTGAGAATACTTTAATTAAAGGTTTAATATTATTTATTATTATACATAATATTTTCTACGATTTTGATGGTAGGAGTCGTAGATTAATAAGTTTTAAATTAACAAAATATTGAATAATATTATATTTATGTATTTCTTTGTTTTTATTTCTTCGTCGGTCATTTGGAGGGACGATTATATTTCAAGGAAAGGAAGGATTTAATGACTCGAAAAGACGACGCTGGCTTCTGTCTTCTTTCTAAAATAAGGAAAATTGAAAAACAGAATGATCAATGTCACTAAATTTTCTTTATCCAGCCCGCAAGACGTGATTGATGCGTCTAGATAAAAAAGGGTCGTATATTTTCAAATATTATTCATATTACATTAATATTTCTTAAAAGAGTTAGACTTAGTGGCTGTCGTGACCCAGTGGAACGGTGTCTGACTGTAAAAGAGATGGTTGTGGGTTCGATTTCCACTCCGGGGAAAGATTATATATTTTTTCATTTCGCCGGCTTGATACTCAAGATAAAACTCGGCGTTGAATTTTGCCAGTCTCGATTTTCGGGCGGTAAGTCTATAAAAATAACTTGAAAGCACATAGATATTCGACATCAATTTTGACCAACTGATGAAATAAATTATAAATTTGTCATATTTTTGGTTTTAACAGTAACATAAATCTACGTGTATGCCAAAGTCGTATATTTGCCTGTAGAATATTCATATCCATTGGTTACGATACTTTATTGCGTACATCTATGGTCGAATGACAGTCCTAAATTTTATTTTATTTCTTGCCTTTTGCCAAGAACCACCATTTTAGTATCAGAACTTGTGCCAAATTTTGGTTTCTACTTTATAATTTTGATGTCTTGAAATAGGAGGATAACCTTAACGCTGAATGATTGAATCATTGTATGTTATTTGTTATGAGCCCAGTCATTGGCCGGGCACAAAGTGTGACTGC
The DNA here is from genome assembly GCA_019049465.1 of Dryas iulia moderata. Classification (NCBI taxonomy): domain Eukaryota; kingdom Metazoa; phylum Arthropoda; class Insecta; order Lepidoptera; family Nymphalidae; genus Dryas; species Dryas iulia. The sequence continues at coordinate 5,872,905 of CM032419.1, read as the reverse complement.
CGACGCGAATGGTTGTGGGTTCGATTCTCACTCGAGAAGTGTAAATATTTAATATTTCCATTTTCTTTGCTCTGGTGTCGAGGCAGAACAAGGCGTTGTATTCCGCCACCTAACGCGCGATGCCTCTAGAATTCGGCGGGAAAAGCCGAATGGAGTGGCTTAACGTTAACTTACTTCTGCCTACCCTGCTGTGTGCGGTATCGCTAAAAAGGTGTCGCTAAAAAAATAAATTGTGATTTAGAGATATTACCAAATTTTTCATATCCATATAGCTTATCTTTTAATAGATTATTCGTGAATTTCAAAATCTTATGGGTAGAAATAAAAGATATATTTATAATACTTTATAATATTTTCCAGGAAAAGCCAAGTTTAGTTTTATTATTATAACTTTAATTACTAAACTTTTTTATTGAAGTGTCGTATTCGATTTTTAAAAGTTCAACTAAGTTTAAAGTAGAAATAAGGTCCTTTATCGACTCAGTACTTATAAGTTGATAATGAGTAACTACAGGTGTTGTTATAAAATAAAATAATTTTCATTTAAAATAAGTGAATTTACTAAAATACACTCAAATTTATGTGTAAGATTAATATATAATTTAAATATATTCAATCACTTTTAAAGATTACCATATCTCAATAAAGAGTTATACGATGGCTGGATATATCTTACTTTTATAGGTACTATGTAGCCTAACAGAACACATAAAATATACAGCGTGCAGCCGTTGCCTAGGGTCGTACATGACAAATGTTACGCAAGTTAAAATAGTCTTTATTTTATAAATTCTATACCTATGTAGACATAAGCATTGTAGTAGGTACGATATATTGGATAGTACTACTAGAAGCTTGTCACATTTAAAGTTATATTTAAAGTCTTGAAGGCCAGTTGGACAACGTCTGATGTAAAGGCGATGGCTGTGGGCTCGATTTTCATTCGGGTAATCATTGAATAACCGAATATTATTTTTCTCGACTCTTGATAAAGCATGGTTTTAAGTTCCTCCACTTTACATGCAATGTTTCGATTCCGGGCGGAAAGTGGAAAGGGGGGCCAGTCGTGGCGCAGAGGCACAAAGTGTGACTGTAAAGCGACTGGTTGTGGGTTTGATTCCCACCCGAGGAGTGCAAATATATAATATTTCCATTTTCTTCGCTCTGGCGTAGAGGCAAAGCGCAGCGATAAGTTCCGCCACTGAACACGACTCCAAATTCGGCGGAAAGTGAGGAACGGACGGTCTTAACATTAATACGATTGTACATAGAAATTATAACAGCGTCGGACTGTAACTGACTGACTGAAGAACACACGTTCTATTCCCCTTTGGGGGAGTGATTAAGATAAAGGAAAAAAATGAAAAGTATTTGACTTTTATAGGTATACAGTACTTTTTATTCTTTTTATATTATTGTAATCAATAATAACATTAAGTAGTATATTATCTATATAAATAGCTAGCCGAAAATAAATAATTCTGTTGATTCAGATTGTTGATAAGTCAGTTGTTGATTGTTGATAAGTCAGTTGACCCAAAGGAGTTTTAAAACTCATTCTCATAAAAGTCATTCTTTCCTTCCAGAAAAGAGGCAATTAAAACTTCTACAACAAAGTTTAGAAAATCCTTTCCTTACAAGATGACGCACAGCCATTCTAATGAATAATATTGTGTAATATTATTAATCGATTATGATTTAATACTTTAAAAGTGTTGACCCGTGACCAGTTTTCAGATTTCCCAAACTGAACTTAGTAGATTTCAACTTAATCAAAACTTGGGAGAATCGTGATTATTTGTAACTTGCGTAATAGTTACTATGATAATATTTAAGTTGTATAGATAACAATCTTTGCTTTTAATAAATACTTTTGTTCGTCTCTTCTAAGTTTATATTACAGCAAAAACAAAGAAAATTATTTCGAAAACTCGGCAGTTATATTCCAAGCAAAAGAGCCTTTTTCTTGTATAAATTTTAATGCCATTACATTTTAATGTTTATTCTATCATTATAATAAGAGAGTTAGAAATCAGAATGTCTGAAATTCTCTATCATCAGTTTTTATATGAAAAAATTTGAAAGTTTATACAAAAAATATGACCAATTAACATACGCTTGTATGCTTTGGAATATAAAATACATAGGCCAATTCAAGTAAAAAATACAATAAGTTATTCTATTATCAATAGTCATATTTCAACACGTATCGACAATTGGAAACTGAATAAAATATACGAAACGTGTTTTCATATTTTTGTACAAAAACAAGGACGCGTATGAATGGATAGCTCTTCTTCATTGCAATTTGTTCTGCTTTAATAAAGTTATCATGGTAAGTGGTTCAACTCATTTAAAATAATAGAAAGGAAGTTAAGGTAACTATAAGTATTCTTTTATTTCAGTAGGGTAGTCAGAGTAACCTAGTGTCAAAACACAGACACGCAATGTCTCCATTAGGGGTGGAAAGGGGAAGACGGAGTGTCTTGACACTACCCCGCTATAGGAAAAAGCATGAAACTGTATTTTTATGCCTAATAGCTTTGGATTGTCTGTCAGTCAGTCAGTGAGTAACGTAACACGTCTTGTATATTTTACTAGTTATTGCCAGTAAACAAAATTGCTTAGATGGACTATATTATGATACTTACAATATTGTTTTAATTTCTGGTCTACGTAGCTTGAATACTGAAATGTACAAATCCATTTTCTTTGCCGGACCTTGGGTTTTCTAGATTTATATGTAGTTGATTTCAATATATTTTTTTTCGTTGCGAACTAGATAACCGACGAGTGACAAACAATCGAATGTACTGAGCAAAGGAATTTAGTTTTTTCGAAAGTATATAAGGCACTAAAAGACATTATTAGAAAACGTCTATATATTTGAACGCAGCGGGATTCTAACCCGCGTCTCTTGGAAACCATCGCTAACCAAGCGCTACGACCGCTAAGCCATACGTTCAGAGCGCTTGGACGGTTTTAAGAGACTCAGATTCGAATCCCGCTGCGTTCAAATGTTTATATACATTTTCTAAAAATGTCTTTTTTAATTTACTAAGTGCATGACTAACATTTTAAAAAAATGTTAAAGATATATGCACTAGCCATTGCTTACATTAGTACGTGGTATAACTGTACGTTGCTGCAGTAAATAGCATTTACCATAATGTAGATAGATAAAACTAATTGCTGGGTTTCTCCATTGCACACGCAAGGTCAATTGATCGGAATAGGTGTGTTGATGTGACCTTAGATCTGTTGTACCTCCCCATAGAATAGTAAAATGTTTAACCAGTATATGACTACTGAACAGATATATGAATATTTGAATGGATCGACAAAACTAAATTTTAATGTTACTTATAAACGTATATATAACACAGTTTATACATAAAATGAACTCTCTAATACGCTTGAAGCTATAGTGACAATCTAATATACGTATCTCCCCCTGATTTAAGGTATATGAAACTTCTGATACGTTTTATCGTAACTAGTACCTAATTGTATTTAGGTGCTATATTCAAAAATATATATTCTATACATGAAGTTTTTTACCACTTATATTTTTTTTAGTATAATTATCGAAGTGGCACAAGCGTGTGACTGAAAACAACTGGTTATGGGTTCGATTCCCACTGGAGGGGTGGAAATATTTAATATTTCCATTTTCCTTCGCTCTGGTGTGGAGGCAAAGCGCAGGGTTAAGTTTCGCCACTTAATGAACAATGCCTTCGAATTTGGCGGAAAGTGGGGAACGGAGTGTTTTAACACTAAGTTCCCTCGGCCTACCCTGCTGTATGCGGGATACAGCGTGAAGCTAAAAAAAAATATATGTTTTTTATATCGCTCACTACGGACTTATGGTCTTTATTTATCATTTAACATTGTCTTTGAAGGTAGGAAACAACTTAATGAACTAACTATATAAATAATTCTTACAACTTCCTTAAAGAGGTCAGTACTTTATCACAACCATTTAATTTGCCAACTTATGAACTATAAGTTAAATAACTATCTTTTTTGGACGTATATTTTAAGTTTATTAGTAAATTTTCGGGACTTGTGTATATGTGTGTATGTACTTAGTATATCCATAATTAATTATTATTTAGCTTGTGAAAAGCCTTTAGAATTCCTTGTTTAATTTACATGTTGTTTTGTACAAAGATTTTTGTTCCCAACAAAAGACTTAGAACAAAAGGTTTGCGGTGGATCTTATTTGTACTGCTTTTGAGGTAAACTCAAGATTAACAATTAGAGGTTGTACGATATGCTGGAATTATAATGTTAATTAGCAAACATTATTTTTTAGTTAGTAATTTAAAATATATTATAAATCCATTGTGCTACTTTAATAAATAGCCTATTTGAATATTTTGAAGTATTTACATATTTTTTTTTTTTTCAGTTTCACGCTGTATTTCGCCAACTGCAGGGCAGAGGGAATCTAGTGTTTAGACACTCCGTTCCCCACTTGCCGCCGAATTCGGAGGCATTGCGTGTTAAATGGCGGAAATTATTGCCGCGCTTTGCCTCGACACCAGAGCAAAGAAAATGAAAATATTAATATTTCCGCTCCTCGAGTGGGAATCGAACCCTCAACCAGTCGTTTACAGTCACATGCTTGTGCCACTGCGCCACGACTGACCCCAATAATTATTTTTCGTATTATTTTTTTGAAAACTGATAGAATTTGTAAACGGGCCTCGAACCCGCGCCTTTCGAAAACCACCCAAAGCGTTCTGATTGCAAAGCTTAGTTGTTGAATACTTAATTCAATAGACTCGGGTTTGAGTCCAATTACGTCAATTTTTATAGGTGTTTTAAAAATGTATTTTTGGTATCTATTTTTATTATGCTATCTTAAATGATTCTTTTTTTTTGGAATATATGGAAGGATTTCACACTTTTTGTGATATAACAATAATTCTTTTTATTGTTTCTAAACTTTACTAGCATTAAAATATTTGGATACCTATGTATGTATAGCTAGCTACATGAAAATACTAACAACTTCATATAAATAACTTTCAAAATACTTTCAACAGTATTTGTTTCAGTAAGCCAGAGGCATCGCGACGCGTCCTCCTTCAGCCGCGCATGACACTCGCGACGGCGGAGCAATTTGTCTCGCTCCTTGCCGGCAAATGGTAACCACTTTTTTGTATTAATACACTCTATTGCCTCGTTTGATATATTTTTTGTTGATAAATTCGCTTTATAAAAAACATTGGTAATATCACAAGGATGAGGCCATCGTGGCGCAGTGTGATAGCGTCTGAGTGTGTACGAGATGGTTGTGGGTTCGATTACCATTCGGGCAATTTAAACACGCGATGTTTCGAATAAGGGCGAAGGTGGGGAACGTAGTGTTTTGATTCTGTCCAAAAAAAATTAACTAAAAAAATCTAGTGACGTCGTTTTTATTTGATTAAAGAATTTAAAGATTCTCCAGAATTTCGCCGAATTCTCCAGCCTCCAGATTTCGGCGAAAAGTGGGGAACAAAGTGTCTTCATATTCTCTCTGTCTACTCTGCTGTGTGCGGGATACAATGTAAAGCTAAGAAGCATCTGACTAATGTAATATGAGATGTATATAATAAAGAGATTAGTTGTGGGTTTGACCCCTACTTACTATATTATTTTCATTCTTCCGCTCCTCATACAAATCACAGAACTTAATAAATTCTGCCATTCGCATTATTCGAATTCGGGCGGAAAGTGGGGAACGGAGTTCGAACCGAACGAACGGAGGGGTCTTGACTCTAGGTTTTGTTTGACTGCCCTACTATTTTGTTTTCTGAAATTTCGTAACTTTTATATTTTATGTAAAAGATGTAAACAAGCTTGACACAAAATTAGTTGCTTTTCGTTACTTTGAAAATATTTAAGTCAACCGATTTTAATTAAAGTGTAAGTAAGATCAATTCAATTTGACGGAGAATGAATACTTACAAAATTAATCCACGAGAAGCATTAAGTATGTATTTTATCTTAATTGGATCTTCAATGGTTCTATTGAAATCAATACTAAGCTAATAATTTTTTATAGATATTTTTTCTTGCTTTACCACGCCGTGTTTTATTTGACAATACGCCCTACGCATTTTATGCTACTAAGAATTCAAAATGAAACGTTGATCTTTAAAATTCTTACAAGTATTCCTTTGTGGTCAACCAAGTTATTGTTCTTTTTAATTAAGTAAAAGAGTAGCACCATTTGTGTAGCAAATCTTTTGGATTAATTAAATATTAGGGGTTTAAATAATAAAATTTCCGATTATTTTCGTACAAAAAAATATAAACATCTTCACATGTAAAGTATATTTATTTTGTCAAAGTATTTAATAACTTCTGTGATCTGTCATCTAATAAGAAGACTATTTAAATTATTGCGATAAAACTCTGTGTATATAGATTCCACAAACTACGTGTAGGCATTTTTGTACTATAAGTATTTTTTTATCCATCATTACATATGTTGCCTTTTTAGTGTAGTTTTATTCTGAAATCTGACACCTGCTAGGGTCATTTTAACTTAAAATGGCACTTAGGTGTCATATTTACCGGCAATTTTATATTTCAACCTATATTATTATTGGCTCTATAATTAAACAAAATTAAATAACATCATTGTACGTAAAACATATTTTTTTAGCTTCACGCTGTATCCCGCACACAGCAGGGTAGGTAGAGGAAACCTAGTATTAAGAGACTCCGTTTCCAACTTTCCACCGAATTCTAGAGGCATTACATGTTAAGTGGTGGAACTCAATGCCGTGATTTGCCTCGACACCAAAGCGAAGAAATTGAAATATTAAATGTTAAAATTCCTCGAGTGGGAATCGACTTACGACCAGTCGCGTTTACAGTGACACGTGGCCTCAGTAAAAAAAGGCATGGAAATTTTATAACGTGTACTATTTTCATGTGATAAAATATGTATGCTTATTGTGTTTGTCGGATCGGATCTCGGATATTAATTATTATTAAGAAATATTATAGATTTTATTTAATAAAAATGATTTATTATGTGATTCTAATATACAAGTAGTTTTCCATATTGTAGTAACGATATTTTTCACCGGCAGATATATCAAACGGCACTTCCATTATAACAAATGGTATTGCAGTCAGAAGCAACCCCCGGGACTCGGACAGCGATAAACATTGCCAAGTTTGTGATGACAGACTATAAGTGCTTTTAAAATAAATAATTTATTAATATAAATAAATATTATATATTGTAAATGTTGACAGGAACTGTCTAGGTTTTATACGTAAAGTTTTCTTCAAATTTAGAGTAAAAGTCAAACTTCAAAGTTATTTGGTGTAAAATATTTACAAGTGCAACACCGCTATTACTCAGAAAGCTTCTCTATGATTTCTTTTCCTTTTTTTACGAAGTATTGCCTATCCTATATTAATTTTGTTTTTTTTTTAATTTAAGTTAACCATTTTGTAGACACTAAATATACTTGTAAGTCCATATAATATAAATTATTTACCATTTTTTGTTTATAAGTAACTATAAAAACCAAGGTAACTGTGACTTTATGTTTTGTGCATATATCATTCATAGAACAAAATTTACGTTTGTGAATATTGAATAATATAATTTTAGTTATAACTTTAAAATTTTGCTAAATTGTAATTTTACTCTAAATATATATTTGAATTTATAAATACATACGAATATTATTAATTAATGTACAATATATTTCACGATTAACTGTATTTTGACTCACCTCCTGTTTTATTTGGTTAAAAATTTACAGCGAAAGCCGATGGCAATGCTATATTTTCATAGTATGATCTCTACATTATTCTCAAGGCGACCAGAATAACCAAAGAATATATTTTTTTATACAAATTTCTTTAGTATTAAGTTGTGACATTATAAAGTCTTGAAGTTATTATTTATATATATGTAAATATATTTTTGATAATTTTGCAAATAAATAACAATTTGTAAGTATTAATTATGTAAGTAATGGCGGAATTCCTTTGAGATATTTGTTAATTCACGCAACGAGTTGTTTAATTTATAAAGCTTTAAAAGCTTATTCTATGTAAATATATATTATTGCAGTTACATTTTTATATCATATATTTTTAATATAATTATAAAATATTATATGTATAAAATACTTAAGTATTCGTTAAATACTTACCTATATAATAAGTCAGTTTTTAAGTCTTTTAATTCCTGATTGTGGTAGTATAATGGTTATACTACTAAAAGTGATTTGCCTCGTGTTTTTAATTATTTAAAATATTTATGAAAATATTTTAAATATTCATTATTAAAAATAACTTATTTAAATATTACTTTTTAGGCTATTACTTAAAAAGTAGATGCAAAAGCTAATGACTGCGAAAATGATAAATAATAAAATCACTTAAGCTGAAAATTGTTAATATATAAAAAATAAACATTTTGTAGAAAATGTATACAAATATGAATGCTGTGGGATTCGAATCCATACCTCTTAATACAGCGTTCTAATTTATATATTTTCTAAAAATGTTTTAAAATCTCCTAAGTGTGCAAATATCACTTTAAAAAAGTTACATATATATTGTAAATAAATGTTTGTTTTATATATCTAAAGGACTCGTAAAGCGTTCCTAATTTCATAATAATATACTCTACAATGTAACTTAGGCAGTAAAATTCCAAACCGATGGAAACTATACCCTAAATATTTAAATACAATTATTTATGATAATATATTCAAAACCATTTAGTATATACATATGTGACGCTGTTATTGTAAAAACTGTGTAATTTTCTGCAAAAAAGTATATAAATTACAGCATATCATTGAAATGTGATTATTTTTACTATGTTTGTAAAAAATTTAACTATTGTTTAACAAAATAAAATGTTGTTTCGTTTGAGATTACAAAATTATTAACAAAGTTATTGCCTAAAATTCAACATCCTCTCAAAAACTTATTAGTATATTTTTTAAAGTTTTTATATAACGAATGTGCATATATACAAATAAAATCTTAATATTAAATAAATAAGTACACACTTGGTCACAGTTTTGCTCTGACAGCGTTTTATATTGCAGCAACAGACAGTACAATTTCAGTGAACGTAACACGTAAAAGACAATATAGCGTAAGAAAAAAGAATTGTGTATATATTTTATTACAGAAACTAGATATAAGCTCTTCTTATTGTGTACTTTAATAACAATTTCCTAAATAAATTATTGTTACGGTTACTTTTATTGTTTTATTTAATTGTCCTTACAATAAAATATATTTTATATAGTCGTAATTAAATATAAAATTATTAAATTATATTTGAAAGGGGATTCTGGCACTTATGTATGATGGCTGTGGGTTTGATTATCACGAATGAAGGAGTGATTTTGATTGGTTATTTAAATAGTTTTTATTTCCTAATATTATCCTCTTTACTATATAAAACGTCGCGTTGAGTGAACCACTTAATCTGCAATGTTTCGAATGCGGGCGGAAAGTGTAGGAGAGAACGGCTTGTTTCTAGGTACTCTATACTTAGCCTGGTAAACGGTGCCATTTAAAAAAATACTAACATTTTAAACAGTAAAATTGAATTTTGTTAGTATTTTAAACTAGTGGCCAAAATAGTTATTTTGTACCAATGTTGTCAAGAAAAAAAAGAAATTTTCGTTTGTGAAGCAAAATAAATACTAGTGTTAAGGGAAATTTACCAGAATACAGCATCATTCGTTTCATTGTTAACTTAAGCAACTTAAGACAACAGCATGTACGAGTAGGCAATTAGAAGAAAAAAAAGAAAAATCATTGCATTGGTCCTATTACATTGATAAATCCCCCCAATTTATAGTTTTCTCATAATATGTTTTTTCTACGTACAGAGAACGATTTCTTATATTTTTATTATAGGTATAGCTGCTTAAAATAAAATTAGTATTATATTACAGCTAATGATAACAGTTTAGGTCTTGAATCATAATTAAAGTCATATAAATGACTTCACAGAACAATGTATACAATAACATATAAACATATGTTAAACCGAGCATTCATTAATTTGTCCGTAGAAAGCAGTTAAATAACAATTAAGTCGGAGCGAGTGAAATGAAACAACAAAGCTGCTTTTGTGTTACGTCGTCAAGGTTAGGAAAGATCTTGGAAGTGGGTAATTCACCTTTTATATGTATGTACCTGATATGTATCTATACTAATATTATAAATGTGAAACTCTATCTGTCTGTCTGTCGGTCGGTCAGTCTGTCTGTGAGGCTTTCACAGCTAATCTACCAGCCCGATTAGTCTTAAAATGATCTTTTGTTACTACATAGTATACATATTACGGGTACCGTGTTATACTGCGAATGCAAGGAATTTAGATTTTACTTCCATTTTGTATTTACAATTAGGAAGTAATTGATCTAAGCATTTCATATTTGTTACACTAGCCTAGAGTACAACTGTATTTATATTATATTATACTAACCACCCTTTTTTTTAACGTCAGGAAATCCTTTACGGATACCAGCCCGAGTGGGGACTCGGGACGTGGTTCTCGGCCTCTCGGCCTTTTGGCTAAGATCAAAGTGTATTATACTAACCACCCGCTTCAACTCTTATTTTGTCCTTTAGGGTTTGTTTTTTTTTAAATGAAGTATGTATTGTAATAATGTCTAATGAAGACTTTGGTGTTCAATTACTTTTATTTCGAATTACATCTAAATCGGGCCGGTAGATAAGCCGTGACAAATTTTCGCATTTATAGTATTGGTATGAATGTATAGTGGTTTCAGCATTCCTAAAATTTGAAGTTAAAGTTACCACTAATACATACATATATGTCTGCGTATCCCTTCCCGGAAGATTCTCTTAATTCCTATGGATTACAGCAATCACGTGTGGGCATCGATCGCCTTAAACAAATCAAAGGTAAATTCCAGTAGACGTTATCTAAATTAAGATACTTTGATCCGGTACTATCTCTGAGGAAAATTGAAATAAGAAACGAATGAAATAAGAAACGAATTATTTCATGGTTTTAAGCTTTACGCTTTGGCCTTAGCGTGGTTGTAGGACATAACAGAATGCCAAACGTTTAAAAACGATATTTAAAAAAGGAGTTTCACACTTTCTCCCAGATTGTATGTAGTCAAAGAGGCCTCAGTCACTAGGCTCTGGTGTCAAGATATTCCATTCTACGCTTTTCATATAAAATTAAGACATCGCGTGTTGAGTGGAGGAAATCAACGCATGTTTATTTAAGCATTTATAAATCTGCTCATCGTTTTATACGTTACGAAAGTGTATACAGTTAGCAATGTATAAAACAGCACATTATAGTCGTATGTAAAACATGTTACTAAACACAAAAACTGTTACTAAAAAACAAATCTATATTTTAACAATATAAACAAATCATGAACACATTTTTCGTTTCGAACAACATATTAAGTTGTTACAATAAATCCTCTTAAACTTGGTCCCAAAATCCTTGATCCTTAAGAGAATTATTTACGAGTTGTAGAAGATTTATCCCTAGTCACTTATCTAGCTTAGGTTTTAATAGTGAAACTTTAACTCTAGTTAAAAAGTTTTACTCACTTAAGAGGATTGGGCAACCTATTGATTGTAAGTTTTCAGTATACTAGTTATAAGTAATCTAACAAGTTGTAAAATCACAATGTCTTTTCAAATCATATTAATTTTAGTTTCACGCTGTATTCTATACCCAGCAGGGTAGTGGAATTCACCCAGGGAATCTAGTGCTACTACAAACTCCGTACAAAATTTTGAAGGCATTGCGTGCTATGTGGCGAAACTTAACGCCGCGCTTTACCTCAACAACAAAGCAAATATATAAATTTTATATAGTAACTAAACAAAATTCATTATTGAATATATTGATATTCAAGTATTTCCTCGTAAAGCTTAAGATTTAATCAATTGTTAAATGTAACAAAAATCTGAGCTACGGTAATTTATAACGAACTGTGGCGTACATTCGATAAATTTACTTCTCGCCGGAACGATAAATGTGGGAAAATACTTAACTAAAACTACTATATTAACCTATTTTATTAGTTAAATAAATATGTATCGATTAATACTCGTAAAAAATATTATTAATATAATATATTCGTATATGGGGAACGGAGTGTCTTAACACTAGTTTCCCTCTGCCTACCCTGCTGTGTGCGGGAGCTAAAAAAACAAAAAAATATATTCGTAAATATTGTCTGGTGCAGTTTAAAACCGTTATCGTTTAATTGGCATATTAAAAAAACTAAATGCAACAAAAAATTTATCAGAAAAACAAATATTCGTCTGTAGCAACTAACAAAGAGTAATTAGGTGGGTAGTAGAAGGCTTTTATTTAATTCCTAAGTAAATAAAACTCAACCGTTGCCTAATGTGTGTTCTGTCTCGAATGTTCACAAACATTTAACCAAATATTTTCGAACAGACGTAGCGAGGGGAGTATTTTCTAAGTACAAGTGAAAGTTCTATATAAGTAAAGTTGTAATATTTATTCAGAGGAAAATTTTCTGTTATTATATTTTTGGGAGTACGTGTTGAAATACAATGTTACAAATTGTTAGGGAAGTCGTTTTTACTAACTTCAGAGTATTGGGATTTGAACCCGTAACCCTCGGGAACGGTCTAGGAGTTCTAATTTTTACTTCTACGTTTTCTAAAAATATTTTACATATACTAAGTGTGTGAATAACAGGTTTAATTGTTAAAGGTAGTTAGGAAAATTCCTACAAGCCACTAGTCTAATTAATTATCTGTTTGTTTCCACGTAATTTCTTTTATTCACTTTTTAAGCTATGTGACAATTTCGTTGGTAAAGCATAAAAATAAAATATATACGCATGCACTGATATAAACGACCTATTAAGTTTTACTGTTATTAGTTTAAATGCTAAAGTTACTTATTACATATGGGCGCTCAGAGATAAAAATGTAACAATACTACTAAACTAGCGACCGCCCGCGGCTTCGCTCCCTAACTGTACAACTTTTGATACAAACTTTAATTCTCAATTTCAACCCTTTAGGAGCCGATTTCTTATTAAAGTATATCTACCTTCCATATTCAGTCAGTCTATTTATAGTTTTCAATTGTTCTGACTTCTAATTCCATCCAAATCGGGCCGATAGCTGTGACGTAACAGACAGACTTTCGCATTTATAATATATTCGTATGAATAGTATGGATTTCTTTATACATTCTAGACATCATAAAAGATTAGCTATCGTCTTCATACTCAAAATTGCACTTTGAGAGTTGAAAAAAAAATACAGTATTTAAATAAATAAAGTGTTCCATTTGCCTATAAATACTTGTATTAGAATGATTTACTTAAGTTGTTTATTGTAATGAAAATGGAAAAGTTCGAATGTTGCGAAGAGTTATAAATGTTTTATTATCTGATTCTGAGAACTTTGAAGTTTAAATTTCTCAAAGTAAACAAAGTAAATCGAGATACTTTGTAGACTTAGAAAGGAATGGGCTGCTATTATATTTGATGGTATTGTCATTTATATAAAGTGTACCCCTCAAGTTATTTGCTCTCACCACTACATCCGTCATTTGTCAAGGCGATTATATACAAACATGAATATACTCGTAGTTCTTGTTAAGTTTCTAGAAATGATTTTCACAGAATATGTTGATAGTTTCTTAATAGTTTTAAAGGTTAAAGGGAGCTAGATATTAATAAAGGCATATTTAATTATTATAAAATAATTATTATTAATGGCCAGTCGTGGCCCAGTGGCACAAGCGTGTGACTGTAAACGATTGGTTGTGGGTTCGATTCCCACTCGAGGAGTGGAAGTTATATTTCCATTTTCTTCGCTCTGGTTTCGAGGTAAAGCGCGGCGTTAAGTTCCGCCACTTAACACGCAAGCCTCCGAATTCGGCGGAAAGTGGGGAACGGAGTGTCTTAAAACTAGGTTCCCTCTGTTCTCTTCGCGCTGTTCCTTCGGGATACAGCGCGAAGCTAAAGAAACTCATATAAATGTTTTATGAAGTAGACTAGTAGTAGAAGTACAGCGACTGACTGTAGACGTGATGGTTGTGGTTTCCATTGCATTCGGTGAAATTAATATAGGTACTTCTAGTTCTTCTTATAGTTCTAATTATTTCTAGTTCTCTAACTTGGTACCTAAGGCAAATCGCGGCGTTTAGTTCCGCCACTTGACAGGGAATGTCTCATTTGTGAACGGAAAGTGTAGAATGGAGGCTCTTTACAATAGATACGACGAATGACTACCTCACTATGCGGGAAAAAGCGTAAAGCTGTAAAAAATACATTTAATTGTTATTTGAATCATACTATCCTTTCATTTTGACTTCCGGGAAAGGTTTCCATTAAAAGTGTTTAGGTACGTGTCCTCGGTTGCTTATACAACATTCAGAACACGGTGGTGCTTGAAGTAAATAAAAAATACACTATCGTGGTCAAATATATGTTGAAGTCATACTTTTATACATTTTAATAAAAATAGTTCTTACGAGCGCGGCGCTAAGTTTCGTCACTTAACACAGGTACTCTTTGACTAAAATAATGACGCTAAAGGCATGAAGCTGAAAACTAAGCAAACGAAAAAATTTGTATTTCTATTACAAAATCTAGAAAAAAACAAACTATTAACGTTCTTCTTTCATTTCATTAATTAAATATTTACTTATTCACACAAATGTATGTTTGAACGTAAATATAAAGAATCCCTTTATATATGTGTTACTGTGGGTGTAAAAAATGCAATAAAGTAGCCCTTTCAAATTCTTATAGAGGGCCCTTATATGTTTTATGTTACAATAACAACCTCTTCCGCGTCATAAAGTAAAAAGAAAATGAAGAATTTCTTTTTGGTTTTTTATTAGTTTCTATTAATAATTTAGTATTCAGTGTATTGTTGTTACAAGAGTGAACTTCTATGGTGCACGCCGTGTGGGTTCAATTCCCCTCGGAGGAATGATCATATACTATTTGCATTTATCTGCTCTATAAACAAAAAATACAATTAAAAAAATCTACTAAAAGTATTCAAAATAATTAGTATTTTTTATTTTAAAAACGTAACGTTTACATTACAATTGAAATACACACGGTACTATGCACATATCGAAACGAGTTGCGCTCGTGTACACATTAAGTTTGCTTAAATTTATAATTTAAATTGTTCTTTTTTTAATTTACGTATCAGTAAACCCTAAATGTTAATTTCCCGTAACTTTAGTAAACTAAAAAAACTATAGTCAAAAGTACTTTTAAATTAGTTAAGCTGTTTCAGATATTGGCCACAAAGAAACTGAAAATGAAAAGTCGTTGCTTTGGGTTCTATTATATTGATAAATTCCTACACTAATGTTTTTTCTAATATACCTTCCAAGCACACACAGTAATCAATTATGTAAAGATAAGAGGGAACGCAAAATAATAAATGTAATTTTACATTTAAATGTTTAACATTTTCGTCTGACATGAATGATCAAATGTCTAAGAATGATCGTTCAATTTAAAAAGACTCTACCCCATGTCAGAGGGGGAGCAATCAAATGCAAGTTAAATACATATAAATGGTCTCGAGGTTGTGAACTTTAGCTAAGGCATACTTATTCTTGTCACGACACACGTTACATAATTGGAAAATGTTAAACAATTAACTGGTTCTAATAACTTTACTTTGCGTAGGTTTAGTAATTTCACCAAGCAAGGTCTCGGTTTTGGACGGAAAGGAGAGAACGGATTGTTTTTACACTTAATTTTCTCTGATTAGCCTGCGGGAAATGTCAGTGAACTTAGCAGATCATTTTCCAGCAGATCCAAAAAAAATGTGAGTTCTCTTCACATGCAGCAGAGTTCTATAGTTCCTGATAGGTTTTAAACATAGTTCTGGCGTTTTTACCCTAGAAAACAGACATTGAAAAAATGATCTGCTAACTTCCCGTAGCAGATCATTTTTTTGCAAATCCAAATCGGAGTGAGTTCTAAACACATATATATTAGTTCAATAGTTCCTGATAGTTTTTACAAATAGTTCTATTGATCTCGCTTCAAAAAAAATTTTTGAAAAAAATATTATATGAAATATTATGTATATGAAAATCATTCACTTCATTTTTTAAAAAATCATAATTATACTACGCTTCTTCTGCAGAAGCCAGAACTCCTCGATTTCCTATAGAGTACAGATAGAACTATAATAAAAGTCTAAATCTAAGACTAGAACTCTTCCCGTTTGATCCAGCAGAGCCTATTGAAATTAGAGAATGACAAAAAAGTGCTCATTTACATAGTTCGTTTTTAAAAAAATGACAAACATACTACATTTTTGTCGCAGAAGCCAGAACTCCTCGATTTTCTATTAAGTACAGATAGAACTATAATAAAAATGTAGATTTAAGACTAGAACTCTTTCCGTTTAATCCAGCAGAGCCTATTGAAATTAGAGAATGACAAAAAAGTGTTCATTTACATAGTTCGATTTTAAAAAAATCACAATTATACTACATTTCTACTCCAGAAGCCAGAACTCCTCGATTTTCTATAGAGTACAGATAGAACTATAATAAAAATCTAGATTTAAGACTGGAACTCTTCCCGTTTGATCCAGCAGAGCCTATTGAAATTAGAGAATGACAAAAAAGTGTTCATTTACATAGTTCGTTTTTAAAAAAATCACAAACATACTACATTTTTGTAGCAGAAGCGAGAACTCCTCGATTTGCTATAGAATACAGGTAGAACTATAATAAAAATCTAGATTTAAGACTGGAACTCTTCCCGTTTGATCCAGCAGAGCCTATTGAAATTAGAGAATGACAAAAAAGTGTTCATTTACATAGTTCGTTTTTAAAAAAATCACAAACATACTACATTTTTGTAGTAGAAGCCAGAACTCCTCGATTTCCTATTAAGTACAGATAGAACTATAATAAAAATCTAGATTTAAGACTGGAACTCTTCCCGTTTGATCCAGCAGAGCCTATTGAAATTAGAGAATGACAAAAAAGTGCTCATTTACATAGTTCGTTTTTAAAAAAATTACAAACATACTACATTTTTGTCGCAGAAGCCAGAACTCCTCGATTTTCTATTAAGTACAGATAGAACTATAATAAAAATCTAGATTTAAGACTAGAACTCTTTCCGTTTAATTTAGCAGAGCCTATTGAAATTAGAGAATGACAAAAAAGTGTTCATTTACATAGTTCGATTTTAAAAAAATCACAATTATACTACATTTCTACTCCAGAAGCCAGAACTCCTCGATTTTCTATAGAGTACAGATAGAACTATAATAAAAATCTAGATTTAAGACTGGAACTCTTCCCGTTTGATCCAGCAGAGCCTATTGAAATTAGAGAATGACAAAAAAGTGCTCATTTACATAGTTCGTTTTTAAAAAAATCACAAACATACTACATTTTTGTAGCAGAAGCCAGAACTCCTCGATTTCCAATAGAGTACAGATAGAATTATAATAAAAATCTAGATTTAAGACTGGAACTCTTCCCGTTTGATCCAGCAGAGCCTATTGAAATTAGAGAATAACAAAAAAGTGCTCATTTACATAGTTCGTTTTTAAAAAAATCACAAACATACTACATTTTTGTAGTAGAAGCCAGAACTCCTCGATTTCCTATTAAGTACAGATAGAACTATAATAAAAATCTAGATTTAAGACTGGAACTCTTTCCGTTTGATCCAGCAGAGCCTATTGAAATTAGAGAATGACAAAAAAGTGCTCATTTACATAGTTCGATTTTAAAAAAATCACAATTATACTACATTTCTACTCCAGAAGCTAGAACTCCTCGATTTTCTATTAAGTACAGATAGAACTATATTAAAAATCTAGATTAAGGACTGGAACTCTACCCGTTTGATCCAGCAGAGCCTATTGAAATTAGAAAATGACAAAAAACTGTTCATTTACATAGCTCGATTTTAAAAAAATCACAATTATACTACATTTCTACTCCAGAAGCCAGAACTCCTCGATTTTCTATTAAGTACAGATAGAACTATAATAAAAATCTAGATTTAAGACTAGAACTCTTCCCGTTTGATCCAGCAGAGCCTATTGAAATTAGAGAATGACAAATAAGTGCTCATTTACATAGTTCGTTTTTAAAAAAATCACAAACATACTACATTTCTGTAGCAGAAGCCAGAACTCCTCGATTTCCTATAGAGTACAGATAGAATTATAATAAAAATCTAGATTTAAGACTAGAACTCTTCCCGTTTGATCCAGCAGAGCCTATTGAAATTAGAGAATGACAAAAAAGTGCTCATTTACATAGTTCGTTTTTAAAAAAATCACAAACATACTACATTTTTGTAGTAGAAGCCAGAACTCCTCGATTTCCTATTAAGTACAGATAGAACTATAATAAAAATCTAGATTTAAGACTGGAACTCTTCCCGTTTGATCCAGCAGAGCCTATTGAAATTAGAGAATGACAAAAAAGTGCTCATTTACATAGTTCGTTTTTAAAAAAATTACAAACATACTACATTTTTGTCGCAGAAGCCAGAACTCCTCGATTTTCTATTAAGTACAGATAGAACTATAATAAAAATCTAGATTTAAGACTAGAACTCTTTCCGTTTAATCCAGCAGAGCCTATTGAAATTAGAGAATGACAAAAAAGTGTTCATTTACATAGTTCGATTTTAAAAAAATCACAATTATACTACATTTTTACTCCAGAAGCCAGAACTCCTCGATTTCCTATAGAATACAGATAAAACTATACTAAAAGTCTAAATTTAAAACTAGAACTCTTCCCGTCTGATCCAGCAGAGCCTATTGAAATTGAAGAATGTCAAAAAAGTGTTCATTTACATAGTTCGTTTTTAAAAAAATCACAAATATACTACATTTTTGTCGCAGAAGCCAGAACTCCTCGATTTTCTATTAAGTACAGATAGAACTATAATAAAAATCTAGATTTAAGACTAGAACTCTTTCCGTTTAATCCAGCAGAGCCTATTGAAATTAGAGAATGACAAAAAAGTGTTCATTTACATAGTTCGATTTTAAAAAAATCACAATTATACTACATTTCTACTCCAGAAGCCAGAACTCCTCGATTTTCTATAGAGTACAGATAGAACTATAATAAAAATCTAGATTTAAGACTGGAACTCTTCCCGTTTGATCCAGCAGAGCCTATTGAAATTAGAGAATGACAAAAAAGTGCTCATTTACATAGTTCGTTTTTAAAAAAATCACAAACATACTACATTTTTGTAGCAGAAGCCAGAACTCCTCGATTTCCAATAGAGTACAGATAGAATTATAATAAAAATCTAGATTTAAGACTGGAACTCTTCCCGTTTGATCCAGCAGAGCCTATTGAAATTAGAGAATGACAAAAAAGTGCTCATTTACATAGTTCGTTTTTAAAAAAATCACAAACATACTACATTTTTGTAGTAGAAGCCAGAACTCCTCGATTTCCTATTAAGTACAGATAGAACTATAATAAAAATCTAGATTTAAGACTGGAACTCTTTCCGTTTGATCCAGCAGAGCCTATTGAAATTAGAGAATGACAAAAAAGTGCTCATTTACATAGTTCGATTTTAAAAAAATCACAATTATACTACACTTCTACTCCAGAAGCCAGAACTCCTCGATTTTCTATTAAGTACAAATAGAACTATATTAAAAATCTAGATTAAGGACTGGAACTCTACCCGTTTGATCCAGCAGAGCCTATTGAAATTAGAAAATGACAAAAAACTGTTCATTTACATAGTTCGATTTTAAAAAAATCACAATTATACTACATTTCGACTCCAGAAGCCAGAACTCCTCGATTTTCTATTAAGTATAGATAGAACTATAATAAAAATCTAGATTTAAGACTAGAACTCTTCCCGTTTGATCCAGCAGAGCCTATTGAAATTAGAGAATGACAAAAAAGTGTTCATTTACATAGTTCGTTTTTAAAAAAATCACAAACATACTACATTTTTGTCGAAGAAGCCAGAACTCCTCAATTTCCTATAGAGTACAGATAGAATTATAATAAAAGTCTAAATCTAAGACTAGAACTCTTCCCGTTTGATCCAGCAGAGCCTATTGAAATTAGAGAATGACAAAAAAGTGCTCATTTACATAGTTCGTTTTTAAAAAAATCACAAACATACTACATTTTTGTCGCAGAAGCCAGAACTCCTCGATTTTCTATTAAGTACAGATAGAACTATAATAAAAATCTAGATTTAAGACTGGAACTCTTCCCGTTTGAACCAGCAGAGCCTATTGAAATTAGAGAATGACAAAAAAGTGCTCATTTACATAGTTCGGCTTTTAAAAAATTACAAACATACTACATTTTTGTCGCAGAAGCCAGAACTCCTCGATTTTCTATTAAGTACAGATAGAACTATAATAAAAATCTAGATTTAAGACTAGAACTCTTTCCGTTTAATCCAGCAGAGCCTATTGAAATTAGAGAATGACAAAAAAGTGTTCATTTACATAGTTCGATTTTAAAAAAATCACAATTATACTACATTTTTGTCACAGAAGCCAGAACTCCTCGGTTTTCTATAGAATACAGATAGAACTATAATAAAAATCTAGAATTAAGACTAGAACTCTTCCCGTTTGATCCAGCAGAGCCTATTGAAATTAGAGAATGACAAAAAAGTGTTCATTTACATAGTTCGTTTTTAAAAAAATCACAAACATACTACATTTTTGTCGCAGAAGCCAGAACTCCTCGATTTTCTATTAAGTACAGATAGAATTATAATAAAAATCTAGATTTAAGACTAGAACTCTTTCCGTTTAATCCAGCAGAGCCTATTGAAATTAGAGAATGACAAAAAAGTGTTCATTTACATAGTTCGATTTTAAAAAAATCACAATTATACTACATTTCTACTCCAGAAGCCAGAACTCCTCGATTTTCTATAGAGTACAGATAGAACTATAATAAAAATCTAGATTTAAGACTAGAACTCTTCCCGTTTGATCCAGCAGAGCCTATTGAAATTAGAGAATGACAAAAAAGTGCTCATTTACATAGTTCGTTTTTAAAAAAATCACAAACATACTACATTTTTGTAGCAGAAGCCAGAACTCCTCGATTTCCAATAGAGTACAGATAGAATTATAATAAAAATCTAGATTTAAGACTGGAACTCTTCCCGTTTGATCCAGCAGAGCCTATTGAAATTAGAGAATGACAAAAAAGTGCTCATTTACATAGTTCGTTTTTAAAAAAATCACAAATATACTACATTTTTGTAGCAGAAGCCAGAACTCCTCGATTTCCTATTAAGTACAGATAGAACTATAATAAAAATCTAGATTTAAGACTGGAACTCTTCCCGTTTGATCCAGCAGAGCCTATTGAAATTAGAGAATGACAAAAAAGTGTTCATTTACATAGTTCAATTTTAAAAAAATCACAATTATACTACATTTCTACTCCAGAAGCTAGAACTCCTCGATTTTCTATTAAGTACAGATAGAACTATATTAAAAATCTAGATTAAGGACTGGAACTCTACCCGTTTGATCCAGCAGAGCCTATTGAAATTAGAAAATGACAAAAAACTGTTCATTTACATAGTTCGATTTTAAAAAAATCACAATTATACTACATTTCTACTCCAGAAGCTAGAACTCCTCGATTTTCTATTAAGTACAGATAGAACTATAATAAAAATCTAGATTTAAGACTAGAACTCTTCCCGTTTGATCCAGCAGAGCCTATTGAAATTAGAGAATGACAAAAAAGTGCTCATTTACATAGTTCGTTTTTAAAAAAATCACAAACATACTACATTTTTGTAGCAGAAGCCAGAACTCCTCGATTTTCTATAGAATACAGATAGAATTATAATAAAAATCTAAATTTAAGACTGGAACTCTTCCCGTTTGATCCAGCAGAGCCTATTGAAATTAGAGAATGACAAAAAAGTGCTCATTTACATAGTTCGTTTTTAAAAAAATCACAAACATACTACATTTTTGTAGCAGAAGCCAGAACTCCTCAATTTCCTATAAAGTACAGATAGAACTAAAATAAAAATCTAGATTTAAGACTAGAACTCTTCCCGTTTGATCCAGCAGAGCCTATTGAAATTAGAGAATGACAAAAAAGTGCTCATTTACATAGTTCGTTTTTAAAAAAATTACAAACATACTACATTTTTGTCGCAGAAGCCAGAACTCCTCGATTTTCTATTAAGTACAGATAGAACTATAATAAAAATCTAGATTTAAGACTAGAACTCTTTCCGTTTAATCCAGCAGAGCCTATTGAAATTGAAAAATGACAAAAAAGTGTTCATTTACATAGTTCGATTTTAAAAAAATCACAATTATACTACATTTTTACTCCAGAAGCCAGAACTCCTCGATTTCCTATAGAATACAGATAGAACTATAATAAAAATCTAGATTTAAGACTGGAACTCTTCCCGTTTGATCCAGCAGAGCCTATTGAAATTAGAGAATGACAAAAAAGTGCTCATTTACATAGTTCGTTTTTAAAAAAATCACAAACATACTACATTTTTGTAGCAGAAGCCAGTACTCCTCGATTTCCAATAGAGTACAGATAGAATTATAATAAAAATCTAGATTTAAGACTGGAACTCTTCCCGTTTGATCCAGCAGAGCCTATTGAAATTAGAGAATGACAAAAAAGTGCTCATTTACATAGTTCGTTTTTAAAAAAATCACAAACATACTACATTTTTGTAGTAGAAGCCAGAACTCCTCGAATTCCTATTAAGTACAGATAGAACTATAATAAAAATCTAGATTTAAGACTGGAACTCTTCCCGTTTGATCCAGCAGAGCCTATTGAAATTAGAGAATGACAAAAAAGTGCTCATTTACATAGTTCGTTTTTAAAAAAATCACAAACATACTACATTTTTGTAGTAGAAGCCAGAACTCCTCGATTTCCTATTAAGTACAGATAGAACTATAATAAAAATCTAGATTTAAGACTGGAACTCTTCCCGTTTGATCCAGCAGAGCCTATTGAAATTAGAGAATGACAAAAAAGTGCTCATTTACATAGTTCGTTTTTAAAAAAATCACAAACATACTACATTTTTGTAGCAGAAGCCAGAACTCCTCGATTTTCTATAGAGTACAGATAAAAATATAATAAAAATCTAGATTTAAGACTAGAACTCTTCCCGTTTGATCCAGCAGAGCCTATTGAAATTAGAGAATGAAAAAAAAGTGCTCATTTACATAGTTCGATTTTAAAAAAATCACAATTATACTACATTTCTACTCCAGAAGCCAGAACTCCTCGATTTTCTATTAAGTACAGATAGAACTATAATAAAAATCTAGATTTAAGACTGGAACTCTTCCCGTTTGATCCAGCAGAGCCTATTGAAATTAGAGAATGACAAAAAAGTGCTCATTTACATAGTTCGTTTTTAAAAAAATCACAAACATACTACATTTTTGTCGCAGAAGCCAGAACTCCTCGATTTTCTATTAAGTACAGATAGAACTATAATAAAAATCTAGATTTAAGACTAGAACTCTTTCCGCTTAATCCAGCAGAGCCTATTGAAATTAGAGAATGACAAAAAAGTGTTCATTTACATAGTTCGATTTTAAAAAAATCACAATTATACTACATTTCTACTCCAGAAGCCAGAACTCCTCGATTTTCTATAGAGTACAGATAGAACTATAATAAAAATCTAGATTTAAGACTGGAACTCTTCCAGTTTGATCCAGCAGAGCCTATTGAAATTAGAGAATGACAAAAAAGTGCTCATTTACATAGTTCGTTTTTAAAAAAATCACAAACATACTACATTTTTGTAGCAGAAGCCAGAACTCCTCGATTTTCTATAGAATACAGATAGAATTATAATAAAAATCTAAATTTAAGACTGGAACTCTTCCCGTTTGATCCAGCAGAGCCTATTGAAATTAGAGAATGACAAAAAAGTGCTCATTTACATAGTTCGTTTTTAAAAAAATCACAAACATACTACAAAAATGTAGTAGAAGCCAGAACTCCTCGATTTCCTATAGAGTACAGATAGAACTATAATAAAAATCTAGATTTAAGACTAGAACTCTTCCCGTTTGATCCAGCAGAGCCTATTGAAATTAGAGAATGACAAAAAAGTGCTCATTTACATAGTTCGATTTTAAAAAAATTACAATTATACTACATTTCTACTCCAGAAGCCAGAACTCCTCGATTTCCTATAGAGTACAGATAGAACTTTAATAAAAATTTATCTTATATAATCTGTCACGGAATATTGAATTAAAAGGACTACCAAAAATTGTCTATTTTTGAAGTTTGTTGTTTGTATGATTTTTATAAGTCGAGCTGTTACAGGATAGCTTTTTTACATGAACAGTATCAATAAAAGCGAAAACTTCCACGTGTTACCTACATAGAGTACAAAAAAAAGTGGGCCGTCACGGGACTCCTGGCAGATGCAAAGCATCATGTTAATATATTTAATAAACATAAAAGACAGACAGAAAAGTCTTACAGAATCTAATTACACGTGATCACTGTTATAGATATTTTATTGTTAAAAAATAATAGTAAATACTTTTTATTTCAAGTGATACTTATTATGTGTACCGTAGTAGTAAACAACAGCGTCGACCTAAGTGAGGAGTTACCACATCGTATACTCTACTACAGATGAACTATATACCTTAGTGTAGGGTGGCGCTGCGTCGCCACGGCAAGCATTGCACGTCAACAATCCGGTATATACCGATGCCAATAGATATTTCACATCAAAAAGCATTCTATATAGGGTATACCTTTCTAGTATTTGAAGCACGCTGGAGGAGTAAAACATAAGCAACAACTACCTCCAGGTGATCTAAAGTACATAGCAATCATTTTGGTAGAGTCAAGTTTGAAAAACTTGCCATCAGAAACTTCTACTCAACTCTACAATTATGAAACGTATATAATAAAGGAGTACATTTCGAGATAAATCTAACCAAAATGATACTAATAAAAAACAAAATAGAGAAGATGATATTTTTAATCGACAACGACATACTAAACTATACGTAGGTAAACAAATTAGCTTTGACAGAAATAGAAACAAGGTGGTAAAAAGCTATGGGGCCTCAAAGAGAGATATTTAAGAGTTATAAGCCATGTAAATTAGTAAAATAATAATGACTTCATACAAAGTCATTCGCCATGCTTGACTTATGCTTGCCTAACTTGAAAGCTTAAGCAAAATTAAAAAAAATATATTTTTTTACGTGTCAGCGAAATATAGAACGTAGTATGCTCAATATAAAAAAAAATATGCACTAAAACACACATAATAGTTAAAAATGGTAAACAGTATGTAATGTGTTTACATTTTATCCTTTAATGGTATTTTTAAATTTATGGTTAAAATTGAAAAATGAAAAATTTATGACTTTTTAAGAAATCGCTTAAGTCAATAAGCTTTGAAAGCTATAACGGGAAGAGTTCTGAACTAACATTAAGATTTTATCATAGAACTGCTTGCATTCTATTGGAAAACGAGGAGTTCTTGCCTCTCTAACAAGAATGATTATAAATATTTATGATTTTTTTAAAAACGTACTATGTAAATGAGCACTTTTTGTCATTCTCCTCATTTCAATAGGCTCTGCTGGATCAAACGGGAAGAGTTCCAGTCTTAAATCTATATTTTTATTATAGTTCTATCTGTACTTAATAGAAAATCGAGGAGTTCTGGCTTCTGCTACAAAAATGTAGTATGTTTGTAATTTTTTTTAAAAACGAACTATGTAAATGAGCACTTTTTTGTCATTCTCTAATTTCAATAGGCTCTGCTGGATCAAACGGGAAGAGTTCTAGTCTTAAATCTAGATTTTTATTATAGTTCTATCTATACTTAATAGAAAATCGAGGAGTTCTGGCTTCTGGAGTCGAAATGTAGTATAATTGTGATTTTTTTAAAATCGAACTATGTAAATGAACAGTTTTTTGTCATTTTCTAATTTCAATAGGCTCTGCTGGATCAAACGGGTAGAGTTCCAGTCCTTAATCTAGATTTTTAATATAGTTCTATCTGTACTTAATAGAAAATCGAGGAGTTCTAGCTTCTGGAGTAGAAATGTAGTATAATTGTGATTTTTTTAAAATCGAACTATGTAAATGAACACTTTTTTGTCATTCTCTCATTTCAATAGGCTCTGCTGGATCAAACGGGAAGAGTTCCAGTCTTAAATCTAGATTTTTATTATAGTTCTATCTGTACTTAATAGAAAATCGAGGAGTTCTAGCTTCTGGAGTAGAAATGTAGTATAATTGTGATTTTTTTAAAATCGAACTATGTAAATGAGCACTTTTTTGTCATTCTCTAATTTCAATAGGCTCTGCTGGATCAAACGGGAAGAGTTCCAGTCTTAAGTCTAAATTTTAATTATAGTTCTATCTGTACTCTATAGGAAATCGAGGAGTTCTGGCTTCTGCGACAAAAATGTAGTATGTTTGTGATTTTTTTAAAATCGAACTATGTAAATGAGCACTTTTTTGTCATTCTCTAATTTCAATAGGCTCTGCTGGATCAAACGGGAAGAGTTCTAGTCTTAAATCTAGATTTTTATTATAGTTCTATCTGTATTCTATAGCAAATCGAGGAGTTCTGGCTTCTGCTACAAAAATGTAGTATGTTTGTGATTTTTTTAAAATCGAACTATGTAAATGAACACTTTTTTGTCATTCTCTCATTTCAATAGGCTCTGCTGGATCAAACGGGAAGAGTTCTAGTCTTAAATCTAGATTTTTATTATAGTTTTATCTGTACTCTATAGGAAATCGAGGAGTTCTGGCTTCTGCGACAAAAATGTAGTATGTTTGTAATTTTTTTAAAAACGAACTATGTAAATGAGCACTTTTTTGTCATTCTCTAATTTCAATAGGCTCTGCTGGATCAAACGGGAAGAGTTCTAGTCTTAAATCTAGATTTTTATTATAGTTCTAACTATAATAAATAGAAAATCGAGGAGTTCTGGCTTCTGGAGTCGAAATGTAGTATAATTGTGATTTTTTTAAAATCGAACTATGTAAATGAACAGTTTTTTGTCATTTTCTAATTTCAATAGGCTCTGCTGGATCAAACGGGTAGAGTTCCAGTCCTTAATCTAGATTTTTAATATAGTTCTATCTGTACTTAATAGAAAATCGAGGAGTTCTAGCTTCTGGAGTAGAAATGTAGTATAATTGTGATTTTTTTAAAATCGAACTATGTAAATGAACACTTTTTTGTCATTCTCTAATTTCAATAGGCTCTGCTGGATCAAACGGGAAGAGTTCCAGTCTTAAATCTAGATTTTTATTATAGTTCTATCTGTACTTAATAGAAAATCGAGGAGTTCTAGCTTCTGGAGTAGAAATGTAGTATAATTGTGATTTTTTTAAAATCGAACTATGTAAATGAACACTTTTTTGTCATTCTCTAATTTCAATAGGCTCTGCTGGATCAAACGGGAAGAGTTCCAGTCTTAAGTCTAAATTTTAAATATAGTTCTATCTGTACTCTATAGGAAATCGAGGAGTTCTGGCTTTTGCGACAAACATGTAGTATGTTTGTGATTTTTTTAAAAACGAACTATGTAAATGAGCACTTTTTTGTCATTCTCTAATTTCAATAGGCTCTGCTGGATCAAACGAGAAAAGTTCTAGTCTTAAATCTAGATTTTTATTAAAGTTCTATCTGTATTTTATAGCAAATCAAAGAGTTCTGGCTTTTGCTACAAAAATGTAGTATGTTTGTGATTTTTTTAAAATCGAACTATGTAAATGAACACTTTTTTGTCATTCTCTAATTTCAATAGGCTCTGCTGGATCAAACGGGAAGAGTTCTAGTCTTAAATCTAGATTTTTATTATAGTTCTATCTGTATTCTATAGCAAATCGAGGAGTTCTGGCTTCTGCTACAAAAATGTAGTATGTTTGTAATTTTTTTAAAAACGAACTATGTAAATGAACACTTTTTTGTCATTCTCTCATTTCAATAGGCTCTGCTGGATCAAACGGGAAGAGTTCTAGTCTTAAATCTAGATTTTTATTATAGTTCTATCTGTACTTAATAGAAAATCGAGGAGTTCTGGCTTCTGGAGTAGAAATGTAGTATAATTGTGATTTTTTTAAAATCGAACTATGTAAATGAACAGTTTTTTGTCATTTTCTAATTTCAATAGGCTCTGCTGGATCAAACGGGTAGAGTTCCAGTCCTTAATCTAGATTTTTAATATAGTTCTATCTGTACTTAATAGAAAATCGAGGAGTTCTAGCTTCTGGAGTAGAAATGTAGTATAATTGTGATTTTTTTCAAATCGAACTATGTAAATGAGCACTTTTTTGTCAATTTCTAATTTCAATAGGCTCTGCTGGATCAAACGGGAAGAGTTCCAGTCTTAAATCTAAATTTTTATTATAGTTCTATCTGTACTTAATAGAAAATCGAGGAGTTCTAGCTTCTGGAGTAGAAATGTAGTATAATTGTGATTTTTTTAAAATCGAACTATGTAAATGAGCACTTTCTTGTCATTCCTCTAATTTCAATAGGCTCTGCTGGATCAAACGGGAAGAGTTCCAGTTTTAAGTCTAGATTTTTATTATAGTTCTATCTGTACTCTATAGGAAATCGAGGAGTTCTGGCTTCTGCGACAAAAATGTAGTATGTTTGTGATTTTTTTAAAAACGAACTATGTAAATGAGCACTTTTTTGTCATTCTCTAATTTCAATAGGCTCTGCTGGATCAAACGGGAAGAGTTCTAGTCTTAAATCTAGATTTTTATTATAGTTTTATCTGTACTCTATAGGAAATCGAGGAGTTCTGGCTTCTGCGACAAAAATGTAGTATGTTTGTAATTTTTTTAATAACGAACTATGTAAATGAGCACTTTTTTGTCATTCTCTAATTTCAATAGGCTCTGCTGGATCAAACGGGTAGAGTTCCAGTCCTTAATCTAGATTTTTAATATAGTTCTATCTGTACTTAATAGAAAATCGAGGAGTTCTAGCTTCTGGAGTAGAAATGTAGTATAATTGTGATTTTTTTAAAATCGAACTATGTAAATGAGCACTTTTTTGTCATTCTCTAATTTCAATAGGCTCTGCTGGATCAAACGGGTAGAGTTCCAGTCCTTAATCTAGATTTTTAATATAGTTCTATCTGTACTTAATAGAAAATCGAGGAATTTTGGCTTCTGGAGTAGAAATGTAGTATAATTGTGATTTTTTTAAAATCGAACTATGTAAATAAGCACTTTTTTGTCGTTCTCTAATTTCAATAGGCTCTGCTGGATCAAACGGGAAGAGTTCCAGTCTTAAGTCTAAATTTAATTATAGTTCTATCTGTACTCTATAGGAAATCGAGGAGTTCTGGCTTCTGCGACAAAAATGTAGTATGTTTGTGATTTTTTTAAAAACGAACTATGTAAATGAGCACTTTTTTGTCATTCTCAAATTTCAATAGGCTCTGCTGGATCAAACGGGAAGAGTTCTAGTCTTAAATCTAGATTTTTATTATAGTTCTATCTGTATTATTTAGGAAATCAAAGAGTTCTGGCTTTTGCTACAAAAATGTAGTATAATTGTGATTTTTTTAAAATCGAACTATGTAAATGAACACTTTTTGTCATTCTTCAATTTCAATAGGCTCTGCTGGATCAAACGGGAAGAGTTCCAGTCTTAAATCTAGATTTTTATTATAGTTCTATCTGTACTTTATAGGAAATCGAGGAGTTCTGGCTTCTGTGACAAAAATGTAGTATGTTTGTAATTTTGTTATAAACGAACTATGTAAATGAGCACTTTTTTGTCATTCTCTAATTTCAATAGGCTCTGCTGGATCAAACGGGAAGAGTTCTAGTCTTAAATCTAGATTTTTATTATAGTTCTATCTATACTCTATAGAAAATCGAGGAGTTCTGGCTTCTGAAGTAGATATGTAGTATATTTGTGATTTTTTTAAAATCGAATTATGTAAATGAACAGTTTTTTGTCATTTTCTAATTTCAATAGGCTCTGCTGGATCAAACGGGTAGAGTTCCAGTCCTTAATCTAGATTTTTAATATAGTTCTATCTGTACTTAATAGAAAATCGAGGAGTTCTAGCTTCTGGAGTAGAAATGTAGTATAATTGTGATTTTTTTCAAATCGAACTATGTAAATGAACACTTTTTTGTCATTTTCTAATTTCAATAGGCTCTGCTGGATCAAACGGGAAGAGTTCCAGTCTTAAATCTAGATTTTTATTATAGTTCTATCTGTACTTAATAGAAAATCGAGGAGTTCTGGCTTCTGGAGTAGAAATGTAGTATAATTGTGATTTTTTTAAAATCGAACTATGTAAATGAACACTTTTTTGTCATTCTCTAATTTCAATAGGCTCTGCTGGATCAAACGGGAAGAGTTCCAGTCTTAAGTCTAAATTTTAATTATAGTTCTATCTGTACTCTATAGGAAATTGAGGAGTTCTGGCTTTTGCGACAAAAATGTAGTATGTTTGTGATTTTTTTAAAAACGAACTATGTAAATGAGCACTTTTTTGTCATTCTCTAATTTCAATAGGCTCTGCTGGATCAAACGAGACGAGTTCTAGTCTTAAATCTAGATTTTTATTATAGTTCTATCTGTATTTTATAGCAAATCAAAGAGTTCTGGCTTTTGCTACAAAAATGTAGTATGTTTGTGATTTTTTTAAAATCGAACTATGTAAATGAACACTTTTTTGTCATTCTCTCATTTCAATAGGCTCTGCTGGATCAAACGGGAAGAGTTCCAGTCTTAAATCTAGATTTTTATTATAGTTTTATCTGTACTTTATAGGAAATCGAGGAGTTCTGGCTTCTGCGACAAAAATGTAGTATGTTTGTAATTTTTTTAAAAACGAACTATGTAAATGAGCACTTTTTTGTCATTCTCTAATTTCAATAGGCTCTGCTGGATCAAACGGGAAGAGTTCTAGTCTTTAATCTAGATTTTTATTATAGTTCTATCTGTACTTAATAGAAAA
Source organism: Dryas iulia moderata (assembly GCA_019049465.1). Lineage (NCBI taxonomy): Eukaryota > Metazoa > Arthropoda > Insecta > Lepidoptera > Nymphalidae > Dryas > Dryas iulia. The sequence goes on along the minus strand of CM032419.1, from coordinate 5,841,852 downwards.
TCGAGGAGTTCTGGCTTCTGGAGCAGAAATGTAGTATAATTTGATTTTTTTTAAAATCGAACTATGTAAATGAACACTTTTTTGGCATTCTCTAATTTCAATAGGTTCTGCTGGATCAAACGGGAAGAGTTCCAGTCTTAAGTCTAAATTTTAATTATAGTTCTATCTGTACTCTATAAGAAATCGAGGAGTTCTGGCTTCTGCGACAAAAATGTAGTATGTTTGTGATTTTTTTAAAAACGAACTATGTAAATGAGCTTGTGGTAGGAGATTCGTTCTCCGACTGGCTCGCGACCACTATCATGTCAAAGATGAACCGCCAAATATCTTATGATGTGTTCCGGTTCGATGGCATATAAGCCAGCTCTCCCTATTCCCACCATTCCCATCCTTCCTTCCTCCTTCTGTCCTACATTCCCAAGGCTGGCAACGCATCCATAACTTGAATGTTGTGGATGTCTATGGGCGAAGGTAACCACTTAACACCAGGTGAGCCTTCAGTTCGTTTGCCTCCTTCATTCCATAAAAAAAAAAAAAAAAAAAAAATGTAAATGAGCACTTTTTTGTCATTCTCTAATTTTAATAGGCTCTGCTGGATCAAACGGGAAGAGTTCCAGTCTTAGATCTAGATTTTTATTATAGTTCTATTTGTACTTTATAGGAAATTGAGGAGTTCTGGCTTCTGCGACGAAAATGTAGTATGTTTGTGATTTTTTTAAAAACGAACTATGTAAATGAGCACTTTTTTGTCATTCTCTAATTTCAATAGGCTCTGCTGGATCAAACGGGAAGAGTTCCAGTCTTAAATCTAGATTTTTGTTATAGTTCTATCTGTACTCTATAGGAAATCGAGGAGTTCTGGCTTCTGCGACAAAAATGTAGTATGTTTGTAATTTTTTTAAAAACGAACTATGTAAATGAGCACTTTTTTGTCATTCTCTAATTTCAATAGGCTCTGCTGGATCAAACGGGAAGAGTTCTAGTCTTAAATCTAGATTTTTATTATAGTTCTATCTGTACTTAATAGAAAATCGAGGAGTTCTGGCTTCTGCTACAAAAATGTAGTATGTTTGTGATTTTTTTAAAAACGAACTATGTAAATGAGCACTTTTTTGTCATTCTCTAATTTCAATAGGCTCTGCTGGATCAAACGGGAAGAGTTCTAGTCTTAAATCTAGATTTTTATTATAGTTTTATCTGTACTTTATAGGAAATCGAGGAGTTCTGGCTTCTGCGACAAAATGTAGTATGTTTGTGATTTTTTTAAAATCGAACTATGTAAATGAACACTTTTTTGTCATTTTCTAATTTCAATAGGCTCTGCTGGATCAAACGGGAAGAGTTCCAGTCTTAAATCTAGATTTTTATTATAGTTCTATCTGTACTTAATAGAAAATCGAGGAGTTCTAGCTTCTGGAGTAGAAATGTAGTATAATTGTGATTTTTTTAAAATCGAACTATGTAAATGAGCACTTTTTTGTCATTCTCTAATTTTAATAGGCTCTGCTGGATCAAACGGGAAGAGTTCCAGTCTTAAGTCTAAATTTTAATTATAGTTCTATCTGTACTCTATAAGAAATCGAGGAGTTCTGGCTTCTGCGACAAAAATGTAGTATGTTTGTGATTTTTTAAAAACGAACTATGTAAATGAGCACTTTTTTGTCATTCTCTAATTTCAATAGGCTCTGCTGGATCAAACGGGAAGAGTTCTAGTCTTAGATTTAGACTTTTATTATAGTTCTATCTGTACTTAATAGAAAATCGAGGAGTTCTGGCTTCTGCTACAAAAATGTAGTATGTTTGTGATTTTTTTAAAAACGAACTATGTAAATGAGCACTTTTTTGTCATTCTCTAATTTCAATAGGCTCTGCTGGATCAAACGGGAAGAGTTCTAGTCTTAAATCTAGATTTTTATTATAGTTCTATCTGTACTCTATAGGAAATCGAGGAGTTCTGGCTTCTGCAGAAGAAACGTAGTATAATTATGATTTTTTAAAAAATGAAGTGAACGATTTTCATATACATAATATTTGATATAATATTTTTTTCAAAAATTTTTTTTGAAGCGAGATCAATAGAACTATTTGTAAAAACTATCAGGAACTATTGAACTAATATATATGTGTATAGAACTCACTCCGATTTGGATTTGCAAAAAAATGATCTGCTACGGGAAGTTAGCAGATCATTTTTTCAATGTCTGTTTTCTAGGGTAAAAACGCCAGAACTATGTTTAAAACCTATCAGGAACTATAGAACTCTGCTGCATGCGAAGAGAACTCATATTTTTTTTTGATCTGCTGGAAAATGATCTGCTAAGTTCACTGACATCAGCGGGGAAAAAATTGCTTTTTTATTAGTAATTTCTATATTTTTCACGTAAATAATAATTCAGGCTAGCACGAAAGTTAATTAAACCGATTCGCCCCAATTCGAGACATTTCATTTTGAGTAGGTTAAGCTCAAAGCTACGACTTACCAAACTAAAAAATAAAAATACTTAACTTATATCATCGCCCCAAGTATGAATCTAACGTTAATATGTTTTCAATGCAAAGATGGTTATATTAATTTACTTTTTCTTTTATTGTCCAATTTTGACTATATATTACAAAGAGTTCTTTTTCACAAGTTTATCGTGTGTGACGTTTTTGTATGTAAATAATTGAGACATACTAAACATTGAATGTTTAAATTAATTTTATAAATGAAGTTTTTAATCCTGTGTATTGTTCAAAGAGAATAATCAAATATATTTTATGAAACGCAAATAGATTTGACGAACATTTCATGCGTTTTGGAATTTTCAATTTACGTGATTGAAATTCAGTTACTACAGTTAGAAGAGAGTCGGTTCTCGAATTCAAATATACCACTACTTCCAATTTTTGTATAGAATTTTAAATTCACGCTTTTATTTTATTTTATATTCACTTCCCATACACAGTTATCCTACTGGGGCAGAGGGAACCCAATATTAAGACGCTCCGTGCCCCATTTTGCGCTGCATTCTGGAGACATTGCATGTTAAGTGGCGGAAATTAACGCCACACACTACTACCATACCATACCATACCATAGCGATGAAAATAAAAATATTAAATATTTCAATTCCTTAAGTGGGAATCGAATCCAAAACCTGTCGCGTTAACAGTTACACTGGTATATATATCATACAAGTAAAGTCGATATAAAACTAAAAATGTACATTCATATACATATACGTATATTTTGCACGGACTTGATATAAACATAAAATTTTTGAAGTATTTTCTACTTCGAAATCTTAAAGAAAGAAAAATTGTAAACTTAAAATTTTTGGCAGATTTAATTTCGCTGAATCGACTGAGAAGATAAGTGGAAAATTATGCGCGAAATTAGTCCAACGAAGCCTTTCTTACGCATTTGTTGAGCTTAGGGCTGTGGCGCAGCTTATACATTCTTATACGCGCCATGCCAAGGACAAATATATATTAAAAAAATTGGAGTTACGATCTGTATTCTATTTCGATGACAAACATTTATACTATAAGATAACTATAAGATACTAATTAACTATATAAGATACTACTCTTGTCAAATGCCCATCGTTTCTCTGTGAGGCGGCGTATTACTGTATACGCCAGGTTGTAGGTTCGATTAAAACTGGGATGAATAATAATTACATTAAAAATATTTTTAATGCTCTGCTGTGCTGCAAAACGAAGCATGATATTCAATTCAGCCACTTAACGCGCAATGTATCGATTTCGGGATAAGAGTAGAGATAAAAGTAGTGTGTTTTTAGACTAGGTTCTGTCCGACAACCGATAAAATATCGAGAGATATAAATAAAATATATCGAATGAAAATATTTTGTCATTGGATGTTTAATGAAATGGAAGAAATGCGAGTGACAACAAAAAAAAACAAATATTACTTGTAACTTAGCATAATTTATACTTTAAATATAAGATTTTCAATTTAAAATATTAATATTTTTTAACTTTCAAATAACAATTTCCCGCACACAGCAGGGTAGACAGAAGGAACCTAGTGTTAAGACACTCCGTTCTTCACTTTTGGCCGAATTTGAAGGCATTACGTGTTAAGTGGCGGAACTTAACCCCGCGCTTTGTCTCGACACCAGAGCGGGGAAAATGGAAATACTAAATATTTCCACTCCTCGAGTAGAAATCGAACCCATAACCAGTCGCTTTACAGTCACACTCTGTGCCATTGTGCCACGACTGGACCAATCCTTTTGTAAATATTAAATTTGTTATTAAGGAAGCGTTCTTACATTATTGTTATTAGATTTCACTAAACTGTTGAAGCACAAAACATATTATGGATAAGCTCCCACGTGTCTATACATCTTGATTAGTAGACTGGAGCAAAGGGTCGTATTCTCTAATTTACGTGGAATGTAACTTAATATTTCACAACGAATTTGATAACACGTGTGATACAGTTGTTTTGAGTATTCAGCCATGTGGATAATGAGAAAATATAAACATATTATAGTAGTTATTTTGCTTATTATTAACAATTTTTATTTATATTAGTATTTTTTTAAAAAAATGTTCATTTATTCGTAGATTAAGCATGCAATATCTTATGAAATATAACTTGTAGTGTTGATGTGATAGAATTAAAGTCCACTTACTTGTGATATAATTTATACTTTAACACCACCTTTAAAAGTACAAATACACATTTAAAACTGCACAAAAGTTTATAAAATACTTAAACACACCACAGAAATATATTATAATAAAATAATAAATGAGATTACAAACCGATAAATTAAAGAGAACAGAGAAAACAAAGAAATAAAAGCAAGCGCATCGAAAGCGAGGTAACGACTGTTAGGAACTAAAATATTAGCAATACGCCGGTGAAAGATGTGTAACTATCATCGGTTTCCGAATATTATTTATAAACTAAATGTTAATACTTATAATGCTTTTTCGCTTACGTTTGTTTTGGTTGACACACGTGTTAGTGAGAGTTTTAATTTTTTTGTGCATAACTTTCGTTTATTGTTTCAAAGTGGAATTTGTTTGACGTATAAAAGGATCTTTATTAACAAGGTGTTTGGTTATTGTGAGTGTTTGTGGTGTTTTTATCTAGTTTAATTAATTTAATCCTCACATTTGGTGAGGTTAGTAGTGGAAAAATGGACACTGATCCCCCCGATCCCGGAGGCGGTTCAAATGAATCGTCTCAGGCTCCTAGAAAACGTCAAGGAGAAGAATTAAATTCATGTGCGGATTCGGTTGCTAAAAAAAACCATCCGTAACCCATCTACCGCAACCCCTTCTATACAAAACCTTTATGTACATCCGTCCTTCTCTCAAACTCCGAAATCCTATACTGATACAGATACAGGCCCTTTTATTGTATATGTGTCGAGGGAAATTTCTGACCCTGCAGCTGGAACTTCTATCAAAGCTATTAAGTTTGGTCAGTTCCTACATCATAATAAGGTCTCTAACATAGTCGATGGTGGAGTAAAAAACGTTGGACGCAATAAAATATGTGTTGAATTCACAAATGCCTCTGCAGCGAATAGCTTTTTAAACAATCCCATTCTTAGTCTATGTAAGTATGTAGCAGTTATCCCGACCTTTAATATCTCTAGAATGGGAATTGTCAAAGAAGTTCCAGTTGATTTTTCTTTAGATGAATTTGTAGATTCATTGAAATTTCCCTCACAGTGTGGACAGGTTATGAAAGCCAGAAGATTAAATAGAAAGTGTGTTAGTGAGGGTGTGACTACATGGGTTCCGACTCAGTCAATTGTAGTCACATTCCGTGGTCAAATGCTGCCTGAAAGGGTCTTCTCGTATCATTCTTCCCTTCCTGTTGAACCTTATAAATTCCCTACCATCCAATGCCTTAAATGCTGCCGTTTTGGTCACATTATGTCTCAGTGTCGGTCATCTCCAAGATGCTATAGGTGTTCTCAGGCTCACTCTGGTGACTCATGTCTCACTTCAAAGGAAAATGCAACCTGTTTGTATTGCTCAGCTAAGCATTTTGCCATTGATAAGGACTGCCCCGAGTTTATAAGGCAGCAATCAATAAAAGCTGTAATGTCTCAGGAAGGTATATCATATATTGACGCTTCCTCTCGCTTCCCATCATCCCAACGTTCCTTTGCAAATGTTGCTAAGGAAACAGTTTCACATCCTGCTCATACTAATTACCAATCTCATCAAGTACGTGCCCCCGCTTCTCCCACCATATCTTACCGCAAAACAGTTTTTCAAACTCCTCGTCCCCATGCTCCTTTAGCAAAGGGATTTGATAGACAGGCTCATCAGGCCTTAATCAGTAACTGTCCTTCTTCACTTCCTAACGGTTGTGCTCTCCATCAAGGTGTTAATAACTCTTATGAGTCTACCAAGGATCTGTTAGTTGCCCTAACAGAAACCCTTGTGAGCATTATTTCAACCGCTGATGAACTCCCTATACCGTCCAACGTTGCCCAAAACCTCCACAAAATTTTCAAAATCCTAAACAATGGCTCCTCTCATCTTCCTGCAGTGGAATAGTAAAAGTATTCGTGCTAAAAAACACGAATTACTTAATATTATTTCTCTCTATAATCCTGTCATTGTTGCCCTCTCGGAAACATGGTTGGTGCCTGATTCTCCTTTCAGGGTCTCAGGTTTCGCCTGTTTGAGGGAGGACAGAAATGATGGGTATGGAGGTTGTGCCATCCTTATCCGGCACTCCTCTCCTTATTCCTTTATCCCTCTCCCTCCCCACAGTCAACAGTTTAATGCTGTTGCTGTGAGGGCCTACAATATTTCCTTTCTTTCAGTTTACATTCCTCATCCCTCCTCTTCTCTTTTTCTTGAGCTTAAGTCTATCATCTCTTCGCTTCCTAGCCCTGTGTTGGTCCTTGGTGATTTTAACACTCATCACACTTTGTGGGGGTGTTATTTCTGTGACGGATTTTCGCCCTCGTTGGTTGACATGATTGATGATGTTGATCTATGCATTCTCAATGATGGCTCACCAACTCGTAGGGTTAATCCTAATCAGAATCCTAGGACTGCTATTGATCTTTCTCTATCCTCTCCCTCTCTTGCATCACAATTATCATGGTCTGTTCTTCCTTCCACCCATGGTAGTGACCACTTCCCAATACTGCTTTCCCTAAGATCTAGTTTTTCCCCCATATCCAATCAATTTCCGGTCTCTAAATTTAACTTAAAAAAAGCCAACTGGAATGAGTACGCCGACTCTGTGGATTGCATGTTGGGCAATCCTCCTGAGTCTGGTAATTTTGAGAATACCAATCTTTGCTATGATCGGTTTGTCTCTGCCATTTTGTCTGCAGCTGAATTACATATTCCCAAGAAATACTCCATTCAAAATCAGATCCATTTCAATCCCTGGTGGGATCAGGAATGCTCTGATTTTGTCAATCGGCGAACATCTGCTGAAGCGTCATACGCAGCCTGTATGACGATGGAGAATTACGTTGAGTACAAGCGCAGTGATGCGAAGTTTAGGCATTTAATTTGGAAAAAGAAAAAACTTGGTTGGATCAATTTCTGTGAATCCCTAAATCCTCGCTCCCCTTCATCTCTTGTATGGACTAATGTTAAAAAATTTCGCCGATCTTTTAATTGTGTCCCCAGTCCTAATTCCAATGATCCGTTTACGTGGCTTAATGATTTTACTGACAAATTAGCTCCTCCGTTTGTACCATCCCATGACCTATTCTTTTCCTCACCTTCTTCATTGGATTCTTCAGAGGAAATGGATCTCTCTTTTTCCTCTCAAGAGCTCAAAATAGTTTTAACAGATTTAAAAGATACTAGTCCTGGAGAAGATGGTATTTTTAATTCTTTTATTACTAGACTTAATGAAAAGTCTAAATTGTATCTTCTAAATTTAATTAATAATATATACCTATCTGGCAATTTTCCAAAATCGTGGAAATCTCAGATTATTATCCCGATTCTTAAGCCTGGAAAATGCTCCTCAGATCCTAACTCATATAGACCCATTGCCCTATCTTCTAATTTATCAAAAATTGTTGAACGGCTTTTAAAAAATCGTTTGGAATGGATAGTGGAAAGTAGAAATATCTTAGCACCCTCTCAGTTTGGTTTTAGAAAGGGGTTAAGTACTATTGATAGTCTCAGCATTTTGACTACAGATATTCGACGAGCTTTCGCCAAAGGAGAGTATTTAGTAGGTGTTTTTCTAGATATTGCCTCTGCATATGACAATGTTCATCTTCCGATACTCAGGCAGAAAATGCATAAGCTGAGTATTCCGCCGAGGTTGTCTCATTTCATTTGCAGTCTGCTTACTGGCAGAACAGTTTCTGTTAAACATCCGCTTCTTACGGTACCTGCTAGACATGTCTGGAAGGGTCTTCCTCAAGGCTCAGCTCTCAGTCCTCTGTTGTATAATATATACACTCATGACCTCGAATTGTCTGTTAGTAGTTTTTGTAATATTCTTCAGTATGCTGATGACATCGTCCTTTATCATAGCTCTAAATCTATGGAGGACATAACTTTCCGTTTAAATTCTGCTTTGCACTATCTAAATCAGTGGCTCTCTGATCATGGTCTGGTTTTATCAGTGGGTAAATGTCAAGCGGTAGTGTTTACGAAAAAGAGAGCAATTCCAAATTTTGAAATTTCTTGTGATAATGAGACCATTAACTTATCAGAAAATGTTAAATTCTTAGGTTTGATACTTGACAAAAAACTCAACGGAATTGCACATGCTGAATTCCTCAGTAAAAAGTGCGAAAAGGGCATAAATGCTCTAAGGGCTGTGTCTGGTGTGTGGTGGGGTGCACATCCCTATACTCAAAATTGTTGTATAATGCCATAATCCGTAGTCACATCGATTATGGCCTATTTGTATTAGATCCCTTCAATAAAGCTGCTATTGAAAAACTCAATAGGGTTCAATATAAATGCCTTCGCATTATTTTAGGTGCAATGAGGTCTTCTCCTACCAATGCACTACAAGTGGAGTGTGTTGACCCTCCTTTTCCTATCCGCCGTCAATTCCTGTCTGATCGATTTGTGGGTAAAATGCTACAGCTCTCTTCCCACCCTTTGTGGTCAAGGCTATCTGAGTTAGCTGACCTTATCCCTCGTGACAGTCCGTTTCCATTTTTGCTTAAGAGTTTCCTTAAATTTACATCTCTCCCTCATCCCTTGTCGCGGTATCCGTCTAATCCTCTATTTAGTATGCCTTTCAAGGCCTTAGTACATGCTCCCTCTATCATTACAGATCTTGGTCTCTCCAAACAAGACCCTGACACCAGCACAAAATTTCGAGATATAGTTAATCGAAATTGGTATGATCATCTCCTCATCTATACAGATGCCTCAAAGCTTTCAAAGGAAAGTTGTGTTGGTGCAGCTTGTTGGATTCCTAAATTCAAAATTATTCTACAATTTAAATGTCCCCCCGAATCTTCCGTGTTTGCAGGTGAGGCTGTTGCTTTGTTAGAAGCAATCCTGTTTACACTCGCCCACGACTTTAAACGGACAGTTATCTTTACTGACTCACTAAGCTGTTTGTTGGCCTTAAGGGGAAATCCGTTTCATAGCAAATTTAGGTCTTCAATTATTTTAAGGATTCGTGAAGAATTGTATTCATGTTTTCTGAAGGGTTTGGATGTTACCTTGGCATGGATTCCAGGTCATTCTGGAATCAGTGGGAATGAATCTGCAGACTCTTGCGCTAAACTAGCCATCCAGTGTGGCACTTTAGATCATTTTTTCATTTCATCCCAGGATCTCCTGTCCCTTGCGTCGTCTCATATGGATAAGTCTTGGACTAAGTTTTGGGATTTATCTAAGTCTCAAAAAGGTAAGTACTATGCATCTATTCAACATGGTATTCCCAGGCGGCCTTGGTTTTACTCTCAAAGATTTACTGAACGGAGGATTATAACGACAATTTGTCGTTTGCGCCTTGGTCATGCTTGTACACCAGTGCATTTAGAAAAGATCAGGGTCAGGGACCATTCACTGTGCGAATGTGGTCTGGACGAAGGTTCCTCTTCCCACATCCTTTTTTCCTGTCCTAAGTTAATTCGTCCTTTATATGACAGTCTTCCTCATAAAGTTCCCCGTCCCCTTAATGTTCAATGTTTGTTAATGTTTGTGTTTAGTCCTTTGTGTAAATTTTTATGTAAATATATTAGTTATAATAAAATTAAGTTATAACCTTACCATTAAGTTTATTATTATATTTATAATACTTACTACTAACCATTAATGTTGTATATATATATTAATTGTAAATATTTATTTTGTTATAGGTGAAGGTCGCTGTATTGATACTGAATTCCTTTCTAACATGAAATATATCATCGTGTAACTTTATCTCTTTTTTACCGTACAATCTCCTTCGTGTGTTCTCCATACAACGTGACATTGGCGAAGTGATTTGTGCTCTACTGGCACGTTCGAAGCGCCATAATTAAAGAACTGAACTGAACTGAACTTATAATGCTTAAATATCGTGTGTTGATATAATAAGTATATAAACAAATATAAAAGATAAATAAATAAGGTACGATAATTTGTGGTAATATATAAACGTACAAATGAAACATATTAAATAAACAATAATTACTAGAAATCGCCTTTTTGCCTTGCCTGGCGGGAAGAGCTGAGCGAAGTACATATTTAATGTTATTACTTGTTAAATAAGTTTGAATAACAAACTCTTACAATTAATGGAATAAGAATGAAATTTATTCGCCCGCGCAGCTGGGCAAAGTGACGTCAAGTGGGCGCCCGTGCGATTTCAAAAAGTTCAACAGCCCAAGTCTGTAGGCACTTTTTATCATTTCCTTACAAATACAATTGTCACCAAAAAACTTCACAGCACACAAGAAGTGTCTTGTGCTCGATATCCCTGCCAAATTTCAGAGGTCTACTACAAATAGCCCAGGAAGAGTTAAACCACAACGAAACACACTTTTGACCAGTAAGCTAATAGTTCAATACAAACTCAACATCTACGATTAAAAATACTATTATCGTAATGCTAAATAAATATTTAATTTGTATTACTTTTATGCTCATAGCATTCAGAATTTCTCTTAATTTTCTACAATACATTTACCTCACAATTAACATAAGAGTCATAGATAAATAGTGAGGAGTATAGTTTAAATTATATGAAAACAACTAAATTAATTAGGCGGTCGCGGCGTGGCGCAGCTGGACGGCGTCTGACTGTAAACATGATGGTTGTGGATTAGTATCTCACTCAAGGGAATGACGAAAAATTATTTTAACACGTATTATTTCGATTTCTGGCGGAAAATTGTGTGAAAAATGACCTTCTTCTCCTCATATATTTTATTAATATGGTGCAATTTCGTTTCTGTTTATTTTTTAAAGTTGGTTTTTAAAGGTCGAATGTTTTTTACGTAATATTTATATGTTGCTTACTTTACGGGTATAAGGTGTGCTAGTAGAGTACAATTTTACGTAGAAGGAAAAAGACACAAGGGAGATTTGCCGTTTAAATATTGAACAATACTTACATGATTAAGTTCCACCATTTAACACGCAATGTCTCGATTTCGCGCAGAAAGTGGAAAAGAGAGTATCTTTACCTATTCTCTGACAACCCTACGTGGGAAGCGAGGAAAAGGCGCGAAAACCGTAAAACTGAAAAAAATCCTATTTGTCGTTGAATAAGAAGTATAAGTCGTTATGCGTGTGTGAAACGCTCCTTCAATGGCTTTTGTTCTCCAGGTATAAGCTCTGACGAAATATGCCTAAGAACCGTAGAATATATTTTGGTATGTAGATACAAAGCTACCTAGTACCTATAAAATAAGTATGTAGTAACTATAAATAATTTAACTAACTTGCCTAAAATGTTCTCACTCTTCTGTAATAATGATAGTATTTTATTTTAGTAATGAATCTTTAACTATTTTAATTGTTTATGTAGGTATGTCTATTTCTGACTTATACAAATCAAGGGTATGAACTCTGTGACACTGCAAATAATTTCTCATTTTCAGAATAAACATTAATTTTCATACTCTAGTGAAGCTGTTGATTATAAACCAGATGGTATCACTAAATGTCAATTGGAGCAGCGTATGAGATGTAAATATCATATCTATTAATTTACTATCTACATGGTGACAAATAAAGATTTTCTATTTTTTAACCGTTAATTTCTAATCTTTTAATTTAAGAAGCAGCTTCACGTTTTTTCTCATATAGCAGGATAGTCAGAGAAAACATAGTGTCAAAACACTTCGCCCTTGACTTTCCGTCCGAAATTAAGACAATGATTAAGTTCGGCCATTGTTCCGTGGCCGAACTTAATCATTTAAGTATCATATTCTTCATATTTAAATGACTAATTTCCATCCTGTCTTTTCCATTTCACATACCATTGATGAAGTAAATTATGCTCTACTCGCACGCCTTAAAGTCCTGAAACAAGGAACAGAAATATTCATATGTGAAGGAAAAACATTCAATCTCTTTATAAGAGAATTATACAGACAGAGGAGTATGAAATTGCGTATGTTTAAAGATTAAAGGGCAAGATTTTGTACAATAATGCGTTAAAAATCAACAACTAGGTTACTCACGTGCGCTTTTATACAAACACACAATATGTTTGTCATTTTTAATTTTGCGTGGACTCTCTCCACTCAACTTGCAATATCTGGACTTCACTTGAAAAGTAGTAGATGGAGTGCCTTGATACTCGTTTTCTAGTTCTCTCTGACTATCTAGACCGAAAAAGTGTGAACGTATAACAAAAAGGTAACATAAATGTTAAGAATATTAGAGTTCATTGTTCGAAAGTATTTTAAATTCATAACCAAGAAACTAAAATAATAGGTAATATATTTTTAATGCTAATAATAAACCTAAATAATATCATATTCAATTTAGCCATAAGGAAAACTTTATTTATTCAAGAGTATAACGACCCCATCGAATTTGAACGGTCGTTTCTTATAAGATCAAAGTCATTTTGATTCTGGTTTAGTAATTTTAGATGAATAAAGTTTATGAAAAATTTGAATATCAAAGTATAATTTCTAAAATATTTAAATATAAATAACAGGTAAGTATAGTATATTTAAAGTTACCTATTTTCGACTTAATTAAATATGTATAATACTATAATAATTTATAATTTACTTCGGAATAACATCATGGTTCTATTTAGATTTGAATTACTGTAAGTAATTATTATATAGGTTCAGATTTTTTTTTTCAGACATCTATATGTGTAGAATGCCGCCACCATGATGCCATTAAATGGCTTAAAAATGAAATGGATTATGCTTTTCTCTCCAGTATTGCTGTTTTCCGTTACTCGCTATGTAAAAAGGAGTAAACAAAGTGAATAATCGTAAAAAACTTTTATCCATCACGTCATAATGGCAGCTATGTTGGGGTTGAAATGATTTTTTGGAGCTTTATAAGTCAATCTCTAAAATTTTATCAAATTGTTGGTTGTAAGAAAATAAATTTTAAATTTCTTATTTTATCGTGACAAAAACAAATTTCAAATCCTTCATATTGGATTTACAACGACACTGATTATTCATAATTACATTCTCTTCGAAACTCAAGACAAATTACAATTTTGCGGTTCAGTCGTAAACCGGGAAGTGGGTCAAATTTAACCTACAAGAGGGACAGACGCAGTGACAGGTGAAACTAAGTAAAATGAGTTTTAGCCACTAGCCAAGTTATAATTTAGCTATACTAAAATAGATAAAAAAATATATGTATAGGTTTATGATTTTTTCCGCATAGTCTGGGTACTTCGAAAAACTCTTTTATTTATTTATTTAAGGTCAACCAGTAGTTAAACAATATCATATATCCAGTAAACACAAACATTGCCGACTTAAGTAATATTATTGTAAATTTATTAAGGTTAACACCACATGCAAAAGTAAATACAAATTAAATATTATGAATTCGTAATTAGCTAGTTTGCTATCAAACAATGCAAACACTTTTTTTAAATACGTTAACAGAAACGCCAAAGATATCCGTTGATCCACTGCATTTATTTTAAAAGGTTGGTCATTCGCGGTATGGCTGAGTCAGCCCCGAGTACTTTTTTTACGTAAGGGAACATGTAAAGGTTTAATAGCACCACGTGGGAAGCGAGTTGGAACATAAAAAATAAACATCTGCAGAAATTGTGAAATGTGTGAGTCGATCCCCTTATTAAAAATGTTGTATAGAAACACCAAAACTAGAACATCTCTTCTTGTGCTAAGTGATATCATTTTAAAGTAATGCAATCTGCTTTCATATATTTCTAGCTTGCTTAGCTCTAGAGTCATGTTCTCTACTTTCCGCCTGAAAATTGAGATACATCGTGTACTACCTAAGTAACAGAACTAAACGATGATATCGATATCAAAATTGTATAAAGAAAGTAAATATATTTTTTTGTTTATTTTGTTAATGTTAATATTGGATTGTAATTTCTTATATAAAACGTTAATAACTTATTAGTCAAAAGTGTGTTTCGTTGTGGTTTGACTCTTCCTGGGCTATTTGTGGGACACCTCTGAAGTTGGATATCGAGCACAGTGTCTTGTGTGCTGTGAAGTTTTTTGGTGGTTTTTGAATGTAGTAGTTTTAGAATAAATAGTAATTAAATGGTCAAAAAGTGCCCATAGACTATGACTGTGCAACGTTATGTGTTATGTTAGTGTTAAGTGTTTGCTTTTCAAACTTTTTTAACATGTAATAACATTAAATATGTACTTCACTCAGTTCTTCCCGTCATGTAGAGCAAAGAGGCGCTTCCTAGTATACACAGAAAATAACTACTATTTTAAACCAAAATAATTTGAATATAAGTTAAAAGGTGCTTTCTTTACATAGAAACATTATTTACATAATGAATAAATATATAACCTGATTAATAATTTTCTTTTGGTATTAACTTCTTGTCATCTAAATTATTTATTCAACTGTTTTCTCAAGTCATAACTTGAACGAATAGGTGAGTCTAAAATAAATGATATTTTAAAGCAGCCAATATTAATATTATTTTGGACCCATGTCACCTAAGTACGTCAAGACAGTATCTAAGCGATGTTTTGCGCAAGTGGAAACGTTCGTTGAATATTCAATGAAGCAAATGTAATCCATATTGACTATTGTTTAGATGCATATTTAAAAAATAAACTTTGTACTAAAGCTTCAAATTAATAAAAGTTAACTGCGAAAACACTCTTAGCAGACGAAAATTTATTTGTATTTTTTTTTAAAACGTTTTCCACTGCAGGGTAGTCAGAGAGGTCCTAGTTTCAAATCATTCCATTCTCCACTTTTCGTCCAAAATCACGACATTGCGTGTAGAGTGGTGGAACTCAACGCTGCGCTTTGTGTTATGTGGCAGAGTCGAGAAATTAAAATAATATAAAATCATTGCTCTGAATGGGATTCGAATCCAAAACTAAAATGTTGAAATTCAGACGCCGTTCAACTATGTTATGGCGGCCTAAAAAATAATTATTATTATAAGACTGCAATATTTTTTTGATATGTTACTTTATTTTTGAAATATCGTGATTTGTAAAGATACAATATGCCAATTGGTTGAGTTCATATAAGTTGACCGGAGTATCTCATTCTATACTCTTAATTTTCGATACAGTCAGGTATGAAGGACACTACAGGTATTTTTTTAATTAATTATTTTTAAATAAAATGAAACTTGTGTAAAACTTATCAATTAGTAGATACTAAATTTTTGAAATGGATTAAATTAAACTTATCAATCTATCATAAACCAACCAATATATACGTCGTATTTATAAGTATATCGATATGATTCATTAATATTCTGTTTCAGTAGTGCTGCGATGTAATAAATAAACAATTAGACAGATAATCAGATTGAACACAGGTTTGTTATTTGTATGCCATGTAATAACAAGTGTTGAATATTATTTGACATGTTATTTTATATTGTTGTTATAGATTATTTTATTTTTATGGTTCAAAGGACTACAATATTTGTATTATTGTGTGGTAAACGTTATAGAACGATGCTCAATGGACCGATAAAGCCGCTGACAGGGTCACCGGAAGTCGCTGAATGTGGGAAGTATAAATAATTGTCGTGGAGATCCTTGGCCGTACCAGTGGGCTTTGAACGAATTGAGTCGAATGATGCCAAAAGTTAAAACATATATAATTAACCAGCGGCCCGCTCGAGGCTTCGCCGCGTAAACTATTTCGTTATATTGCAACCATCGGGGGTGCATTTTAAAAAAATAAAGTAGCCTATATTTAAGCTCAGATTATCAACTATATTTATGGCAAAATTCATTACAATTGGTCAAACTTTCATCCCCTGTTTCAACCCCTTAGAGATTGATTTTTGGAAAAAAAAGTAGCCTATGTTAGACCCAGTCACTTTTACTACTTTCATTCTAAATTTCGTCCAAATCGGACTGGTAGATTAGCCGTGAAAGCGTGACAGACAAACACACACTTTCGCATTTATAATATAAGTATGGATGCTTAACTTAGGAGTTCAATTGAGAAAAAAGCAAAAATAAGAGCTTGATTCAACAGTATTATGTAAATAATAAATTAAATGCTTGTTAGTGGTTACTTTTATGTATTTAATATAAAATGAATGTTCCAATAGAACGCTGGTTTCTAATACATTTCCTCAATAATTGGCAAATATTAAAAGTTAATTTCGAGATAAAATTGACATAAATATTTTTTTTGCTTCTTATTAAACGTCGGATCGGTTATTATTTTATTTCTTTTCTCAAGTATTTTCTTTCGTTTCAACATTTCAATTTTCCCCATAAAGAGTCAGAGAGAACCTAGTGTCAAGACACTCCGTTTTCCACTTTCTGCACGAATTTAAGACTGATTTCTATAGTAACTGCTAACCTTTGATTTTTAATAAAGTGATAATGAAATTGTTTGGAACTGACAACCCAAAAATGTATTTTTTTTTTTGTACATTTTGATGCATTACGCAAATTTTATAAGTCCACTTTTAAATATAAGATACTAAGGTAATATTTTTATTTTATAAACAATACGTGAATATGTCAGTTGGTAATATTAATAAAAGAAACACGAAGTATTTTGATATTGTTTGGAGACACGTAGCAGTGACGCATAACTTGTGGAAAAGGAAAACCTTTTGTGTTCTGAGACCAAGGGATGGTAAACCCTTTTTTGTTCTATGTTATATATCATTCAAAGGTAAAACATATTGTATATATGGCTGTTTCTCCTTTATGATATCCAGAAACAAGAAAATCTGCCTTTTCTGCATAGCGGCTAGTCAAAGAGAAAGGAGTATTAGGACACTCCGTCCTACATAATTCGTCCAAAATGACATTGCGTGGTGAGTTGCATAACACAACGTCACGCTGTGTCCTATTATATACCAGAGTTAAAAAAAGGAAATAATCGCGTTTACAATTCTACAAATTACCTTTATGGTTAGAAACCTTTTACCTTAAAAAAATACAATCAATTTAGACAGAGTTATAAATTTGGAACTTATAATATTCGAAACACTATTAAATATATAAAAATATATAAACAGTCTTTATTAATTTCAGGTAAGCTGAAATAATTATTCAAGATAAAGGTTCAAAAGCTTAAAATAAATTTTTTTTTGTATTTTTAGTCAAACAATAAATTTTGTAATAGTTGTGACAATTGTAGATCTTAATAATATAATTCAAGTCATACCTATTGCGTAATATTAAGTTAAAACTAGAAAAAAATATATTAATTTCACATAAATATTCTACAAATTTCACCTAGTTTTAATGTGGGACGGAAATAAATATTAGTCATAGAAATATCTAGGTTAGAATTTAATTATAGTCGAAAACGAATAAGAATAAATACAAAGGCAAATATTGAATCTATAAATCAGACCTTTAGACAATTCTTTTAAATTTGCTACAATTCTTGGTATTTAATAATTGGTATTTAATAATTCACCGAACCACAATTTGCTCATTTTTCATATACCTGCTACCTACGAGTTCTTTTTAATTTCAAAAAGACACAAACCTATGCGGCCAGTCGTGGCGCAGTGGCATAAGCGTGTAAACGACTGGTTGTGGGTTCGATTCCCACTCGAGCAGCGGAAATATTTAATATTTCCATTTTCTTCGCTCTGGTGACGAGGCAAAGCGCGGCGTTAAGTTCCACCACTTAACACGCAATACCTCTGAATTCGGCGAAAAGTGGGGAATGGAAAGTCTTAACACTAGGTCTCTGCTGTGCGGGATATAGCGTGAAGCTAAAAATAAAAGAACTATATAAAATATAAATAAGGCTTAAAATATAAGGTAAAAAGTTATACTACCTACAAAGTTTTTGTAGACACAATTCCAGCAGTGATTCACCGACGTAACTTTGTCACAGTGAAAAAGTAATATCTTTAACTAGATCTTCTTGAGTGGTTGGTGAGTAGATGTTCATGCGTAAATAATGTCCCAAGAAGCCTTTTCAATTCAATATTTTATATTTTACGTAACGTCTAAGCTCAAAATGTATATTTGATGACTATTTTAATAATAAAAAAACGCTTTACGGCATAGCAGTGTAGACAGAGAGAACCTAGTGTTGAGACACTTCTTTCTCTGCTATTTTAACATATTCGTTCTATGAGTTCCACCACTCTTAACGCAAAATACTTTCATTTCGGGCGAAAAATGGGAAACAGCTGTAAAAGAAATATCATATATAAATATATATTAATGTGAAGTTGATATAACAGTGACTTAGGTATATTACAAGGAAATACATATGTGATACTACCCTACTGAAATATTGCTCTTAATAGGTCCATCTTACTAACTGAATTTCCAAGGGTTCACGCAGATGGTGACACTGTTAAACTTACCTAATGCTTTAAATTGATTACAGTTATAAGGCAAGTTCTAGCTTTAACAATTTAAACTAATTTTTTATGACATATTATTCTCGGCCACTATTTTTTGTATGTATATGGTTGTATTTAACGATAAGACGAGTTACTGATAACAATTGGGACATAGATGAAAATAATAATTAAAATCGACTTGGTAAGTATTGTAATTTGTTTCAAAAGGATCAAATGCAGCTTCCCGCTTTTTCCGCATAGCAGGATAGTCAGAAACAATCTAGTGACAAACCACTCCGTTTACCACTTTCCAACCGAAGTTTCGGATATATAGCGGTTCAAAATTTTGTTAATATGCGTAAAATTATGCAGGTGCAGTTAGTTTTGACTTTTATTTCGCAAAATAATCTTGCAAGATTTTTTACGTACATAGATAAATATTTTTATTAGTTATAGATATTGAAGATCTAGATAAATCGATTGCGTCTTGAGTAAACATAAATATTAAAAGTATACTATACTTACATTATGCACAACAGTATGGTGTATTAACAATATTAGTCACAAATGGTTGCCACAAATAATTGCTTTTCCGCCTTGAAATGACAAGGGGAGGCGTGCGGTATTGATATTCTAACAGGAAACTTGACTTTATATGTAATATACATATAGATATATGTTATATGGTTGCGCGTTTATCTACTGTCACTGTGTATGAAGTGACAGCATTTCAAACAGAGATGTATGTTACATTAATTTATTTTTTTTAAATACTAGAATACCTTACCAAAAAATATAACGTTCATATTTTTGTTTTTTTTTACCTTAACACATAACTTACTTACCCTGTTTTGTGGGATGCTTTATCCCGCAAAATAGGGTAAGTAGACATAATAGGTGACGACACTTACACATTCCTGAACGGGGATCGCACCTCCAACCATTGTGTTCAGTCAACAGTCAACCGCTGCGGGACTGCGCCGGCATGGTTTTTGAAAATAAAATTTAACTTATGAGCTATTTAAAGTCCTCTCATTTCAAAGAAAGTAACAGTATATAATATAGTCAATGGCAGTCAAAGTTAAATATATTAAAAGTATTATTTTCGACATTAACTAACTGGCTTTAGTGTTATTTAAAAAACCGAGGGAAAGATCTTTCTTTGCGATAACAAAGGCTCTTATCAGTTATCAATTGGTGCCGCGTGAATTGTTTTCTACAAAGAGGTCAGGTTGGTGATTAACACAACGTAATTTGATTATCAGGGATCAAGTTACCGCCTAAATTGCTAGTTTTATCAGTAACGTACAGACATATATCTATGGTGACATAAAGACGCCTTCATATAGGTAAATACATACATATACTCGTATATTTTAACATCAAATGTTATAGCACATATAATGTATGCATGTATATAAAATTGCTAAAAAAGTGAGGAGGTCGTGGCATTGTGCCACATTAAGCACGATCGTTGAGGGTTCGACTTCCATTCGGGGAATGGTTATATATTATTATTATTTTTTCGCTTTGGTATCCAAAACTCTGCATTCAGTTCCGCGAATCAACCCACGATATGTCGATTTCGAATAGAAAATAGAGATTGGTTTTTGAACCTATCCTCTCCGACTAACCTGCTATGCGTTAATGGAGTGAAACTGAAAAAAAGTTGTTAATAAAAGTAAATTGTTCAAGAAATCGGCCTAAAAGACTACATCTTAGCTTTGAAAACCTTAAAAGGATAAATAAATGTTTATAGGTCGTGTAAAAAAGAAGTAAAAGTGTTTACATGTTTTCTCACTTTCGGGGTCTATCATCAGACCCTCATCAACACGTGCAACGAATAGGATTTTAAACTTAAAATTTAATTGTCTTCATTATTTTGTAGCCCTTTTGAACCTACTATTTGAATTAATATTTAAAACTGCTACGAAAATAAAATTGGAGAGACATACATATGCACTTTAACTTTATTAGAATTTTATATAATTTGGTAATAGTAAGATTAGTTGGATTTTTATAAGCTTAAAATGTTTTATCAAATTGCTATAAAATGTTTAATTGATTATTCTTCTGTCGATGAGCACGATTATTAGAAAGCACTTGTGTATATATCAACAATACTATGCATGTATATAAGTAGATATTATTCTACCTGGCAATTCAATCCCAGTTTCCTACTTAAGCTCCTCCACCAGTAGTAAGTCCATTGGTTCTCATATCCTGCTTCACGGCATCCACGGTGTCCCGGGGGTCTTGCCCCGGGGACAGACATATCAAGACGTATTTTTTTCGAGTTAGTTCTCAGACCGTAGTCAGCCCGCGTAACGCCACACATCCATCTCAGCATCTTTATCTCCATGATGTGAAGCTCCTGAGCGTGCTTTGATAGTACTGGGCAACATTTGCTGCCATACAAGAGAAGCGGCCGGATTATGCTCTTGCATATAGTACCTTTTTTTTTATGGAATAAAGGAGGCAAACGAGCAGAAGGCCCACCTGGTGTTAAGTGGTTACCTTCGTCCATAGACATCCACAACATTCAAGTTATGGATGCGGTGCCAGCCTTGGGAATGTAGGACCCAGTTGTTAAATTTATCTAGTTTCAAAAGTTAAATTTAAACAAAGAATACCTGTGTTAATGTAATGTGTAAAGGTAAGTACTTAATAACAGCCAAAGTAAAATTAATTTTATTTTATTTAAAATAAGAAGTTAATGCTTTATTTTTTGAACGTCAAATAGTTTACCACCGGTTCACTAAAGATAATGCCTCTGACCTGAAAAGAACCGGCGCAAGAAACTCAAGTAATATAATTAGTAATTAATTTAGGTGTAAATACATAGAGTTATTTGCGTGATGCATACAGTAGTCTTGTTCTGAAGTGAGAATATTAATTCAGTAGAATTTTTCTAACATGATAAATGTTTTATAACTTTTATAAACTCCAAATAACCCGTGAAACATACCAAAACTATAGAAGGAAATAGTTAGGGAAAATATTTTTGAAACATATTTTTGAGTAAAGTCAGAAAAATGTTCAAGTTAATATTTTAATAAAATATTTTTTTAAATAAAAAGAAAAAAAAATTCTGGTACACAAGAGAAATTTGTTCACGATGTTTACATAAATAAAGTATTATTAAAAAAATAAGCCGTTTTCGTGATTTACCTGGCTCTTGCTCGTTTTTCATTGCGATATCGTGGAAAAAGCGCACGATCGTCGGAAAAGGCAATTATTTACAGACATACAAAATTATTTTTGTTTTTGTTTGCGTTGGATACATTTAGATTTAAGATATGTTGTGGTACGCGAAAGTGCTTTATGAAAATGAATGTTAAATTAGCTTGCGCTTTGATATAAATAGGAAAACTTTATAAACATAACATTTTGTGGTCTGGCTACAAAAATTTTGGACATTTCAAAATGACATTAGATTTGTCATTTGACATATTAAATATTATTTTCATATTCTATAATACTATTTATATATGCAAAATGCAATATAAATTTAAGCTGAAAAGGCTAAGGCTAGTTAAGACAGTTCGTTATCATTTTTTGGAATTCGAGTATGACCTTTGTTTATGGCTTGATTATCAAAATTCTTCGTGCCTGTTGCCAGTGCGTTTAGTGTTGATGCAAAAACATGCATACCCTTAGCAAAGCGTAAGTTGAAAAACACATTTTAGGAAATCCTAAGTGTGTATGAATAACACATTAAAAGGTACAAAGATATATGTCAAACGTAGTATGGTAAAGTGTATTATATTTATTTTAATAAATTCGTTTTTTTCAGTTTCACGCTGTATCCCGCACACATCAGGATAGGCAGAGAGAATTTAGTGTTAAGACACTCCGTTAACTTAACGCCGCGCTTTGCCTCGATACCAGAGCGAAGGAAATGGTAATATTAAATATTTCCATTCCTCGAGTAGGAACCGAACCCACAACCAGCCGCTTTACAGTCACACTTTGTGCCTCTACGCCACGACTGGCCTCTAATAAATTAGAGTATTTTAATATATCATAGTGAAGAATATTGGCTTCTTACTCTAGTTAGACATTATTTTTAATATGCCCAATTTCATCTGCATTATTTTCACAAAATGAGGTCTAAAGTTTTTCCTTAACGTAATATTTGTATTGCATGTATATGATATACCTACCTATTTTTTTATTTTGTTAGTTGCTTGCATATAAGAAAACGTTTGATGAATTAAAATAAATACATTGAAGTCGTTATTACAATTTTTATAATTAGTGAAATGAAAAATAAATAGTTGGAATTTAATTTATTTCTATATTATGTTAAAAATAATGTAATATTTGTAAATATGTTGTCGGATAGTATGAATCCTAAAGTTATTTGGGCAAACACGTGCCATTCATTATTCCACAATAAGGTTCATTACTACGAAGCTTCACTATATTTCACCTTTACCAGTACAGCAACAAATAATTCCTTTGTGTTCCACAAAACCGAATAGGTAAAACGGGATATATTTATAGCATGTAGATTTTCTACACACTGACAAATATATTAAAAAGCTCAATTTAGAAAATCTTTATTTTCTTTAAACGTACGAACTTTAGAAGAAGATAAACTTTATTGAATACAGTTTGTTCGGAATGAACGGGAATCTTTCGTAAAGATGAGCTCAAGCAAATAATTAATCCGGAGCGCAATCGCCTTTTAATGTAAGTAGCCATTTTAACATTCCATGTTCCGGTCGGCCAGTTTCTTATCAAATTTCATTATTACGAGAATTTGATTTAAGTCTAAATTGAATCTAATAATTTAGGAAGGCTCAATAAGCCGTAATCATTTTCCTTGATCTGTGTGAATATTTTAAACCAGATCCATTAACATTTTCATACTATATTGAAGTAATTTTATTATAAAAGCGATTCACATTATATGGCAGTGAACGTTTACGCTGCGCTTTCTCTACTGAGGATAAGTCTGTATCAAAAACATCCTGCGAGTTGAATTTAAATAAAAGAATATTCTAGCAAGTAAGATGTATGAAAACTGCTCCATAATGGTGTCAAAAAGTACCAATATATAATATCCAACATCAGATAGCGCGCTTATAATATACTTCCCATCGGTTATACTATAAGACATTATATTTTATATATTTAATAATTTCATTGACCTTTCGAACTCAAATACAATCATGACAGCTTGACAACACAATAATTGGGAATACTGTAGTACCGACTGAAGTAAGCGTTGTTAGAAAGGTCACGATAATTTAGCAACAAACTATTCTCTTCGATTCAATGTATGATAGGCAGCCGAAATCATTGTTGAAATTTGACTTGTAAACTTTGTATTCTAGTTTAGGTAGCAATTAATACTAAGTTAATAATAGCATAATGTTTTCCTTAGACTATCATTTACATATGACTTTGAATTTGACTGTCTGTATTGTAGTAACATTATATGTATAAAAAAAGTAAATTGAATAGTTGGAATGTATATTAATCAAGAAATTAGTTAACCATATTATTTAAATGTTCATTAGCCATATGTCACATATAGTGACATCAATTGCAGGCATACGCCATATAGCCAAGACAAGGTAGACAAAACAAAAATAACTTAAAACAAAAAACACGTGACTGTCAATGGTTTGAAAATTTATACAATAATATCATAGCGCCTTAGTTCTGGTCAGCTCAATTCAATAATATAAATTGCTTCGATTTCATCTAATTGGCCTGGTCTCTCTCTTACATTGTTGCTGTTAAACGTCAACTTCTTAGAACTGAATGAAAACACTGCAAAATATAGCTTGCCAATGCAGAAATCACAATCAAATATAACTTTGTAACTTTATTTTGCCCTAAGAGCTACTCAAAATTTACTGCAAATATAAAATTATTAATTTCGTTCTAATATCGTAAATTTCTAGAAACTGATTGACTCATACAAATTATTGTAAACTAATTCATATTGCCTATGAAATTCATATTTAGAATATAAAAGCACCAAGATTTGATTAACGAGGAGGTACGTATTTCCTATTTTCCTATAGCTACGGAACTAGACTACGGACGATTCGTTAAAACTGCCTAATCAAGTGGATTGCTCGTACTCTCTACACCAATAACCTATCAAGTCCGCGTTAAAAAAACTATTGACAGTTGTGCATATATGGAAGGTTTGGTTCATGTCGTGAAATCTTTTGTTACGTCTTAACCACAATCTCTCAAAAGAAATGTATGACTGTAATGAGGAATTGTGCAAATATAATTTAGATATGCAAATCATCACACCAACTCTCTTACCGATATTGCGTGTTAAGTGGTGAAACTTAACACAACACCTTGTCTTAGGCTTCAGCCAGATGCTGTCCTACTTGCACCGCAATGGTCAATGCAAAAAAAATATTTTTAACTTACCTACCATACCTAAAATATTATTTTACGAAGAAGAAAAATGCATGTGGCACGTGGGCATGTAAGTGTGACTGGTTGTGAGTTCGATTACCACTCGAGGAGTGGAAAAAATTAATATTTTCATTTTATTCGCTTTAGTGCTGAGGTAAAGCGCGGCGTTCAGATCCGCCATTTAACATGCAACGCCCTCAGAATTCGGCAGAAAGTAGAAAACGGAGTGTCTTAACATCAGGTTTCGTGTCTCTACATTAGACAGATACAGATACTATATTAGATAGATGGACTTTGTATTAATGCGTGTTCATGAAAACATGCGCATACATAAATGCTTCGGCGAGTCAAATACAAACATAGAACTTAGATTATTGTAATTTACCATCTAGTTTAAGCTAGATGTAGTGTTTAGTGATTAAGTTGACTATGTTGTACTTGTTATAGCTAAGCTATAGTATGTGTTTATTGAAGATAGTTTCAAGTCACTCTTTTCTCCACTTTCCTATATCAAGATATTTCGAAATAATTAGCGGAGCTTAACATCTTAAGTACCAGAGCGGAGGAATGAAAATAATATACTATCATTCATCCGAGTAGGCATCGAACGTACAACTATCGTGTTTACAGTCATATGCTGTCCAATTGTGCCACGGTGAAATTTAATCTCATAGCATTAATTTAATTTCTGGTATACTGTTCATAAAGAGAAAAAACACATAACACTGAAATAGGGTAACTAAGGTGTATAATGACTGTTGTAAAAATATAAACATCTGTCGTAAAAGTTTACAAACCCCTGTATGGTCTGCAAAATTAATTTCAAAATACAACACCTGCGTTTTATTGCTTCCGTTATATAAATATTAATTCATTTCAAAATTTGAACGTAACTCAAACGCTTCTCGCTGAAAGACGGTAAATTCAGGAAATGTACAATAATTTTTAAAAATAAGGAAATGTATAAGCGCTATATAAGAACAAAAAAGAAATGTACTACGTTTTCTAAAAATGCCATTTTCCCCAGTGTGTGAATAACACATTAAAATGTTAAAAATCTTGATTTTTTTAATTCATGTAAATGCATAATATATGAAGGGAAAGAGATCCTTGAAGTATTGGAAATGAGATTCCTCCAAATGTAAATCTTCAGAGTAGGAGACGGTTGATAAATGATTGGGTTTTATCTGAAGAATGTTTACAATATGTTATGCAAATATTTTAGACGTTATTTTATTTTGTTATATCCATAGTGAAATATATAACAAATGGGGCAAAGTAATGTACATAATAAGACACAGTTTGTTTACTTCGAATATACTTCAAATACAAAATTATACGTGAATTGTAAACTAGTTGATACTCGCAACTTCATTTGCGTGGATTTTCTGACATACTACTTCCTTCCTATTAGAGAAAAAAAGAGGACTTTAGAGGAATGGTTATAATAATAATAAAAAAATACAAATCTATTTAAGAATCGATCCCATCCCGTATACAGGCAGTAGGCAGATGCTGTCATACGGTGCGTCATAATATTTCATTGTTCCCGGAAACTGTCCACTACACTCAGCAATATCTTAGTTCTTCATAACTTTCCCATATGTCTAACTTTTATATAATATGTCAATAGAAAATGCCAGTAAAATAGAAAAAAAATAATTAAATGAAAATGATAAACAATCTTTTCTCTGGGTGGGAATCGAATCCACAGTCATCGCGTTTACAATTAGACGCTGTCCTACTGCGCCATATCATGTCATGGATTAATCATTTAATGATGAATCAATTTTTCATTAAGTGGTAATAATTGTTTTATTAAATAATTACTAGCTATTGCAGATCTTTAAGAATATATTTTCAATAAAATATTTCAATATCAATAGTGCGATAGCAAGGCAAAATATTAAAAAAACGTTGCAAATATGTTCTTACATAGCAAAGTCAGGTTACAAAAACATCTAGTGTCATAGAAGTTGCTTTTATAAGTCGTGGGTTGTTTATAAAGGACGCTGGACGACAAAGCGACATATTAACCGTAACATGGATATAATGGTTAAAGCTTAAAACTCTATAACGATGTGGCAAACGAGAAGTTATCTTTATATTATCACCACGTCGTCTTGTTATCTATAAAAGTATATAAATGTATTGACGACATTTTTACAACTCAAAGAACGATTTTATTTTTAGAGCCTTAGTTTATGCGTTATAAATAGACGCGTATATTTTTTATATATTTATTGGAAATATTTGAATGCGTCATTAAAAATAAGGATAAATAAGTAAAAAACTGATTTAATACAAAATAGAAAGAATATTTGTAATATTACTTGTCAATAACGAAGAGCCATATGTGTATTTGGTGACACGTATCCTTGGTCGATAAATTATATGGTACGAGGGACACCTTTGTATGCGATCGTTGTTCTTCCGAGGGACAATAGAAAATGTATTTCAGCTTCCGTATTGTTACAAGGTCTGCAAATAACCTACTGTTAAGTCGTGTCGTCGACGTTTACACTATGGGGAAATGATTATATATTATTTTTCAGACGGAAAGCAGAATATAATGTCTTGACACTGGCTTCTCCACTGTTCTTTTTAAAGATATTATTAAGATTGAAGCTTAATACCGTGTATTAAATTGTCGTGAAAATTATTGAAAATAAAATAATCCCGTTATTTCAAATACTTTTCACCTGTACCACAATGGCGTATCGGCGACCCGATGTTCCCATTCCCAGTTCCCAGTGTCCCCAGTCCCCTCATTCTTTTTTGCCCATGCTCGAGACGTTTCTTCGTTGTTAAGTGGCGAAGCTTAGGGCCCCGCTTTGTTTTAGGTATCAGAGTGGAGAAATGAAAATAATATATAATGTTCCCCCAAATGGACATCCAACTCACAACCATCGTGTTTACCTTCCGCCGTCGTCCAATTGCGCCAAGAAGGTCTCTATGAACCTGTAGAAATTGTGCTTTTAATTGTATTTAGGATGAACTACAATCCCATTTATTTTAGGTCAGGTGCTCATAAAAAATGCAGTGTTAGTTATAACTTTTCATTGCAAAATAACAGCAGTGTTATTTTGCAATGAAAAGTTTAGTCATGAAATATAAAGCTTTTATAACCTCAGTAATTACTTGTGGACAAACGATCTTGTACAGTATATATAAATAATTAATAACAAACGATCATTACTTGCGGACAAACGATCTTGTACAGTATATATAAATAGTAAATATCAATAATTAATAAGAGTAACATGTAAAATAAAACGTGAAGTAAGCATGGTTATAATATTGCTTACTGGCTGGCTGGCACGAAATTTAAATTGAAAACACATAGTCATCACATCCAAAGAATCCAAATCGTAAAAGACAATTCTATCATTTGAACACAAGAGACTGAAACCTACAGAAAGAAAGCCTAAAATTACGCCTGGAAATGAATAAAAGAATTCAGCAAGATTGAAATTAGAAAGTTTTAGGAATAAAATTAAAGTGAGGTAAAAAAGCTATTTTACAAATTAAATTGGGATCAAGATTTAGGATCACAAGACTTGTAGTTAACTTTCCCTCAAATTTAAAGAGTAGAATTGCTAAATATGGCAACTTTAGGAGTTTGAAACTAATACGATATCTGAACTATTAAATAACTAAAACTAAAAAAATATATATTTTCCATGAAAAAATACAAAATGGAAATCAATTTTTCACGAAGTAATAATATAATATGAAGCAATTAAAAAGAAGAAGGCCTACAGTTAGTGTAAATAGAACAGTTTTATAATTTCTTTTATCAAAGTAAGCAAATAATAACTTGAAGCTTTAATTATAAGTTCGTTAATATTTGAAGTGTTTAATTTATAAAAAGTTTATAAGGAAAAAGTGGACTCATGACGTATAGACAGTCTGGATAACTTCTTAGTCCAATTTTGAATATTAATCGATCTCATCTTAAAAAATATTTTTAATAATGTAAGATAACTAACATAACTAATACTGAACTTTATATTTCATTCATAATCATTCTTTAGTTTAATTAATGTATAATAAAGTTTTTAACAAGCTTTCTTTAACAAAGCAAATTGTTATTAATGTTATTAACTCTGTTTCTATTGGAAGATATAAATAATTATTTGGTATTTTTTTTAAAGTATGTTTTTTGGGCATTCGTGTAGTTCAAGAGGATGATATAAATGTTAAATTATATATTTACAAAATAAACTTACAAGAGTAATTTTATTTTAATTGTTTATAAAAACTGGTTTAAATTTTTAAAATAGAAAAAAATAGCTAAAGGTATTATATTTAATCTCGAACAATTTAGATAATATTAGTAATTTATTTAAGCTGAAAGCCTTAATAAATTTCTTTTTCAATTATAACTTAGAAATTTATATTTTTTTTTATAAATAAAATAATAAAGATAAGAATACTGATAGCAAGAGAACTAGGATTAAAAAGTTAGAAAAAAGAAAATCTCAAACTCAAACTATGCACCTAACAGTCCAATTGCAGAGAAATTTCTCTCTGAGCAGTTAAACTTGCGACCCAAGTGTAGTTGATATACTGTTGGATCACTAGTCCCAGGAGAGGTTTTTAAAAAAAACATTAAGCCGATAAGTCCCACATCGTTTTTAACCAGCTCCATAGATCGTTTGTTGGTCTTTATATTCTTGTTACTAGCAGTATACTATTTTTAACCTTACTTTGTGAGTTATTTGGAATGGTATACCTTGTTGTACACAGGTAACACTGAAAATTATAGACGCTTGTACAATGTGACATCGATCGGTCGGAGGAGGCACGACGTCCACTTCGACAATTTTATTCAACACGAAATAATCATTGACATAAACTTCAACGACTCTGGTTATGATGATTTTGGCTGTTCTCCTCTTCCTTCATAAAAACTGTTTTAATAATAAAACTTTTTTTATTTTTCAACTTAATTTTTTACATACAAGGTTTTTTGACCCTCATATAGGCGGTTCAGACCATGGGACTAAACATTTTTTCCAAAGAAATATGGGTCGAAAAGTGAATGCTATTGTAACGCAAAGCATCAGCGTCTCGTCTATAAGGAGATTGATTATAATAAATTTATTTTCACTATCTAATAAGAAGCAATCTAAGCCTCGCGATGATAACTCAAATTTTAATGGAATGCGGAAAACGGAGTGTCTTATCCCTAGATTTTTTTATAGCTATCATGCTTTCCGGAAAAAAATGTTTACCGAAATCTCAAAGTTAAGACTTTTTATTAGATTCAGTCTTTTAAATCACTTGTATTTACTTTCTAAGTCACAAGAAAAGTTGTGTACAAGACCTTTTTGTGACCTTTCGTCTTTACTTCTATTTAATTTATAAAAAAAACTTTTGTCACTTCGGTTTTATTTCGAAAAGTTTCTAATTTCAATCTTGTTTTATTCTTTAACTTATTTCAATGTGTTATTTTATATCTTATTCTTTATACTTCAATAGTACAATAAAAATGATTAAATTTGGTTATGCTAGCTGTTTATGTTTCCAACTTAAGTCTTGGCTTTACGCTTTTTCCCGTAAAGCAGGGTAGTCAGAGAGAGCCTTGTGAAATGCCACTTAGTTCTTTCCTTTATGCACGAAACTGTGATTTCATTAAATGTGCGCTTTGTTTTAGAATCAGAGAGAATAAATGAAAATAATTTAAATATCGCCTTTACAATCGAACTGCACTGCGTTTCACTGCGCCACGATAACATCAGAAGTTTTATTCGAAGTGTTAAAATTTTGTATGTGCATATAGAACTGTTAAGTACAGTTCTATATGCACATACAGACGGTTTGGTTAAATGGTAGATTAATATATAGTATAGTTACTTAAGTACTTCTACTACCATAATCAATATATGGAATTAAAGATCCCACCAGATAATTCTCTTCAGAAACACTTTTAACTTCACGCTGTATGCCGCACATATCAGGGTAGACAGAGTGGACCTAGTGTTAGGACACTCCGTTTCCCACTTTTCGCCGAATATTGGAGGTACTGTGTATTAAGTGACAGAATGCCTTGAGTATTTTTATAATGTTAAAATATCATTAATAGTAATTTACAAATAACAATATGCAATCTCTATTCTAACCACCGACAAGTACACATCGGCTCCGCAAAAATTAATCGCTAAAATTAACAATCTTTGAGCCACGCGTGTGTGTAGTGTTTGAAACTGTTTCTTAACTATTTTACACCAAGGACCTGTGCGCACAAGCCAACGTCATCCCGAAATCCCGGAAAAAGAAAAGACGGAAAAAAAAAAGATCGAGGACTACCATCAACCCTCCATTATTGTAACACGGGTAAGGGTACGAGTACCAAGCAAGAAACGAGTTGCTTATCCTGTTGCGGACACCCAGTCGACACCAGGATCAATAAATCCGTTAACAAAAACAAATCGGATATTTACATAAATAATATAAAATTGCATGACGCTCACGCGATAAAATGCAACTTGTACGCAACCCAATGACCCAGATAGTTCAATTACGCTGCGCGAAGCAATAAGAACAATACGAGACTTCAAGGTCGAAGCCCGACGTCATAACTCGTTCGAGAATATTTTGTGGAATTATAATTCAAGCCAGGAGATCTAAATTCAAATCCTCCCTTTATATATTGACATCATTGGAATCGGCGCAACGGTCTGCTGAAGCAAACACATCACCAACGCATCAGTGCTTGAGACTTCGAGATACGCAGATCATCAGCGGAACCAAGGAGAGTCCAGGTATTTGTAAATAAACAAAGCATATAGGTTGCCAATATTGTAAATTGTACTTTAGCATATTTAATATAGTTTAGTTGTTTATAAGTATAAGTAGTTATTTAATACAAAATGTCTTCGCAAGGTAAAAATGTCACGCGTTCCAAATCTCCCCGCACTTCCTCTAACATTAAACCTCTTAAACCCCTTGTAGGGTCAGGATCGCTTCGGATCAAGTCGCTAAGAGACAAACTTACAAAACCCAAAACTCCACAGTCCCTTACATCGTTGCCAACCGCTGTGAATCGGGAAAATTCAACCGAAAAATTAGACCTCATTACCGCTTCAGAACCAATGCCATCCGTTGATTGGGAACAGTGCTGCGTTTCTCCACCTCGTCCCATCCAGGATGAAGAGGAAATTTCACTAAATGCGTCCTGCTACGACAAACTGGATAAAGGACGTCGTCGTAGTCTCCTGATAAACACCGGGAAAAGGATAGGCGTTGAAATGGATATGGCTACAAGAGAGGCAAACGAAATGTTCCTAAAAGGCAAACATGCACTGGAAACAGCCAGCAATATGAAGAGGGAGTACAAGACCGTTGTACTGGAGTGTCTCCAATCTCTGTACGAGACGGTTCTTGCACTTTCTGATTCCAGGTCAAGGCACAAGAATAATCTGGAAAAGGAAAGAGCAAAAAATTCTGCCGAGCTAATTAGGGTAGAGCGAGCGCACCAACAGACGATACAGACAATGTACAAGGAATTGGTGGATGAATTAAAAATGGCGCGAGAGGAAATTACTCAGTCACATAAGGCAACCAATGCTGTAAGAGACTGGCTGAGCTACGAGACAAGGGAGCCCTATGGACAAATAGCCGACATTCAAAAATGTTTGAAGGCTTTAGAGATACAACTCAAAAAAACGGAGAACAAAAACCTAAACCCTACAAATGGCGTCGAGTTAGAACAAATTCGTAAAGACCACGTTGACATTAAAATTAGCGTGGAGAAAATGTCCAACCAGCTCGACGAAATGAGAAGATTGCACACAAAGACTCAGGAAAAGACTACGGCTATCTGGACTAGCACAAACGAGACTCTTGTACATCTTAAGGCACAGCCGGCCCCCGAATATGACAGGCATAGTGGAGATCATAAGCAAATAAAAAGTCAACTCGGTACAATCCTAACCGAGATAAAAACACAAAAAACACAGAAGACCGCACAAAAAAGAGAACCTTTCCCTCCCCTGCCTCCTCTCGCTATAAAGGGACACCTGCAGCCAATAACGGAGGGACTCGAAGCAGTCACGTCTGAACTGAAGACGCTGAGACAAGAGAAACCTTCTCTACTGCCTGCAGGTGTAACACTTGATAAAGAAATATCTCAAGCGATGAATACGAAATCATCATCGGTATCATACGCCAAAGCAGCAATGAAGCCTCCACCACTGAAACCGAATCATACCTTGATTATATCATCCACCGATCCGAAAAACACCGGTGATAAGGTGATCGAGAGGATCAGGGACGCTCTAGACACTAAATCAACTGGGGCCAGAGTGGATCAGGTGAGAAAGGGTCGTAACCAAAAAGTTATAATCCGCTGCAGCACTAGAGAAGATCTAGATCTAGTGCATAAAAGAGTCAGGATGGACAAAAATCTGAGAGCGGAGGTTGCAAAGGCCGGGAACCCACAGATTATAATCAGGGATGTGCTTTCGTATCTAAAGGATGCGGAGATTGTAGAGAACATCCTTGTTCAAAATAGACATCTTTTGAACGGTATAGATACAAAAGAGAGCACACTGAAGGTAAAATATAGAAAAAGGGCCAGAAATCCCCATGAGTGTCATCCTATAATAGAGTTATCACCAAATTTATATCAAAGGTTTATAGAGGCAGGAAAACTATATATAGGTCTACAAAGAAGGCCTGTGGCTGATCACTCTCCACTGGTACAGTGTACTAAGTGTCTGGGCTTCGGACACACCAGAAAGGTCTGCCAAGAGAAAAACGATCTCTGTAGTTATTGTGGTGGCGTCCACTCTTGGGATAAATATAACAAAAGGATAGAAGGTAAGCCACCTACATGTATCAACTGTGCTGAGGTCAAAAACAAGGATATAAATCTGGAACACAATGCATTCAGCATGGAGTGCAATGAGCGTGTTAAGTGGGACGCTATCGCAAGATCAAAGATAGCATACTGCTAAGGGCCCCGAGGAAAATGAACACACAGTCTCCCAAATCCTGAATGGCCAAAATCGAAATCTGCGATTCATTCAAGTAAATCTGCATAGATCTAAGATAGCAACACTGGAACTGCTACAAGCAGCAAAGGCCACAGGTATTGAATTGGCTCTAGTACAAGAACCTTATGTAGGGAAGAGTGGTATCTTGAAAGAGCATCCTGGAACCCGTGTGATACAATGTACTACAAATAGACAGTTACCGGTAAAGGCCGCGATCATCGTCTTGGGGAACCAGTTGAGGATCATGCATGACCCGCAGCTGGTTACTGAGACGGAAGTTGCGATTACGGTAGTTGCTGGGAAGCTAACTTTTGGAGTAGTATCCATATATCTGGAGGGGGACAAAGATATCCATCCATATTTAAATAGAATTAGGCACTCGTGCGAGAAGCTTAACACAAAAAATATAATAGTAGCTGGTGACGTAAACGCCTGGAGCCTGTGGTGGGGAAGCAGTAAGGAGGATGAAAGAGGGAGAGAATACAGTGCTTTCCTAAATGAAATGGACTTTCATCTCCTTAACACAGGTGATACACCAACGTTCGAAACGTTCCGAAACGGCAGGATGTGCACAAGCGTCATAGACGTTACAGCGTGCAGCCAGTCGTTGCTAGGCAAAATCCACGATTGGGAAGTGAAGAGATGTCTCATATCATCTGATCATAATGCTATAACCTTCAGTCTGCGTCTAGGTAGATGCCTGGAATCCCTGAAAGCGAACACTACACGTAGATATAACACTAAAAAGGCAAAGTGGTCGGAATTTTCAGCACTTTTCAAGAGCCAGTTGGTGGAAAGAGGTATAAATCTCAACTCCATAAGGAGAATGGAAACACCAGCCCAGTTAGATTCGATCATATCCTCATATACGGATGCTATGTATAATGCATGTGAGGAAACTATACCCAAGCTCAAACACAGGGATGGGAACCCAGTACCTTCATGGTGGTCATCTGAACTAGAAGAGCTTAAGAACGACTCTCTAAGAAAAAAAAGGCGTATTAGGAATGCCGCTCCTTCGAGAAGACAATTCGTTATAGACGAATACCTACAAGCCAAAACGTTATATGCGGACGAGGTAGAAAAGAGGAGTACGCAAGGCTGGAAGGATTTCTGCACGACTCAGGATAAAGAATAATGTGGGATAAGATCTATAGAGTAATAAGGCACACTTCCAAGAGAGAGGAAGATCTTTTACTTAAAGATACAGAGGGTGTAACTTTAACCCCACAGAAGTCTGCAGAATTTCTTGCTGAAAAATTTTATCCGGATGATAATGTGTTGCTCGACCAGCTAGATCATACACAAATCCGAGAACGCACGAATGACAACTTAAACAAAGATCTCGCTGAGGATGACCCGCCATTCACAACAGCGGAGCTTGATACAGTATTATATAGCCAGAACCCGAAGAAGGCCCCTGGCCCTGACGGATTAACGGCAGACATATGCATATCGGCAATTAGGAGCAATACAGACGTATTTTTAGCGTTAGCGAACAAATGCCTAGCGCTAACGTATTTTCCAATGCAATGGAAAATAGCTCACGTTGTGATTCTGCGTAAGCCAGGAAAAGAGGACTACAGCCATCATAAGTCCCTTAGACCTATAGGCCTTCTCCCCATTCTTGGAAAAATTGTCGAGAAACTCCTTATTGTACGTATACAATGGCACATCCTCCCGACATTGAGTGACCATCAATACGGATTCACTCCCCAGCGCAGCACAGAGGATGCTCTGTATGACTTAGTTGGACATATTCACCAAAAAATCGGAGAGAAAAACATCGTGGTGTTGGTCTCATTAGACATAGAGGGTGCGTTTGATAACGCATGGTGGCCAGCACTAAAAATAGCTTTAATAGAAAAGAGGTGCCCCCGTAACTTGTACGCAACGGTCTGCTCGTACCTGACAAATAGAAAGGTCGTAGTTAATTATGCCGGAGAAACATGTGAGAAGGAAACAACAAAAGGATGCGTCCAAGGTTCTATCGGTGGACCCACCTTTTGGAATGTTATTCTGGATTCGCTGTTAAAGAGGCTGGATAGCGACGGAGTATATTGTCAGGCTTTTGCGGACGACGTGGCGCTAGTATTTGCGGACCACTCTATACATACACTGGAGCAGAAAATTAATACCACGCTGGAGACAATTGTTGAGTGGGGAAATCGGAACAAGTTAAACTTCGGAGCGCATAAGACTCAAGCAATGCTGCTAACAAATAAAACTAAGTATGACCTACCCTGCTTGCTTATGTCGGGGACCACTATCAACCTGGTCGAGGAAGTCAAACTCCTGGGCTTATTGATCGATCGCAAACTCACCTTCAAATCGCACGTGGCTGCACAATGTAAAAAAGCAGCAAATATATATAAACAGCTTGCGCGCGCAGCAAGGGTGACGTGGGGTCTCAATCCAGAAGTCACGAGGACCATCTACGTGGCAGTTGTGGAACCCATAATGACTTACGCAGCAAGTGTCTGGTCCCATTCAACTGATAAGCAGTTGATACGAGACCAGTTAAACACGCTCCAGCGAGGTTTTGCTCAAAAGATCTGCAGAGCATACAGAACAGTGTCTCTTACATCTGCGTTGGCAATCTCAGGTCTACTACCGTTGGACATTAGAATTAAAGAGCACGCCAGTCTATACAGAGCGAAAAAAGGGTATTGTAAAAGTTACCTCCCACCAGGAAAAGAACTTGAAAGAAATAGTAATTACCTTAACCAACCACATCCATCAATGCAGATAACTACTGATTTTGAGTTGCTGGAGGACTTGAATCCTGAGACCATCACCTTACACAACATCGAGGGCCCTCAGATCTTTACTGATGGTAGCAGAATCGAGGGAAAAGTGGGTGCTGCCCTATCTATGTGGGAAGGAGGGAAAGAAACCATCAACGAAAAGTTTAGCCTGCATCCTAACTGCACGGTCTTTCAATCGGAGCTTTACGCCCTTTTCAGAGCTACTCAAATTGTGGCAGATAGTGACGAGCAAATAGTCAACATCTTAAGTGACTCTAGATCGTCATTAGAACTTCTTAAGAACCCAAGTTTAGGACACCCCTTAGTTATGGAAATTAAGAAAAATATACGAAAGATCAAAACGCAAGGAAGACAAATCAGACTTTTTTGGCTACGTGCACATGTCGGTACTATAGGGAATGAACGTGCCGACGAGCTGGCAAAAAATGCAGCACTCCCGAACACTGCCCGAGATTATGACAAAATACCCTTGCCCTATATTAAAAGATCAATAAGGGAAGAGTCTGTTAGCATATGGCAAGGCAGATATGAAACATCACAGACAGGGGCGGTTACCAAATAATTCCTCCCCGGTGTAGAAATGGCCTACAAAATAATAAGAACAACACAGTTTACTCCATTACAGGTTCAAATGCTAACAGGACATGGTGGAATAGCAGAATACCTGCATAGATTTAAACTGAAAGACTCTCCGGGATGCGAATGTGACAGCAATAAACCGGAATCCGTATGGCACATACTACTAGAGAGTCTAAGATTTGCTCCTGCTCATTTTCAACTTGAAGCAAAGATCGAGAAATGTCTGTCCGAGGTTGTACTGCCAAATATAATGGCAGATACATACTCTAGGAAAATGTTCCTCGACTACGCAGAAAGGGCATTCCGCATCGCTTGCATTAGAAATAGTACAATGGATCCAGGAAAATCACGTGCTCTCTACACAAATTTTACACAAGCTTCCCAATCTGGCACTGATATACTAAAGCCTTCCGCATGCATATATAAAGGTCCACAAGCCAGAAACACAGACACCATGAACGAGTTGTTGCAACAGGCGGAAATGGGTGAGGCGGGGTTGACAACTTAAGGGGTGGCGCTGTTCATGGATGATAGCACTGAAAGGTTGGGTGTAAGCTTTTGCATACCTACGAATAACAAATTTATCGTAGTTTCGCCTGGTCTTACCAGTCTATTGAACGAGAGCACAAACAGGACGGCCGTACGACGCAAGCTATATGAAGCGCTGCATTGTGGGCGGTCGGAAATATCACTTGCCGAGTATTGCGATCAAATAACAAGTCTATTATACTGCTCGACAGGGATAAACGGACGCCATTTGAGCAAGCTCGGGAGTTGCTCACGGCAATGGGTGAAACGGCGGGACATGGCGTACGAGTGATGAGTATAGACGCTATGGTTGTCGATTATAATAGAGGAGAAGTAGCAGATCGACTGGGATGTATAAAAGCCTCAGAACAACACGAGGTATTAGTTTATGAGGACAGGGGTGAGGATCTTAGTTATCTTAAACTCAAAAACTCTGGCATCCCAGCGGAAAAGCTACAAACAACTCGCACGGCCACTGAAAGTAATTCAGAGCGACTTCAACGTAAGGTGGCAGAGGAACAAGTCAAACTTACAAACACAGTACGGCAGCATTCCATTACGAAATCTGCGTGTAGCACGATATTATCAGCCATAGGAAATGTGCTACAAAGAAAAAAGAAAATTTCATCAGACGACAGACAGGCTGCATCGGTGGAAAAATTTGCAAGGAATTTTGCAAAGAATGACCCTGTTCAAGTACAATCCAGGCTTACTAAAGCGGCAATGAACCAGGTAAACTCGCCCAATCTAATACCTATCTCGGGACACAAAGACCGCTATAGAAACGCATACCTCGAATTTCTCGCAGATTTCGAAGCTACTAAACAAGTGAAGCTCAGGAAATAATGCGAGCCTTCCAAGGAGGATATTCTATCCTGGATGTAAGGCTAAAAGAGGCAGAAGCCGCCATATACAACAATCATACAGCTCAAACCATCAGAGGCATCATAAAAGGTAATTACATGGCAGCTTACAATGCTACAGTTGGTTTTGTGGAGTTGAATGAAGAGGAAACCAGACGAACAGGTGACCTTAAATTCAACACGCCTGCTGATGATCCTATCGTGGTTATAGCCAAATGTACGCAAGTTATGTTGGAAAATAGAATGCTTGAGAAAGTAAAAAGTTTTGATAGCACTCTAGAATCCACGTCAGCGGTAGAATGGCAGGTGCCCCAGATACAGTGGATCAATGGGGTTCCCGGGTGTGGTAAAACAACCTGGATCATAAAATACTTTAATACCGATACAGACATTATTATCACTACTACAACAGAAGCAGCAAATGAACTTCGGGAGAAGCTTTCGGTACGTATAGGGAGTTTGGTTAAAAGTAGGATTCGCACTATGGCGTCAATGTTGGTTAATGGGATGAGACAATCAGAAACGTACAAACGCCTGATTGTCGATGAGGCCCTGATGAACCACTTTGGAGCGATAGTGACGGCTGCAAGAATCACCGAAGCAGAAGAAATTCTATTAATCGGAGATGTTAATCAACTTCCCTATATTGACCGAGAGAATATTTTCGATATGTTCTACCGTGCTCCCTATCAAGTGGCCAATATCACCCAGAATCTAATATGCACCCATAGAAGCCCCATGGATGTTGCGTATGCCCTACGAGAAATATATGTTGGTATATACTCATCTAAGAGGACAATACACTCCCTCCGGATAGCAAATGTCAAGGTGCCACCAATCCCACGATACCAAAAGGATACCCTCTACCTCACATTCACTCAAGAGGAGAAGGAATCCTTGATCACTCAGGGATACGGCTTGGAAATGGGTGCAAAGGTACTAACAATTCACGAAGCCCAGGGACTGACCACCAGCACAGTTGTAGTAGTGAATACAAAACCAAAGAAAATAAAGCTGCACGACAGTGTCTCACACGCAGTCGTTGCGATAACGCGCCATACCAGCAACTGTTTCTACTACTGCGGTGGTGAGGACGACGCGATAAAGAGACTAATACGGAATGCAACGAGAGCAACGACCAAAGGTATTGTGGAGTACAATTTGAAGATGGCCATAAAAGATAGGAACGAAGCGGTCATATCCACTACTATAGCATTAATGCCATCCACACCCCATCCTTAAATAGAAAAATATGTATGTATGTAGTCGTAAGAAATATGTGTTATTACGTAAGAAATAAAATAAATGATACATTTATAACAAATTAATTTAGGTTAGATTTAACTCCATTATGATAGGAAAATTGTATATAATGAAAAAGGCAACGTTTTATAATAACTGGACTCTCTTAGGGTATATTCTTAGTTTTAAGTACTGAAATTGTAAAAAAAAAAAAAAAAAGCATATGATAAAACAAGAATCATGTTAAAAAAGGTACAGACCTTATGTCCGTAGAGTAAAATAGAATAATAAAAAAAAAAAAAAAAAAATAACAATATGCAAAAAAGAAGAGTTACGTGTATACCTACATTACTATAGTCACATTACAGTAGTAACTTTACGCTGTATTGAATATTTGGTAAAAAAACATAATAATTTATAGTCTCGTGAAACGTTCCATATAAACAGAAAGTCATCAAACTCTAATATTTCTAACTATTCCAAACGCTCACCCAAATCCTGAGACACGGGTCGAGGTATGTGTGACGTGTTCCCTTCGTTGCTTTAGTGTAATATTGTAGGTTAGATTAGCTGGAAACAAATATCGATAGCTTATTTTTGGATACACAATATATTTTAGATTTGAGAATTGATAAATATTTAACGAATAGAAGGCTATTTGACTTTTGCTCTAAACAATTAGTCGAACGGAGATTAGAACTTTGCTGAAATGTTTTTTATTAGTGATATATGTATATCCGTATATAGAGCCATTGATTGAACAGTATATTATTGAGCCCCACATGGTGAAGTGTAACAGTGTCAATCTGTATGATGGTTAAGAATTCGAATTCTAGTCGGGGAATTATTATTTTGTAATTATTTTCATGTTCTTCTTTTGGTAAGCCGACCGCATTATATGGAATTGGGGCGGAAAGTGTCATTGTCAATGTCATGAAACTAGGTTCTCCTTGTTTACATTGCTAGCTACCATAAATAAATCTATATTCTATATTTATAAATATGTATACATCTACGATTATATTCATTAATCATAAATATGATACTCAAAAATAGATGTCAATATCAGATTAACTTGATACTTCGCTAAAACAAAGTAATATAAATAAGGCGTAATATAATAAATATATTACGAGTATGAGATAAGAGTACCTAATATAAGTAAATGTCGCTTAATACATTTATATTATTAAAAAGATTTACTTCTATCTTTAACTAGTCACCTCATGACCATCGCCAACACCGTTTATGTTATGTTAATACGATATCCCGTGCTATGTAAATGTAAATATTATTTTCATAGCTTCTACTGTAAGACGTAAAATGAAATGAAAAATGTACTTTCATACTGTTTTTCCTTTACTTATTTGTTTAGTATGCTTCGCTTTTGGGCGGAAAGTGGCGAACAGTAACCGAACGTATTTTTACACCAGGATCTCTCTGACTAACCTGTTATGCGTGAAAAATCATGAAGCTGGAAAAAATACTGCAAATAAAAGAAAACATTTTAAAGGTTAGCACGTTATATTGTATACACGTCCATATATATGTATATGTCTGTCTCTTTTTCGCGATGCGTTTTCATTACATTGAGTTTCAAATTATAACCATTATAAAAAGTTTAATTTCATTATTCAAAAATGTGTAAATGTTAAATAATAAATGTGCATAATATTTACTGAAAAGTCAATATGTTTTATAAAATAATAGGAATAAACTAGAGCGAACATTCTGAAAGTTATTCAATAAGCTTGACCGTGTATTCTCGCAAAACGAAATTATTGTAGCTTTCCGTCTCATATCTCTCGTCATGTATCAAAATGTTTGACCCATTTGTCATATTTCATTATGATATGGACTATCAAAACTTTTTGAACTGATCCTATAATATGAAACAATGTAAACAACTCACTGTTTATGACAGACTTTTTGTGTTATAAAGATTTTTTGAAAATGTATAAAAATTAGAACGCAGCAGGATTTGAACCCGCGCCTCTTGAAAACCGTTCAAGTGGTCTGTCCGTTCTGTCTATCTTTTTATGTTTCCTAAAAAAGATTTTAAATTTTTACCATTTTGTCTGTCTCTCTGTCTGCATGTTTGTTCTAGCTAGTTTTTGGAAAGGCTGGGCCAAA
Source organism: Dryas iulia moderata (assembly GCA_019049465.1). Lineage (NCBI taxonomy): Eukaryota > Metazoa > Arthropoda > Insecta > Lepidoptera > Nymphalidae > Dryas > Dryas iulia. The sequence continues at coordinate 5,799,437 of CM032419.1, read as the reverse complement.
TTTAGGGGGATTTAACTGGCAGCTAAGTTGACTAATTTCAAAAGGAGTAACTTAAGCCATTAACTTAAATATTTTTTAAATTCCACACGGACGAAGTCGCGGGCATGGTTGTTAATTCTTTATATAAATGAAATTCAATATTTAGGAGTAATATATACGCTCAAGATATGTTTACATATAATGTTGTGTAAATATTGCAATTGACTTGTGCTTTATGTATGTAAAAATATAATTAGTAGAAAAGCCGTCTTAAAAACTTTAAATTAAATTTATAATTATAAAGAATTAGTCAGTACTTATATTCATTATGTTGCTAAGTATTAGGTAATAAATGATACAACTTCGCTCTCCAACTTCAAAATGATTTTAAGTTAGAATCTTAGATGAGTGTAAATTTTCAGTCTGTATATCAAATAGCTACCCGGTTGTGGTTTTGCCCGCTCAAAAGTAAGCAATAGTATATTTATATTTTTATGTAAATGTTATGTAATTTTTCATAATTATATTTAAATTTGTATACTATTTTTGATCCCCTATTTCAGTTCTCTTCGGGTTGATTATGAAAAAAATAGGTAGCCTACGGTCGTATTGACCTTCCATCGTCTACTGTGTTACTGACTAAATTCACCGACACTAGTCTATTTTTAATAAGAAAAATTAGCCTATTCTTGAGTCTGTGTCTTTAACTATTTTCATTCCGAATTTTATCCAAACCGGGCCGACGGTTTAGCCGTGAATTAGTAACTGACCGACACAGAGACTTTCGCATATATAATATTGTTATTGATATATATATTAATACAGATACTATTTAGGTATAATACACAACTATCCGGTGACTAATATAATTATATATGTTCAGCACGAAACATTATTACAATATGAAAACAATTGTGTAAAAGAAAATTCATTAGGCTTATTGCAAACATCAGAGAGGCAGAGTGCGTGACTAGGAAGTCGGAGTCGGACTGTTTGAGCTTTGTAATAATATACATACGTTCTATTCACGCTTACCGTATATAAGGTTATTTTCTATGCGTATTTTAGATCCAAAACTTTCCTAAATTATACTTGCCTTCTCGGATTGTCTTGACACTAGGTTCTGTTTGCTTACTTTGCCTGGCGGGGAAAAGTGTGAAGCTGAAGTTATTTTTATTATAGTTAGGACAGAGCCAACGAGCGTTCAGGTCATTTGATGGTGGGTGAACACCGACGTCCACGACCCCGGAAAACACCAGACTCGCTATTGTCTTGCTAATAATAAAAAAACGTATTTAGTTTTACCGTTGTACATTTGATAAATGATTATTGGTACCGTTGATGCGTAAAATATGCATTGTACCTACTTAGCAACGTGTACGTTTTTCATACGAAAGTATATTATGTCAAATGTAGTAATAAAAAATATTATTTTGAAATATTATTTTTTCTCGTCACACGCCACAATTTGGTCCCAAATCCGGGCGTTATTTGCTTTAGTGCCACGTCGGAACTTGAAATTGAAATATTCGAATAATACTCAGTTTTTGCCATGTTCACTTTCAAGACTAAATTAAAAAAAAACAATGGAAAGTCCAATTAAAACCATATAACAGGTAACTTATCTTTTTAAATTTCGAATATTTTCAATTTCTGTTACTAGTTTTGCCTTAAAATATTCACGAAACCTCCATGAACACCACGAAAGTTTTATTTTAATTAAGAAAGGACGTATGTTCAAGCGACAATTTTATAATTAAATCCCTGCAAACAAAATAATACAATGAAAATGGTAAACTAAATATATATCTTGAGTATATCCAATAATGTATACCTAATACATGAATATATAGTCAGTAAACTAGTAGATAAGAGCTGATATTATTTTTAATATACACCAAATTTTATTAAATTGTTACACAGTTAGTTGTTAATTAAATATGAATTGTTAGTGGCAATTGTAAATAATACTTATTTTTAATGTCTGCTATTAAATTGTAGATCTCCCATTCCATTAGAGCAATATTAATGGCTTGGACGCTTGCTGTTATATTTTTGTTTTAATTATAATATTTGTTGTATATTTGCTATAAACTGTTTATGCGGGACGTCACTTCTGCTTAAAATATTATAATTATGGTAATAATTAGCAACCTCCTAATTCTACCGCATGATCTACACAACTCTAGTCATGGTAAACTATAGGTACCTATATATGGTATATATATGGTATATATATATGGTATATAGGTTCCTATAGTTAACCTAGCGAAATCATTCTCTAATTTAGTAAATTATCATCATTTATTTCAGCTCCTTAAAAAGTAGGTAGCTTTTGTTTTGACCTTGCGTCATCAAATATTCTCCGTGGAAAATTCATCAAAATCGGTTAAGTGGTTTAGATTTTTCGTATAAACTTACATCCTCTATTTTAACTCTTTAGGAACACTTTTTGCTTTAAGGACAGGTTTTTTTTTAATTTCTTTAATTATGATTCATCAAAATCATAAATATTGCTAAAATTGAACTGAAAATGCTTTTGATGACAAATGTTTTGCACGTTACTTTCTTATATTTCATTATTGAAATATATATGAGTAAATCAATAGAATATTTATAGATATCATAGGCTGGGAGTAAACCTTGCATATACACTTATATATGTATGTAATGTTATGTGTTCATATACAATCGTTTTGTACAAAAAAGTAAACCGGAATTATTAGAACGCAAAATGTTAATGAAAAAACAAAATATATTCATACAAAAACACTATTTTCATGAATAAATATTGACATTTTGTTTGGTGAAATATTGACACAGTTATATTATAGAGACCGCGTAGAAGATAAACGAAATTGCTTAATAAAAATATACCTACATATGTTTGTACTGGATATTTCATATATGTATATTTATTATTGGTATTGTTAGTAAAAAAATGACTATTAATAAAATTTACTTTAAAAAAAATTAAATAAGTCTAAAAAATTTGGGACAAAAGTTAATAACACAAATACCTTTTGTAATAAACACTAAGTATGCATGTATCATCTATATATAAGTTAAGCTTTAAATAACTTTCATTGCGCTATACGATATTTGGAGAATGCAGGTTGAACAGGCTTCCTTTATAAATAGACTGTGCTATTTATAAAGGATATCTGTTTAAGCTCCTATAGAAGCTAGAATATTTTCGTAGCAGGCGTGAATATTCGTGGGTTAATAAGACAAATTGCATATTCATTTTTTAAACATAAAGTATTCTTATTAGGATTTCTTTTGTTCGTAGATTTTATTTGTTTTATTTTATTTATGAACTTAATTTAAAATTTGCTAGTTTTTTAAAATAAAATTTAAATGACTTTTGAAACTTTGAACATTGAAATAGAAATATACCTAAGAATGTATTATGTCTAGGAATTATGAAATATTAGTATTACCCTAAGCATTAAAAATAAATTTTACGATTTCATGAGAAAAGGTGTACAAAGAGAATAGATAAATTAACATTATTTAAATCATTACAAGTATTATGAAATTCTATCATTTTGAGACCTATCATTTTATTTGAATTACGCACTAATTGACATTGAATCCTAACTTGTCCCAAGATTCTTGTGAAACTTGAAGAAACGTGAGGTATAACGTTTGTACGTGTTTCACATAAAATGACTCTTCCTAGTTACTTCCTTTTCACAAAATAATTTATTGATGATAACCTCGATCGCACTTTTACTTGATTCGCTCTTTTCGCATAGCAGGATAGTCACAGAGAAGTTAGTTCAGTCAAGACACTCCTTCGTCCAATTTCTGCCATGGTTTATTAACGCCGCGCTTCGTTATCTTGTTCGTCATAGTGGCGGAAGGAAAAAAACTTGAACTAGGAATACACCACCGAATGGATTCGATTCCCACTCAGTGGGACGATTAAAGCGCGGCGTTAATATCCGATCAGGTGAAAGTTGGATTACGGTAGACTACGGTAAGACATTACTCCACTACGCCACGATAGCTGCTTAAAATTGTTGAACGACCATATGTACATTCATAAATTATGTTAAATATATAGTAGAAAGCCAAATAATTAAAGAGCAAGACAGCTGGTAAAATATATTAAAATAAAAGAATTTTTAGTACCCTTACTAGCTCCATTCATCACCCAAAGATCATTTCAGTATTTATTAATTTACATGAAGTATCAACAACATCTAGCATTATTCACTTAGAATAGCTTGTTATTTCAGTGATAACTTCATATTAAAGCAAACTTGTACAATTGTAATAGTTCTAATGAATTATGTAAGTAAATTCGTTTGTGGTTAACCATAACTTGTTTACAAATTAATTTTGATTTGATTCGTTTTGTAATTATCACGTAATTTCATTATTTTGGGACAACTGAGATGGCTTTAACTTTTATAATTTCTAAATCTTGTAATAACTTTTAAACTAGTTAGAAAATAAGTTTAAAATGATTTAAGAAGAACTTGCTTGAGAGAATAGATAAAATTAACCAAATCTAAATATGACCCTAATATTAAATTAGTTTATTCATGAATATAATAATTTTATAAGAATGGAAGATTTGTCTTTAAAATAAGGGATATAATGTGAGTGCCTGCGCCCTGTGCCACGTTTATAAAATTACTGTCTGGCCATCGCTGGCTCTTGCTCTAAAAGGCAGGATTAACGCTATAGAGCCTCGTCATCCGAAAGTATCTTAAGTAAAGTTAAGTTCATTGTTTACTCACCCTAGTTAAATTTTGCCCTATTTTGCTAACCGATAGGTCCATAAGTAGTTTCAGGCGTTTTACCCAGTAGCAGGGTAGATAAAGAGAACCTAACGTAGATTTTCTCCGTTTCCCACCTTCCACTCGAAATCAATGTTGAATGGTGGGACTGAATGCTGCGCTTTATCGTTAATACCAGAGAAGCAAAGAAATGAAATTAATTTAAATATCATAATTAAGCTTTCGAGTGGGAATCGAATTCACAACTCACGTTTGTAAAGAGTTATACTTAGTTAAAAATATATAATTTACTTGAATATATGTAAAAATTGTAAAACCCAGTAAACTATAAATTCCTGTTATAGTGCAATAAATGTTGATAATGAAATCTTTACGCTTTCACGGATAATCTACTAATCCAATTTGGCCACTTTTTTTGAAATATCAAACCCTAAAGGGTTGAAAAAATGTATACCTCTAAACTGGTTGTAATAAATTTTGGCATAAATATTGTTGATAACCTGTATGATATGTTATATTTTTTAAAATTCCCCTTAAAAAGTCTTATTATTGGTCAAAAGTGTATTTCAAAAAAAGTATCTACAGAGATAGAATTTCGAAAAGAAATAGTTGACAGTTAACCGGTGGTTGTAATAAAAATGTTTAACGATTGTAATTGCAGTTTTAGAATTATTACACCAAATTATAGTAACATTAAAAACGTTTCATTTCGCGCGCGGAACATGGCACGATTGTTGTTTAAAATGAAATTATTTTTAATACCAATTTTAGTAAACTCAACCGTAAAAATATTTACAAAATAAACAAAGATATGAAAGTCAAATAAAATTTTCGTATAGTTTCTTGTATTCTAGAAAATTAACGATAAACTTTTTTGGGGAACTAACTTACTTTATACAAATAAATACTTTCACTATACCTATCACACTTTAAAAAAAATATTTTATCCAAGATTAGAATAATAAAAGTTAATTTCTTGTTATAAGCAACACATCATTTTCACTTCAGTGGATCGCTTCATATTCATGGTAGCAATGCTACACTAAGCTTTTATAAGAAAATTCTTATTGAAAAGCGTCTAGACTAATATTCTTATTACTTAAAGCATACAAAAATAGTGTTGTGTATATACAAAATTTCATTATATGAGAGGGTTTTCTTGATAATGTTTTCTTGATAATAACAATTAAAAAAAATCAATTACTCTACACGAAAGTTAGAATATATTTTATAAACATATTTTTTTAGTTTTGTGTAGTTCGTTTCGTTAGAACTCGAAATAATGGAAAAATAAGAGTAACGAAACCATTACACCAATTGGAATTGAACCCACGACCAATCGCGATAAGAGTCAGAAGCTGTACAATGATGATCTCTTGTTAAACTATTTTTTATAATTTTATTATTCGTATTATTTAAACAAGAAGAGCTTAATATATGCAATCCCTTCTTATCAATTCTCTATATATTAAATTATCATCAGAACTTTATTGGTACTTAATTGTTATTTTATCCCACTAAGAGTGTGATTAGCATATTAATGCCTTGATCACAGCGATAAACTTGTTTATACGACCCGTAAGTCGTAAAGTAAAATTATAGGCTTTTACTTTAGTTGTTAATAGTGTTAGTGGTATATATAAGGTTATTTATTTCCACACATTCCCACATTTAGTAGGGAAGGTAGAGGGAATCTAGTAATAAGTTACTTCTATCTTTCTATGCTGATTGCCCTGTTCTTTATATTACTTTTATATTTAGTTTGTGTACAGGCGAACAATATGAAAATATGTACTTCTTTTTTTTTTCTAGCTTCACGCTGTATCCCGCACACAGCAGGGTAGGCAGAGGGAACCTAGTGTTAAGACACTCCGTTCCCGACTTGCCGCCGACTTCGGAGGCTTGCGTGTTAAGTGGCGGAACTTAACGCCGCGCTTTACCTCGGACACCAGAGCGAAGAAAATGGAAATATTAAATATTTCCACTCCTCAAGTGGGAATCGAACCCACAACCAGTCGTTTACAGTCACATGCTAGTGCCACTGGGCGACTAAATACTAAAGCCACAAAATATGTACTTAATCAATAAAAACATTGTCGGCGGAATACTTTTTTATCCACTATAAACTTTATAGCTAAACTGATTATAATGGCTGTCGACTGATGGAAGTTAGAAAAAAAGAAAAAAATATATCATTTGTAATAATTTAATTGAATAAGTATTTGTAATAATTTCACTGAACAGGATTTCACGTTGAGGCCATCGTAGTGCAGTGGGATTGTAAACGCGATTGGTCGTGGGTTGGATTATTTGTAAACTATAGTGTAGTATACTGTAAAGTTACAAAACACGTCTTAGTCGAGAGATGCACTCTATGACGCATAAACCAGAGATTTATTGTGGGTTCTATTTCCAGTCACGGGAATGATTATTTTTAAAGTTATTTTTAGTAGCCACTTCTATAGGTATGGCAAAACGCGGCGTTGACTATTCCACCAGTCTTCATGAAATGTCTCGATTTCGGGCGTAAAGTAGAGGACAGGATAAATATACATTTGACATTTTGTTGTCTATACTACTAAGATATGTGCAAAAAAGGATAACTTCAAAAAAGATAACTTTGTGATGCAAAATTGCTATTTTAATGCAATAGTTATACATTTTAGATTTTTAGTGCAATATTAAAAGCAATTAAACTGTATACTTCAGAATAAGTCAACAAGTTTCGAATTTAAGTAAAAAAGCGAGAACGGAGTGTCTTGACACTGCGTTCCCTTTAAATATATGCAGGGAAAAACATGAAAGTGAAAAGAAATATTAATTAGTTTTATGAGGCGATTATCGTGGCGCAGTGTACTTAGTATCTGACTGTAAACACGATGTTTGTGGGTTCAAATCCCACTCGGGTAAGGATTATATATTATTTTCATTTTTATCCGTGGCGTTCCGGCACTCAACATGTAATGTTTCGATTGCGAGTGAAATGTGGAGAACGGGGTGTCTTGACAAGAAGTTCTCTGTGATTTGCTTGCGATGCGAAAAAAGCGCAAAGCTGAAAAAAAGGAATGAATCCGTTGAGTGGTTAAATCCATTCTCTGTCGGGTATATTGTCTTCCACCGTGAGTGAACAAATTTAGCAAAATATAGTTTAGAGTTAATGAGTGATCAAAATTTATTAAAATAATTGTTGTACGTTTAGGAATATGAGTAATATGCTTAATAATAAGCGAGGGAAAAAGGTTCAGATAAAATAATTTGAATATCATAATAAAATGTTTATTTACAATATTATTTTATACGTTTCATCAATTACAAACAAACACACAGTATAAAAATTATAAATATTATTATATAAGCACACAAACATATTAGACAGAATACGAGAAATAAAAAAAAACAATATAAATATAACAGCTTAAGGACGTTGATAGTTATAGAATTAACAAAATCTATTCTAAAAAACTATTTTTTTTTGTTATGAATAGGTCGATTATAAAAATTTATTCTTGAGATAATGCCAGATATTATCGTTTGTATTTTTCAATTTTAACAACCAAGGGATAACAGAAGAATATATTACAACAATCATAAATGTAAATGATAGAAAGACACGATATTAATAGGGATTCACATCACAGGGATAGGGATCACATTTATAAAAGTATGAATAAAACTAATTTCGTACAAACACATTTTAAATTATTTTAACATCGTAATAATATGTACAAATAATAAATATAAAACAACATCACTGGTACTTGAAATCTTGCCACAAAGTAAGGTCAATTGTAGGTAATTTGTCACAAGGTACGGGCATGTTCCTGCAAAAGATAAACAAGAGTCAATGAAAACTGAAATAGACTCTCGCCGTTGGCTCAAAATATCCTATTCTGTATTATGAAAATGAAATATGGGCAAACTTCAGCAAGGCCGACAAATTTTGCAAGTCTACAGCTGACATAGTGCTGACAGTTGCTTTTCAAGCTTCTTTTAATTAAAAATGTTTGAATTTATATGAATATTTAAGGAAAACAATAAAATATTGTAAATATTCTACGTGTTTATGGGTTTATCCATTCTAACGGAGAATTTGGAAAACGGAATGTCATGAGAGGTAGGTTCTCTCGTATATCTTAGCGAGATAAAGCATAAAACTCCAATTATTTTTCTTAGATTGCCCTTTTATTTAATTTATTTTCATGTATATGTAAATATATAGACGATGACAGTTATAATATATACGAAATAAATAACGCATAGCGGAATATAATGGAATGTATAAAAGTAGGTACTTACCCAGACGAAATTTGCTGGAACGCTTTGGGCTGCATATGACGGATATCATCGCTATTGTCACACAATATCCGTGCAATTGATGAGCCTTGGCGAATAGATCCCAGTTGTTCTGATTGAATAACAAATATATTATTAACATTTCCTTAATATTTTGATAATAATGATTGATTTTCGAGATCAAATAACATCCAATAATAGTTACTGTGTAAATTATGTCTGACTTCAATAATCAATTTTAATAATTTGAACAATTGAAGTTTAAAATAAAAAATAAACATACATTGTGAATAAGTGAGAGGAAAATCAGTTTTGAATTAATTATAAAGTTGACTTGTTGAGTCTAAGTTGAGAAACTGATATCTAAATATTCTATGATGTTGCAAGTAATTTAATAATAAACTTACGTAATGAGAACGCAATTTCCGGATCACCGTTTTCAAAGAAGTGTCGATCTCCGACCCGAGTCCTATAAAACTGCTCGGTGAGTATACATAAGAAGGTTGGTCCCACTTGTGTTCCGGGCACGTTCTTTTCGATAGACCCTCCTACTACTAAGTCCACGTCTTCGGGATTTTCGTATAACAATTTCAATATTTCAATGTTCTGTAAACAATGAATACTTTATTAATATACGCCTGTGACAGAAACCTAAACCTGTGTCTAAACGTGATTGGTTGGGGGTTTTATAACCACAAAAAGAAATTGGTTATATTGTAATTATTTTCATGTTTACGTTTTGGTATCCAAAGCAAGGCGCGGCGTTGAGTTCCGTCACCCAACACGTAATGTTTGAATTTCGAGAGGAAAGTGGCCAACGGACTGTTTTGATATTAGGCTCTGACTACCGTGCTGTAGGCGAAAAAGCGTGGAGCTGCTAAAAATGTATATATTGAGACGGCCGCAAAAACATTTTTGTATGAAATGTCATAAAATAAATTAATTTAATTAACATAGCATGTATTGTTATGCTTTATTTTTTTTTGTACATGTTTATAGTAATCAAACTATAACCTTCTCTATTGCAATCACACATTGCCAATTTTTATTACTTCATTTGAAATATTTGTCGTGGTAGTTTAGGAGTTAAGTATATAAAAAACAGAGGAAAATAGCAGTAATAAATTATAAAGTCATAAGGGTAACGCAAACTAAATGAATATATTTAAACATGTATTACAACAATCAGATTTTTAATCTATTTGAAATAAATATAAAACATACTTTTTTAAATTAGAGTCAGATATCTATTGGGCATATGTAATATTTCCTTTTTATAACAAAAAGGCAACACGGTTTTTATGTTCTATAGCAGAGTTGAATATGTATAAGAAACTTCAACGAGGTTGAACCGCCCGTAAGCACAAGAATTGGCAAAAGTACAAAATATTCCACTGTAGAATAAATATTCTTGTCAGATTGAACGCTTAAAGTTTAGGAACAAACAGTACCAAAACATTTCAAATTTTACTATCATCATATTTACAATTTCGTGAATAACAAACTTGCTACGTGATTCGGACTTTTATATAAGTAGAATATAGATAAATATATTTCGTAGTTAACGTGTGAAGTGCCTAGCAGTAGCAGTGCAGTGCATCCTAATGGCCTAGCAGTGCTAGCGCTTGCACGGTTTTTAAGAAGTGCGGGTTAGAGTCTCGTTTGGTACAAATTTTTATACTTATTCAAAATCGTTTTTCTATTTCATAAGTGTGTGAATAATACTTTAAAAATAATAAGATTTCTCTCTTATCTACAGATATTTTGTAATATCAAATTCTAATATGGTTGTGTATGACATATGATATGAATCTATATTATTAATTCCGAAAACGGTTACGCTATATTGGATAAAAGTCGTACTAAATAATAAAACTTAAAAAAAATGAAGATTTCGAGCCGACAGCATATGTATGTACCTGTGGATATAGTTAGAGGCAGAATTCGGATTATCGAGTATTTTGTTAAATTCTTATGGAAAATTTTAATAATCTACAGAATTCATTTAAAACTTAAAAGAATGAAGGTCAAATTGTAAACATTACGTATTTCATTACATTAAAAAAAATACATTTATTACAGGAGCAACATAATATGTAGTAGTGCAGTATATGGCAATTATTTTATATAGATTTCGCTACGATAGTAGCAGGTATAAATAACAACGATAAATCGACACGTGAAGTATCGACTCATGTAACGTTTAAAAACCGTAATTTATTATCTTACTAAGAAAAAAGTATTGAAGACAAAAACATACTCTTAGGTCTAAACACATAGTTGAGTTCTTTCATTTAAATTTTCGCTAAGCCAAGACAATAATTTGTACTACAGTACAAATAAACGACCTCAGAGGAACACAAATCTGAAGTCAAAATGTAGTGGGACATTCTTGGTGTTAGAGTACTATGTAACATTCTGTTTAAGATATTTTGTTTTCGCGACTTTTACCTATTTTTGGATAAATCGCGTAAATTTTTAGTATTCCAAAATATGAGTCTACCTGTAACCATAGTATAAAGTCCTCAAAAGGTCGAAAAATGTTTTTGAATATCAAAAATACAATCGATGAAATCGGTTAAAATAGTTTTATTTCAAAATATTCTGTTTACAAGGTGTAACTTCATATACGAAAAGTTATAAAATAAACGTTATAAAGATAAAATTTCAATCAGAAAAGGGTATAAGTGAATAAAAGCCAATAACTTGGTTTGCTCAAAGAGCGTTCCGAAGGTTTTAGATGGCCAGTTTTATGTTTATTAACACATATAGGGAGGTACGACTCAACTATAAAAATTTTAATGCACATTTCATCAAATAAATATTTATATAAAAATAGTTTCAGTATACAACTTTAATATATTGTACATAGATATCTAATTTAGATTTTTAGATTAGATTAGATTTTAAATATTTATTATTTTTATTTATCATCAAATAGTGTAACTATTGATGTAGTTTTGCATAACAATATTTTGAAATAGCTTTGTTGCCTGTCTGTATGTAGATAAAAATGTGTTGTGTGTGTAATATTAAAATAAACTGAACGGTTTTTACGTAAGGCCTGTATGTCGTAATCCCTAAGGAATAAAACAAACACTTAAAGTAAAGTAGCATTCCTTTTCCACTTTTTTGAATTTTACACATCGCTAGCATTTTATGTCACAAGCAAAAAAATAGTAAATTCATTTTTAAATCTTAGAGCCATTAATAGAACGTGTTGAGTGGTGAATATTCAAAAGCATGAAAATAAAATATCTCGAGTTTAAATTCATAAAGTCAAAGGACTTGTTGTCAATGTTTTATGAAATAAAGCTTATCAAGGTGAAAGAGAACTCCGTTCTTCTTCACTACAACGAACTATTATTATTGCATGTTAAATGGCGGAACTTAAAGCTGCACTTGTTTAATTAGGGTAATTTAAAAATTAATACAATTTTCTAAGAAGTAGAGAGAAATAAACAGAATCAATGCTCAATAAAAGAGTCGTCGACATGTAATGCATCGTTTATCCGGGAACATTCGCACATACAAATTCGCAAGAGAACCCATAAAATGTCATCGTAAAACTTTCTTTGTATGTATTTTGATGTACCTACAGTCACAAAATTTTGATTTCCTGATTAAATGTTCTGATATTAACTTTAAAATGGCAATCAAATGTACAAATGTTATTAGATACAATGCGAACGTGTCGTAATATTTTGATGCGTAAGAATGACTACTACATAAGAAAAATAAGATATAAGCGTTGTATGTTATAAAAAATTGAGTGATTTCCCCACGTTTTTCTCCATAAGAGGGTAGTCAGAGAGAACTTAGTGTCAAGAGAATCTGTTCTACACTCTCCGCTTGAAAACGAAGTATTACGCGTTTAGTGGCAAAAATTAACGCAGCGCTATATTTAGATACTAAAGCGAAGAAACTAAGATAATTTAAGAATAGCCATTCCTCCGAGTAGGTATCAAACCCACAACCATCACATTTTCAATCAGACGCTGTCCCGCTACGCTATGACATAACGTCATCGTAGAAAACTGTCTTTAGTACAGATCACATAACCATATTTACCTATGTCTTTATACTGTTATAGCTGTAAGTAAGTAAAAAGTAAAACTTGATCGTAATATCATTCAAAGTTGAATGTGTCACCTTATTTTGTATCTCTTTCAACCGGCCCATTAGCTCAGTTGGTTAGAGCGTCGTGCTAATAACGCGAAGGTCGCGGGTTCGATCCCCTCATGGGCCATATTTTTTTTATTCTTCATCTTAAAGTATATATAAAAATCATAATATTCATATAAGTAACGTGATACAGATTTTTTTTCTGTATTGTATATAACAAAATAATAACTGGCAAAAATGTTTCCTTTGTCGAAAATCTCGGCATTTAAAATGGTTTATTACGCTATTTCTTTAGACGCCTTTTAGCCTTTAATGGAATTGTTAAAAGCATCATTCATCTGTAACGACTGTTACTTATTATATAAAGAAAAAAATGAAATCTGATAGAATATCAAATTGGATAATGGTAATAAAATAATTAACAACGAGATTTTACAGAACGTACTACTTATATATTGCTGACTAGTAGCGGCCCGCAACTTTGTTTGCGTGGACTTAATGGCCCTTCTCAACATAATACCCATCACGCTGAACTACTTATGTTAAGACGCAATTTCCTTATATCTAATAGTATAGTTGGTCTATTATGGTTCTCATGAAGTATTTCACTCTTCGAAATTAATTACAGCCTAAGTCCTGCCTAAGCTTAAAGGTGTCACATGTAAAAAGGTTTCATTCAAATAAGTCGAGTAGTTCCGAATATGTGCGCGTACAAACATTCTGTTTTTACTGATTCATTGTGGTATAGATTTTACGTAAAGACTGTAGTTTGATTGACAATCTGTATCGCAACGTCTAATGAGTTTCTGTCAGTTCCTTAGTCTATTTAGCATATGTAAATGATATAAGAGTGTGTACAACTGTACATACCTTGATGAGTATGTATCAAATACTAATTAAAGGAAACGGTATTAGTCCTGTATTTTGTCGAATTAGGTAAAGTTAAACTTATCAGTAAATTTTGAAAATCAAAATAAATCAGAATTATTAAAGTTTTATGATAGGAGTAGATAAAAAAACGGAACTATTAAGTTGAGTGTAATTAAAACTATATGCAAAAATTATATGAAATTTTTTATGTTTTATTTATTAGTTACATATGATGGGTTAAACAAATCATGAACAAAATATAAATACAAAGTGGTTGAAAAAATAATTAATATACAATTATCTCAATTATACATAGTATTTATATTTACACGAATTTCAATTTCAATACTATTATCATTAGCATGTCGGTGACGCGAACCGACGATTTTACCCTCTACCAAAACGCTCAACGCGCCTAAACAAGTTTTCACTTCAAAAAAATTCAAAATAGACTTCATTATTTTTTACGTTGCAATTTTTATGTATTATTATTTCCTTTATTTAACATAATTCTTATTTCAATACATTTATATTTATAAAGAATATTTTATTATTATGTATCTCCTTTTAGGATAACTCGGGTTCAAAAGAACCCGGTCCTTTGGAAGGCTTGCGTGGGGACACAGGTCCAACACGTAGAGGCCCCTTAGAGATAATAAATTGTTTTACTGTGACGCATCAGCCGGGATCCATCTCTGAGTAACCACAGTAAATTGCCCAGAGATGGTCACCGGCTAATGCGTAGGAACTATGAAAAATATGAAAAACTAAATTGGGACTATGGAATGGAGTTTGGATGGACTGAATACTGGGCTATTGTATGAGACTACCGGACGTCCGCCATTTCAACAGTCTCAAATTGAGTGGTTGACGGACGGTGACTCGCCTCCCACTAGATGGGCCCCCACAAAGCGGCGTAATGCCTCGGGCGCAACACCGGCGTGGTCGGCTAAGGGTGTAGAGAGGTGTGCACCGGTTTCACCATCACGAGCAAGCTCGAGAGCGGGTTTCCCCGCTATTACGCAGATTGAGCACTTCCACCCTTCCGAGCATATAGCTCTTGCGCTCCACTCTGCCAGCCAACGAAGGCAAGCCAGAGGCGGGGAATAAATGTCAATTCTCCTCTGGAGGTCTCAGGTCCGTGGGGTCGCCACTCCCCAACAGCTCGCCACAAGCTGCCCTGCGGGTTTATTATTATTATTATTAGTATTTTTAATTTAGTATTCATGAAAAATTCATTCTCCCATTCCTGGGGACTCCTGCTCCAACGCGGACTTGCAGTCAAACATTGGAGAGATGATCTACTGTAATGTTAAAAATTTCCTAACAATGCGACAAGTGTTTAAAATAACTGCCTTTTGTAATTGACGATAAAGGAGAGGGTGAATATTAAGTTGCTTAAGACTAGAGTGTAAAGTGACCGGTATTACTCCTGTGGTAGAAAGAATTAATGGTATTGTTTTGACGGTGTTAACTTGCCATTGTGCTTTCAGCTCTATTGAAAGGTCAGTGTATTTGGTAATTTTATCTGAAAATGTTGAAGAGAGATTATGTGTATTGGGTATTCCCACATCAATTAAGTAAACTGTACTACGTTTTTTGTCATGCAGGGTAATATCAGGTCTGTTATGATGGATTGTTTTGTCTGTAATTATTGTCCTATCCCAATAAAGCTTAAAATCTTTTGAATCTATTACAGCTTGAGGTTTATATTTGTAATATGGTATGGTCTCACTGATTAAATTCAATTTTTTCGCTAAATATTGGTGAATGATGGATGCAACCTGATCATGTCGATGCTTGTAATCTGTTTGTGTTATTGATTTACAAGCTCCCGTAATATGTTGTATGGTTTCACTGGCACAATGGCAATGTCTGCACAGGTCTAATTGTGTATCGTGTATTATGTGTTTTTTATAATTTCGTGTCTCCATAATCTGGTCTTGTATAGCTAGCATAAACCCTTCAGTTTCAGGGAATAGCTCACCTTGGCTCAACCAAGCGTTTGAAGCTATCTTGTCGACGGTAGGACTGAGCAAGTCGCGTCTGTGCCTTCCGTGAAGAGATTTTGCTAACCATGCCTCTAATTTTTGTTGTGATTGTGTTATAGTTTCGTTTGACTGTGTTAAATGACTGCTTAGGTTAAGTGGTGTTAATTTATTATCTAATCCTGTAATTAGTCCATGGAGTGAAGATTGTTGTGCGCGAGTGTGGAAAAAAGATCTAAGTAAATGTATCTGTTTGTTATGAAGGTTTTTAATATCTATTATCCCTCTTCCACCTTCATATCTAGGAAGTGTAAGCCTTTGTATGCAAGATCGGGGATGATGTTTCCTGTGCTTGGTCATAAGTGTATTTATAATTCGTTGTAGTTTTTGTAAATCTGTCTGTGACCACTTAATAACACCAAAAGAGTAGGTGAGCATCGGTATAGCATAGGTGTTCAGTGCTTTTATTGTATTGTACGCGTTTAAATTGGTATTTAAAACTTTTTGTACTCTACCTTTAAATTTCATGTTTATTTCTATTTTAATCTGTTTATGGTGAATGTGTCTTGTCTGTTGATACCCTAAATATTTGTAACCATTTTCGTCGTCTATTGGATCGATATAATCCCCGGAATATAATTGATATTTATTTTTCTCTATTTTACCCCTTCGAATAGATTGTAATTTACATTTCTCTATGCCAAATCTCATTTCTATATTAGTGGAAAACATTTGTGTCATGTCTGCTAGTTCATTTAAATTACTAAGGTTAGATGCATAAAGTTTAATATCATCCATATACATAAGGTGCGAGATGATGTGCTGAGTGTTATTCTGGGTAATTGTGTATCCTTTTCTGCTATTATTTAACATTAAAGACAATGGATTTAAAGCGAGACAAAACCAGAGAGGGCTAAACGAGTCTCCCTGGAATATGCCTCTTCTTATATGTATTGGTTCTGTTTCTATTGCGTTCGCTAAATTAACAATTTTTAATTGTGTAGTCCAGTTCTTCATTATGTTTTCTAAGAAATTTATAATATTTGGGTGTATTTTGTGCATATATAAAACATAAACAAGCCATGTATGTGGTATCGCATCAAATGCTTTCTGAAAATCAATGTACATGGTGTATATATCAGTCTTCTTCTTTTGTGCGTGTTTGGATATGACTGAGTCTATAATAAGCTGTTCTTTACATCCTTGACTTAGACGACGGCAGCCTTTTTGCTGTTCTGTGAGCATATTATTGGCGTCAATATGTTTATAAACAAGGTCTGTTATACATGAAGATATGATTTTATAAATGGTTTGCAGACATGTTATTGGCCTGTATTTTGCGGGGTTCCGTTTGTCTCTTAAATCCTTAGGTAGCATGTAAGTTATACCCTGAGTTACAAATGATGGCACTGAGTTCGGTGATTTTATAAAATTATTTATATGAAAAAGCAAATGTATATGTACACAAGTAAGTTTCTTGTACCAAAGTTATGAATTTTGTCGGTTCCTGTAGCTTTCCAGTTGTGAGTTTTTGAAATAACAGATTTTAATAATTCTATATTGACCACATCAAATTGCATGTCAGTTGTTTTTGTATCTAAATACTGTTTTTGTTCTTCAATCCATTCTGCTTGGTTGTACTCAGCTGGAGAAGACCATATTGATGACCAGTAGGTATATAATTCTTCAGTTGCAGGCAAATCAACACTATTATTCTTAATATTGGAATTAGTGGAGCCTAAATTGCGATAGAATAATTTTTCATTTGAATTAAACAATTTATTTTGTGATTTTCTTAATGATGTCTGTTTATATCGCCGTAAACGGTTTGCTAATGCACTGAGTTTTTGTTTCAATGTATCTTAAAATTCTGTAAGTGTAGAGTTTTCTGTCTCGTGTTGTGTGTGTATTTTATAATTGTTTTTAATTTTATTAATATGATTTTGTAGTGTTTCACTTCTATTCCCTTGGATGTAATCAGTAAGTCTACCGATCTTAATTCTTAATTCTTCTATTCTATTTTCCAATCTCTTTTGCCATTTAGGAATACTTTGGGTTGCAATATTTCTAGTCTGATTATGTGAAATTTTAGATCCGTTCAATAGGGCTGCTGTCATTGCAGCGCAATATATAAGTGTATGTAAAGTTTGAAAATCACATTCAGAACTTAGATACTTAGGCAAAACTACTAAATCAATGTAATTAATTGTGGCTGTAAGCTTCTTATTGGCCTTCTGTTTTGGTATATAAGGTCGTTTTGGAGGACAGGTGAGTGAAAAGTCGGTGTATGTGTTAGAAAATGTTGAATTTATTTTGATTTTGTCTTCTTCTGTAAGCTGGTATTTTTTAATAACATGTTGTCTCTCTTCATTTTCTTCTAAATTATCCGTAATGATTGTATCTAACAGAGATGAAATCGGTTCAGTTTTGTTTCTACTTTAAGTTATTGGATTAATAGCTGTCGAATGTGGTTTATTTTTGTGACTTAAGAATGCCGGTATTATCTGAGTTACATTTTGCGTTTCTGCTATTAAACATTCATCATTAATTGATTGCGCTACTTCAGTTTTTAATTCTGTGAGTTTTTCTAGTTTTATTAATTTATTATAAACTATTGCTCTGCGCTGGCCAGCTATACGTTGGATTGAAACATTAGCTAAAATTGGAAATTGGTATACGACTTCCTTATAAAGTTGTGTCCTATATCCAGTTATATTTCTTTCTAATTTTTTAATCTTATAGTAACATTTCATTATTGCTTCATTAATATCATCACTCCATTTCCTTCGTTCTGTGACTGTTTGTGGATTATCGGCTTGCAATATTTCAGAGTGATTAGAATTTTGAAGCCTAACTCTAACTTCTTCTTTCATTTCTTGTGATTTATCTGCACTTAGAAAATTTTTCTTCATGATGACCCTACACTGGTCTCTTACTCTTTGCTTTGATACTATCATATGGGGAAACCGTTCAATAAATTTAGCATGTAGTGGTGTTAAGTAAGTTCTAAGATTAACTGTCTCTAATGAAGTGAGGGCGAAATATGTACGCACAATGAAAATATTCATTTCTAAAGACCATTTCTTTCGCGTACGGGGGCCTACCGCAACGGGTGCAGACACAGTAGTCTTATCGACAATCTGCACAACGTCCTTGATAGGATGAAAAGATGACATTGATGATGATGAAGGTGACGGTTGAAAAAGTGAAGATGATGGTGATGCATTAAATGGAGAAATGGATGATGACGAATGAGGTGATCGTTCGGCTGTAATATATTCTTCGACTGGAGTCCGCCTGATCAACTCCTCGTCGCCGATGGTTCGCATACTGAGACACCCAGCATCGGCTCCAGGTGCGCCCCGGCGACCCCCGGGCAGCGGCCGTAAACTATATACTCTTTTTTCCATTTCATACAAAAGGGTTGGGAATTGTTGGTTGGGAAGGGTAAGCCTAGTTGGTATTGGCATGTCATTGTGTAATTGCTGTAAAGCACAAGGCTAGATGTTCTCGCCTTCTATCATAGTATCTCCTTCCCGTAAGCCCCCACCACCACGACAAGGTAATTCCCGTGGGGGGGTTATTATTATTATTATTAGATTATTATTATTTGAGAAATATGAGAACAAAGTGTGTACTTAGTTATAATACAATAAGACTGTACTACTGAACTACATACAATGAATTTTAACTTGCAAAGCCACTTCGATCCAGAACAGTGAAAAGCAAACATGCTTTAGTCCAACGTTTAAACGCAAAGACACCTAACTCCTACAGTATTTCTCAATTTTTATGTGGTTACTGTAAAGTTATTTAATTTTTATTAATGTTATATTAATAAAGTATTCCAATAAAAGAACCAACATATAATTCGGGTAGAAATGTCGATTTATTACGACACAGTAGAAATTTGCAGTTTACTCAATTTAGGTATTTTGTGACTGAAGCGCCTTTGCTTTTATATCTCTCAAGTATATAATTACAATTATTTTTATTAATTGATAATTAATAATATTTTGTCAGTATTTACATGTAATAAAATAATTTCCAATTTTAGTTAACCGAAGCGATAAGAACGGTACACAATATATGAGTATAAAGTGAAAAATTATAGAGTTTTATCTACCATTCCTACATTGAACTTCCTTCTAGGAAGTCTTAAAATTCATTATATATAAATTTAGCTATAACTTTACGTATAATAAAAAAATATATTTAAATATATGCTATCAATACCTAGCACAGGTGTAAGCCAGAACACTACAACAAATAATCCAGCAAATAAAAACAAAAAACTACTCTGCACGTGCAAAGTGAGGACGACACACATCTAAACTTTTGCGGCTTTTGCAGACTTAGAAAACTATCTTAGCTAGTACAGGATCAGGCTTATTATGTCACTATAGAGATGGATTGTGAGATTTGTATATTATAAGAATGAAGTCGGCATATAATATAATAACTTGCGGGTAAATAATAGTTTGCTTTTGACTGTAAAACACGATTGATTGTGGGTTCGATGCCGCTCGGGGAAATTATTATATTTAAATCTATATTCTATAATAATAAATAAAATTGGAGTGTCTGTTTGTAATATTAAAATAACAACTTTTTAATGATTGCATATGTATATATACACGATACGTATACCAAAATAAGCTTTTTAAAATTTTTGTCTGTCTGTCTGTCTGTTTGTTTTCGATAATCTCTGGAACGGCTGGACCGATTTCGACAGAATTTACAATGATGATAGCTGATGTAACAGGGCGTAACTTAGGCTACTTTAATTTTAAAACTTGCTGTTTCTCGCGGCTTCGTCCGTGTTTAATAAAACAAAAACATTGTAATTCTAAAACAAAAGTAGCCTAAGCTATGCTTCATTACATCAGCTATCTGGCAGTGAAAGTCCCGTCGAAATCGGTCCAGCCATTCCAGAGATTAACCGGAAAAATGGGCAAGGAAAAAATTGGTATATGTACCGTGCACACATACAAATGCATTTAGTAATAAGCAGTATATTTATTTGTAAAGATATATCCATACTAATATTATAAACGTGAAAGTGTGTTAGTTTGTTTGTTCATGTTTCACAGCAAAGAAGCAATGTAATGTCACAGTTTTCTTAGTTGAACAAAGGCTAATTTATACTGTGAGTTACTTAACACGTTCAACGCTAAACAAAATTATGCATCTTTTCGTTCGGGCCACGTTGGTCAATGCTGGTCGACAATGAGACTTTCCGTTCGGGCCGCGTCGGTCATTGATGACCGCGGCATCGGCTACTTTCGATTTATTAATACAGGCCGTAGGGCACTGCTATCTAATTAAAAACCATATGAATTGACCCGCGTGGCTCACTAATTAATCTAAAATAAATTGATGAAAATCTAAAATTGTTTTTTGAAAAATGTAATAATAGAACCAGTCCAGAATAGTCAGAATAGTGGCCAGTCGTGGCCCAGTGGCACAGGTGTGTGACTGTGAACGACTGGTTGTGGGTTCGATTCCCACTCGAGGAGTGGAAATTATATTTCCATTTTCTTCGCTCTGGTGTCGAGGTAAAGCGCGGCGTTAAGTTCCGCCACTTAACACGCAAGCCTCCGAATTCGGCGGAAAGTGGGGAACGGAGTGTCTTAACACTAGGTTCCCTCTGCCTACCCTGCTGTGTGCGGGATATAGCGTAATAATAGAAGTAAGACGACAATTTCAAGTGCTGACCGACGTTAAATGACGTCACAAATAGTGACATTTATCCAAATGTATCTATCCAGATATATTAGTTATGAAGTTATCGAGAACATCAGCTTATAACGCCCGATATTGACTATTACTTACTTTATTGATATTTTAATATATTGATATGTAATATTGCATTGTTTTTTAAACAGATATTTCAATACATAAACTTTAAAAAAAAATCTTTTTAACTAACAGAATATAAACATATGAAGAAAACATATTCTGTTAAGTATAAAAAAACTTTCATGGCATAGTGGGATAGCGTCTTACTGTAGACGTGATCGGTTGTGGGTTCGATCTCCACTTTAAGTTGCGTTTAAATTACTTTCTTTCCCTTGCTGATAAAACTGGACTGGACTGGACTGGACTGGACAAAACGACGCGTCATTGAGTCCCGCTACTTAGGACGCAATGTTTCGATTTCAGGCTGAAGTGTACTAGATGACTCTAGGTTTTCTTTGACTATTTTGCTATAGGAGGGAAAGTGAAGAAGTAGATAAATAAGAAAGAGGAAGCAAATCCCGTAGTAAATTTTAAATACAAGCTTACTAAAGACACGTATTCAAATCCAGACTTAAAATCCATACAGGAAGAAACTCTTCAGTAATCTATAGGTTCACTATTCGAGTACTGGCCTGGACTGTTGCATTACAGAGAGAGGAGCTCGGAGCAGTGCTTGGAATTTGCGACACAAGTATAGGCTTCAGTAGCCCATTTAAAACGCGTATTAACGTTTGCTTACACTGCCCGAGCTGTATGTGTCTAATTAAAATCGGAAAAATCGCGGTATACAAAAACGTAAGGTTATTAGCAAATTAAAGTATCCTAATATTATAAATAGATAAATTTGTCCGTTTGTTTGCTTATCTATGTTTTTTAATCTGTTTTTATTTAAGGATTTTTTTAGTAAATATAAAAATGTCAGCCCCATCGTTCCCCAAAACAAACTCAAAGCACACAAACATAACATTTCCTCTTAAGTCTAAGAACACTATTTATACTTAAATTTAGACAGCATTTTGGCCACTACAGAACTAGATTCAGATATAAACAGTGTATAATTCAGACTATAAACAGTGAAAATGCCGACATCTAATACATTCAAATTATAACGACGGATTAGTTTCTCACGAGCCTCGGCATTTCAGACACATTAAACCAAGAAATGGTGAACATCATCATCCACTCCACACAATTCACACTTTGGTATAGATACCCTTTCCATAAGAAAACCAAACTTCTTTAGAGGAACATGTCCAGAACACAACCTAAGGCCTATAGCAATTTGTTGCCGTGTAAGTTCCTTCTCACTAAGCAACGAAATATGAGGAAGCTCATTGTGAATTACTCTGTACTATATTTTCTTTAATTTAGATCTATTTTCAAATACTTCCTTCAAATATTTCTAATTTCCTTCCTGTACTTTACGAAAACTTCCGAAAATATATATACGTGTATCCCTTCTATTAAAGCCCGCTTTGCCAAATTGTCAGCTTTCCCTCTGTCCAAGGTGAGAAGGAACCGATTGAAGTTCTATAGTTAGGTCTCTGGCATATAACTTAATGTTTTTTTTAGTATCATATACGCCACTGATACTCCTCTCCTCTCTGTCACATAAGATAACAATTAAGAGTGGAAACATATACAATTTCCATAAATATTTTAGAACCATCTGTATAGATTGTAAACCACCCAACATAATTCTGATTAATTTCGTGAATAAATTCATATTTTGATACGTTAATGTCCAAGTTTTTTTTGCGAATTTATACAATTCAAATTAGTACTTCAGATACTTAGGGGCTGGAGAGTGAGTGACAAAATTATGATGCGTATGGGATACATATCCATACTAAAAGTAACAATGTTTGAGTCTCTCTTAAACTTCGTGTTTTATGAAGTTTATAGATTAATATATTTTCCACTTATTACGGGGAGTAGTAAATAATATGCAATCAATTTACTTGCAAATTTCTATCAAAAATGCTTAATAAATAGCATTCCCTCTTGCCAAACGACTGTTCGTAGGATAATCTTTGGGTAATAGAAATTTGTAATTTTTTTTTACAAAAATGCTAATTGTTGGCAAAACAAATTGTAATCAAAGCGTATAAAAATTTCAACGCAGCTGGTAGTAGAACGCATGGCTAAGCGGTCGGAGCGCCAGAATAACCATTTTAGCGCTCCGACCGCTCCGAAGAGCACAGGTTCAAATCCCGCTGCGTTCATATGTTCAGATGTTTTTTAAACATGTCTTGAACAGAGTATTTGTACATTGTATACACAATCACAGTTATAGACATAGAATAGAGCACTTCATATATGTCGTTGAGTTTCTAAACACAGTTGCCAGATCTACCCTGTATCCCAGTTAAAATTATTTGAAATTTAATATCCCCTGATTATATAACGACGCGACACTGTATCACGCAACTTGAATAGAACATAATTAATGCCAACATGTTAACCGGAGTAAGAAAAGGTGAAAATTTCACTAATGTCTAAGCTACTACTACTACTACTATGCTACTGATCTATAATTTCAATTTAATTTATATCATTATGTAATTTGCTATTAAGCTAAGTGTAATATTTGTTAATACAAAGCGCAAGGTTAAAGATAGCGGGGATGAACTTTCCCCGAATCTTCTGTTTCTATTCCCAGTAAAAAGACATAGGCACAGCGGGCGAAGCCGCGGGTGACAGCTAGTAATATATAAATGTCGTATTCAAATTATATTCATTTCGCTCCTAAGAGAAAACACGGCGTTTAATTCCACTCCTCGACACGTATCAAGAATTCAGGTGAAAAGTGCGAACGGTGCGGCTTGACACTAAGTACTGTCTGACTACCCTTCTATACATATTTTTATAGAAATATCATGGAACAACATTAGTCATTTTCTTTTTATTTATAAAACAAATTAAAAAAATAATAATAAAAGAAATAACAAACCTTTTTAGGAATAAAATCTCGCATTTCATAGAAAGTCTTAGGGACAGGCAATCCGCAAGCGGCGCGCGTTGCTATGTAGCTGCCGAGGCCGTGGTCGCGACCGCGCTGGATGTCCGTCGCACGGAGATCACCGCCGAATGTGTTGTTGCGCCTTTGAAAATATTAAACCATTATTAATAGTTATTCTAATATAATAATAAGTACTAAATAAAAAAAAACTACACATATCACAAATTGCTTTATGTGTAATCACAGGTGCTTTATGTGTAATACAAGAAACTTGTAGAACACAAGTTTGATTCATAAGTTTGAAATATTTACGTACCAATTATACTACTACTATTTTATTTTTTACCACATAAACATAATATTTGTATTGTGTAGTATTTAATTAAATAATTGTTTTAAAAATATATATGAGTCCAACTAATTTTATTTATTTTGTGATACATTACATTGTAAAGCAAAATAAAAATGTACGTGATCCACATCACGTACGTGTTACTTACAAAGGAATTAAAAACATAAAAAAATAATGTACCTATTGTAAATAATTTTCTCGGCATATTTTGTTATACTTAAGAATAGAAAATAATTACACGTTTTAACATTATCTTATATAGCAATAGTTTAGACATTTATTTTTTCAATCGTGTATAGGGACTATGAAATATTTGTTATATAAGGGAGCGTCGGGCAGCCCCGGATGGCGAGTAGCCCCGGACGGCGGGTAGCCCCGGACAACCAGGATTTCTAAGAAACTAAGCACAATACTTAGGCAACGCTATATGATAAAGAGATACCTAAAAAATATTTCTTAAAATCCATAGCAAAAAGAAGAACAAAGGGATTAAAGTCGCTTCATCTAACTATCGTTTGTGAATTATATTCGGTTCTAATATAACTTATAAATCTTTATGATAATACGTAAAGGTAAATTTTTTTACGAAAATTACACGGCTAGAAGGATAATGTACTTTTGTATGGTAGTCAAAATTCATTATACACTAGCGGAAATAATTAAAGGACCATAAGAAAGGTTCCCTCTGCCTACCCAGCTGTGTGCGGAATACAGCGTGAAGCTAAAAACAACAAGATATTTCCAAATTTTTTGAGGTTTTTTAGTGGCTGTATTTTTCACAAAACTCGCATTCGGTCGCATTTAAATAAAAAAAGCAAGCATTTTAAAGTTTAAGGTTTCTAGTTTTGAGATATTAAAGTGAAAAAAAAATTCAAGCGACGTGTCCCGCTAAGCTATTCTAATTCTAATGCCGAGAGAGAGAAAAAAGTTTTCAGTCCTTTTTTTGGTCTAAAAAGTTGAGACATTTTTTTTCAACTTAACCACTGTATGGATCGAATAACTTGTTTATCTCGCTTTAACTTGCTGTTTTTAAAAAATCGATACCCTTCTCGCTGTGATATGTAACTCTGAATGGAAAAGGATCTTTTTGTCTTTAACCATAAATATCTTAGTTACCGCTGATTGCACAAGAAATATAAGGAATGTTTTGAAATCTTCAGTAAATTTGCCATGAAAATCAGCTACGGATTTTTGAAAAGAAAAATTATCTTCTTCTTTTCATTAATTTTTAAAATCATTAAAAAAGGACTCTTATTGGCTTTTGGGAAAGTCAGGTTCTAATTTGGATATATCAAGAATCCTGATTGATAATGATCACTGTGCGTTTTACAGTTCAATATATTCACAAAAACCTTACAAAGTTTGGATTAAATCCATCAAACAGTTTTTTGTTTTATTCGATCAAATTTTTAAAGAAAATGAAAGGATCCCGATTACGACTTTGAAAAATCACCTTTAACAAAATAAAAGACGAAATGATATTTCAGCTTTTTTCATGCTTTTTTATTGATAACAGTGTTTAAATTTATAGGTTTCTTATATCTTACAACAATTTAAATTGTTAATTACTTAAGATAGCTTATTATGACATTCAGTAAATTAATCAACGTAAATTAAAAAATAAAAAAAAATACTTTTCTACATAATGCCGTTTAAATTTTTCTACACAAAAAACGTATACGTATGTTAAGAAAAAGTTTGCTTATGAAAACTAATTACATAAGATACTTATTATATTTTTAATATTTACCTAAGAATAAGTATACAAAGTAATAACAATATCGTCAAAATTTCTTACGAAACTTTGAAGTTCCTTTCCTTTGTATTTATTATACAGTCTATTTGCATAATGAGCGGTTACGAAATAAATCAGGTAAAATATTTGTGAATTTTTGCAACTAAATTAATTATATCTGAAAAATATGTAATAATTTGTATAAATTTAAATATTTTTAAATAATTACGAGGTTTCTCTATCAATATTATTCCTTTGATATTATATATATAGCTACCGGCTTCGTGTACGGTTGTTAAAATTTTACTAATTACTTAGAATTAAGTAATCAACTTTCTGTGTTCCTGTATATCTTTAATATGCTCAAAACTAACTTAAAAATACGCGTAAAAAAATAAATCACAAACAAAAGTTATCAAAAGCACAAAGCGTTACGCACTGAATGACTGACAGACAAAACATTCGACACTATCTAACCTAGGTTCCTTGGGGACAGTACAGGAGCATTAAGAGAATATTATCCGAAATTTGGTTAAGGAGGAAAACATAAATATTATTTACGTTTAACAGTCGAAAGTATATAAAATAAATGGTAATAACATTATATAAAGTCACCAAATTCACTCAAATGAAGTGGCTGGTGACATCTTGTTATGAAAATTAATTAGAAAAAAAGGCACTCACTTGAACAAAAATTGCGTAATTTCACTGTCCCAAAACCGGTCGCTGAAACCTTGTGGTTGATAGGTGAGTCCTCTTGTTAAGTCGTCGAATGCGTTTTCAAGTTCCAGCAACAAAGGTCTGTTGAACCAATCGCTCAGACGAACAATGCCAGCTAAGTGCCTGTTTTCTGTGACTAACCTGTAAACGTTATATTATAATTATATGACTTATGTTTTGGGGAAGACCTTTATAATGTTTATGACATTGTCATTACTTTTACATATATAAATTCAAGGGATTTCGAG
Source organism: Dryas iulia moderata (assembly GCA_019049465.1). Lineage (NCBI taxonomy): Eukaryota > Metazoa > Arthropoda > Insecta > Lepidoptera > Nymphalidae > Dryas > Dryas iulia. The sequence continues at coordinate 5,771,669 of CM032419.1, read as the reverse complement.
GATAATATATCTTTTGTTGCTTAATAAGGTTTGAAATTATTATTATAAGTAATTTTAAATATTACATGCTTTTTCTACGAGGATCCAAACTATTTTAGCTTCCTCTTTATCTATCTAACATTCACAATATTTATATACACGCAATCTCTTCAGATTCACGCTGATTTCCTTGTATCCCCGCTCTTCCCTCCTGAATTCGAGACATTGCGTGTTAGGAGGCCGAAGTCAAAGTGAAAAAATGAAAATAACAACACTCCGGTAAGAATCGAACCTATTATCAATTACAGTCATACGCTGCCCAACTGGTCTACGATGATCTCAATTAGCAATAAGTCGCCAAGCTTGATGTAACATTTTTTAGAATGTTTTTTCTATAAGGTACCTGTAAGGACTTAAAAAGAACTGTTTTCATAACATCAATGAACACTTACTGTAAATATCCTCTGATCAGCGTGTGAAAATGTCTAAACGCTGCAGTCGCGTGCTCATCTAGCACTGTGGGATCGACTTGTGGATTGTAATCGTTTACGTATCCATGTGCGCCAGGGTAGATAAGCTTATTCTTAACCATGTTTTCATAACCTACAATGAAAGAAGAATATATTGTGTCAAAGTTTCTGGTAATAGCATACCTAGAGAGACAATAGTGTAAAGACACTCTGTTCTTCACTTTGAAATATTGGCGCTGTTTACCGCCGCACTTTGTCTTAGAAACTAGAGTAGAGAACTAAATGAACATAATCATTGTTTCGATTTGGTATCAAACCCATCGCATCAGACGATATTAGTAATAGTGTAGTGTAATGGAGAAAAAGTATTTTATAATTTTATTTTAGTATATGCTAAAATAAAATTATAATCATTTGAGCATATAACTATAAAGTTAAAATTATAATAAAAAATATTTTTATAAAATATAATTCTGAGTAATTATCATAATTGAATAATTAGCATCTTTTCTCTAGCGAATAATATCTTGAGCGCCGCATTGTAAAAATCTAACAACAAGAGGTTTTAACAGCCGCACTGAAATCTCGTTGTGGGAGGATGTGTTCTTAGAGACTAATTGGGTAGAATGCTTGGTCGTATAATCCAAGAGGCGCAAGATTAATTACTGCTACGTTCAAACAATATTTTATAGGGAATTTCAATATAAGCTAAGTCAAGCCAATTTAAACATATAAAAATAAAACGGAAAAAACTGCGTTTTTAAAGCGACTGTTGATTATATAATGTAGCTTTTTTAGTAGGTTTTAAATAATTATTATGAATTTCATGTTATGTGTGACTATAACTATGTATCTACTAGAAGGTAAAGTTTGTACATAGGCGCTATTTGTTCAGCCAAATTTTGAGCAACTACTGTCGAGGTTAATTTAACTTGCAAATTATAGGATCACAAGCGCCTTGGTATATAAAAATATTTTACGTAACAGTTTGCTTTGCTGCCATACTGTTATTATATTTGTATTAATTTTGTAATCATAATGGTCGTCCTATTTGTCTCTTTACTATCATGATTTATATATTGATGGCAAGTCGTATAATAATGCTGATATACACGCAAAAGATTGTTAAATAAAATTATAGGAACTACTAATCCTATAATAAACTAAAGAAAGTAGGTTTGTATATCATGGGAAATATATTCTTCTTGTGATAATAACTTATTTATATATTTTATTCATATATTATACATAAGCTTCTGGTAACTTCTTAAAGTAAATTTCGTTAAAAATATCACCTGAAACAAGGGCGTTTCGGCTCGCTTTATAATTTTATGCAGACCGTTTATTTATATTACAGATATGCTCCCGGCAATATATTAAGTTCTACCTAAGTACTGAAATTTGTTTTAACAAGCAATATGATTGCGAAGTACATATTGTTTAGTTAGGCCTTACTTAATTTTTTATTGTAATCTATTTTATAATGTATGAATGTTTATAATGAATGAATGTTTATAATGAATACAATTTTTAATATTTTAAGAAGTATGATTTCGGCCGGATGGGCCCATTGCTAAAATACGTTGCTCAACCTTGCCTCGAATAAATACATCTGTTATATTCAAGTACTTAAATCTAGATAAATATTGCTGACGTTTAATAAACTTCAAAGATTATTTTAATGCTGGATATTTTTATTGAATATTAGTATATTAGAGCCCACTATCTATAACTTGTTATATTTATATATTTTTTACATCTAACCGCTATATAGCAGTACAAAAAAAACTTTAAAAGCATTGGGTTTTAAACGCAAACTATCTAACTGTGCGCAAAACCACATGCAGGAACAAATGTAATAATCAATATGTTATGCGTTTAAAATTAGTTCCGCTGCGCCACAGTGTCAAGTTCATTACGTCAGTCTTTATGTCATTACTATTTGCAGTGGTCGTTCCTGGCAACTGTTTAAATATTAAGACAGTTATACATATAATGTATAATAATATATTTTAAAGTAACAATTAAATGACATTTATTTATTGTTATTTACATGAAATCGTCACCTTTAATATTTTTTTCCTTATTTTATTTGCGCATCTGCCGTATTTTGCATAGTAACCTACTGAAAGTTTCTTGGTTTTCAAATGTCTTACTTACCCAAAAAGATAGGTAAATATTCATAGTAGTTAATATGTTGTATTTCAGCGATAACTATGCGTCGGGCTTCTTGGTACACAGTCTCGTCGTTCCAATGTGGATTAAGAGCAAATAAAATGTCGGCCACTCTATTGTGCTCTCTCAACAAAATGATCTGGAGGATTGTTAGTTGCGGGTTTTGATTAACTCTGATATCACCTGTACAAAAAAATATTGTTATATACCTTTTTAATAGTAAAAAAATTCTTCATACTTAATTTGAATTTTGCCCCTGAATTAAATTTGAAATACAAATCAAATAACATCTTTTGTTTTTGCGATTTTTACCCATTTTGAAATTAAACTATTTTTTACTTGATTATTTATTATATTTTTTATATTTGTTTGAATATACATTTTATCTTTGCTGTTCACATTTAGATTTTACTATTACCGCCTTGATTAAAATAGTTTCATTCAAAGATATTAAAGGAATGTCAAATTTACCTCAGAATACGGTGACCACTAAGAACAACTTTATAAGAAGTATTGCTACTATGCAACAAGTACGAATTCTAATTTAAAATATTCGTGATATTCTTACAAACTGAGAATTTCCTTATATCAACGAATAAATATTAATATGTACTTTTTACCTGCCAAATAACAAGGTTCATTCGGAGATTGTGCAGATTCACAGGTGAGAGTAACATTAGGGTCTTGTGGGGGCCATTGGCGACCTCCTCGCAAGATGGTTGTCAAGCGTCCTCCAGAGAAAGCGCGAATCGCATTAGCTTGGTTTGCACTGCTGCCATAGACGTTTGATACATCCATATACGCTGTTACTGTGCTAAGCTAAAAGACAAATTTTACGATATATTATAAATAATAATTATTTTTTATTTAATCTTAACAAGCAAATCGAGGTCGTTGCCACGGTAAAACAATCTGTTTGTAAATGTGGCTAGGATGTGGAGGCTTTCCATTTCGGGTATTAACATTTGCGGCTTTAAGTTCCACCAGTCGAAAAGACAACAGCGGATCTTGATTCTAGGCTCTCTCTTAACTACCCTCTGCCTATGCGTGATGTTGTAAATTTTTCTTTTTAATTAAACAGTTTTACAATTTTGCAAATAAAAATACAATTCTATAAGACACGAAAAATACATAAATAAAACTAAATATACATAAATATTTATCATAACAAACCTTTGAAAACAGAGTGATTATTATATTGTATAAAATATAAATGAAATAACTAAAGAAATTAAAATTAATCTTTCTACAATATGATTAATAACTTCAAATTTACTAAGAGAACTTCAACAAATTTTGTTAGATGAATTTCGTATTAGCGCTTAACGTCAAGCTTAAAGTCAAAATATTTATATTAGTATTCACACAACGTTGAATGTACTTATTATAACGTTTTAGTTTAATTCTATGCTACACTGATCTTAATAATCTATCAACGATAGTGTCAATGAAAATTTAAGCAAATTTCTTCGTATTTTAACTAGTCTAACATTAAAAATATATATGCACAAAATTTCATTCTAATTAAATAAATGAATGACTGACTGAATATATATAAATTTTTAATTACAAGCCATGCACGGATGAAGGTGATACAGCAAAATTCGAATTTAAAGAAAATTGAGTTTAAAGTTTTGTTAAAAAAATATTGACAACCACAAAAATAAAAGAGTAAATAATAAAAAATGTTAAATGACTATAGAGTATTAAAAATATTAACAAAAAAAACGTCATTTGCACTTATTTTTTTTACTGAACTACTTACTATATATGTATGTATTGTGTACAATTAGGTAGGAATATAACATAATATATTTTTATTAAATCATTCAATTAAATTTATTAATATTATAAAATACGTACTATTCATAATTCATATTTTAGGCAAATAAAAATTATTTTTTTATAATATAATGTTGGCTGAATGATATACTGGCAGGTGATAGTTTATGACATAAAAAAAAGATACAGGGCTTGGTAGGAGTGTGGCTTAAAAAAAGCGCGCGAAACGATGCATGAAAATTTACCAATATAAATTTACAAAAAAAAAATTGAAGAACGTGAATGTAAACATGTAAGTGGCTTTTGTATAAGAGAATTTAAAATTTCAAATAGACCGAAAATGAAATATGTATTATAGCTTTGATTGCATTCGCGGGTGGAAATATTTACATTTCTAATATGAAGAATTTGTTGGTAAGTTATTCTTACATTATTAGTCTAAAAGTTGCATAATGTTATTAAGAATAAAATAAATCAATAAAATTAAGTCGTTAGAGTAATCTTGATATAAGAAATGTAAAATTTGAAATACAAATGAATGAAGAATATCTGCCGCACCGCGGCGCACCGCCATCTTTATGAATGTTGTTTGAACATTTTAACTTACATTTTCCTGAATATATAAAATACTTGCATATTTACAGCTTAACCATTATAAATTAAATATTGATATATGATTCGTTAGACATTAAAGTCTTTATAATCGTAACGATTTATGTTATTTACGAATACAACAATAAAAAGTCCTAACCATGTGGCGTATCATATGCCAAGATATTATTTAAAGAATAATAGTGTTAAAGATAATAGTTTACAAACTGAGAAAATACGTAAATATGGAATATATATTCGCTACTTTAATCAAACGTTTATATTTCATGCCTACAGTTGAACATGTTCAATACAAGTCATATAATACACATGTTCTACTGGTAGGTCACTTTTTCACTATTCTTGATTCTAATTACAACGCAACGTAATACATATGCATTACCAGAACGGGGAAATGAAAATGAATGAGATGTACCCCATGAATGGGATATTAATTCACAAACATATGCTAAACTGCCGTTGTGCATTGCCGATCTGAAATTCTGAATTTTAGATATTCTATATAAATGTATATAAATCCATAAAAATAACATTGAATCCAACACGTTAGAGTCGTTTAGTTACTATAAAATCTTTATAGTCTTAGTATTTGTCGCTCTAGTGATTTTTGATATAATTTATTGACTAGAGTTAAGGAACATAAATCTGTGTCAGTTTTGTATATCTAAGCGAAGCTGCAAGTACAAGCTATCTGGCATCTCATCCATCAAATTATTACATTTACAAATTACTGCAGATCAATTTTACATAACTTACGAGAATTACTAAGTCCTCTCACTATATACTTTATTATCATTGTATTGTTTATTTTAACACGTCGAATCAATTTTGTTACACTGTTTGAGTACGAAGATTTATAGAAATAATGTAAATTGGAACAGACGAATGTATAAATGTGAACATTTAAAAAAACTGAATAGTTATTGATGTTAAATTCATGACGAATTTATTTCAGCTATTTATTTGAAAAATATTGTACTATATTAAGCTTCCAACATACACAATTAAAATTTAAATTTTGTCTACTCACCAGGGGTCAGAATTGAAAATAAAATACAATCATTCCCCCGCGTATTGCATAGCAAAATAAAAAAAAAAAAACTTACAGGTTCAGCCGGTGCGTACGGCGACGTACATCCTCTGTCTCTCGTAGTGCCAGTTCTTACGAAGTTCATACACTGAGTACCGACTTGAGAGTGGACTGGATCGTTAGGCGGTATAATGATGGGCGCACATAAGGGATTTGTATGCGCATCGGCAGATAACTGGCCGTTGTCGTCGCAACAAGTTAGTGGATCTTTATCTGTTAATAAAAAATAATTAAATAAAATAAAAATTATAGAATAGATCTGTATGAGCGTTTAAGGTCATTCCCATGATATAAAGCTTCAAACTTCACACACACACACACACACACACACACAAAGAAAACGTAAAACTTTTAAATAAAACATGATTACCAAAGTAATGTATATTATGTCTACGTAAAAATGATGTTTACATAATATATAAGACGATGATGATTTATGATTTCGAAAAAAAAAAACCATTAGAGAATTAAAAGGCCAATAAATACAATATGCTGATATTGATTTTTGTATATTGTTTATTGTCGTATTATATTATTAAGAAATCTAAACTTAATTTAATATTCTACTACATAATATTCGTTTTAAAATTAATTAATTTGTAAAAGTATTCTAATTTTATTTTTTGTTTAATATTTTGAGTATAACTGAATAAAATTATTCATTCAATATAATGTCATATAAAGCTTCAAATTTAAAATATCGTTTCGATTATTGTATACTAACCTAAGATGAGTATGGCAGAGTTGAAATTTAGTATTCGATATTTACTATAAGGTAATTGGAAAAACAAGGAATAACATGATCTTAAATGATAAATTTACTAATTAGTAACGATCAATCTTCCTCTCGTCCTAGTATTTTATATAATTAAAAAAAATGTTTATTAATTGGAGCCCATAACCTCCATTGCGTGGGCCATGAAACGTAATTTTTTTTGATTAACCTCTTAATGCTCTCCTATAGTCCCTAAGGACGACCTACAAGCCAAATTTCAACCTCTTACGTCAGGCAGTCTCTCAGTAACTTAGTTAGTAACGATATAGTTTTTTGATGTACAAATATTCATGAGAATTAGTTGTAAAAAAACACACAAAAACAATCAAGCCAAATCATTAATAGATAAAAATAATAGATATGTAGGTACAATCACAATTATGATCATCTACCTTGTTACAGATATATACCTGATACCTGATCTGTAATAGAAAATATAAAATATGATGAATACCGTTTTTTTTCGCCTTCTAAATAGGTAGAAACAAACAGCTTTTATGCGTATTCTATAAATATATTGTGATAAATTGAGTGAAAAATATTTATATTGTGTGATAAATTTGAAGGATCACTTAATAAACAAAAATAAATTACATATGCATATCACAATTTAAAAGCTTTTTTAAAGCTTGCTTTCTAGATAACTTAAAGTAATATAAAACATAGCATTGTATTATTGAACATTATAAGTATGACAATTACCTAATACTCAGAAATTCATAAATGTAAGCCTTCTATATATAGAAATTCATAAATATACGTCTTAATAATTTCACGGTTATCACTACTACAGTATAAAGACATATATTATCAAAATTACTTTTCTAGTTGTTGGAATTTCAAAATAAAATCGATGCATATAAATCGACGGTACATTTAATCTATACAAATAAACATAATTGAAATATCTGTTTGCAATATTAAAATAACAGCTTACGCGTATGCGTGTGTTCTCAGTCAGACTATTTCTTCAGACTAATCTCTAGAACGTCTAAACCAATTTTGACGGTAATTTCAATGGCAAATAGTTGATGTGTAATAATACTATGTGATATACTCGTAGGTTATTTTATGTTAAAATTATATCTTTTTGTTAAATTTCACGCGGACTAAGTCGCGTAAACAGCTAATTATATAATAATAACATATACTTACGACTCTGCGCAACGCCCGCTGTCAGAGACATGTCATGCGTTATAATCTGGCCCCACTGTTGAGCGTTCAGATTCCACACTGGGTCCACGAGGTTCTTTTCGGGGAACAAATAGTTGCTTACAGTTCTGGCATTCGGGAGTTCATTGCCAGAAACAGAGCGAGCAAACTCACTTATACCTGAAAAGTTTAAAAAATATAAATTGCATATTTTTTATATTTTTCAAGTGTTTTGTTTTTCGTTATAGTTTTGTGATATATTTTTATTATTTTACTTACATTTCGATTAACTTATTTTACTTATTTTTCCTTATTAATTATAAAAAGCAGAAGTTAATACAAAATAGCACACTATGTCACTTAAAAAAAACCACATTCATTATATCTCTATAACAGAAATTATGGCTATTTCTCTTACGTGAATTTTAACTTATTTCTAGTATGTACCTACGTATTTATAATCATCATTTTGGAGTAGGTAAGTAAGTTGTAACTTAGTCTGACACATGATATTTTTATTACCGACTAAACAAATTAGTTACACGGTTACTTTTTTAGTTTTTTAAACTAACGGATTATAGTCACAGCGACCATTTGCAATAAGTTAGAGCAGCCATCTGCGCGAAGATATTATAGTGGACGAGTGAAATGTGATATACTATTTTACTTTAAGCTATATGTATCGAGAATTTCATGTTTGAATTAAGTTTGCTTCATCGTTTATTTTTGATTAAAAATTGTCATAAAATTGTTTATGGGGCTCTGACAATTGAAATTGTTTATAGCTTAGAAAGTTGATTAAATCTTTCATAACGGGTCAGATAAAAACAAATATAAAACTTAAATATGTAGAAGTATATTGTTGAAATTAAAAAAATACAATACATGTACTAAGATTACTTTGACGAACGCATTATAATCAGTTTTACAGAAAGTATTTTTGTAGATTAGGTAGAGAGATACTATTAGATAACTCTGATTATTATCACACTAAATCGGGGAAATAACGAAGTGATAACACAATATATGTTACTAAAGAAGCTAAAAAAAAGAGAACATAATATATTCAATAAAAACATTCTCATAAATATTCTACCCATTGTGAACAAATGCGCTAAGAGGCGACGGCGTCACACGGTAATTTATTTAAATGATTGCTTGAATGGTTTTCAATACTTATTATATTTGAGAGCTATATCCTGATTACCTTAATAATTTATAGAATGATTTACAATCTAAACTTTTGACTTTCAAATAAAAGCGAAATCATTTAATTGGGTGTATAATTAAAGAATTATTTTCCTGGCTCGTTGAAAAACAATAAAATATATTATGGCGTAAATACTATTATCTCGTTTCAGAAATCTTTTAATGCATTTTAAATAAATGTTATTAAAAAATCGTTTAGGAAGCTTATTAGGGAGGCAAGTTGTGTGCTGTTTTTGTTAATCATATTAAGAATGTATATTATGGAAGCGCCAAAGAGAAAATCGCTTACAGTGCAATTTAGCTTTAGATTAAAAATGTTGTGACACACAAAATACCAAGAATAATTAAAATAAAGATATTTTGATATGAGCCTTATATAATGTTATTTTAGGACTTAATCTTCTTTTCTTGACGCTGTGGCACAACGTCGACGTGACATTTAAACTTTTGTTGACGGTCATAGGTTCAAAATTTGTAATAGCTAATATTTATATTTAAAGATATCAAGAGTAGCCTCTATGGCGCTTCTCATATCACCTCGTGGCGCAATCCACGCTTATATTATAAATGCGAATGTCTGTGTGTTTGTCTGTCATGCTTTCACGGCTAAACTACCAGTCCGATTTGGATGAAATTTAGAACGAAAGTAGTAAACGTTAGTCGTTCTAATATAGGCTACTTATTTTTTAAAAAATCAACCGCTAAAGGGTTGAAATATGGGATGAAAGTTTATATGAAAAATCTAAACCGCTTTTCAACTAGAAAATCTATATAAATATAATAGATTGTAGCATTTTAAATTACTGGAACAGTAAATTTCTTTAATAATCTGCACTTACCATCACCATACTTGTAAGCGACTAGTCTGCCATAAGGAGTTTGTGGGATTCCCCATGTGGGTCTAAGCAGGTTATTACAAGTACCATCTATGGATCTATATTTGGACTTCGCACAAAACGGTGGCGCAATACCACATGTTTGTGTGGCTGGATCTTGACCAGATCCTGGAGGCGGTGGAGGGTTACTGAAACTAATGTTATTAAATGTTAGTCATTAGAAAGAAAATATTTCATATTATTTTTATACTGCATTAGATAGGTACAGGTACGAGTTCGGTTGATTTGCTTTTATCTTCTATAAAAAAATCATAAAAAAATATCGGTAGCTTTACTGAAAAACATACATATATTGCTTTGTAAAATACAGATTTAATAAGTAATAAATAGTTATATTACTGAATAAACTCGTTTATTAATGTACATAGTTGCTTATAAAATCTAACATCTAATTGTTTTATTAACATATATTAATATATAATTAGGAACATATTTATTTACACAAAGAAATAAAAAGGTTATTGAACAAAATATTTACACTAACCACTTACCTTTATTTAATCTAGCTTATCACTTTAAGTATACATATTACATGTATGTATTTGCTATTTCAATACTAGTATATTAAAAAAGCTTAATGTTTTTTACCGCGTAGCCGGGATCATCAGACTATATTTAGTGTCATTACCCACTTTCTACCCGAAATGAGACATTGAGTATTAAGTGGCAGAAAAAAACCCCACGTTTTATCTTCAGCATCAGAGCGGATAAATGAAAATAATATACAATCATTCCTCCGAGTGGGAATCGAACCCATAACCATTGCGTTTATAGCTAGACGCTCTCCTACTCCGCGATGATGGCCCCAAAAATTATAAAAAATGATTATAAATGGGATTTGATTCGTACATATATTGCGTAAAGTAAGTCGATTTCATAAAAAAATAATACATAAAACTTTGAAGAAAAATGATTTCCTCAAAAGATAACAAGATACCAACATTTCTATAGTTGAGTACAAATTACGTGACACAATAAACCAATTTTGTCACATCGTTAATGTTGCTTTGAAAATTCTCGCTCACATAACAAAGTGAAATCAAAGTCAGCTACGTCATAGAATGTAAAAATGATCAGAACTAGCACATGTGTTGAGTCTCTGTAACTTTACGCCAATTGATAGAATAATAAATTAAGAATTTTGATAAAAATAACCTTAGTTTGAGTTTTTCCGCGAGTTCTTCTATATCCATCGCCTTCAGGTAGCTGTTAACATAATTGGTGCAAAATTAGCTTCATGCAACATTTATCTCTACTATATTATATTCTAGTGATGTTATTTATACAAAAGTACGTGATATTTCTAAGAGTTGTGGTACGAATGAAGCTGTCATACCTAATAATATTTCCTCAAAATTATTTGATTATTATTAAAATTAATAGTTAAAGAAATAAAACATCACAAGTGTTATATATTTACCCAACATATATAAAACAATAATTCTAAGTACTTGACAGTTTCATTAGTTTTCATTTAATTAGTAAATGCAATATTAGTTACATTTGTCTACTCTCTCTCTGATTCTCAACTTACCCCAGTCCATTGACAGGGAGTCTTTGAGCCGCAACAATACCTGCAGGGTAGTTAGAGGGTGAAATTTGTTGTAAAAATGCCTGGCCGGGAGACTGTTGTAAGTGTAAAAACTGCCCTAACGTCACTCCAAATATAGCCGCAAGGCTAAGTGTAAATTTGAACATGTTTATCTGAAACAAAATAATGTTAATATCAATATTTGTCTTAGTTGTAAAAGCATTTTAAAAAAATAATTATATAAATAGAAGCCGTCGTGAGTCAGTGGGAAAGCATCTGCCTGTAAACTCATAGGTTGTGAGTTCGATTCTCACTAGGGGAATGATATATGATATTCTTTTCAGTTCTTTGTTTGGTTCTTTCTTGGTTTGCGTTGAATTTCGCCATTTAACACGAAAGATCTCGATTTTAAGACTTCCGTCTTTAAATCTCTTAGTGAAGAATAACCACAAAGGAGCACCTCAAACTCTGTTATGGGGAAAAAACGTAAAACTGAAGTTAAATCATTAGTGACGTTAATAAAGACTTCATTTAATCAAAGTCCTTATAATTAAAATGTTCTACCACCAATTATGAAGACGGTTCACATTTTGAAAATGAATGTTTCCTTTTAAATATTACTCTTCACGCAAATAAACAAATTACTCTAAATAAATTATGGATATTACGTGACTTAAAGAATTATCTTTGTTTGGATAAACGCTTGACACATTTTTATTATAAACATTGCAAACTTCAACGGATACTGAAAGTATTTTTTTATCATTTCAATGTAAAATTGTGCATTTTTTTTTATTTTGCTGCTTCTTTCAAAATATAAATTTCTTGCTAATTAACAATACATTTAATTAACAGGATATCCTGATGATTAAAAAGTTATTTATTTGATATATGTAACATTAATGTTTTTTTATTTTATTTTTAACAAAATAATGATTATACCCTGAAGACTTATAGTACGATAAATAATTGGAGTAGTCGATCCACATTTTCGAATAAAGCGGAAGTAATCTTAGATTGAAAACATAATTCGGTAGGAGCAACTAGTATTGTTATTTTAAATTAAGTTTTTGAGTTACAAATAAATATAGGAAGATAGTCGTAATTAAATGTAATTGTTACCAAAGCCGAATGGTCTCATATTTCCATACATTATGTAATATATGGGATTCCTAATATCCAAAATGGATTACGGGAACCCTTCCTATAAACAGAATTGCTATTTCTGAAACTTCTGTTGCTAAATGCTATTATATAAAGCTTTGAAACGGAAATTAAGATCGTATAATTTAATGGAACGAATGACAATCCTTTTCGTTATTCTCTGAGCGTTTTAAACAAAACTTTTTTTTTTTTCATTGCTTTGTTTTAGAAATATTCATATCTTGAAAATCTTGATAACCAATCAAAAATAAATGCTATCTAACTGAATAAGTTGCGAGTTCGATTCTGACTTAAAAATGTTATTTAAAATATTTTGAGTCTTGTTAAATAATGTTTCTATTTCGCTTTATGTATCTAAATGGGCACTGACTTAAATATTAAAGATATTTACTTGGGATTTCAAATACCCTGAAAAATTTTGTCCGCCTTCACGCTTCTTTTCATGGCAGTCTAGCCAAAAAAACCTTGTGTATAGACACTGAGCTATTTTCCACCTTAATTCGTTTTTAGTGGTGGAACTCAACGCTGCGGTTGGTTTTAGGTAATTTATCTAAAATAATTTGTATAAAATATCCCCGAGTTGAAATCGAATCCACAATCAGTTGTGCTTACAGTTGTACACTGCGCCACGATGACCAACGTGCGGTCGATTAGGCAGTAATAAAATATTTTGTGTGTGATGATACTAATTGTATAATATAAACGATATATTATATGATTGATAGAAGCTTAAAATTGCATATATTGCCCATGGGGCGTATTTTGTAACAGAGCAATTTGTTAACGAATATTGACATTTTATTTAACCATAAAAATTTCCCGCTCAGCAGGTCAGTTAGCAGTCAGAGAGAGAGTCAAAGGTATTTCGTTCTCCACTTTCCATCTATAGTGAAGGAAAGAAACCCAACACTGCGTTTTGTCTTAGGTACTAGAGCAGAGAAATAAATAAATAAAGGTAGTCTTAATATTATCATTACTGTACTATACTGTACCGAGTAGGGATCGAATCCACAACCAATCGTGGGTTAACAGTTGAACAATGGCGTACTGGGACTGCGCCACACTATTTAGTAATGAGGCCAACTTCATAATTGTTAAAAATGTCAGTCACGAATATAAAATGCCCATTATTTTCAACATTGTTTTTGTAAATACAAGTGCAAAATTTTTACGAGCACGCTTGCAGGGTATCGCTCGCTATTGGGAAGAGCTAAAGAAATATGGACCATAAAAATTACGTACAGGAAATTGACTTGAGGGAAACCGGTAGTCCTTCTAATGTATCATAAAGAGTATAAGAGAGCTTTTCTAATCTATTGGCACCCAGTCTTTTTTATCTGAATAAAAAAAGAAATAAAACACAGCAAAAATATATAACATATACTTTCCTTGAAGAATACTTTACCAAAGGTAACCTAATGGGAATCTTGTATGGACACTATATGGACACCACTGTAGAATAGTCAGAGAGAAGTAGTAACTAGTGTCAGGATACTCGGTTCACCGCCCGAAACTATGTGAGGCGAGATATAGCAAGTTAAGATTTGAAACTTAACGCCGAGCTTAGTTTTAGGTACCAAAGTGTAATATATTTTCCTCTTATTATTCCATATCTTTGAGTTACTTTAAAGTAGATTTAGTAACCCTTTTGAATTCGCAGTTATTAAACGTATTTTAAAGCGCATTCTTTATTTATTTGAAATCCTGAAGTATCTTCAGATAACTTTAACACGACAATTTAGTAACACACTATTCTCTTCGATTCAATGTATGATAGGTAGACGAAATCATTGTTGAAATTTGACTTTTAGACTTTGTATTCCAGTTTGGGTAGTAATTAACACAGAGTTAATAATAGCATAATGTTTTCCTTAGACTATCATTTACTTAGAATTTGACTGTCTGTATTATAGTAATATTAAATGTATAATAAATTGAATAGTTGAAATGTATATTAAGCAAGAAATTAGATAACATTATTAATTAAATGTTCATTGCAGGCATGTACCATACAGCCATGACAAGATATACCAAACAAAAATAACTTAAAACAATAAACACGTGACTGTCAATGATTTGTAAATGAACGAGAATATTATCACATTATACAATAATATCATAGCACTTTAGTTACCTAGTCAGCTAAATTCAATAATACAAATTGATTCGATTTGATCTAATTGGCTTGGTCTTTTTCTCACATTGTTGCTGTTAAACGTCAACTTCTAAGAACTGAGTGAAAACACTGCAAAACATAGCTCGCCAATACGGAAATCATGTGGGGTAATATATAACTTTGTAACTTTATTTTGCCCAAAGAGATATTCAAAATTTACTGCAAACATAAAATGACTTATTAGATTTTATTAATTTTATGTCTGCCCAAAATTCAGACATTGTGTGTTAAGTGATGGAACTTAACGTAACACTTTGTTTATAGTCCGACTAACAGTCCAACTCTGTCCAACTTTATACGAAAATATGCGTGTCTTGTAAACTAGTTTATATCCACAACTTCCGTTGCGTGGATTTTATGACATACTACTTCCATTTATTAGAGAAAAATATGAAAACTTCCCACTCCGGTGATGGTTATAATTATATTAAATATAAAATTATAAATCCATATAAGAATATTATTTACTAAATAAAGTATATCTGTCTATTCTCTTGTATGGGAATCGAATTTTTGTATAATGTCAATAGAAAACGCCAGTAACATTGATTTTTTTATTAAGGCTACATTTCCTTATTGTCATATAAACTTATATGGGTCTTAATCAGATGTTCCAGATCTTTAATTTTAATATGTCAACGGATAATGTTTGTCACGCTGAACAGCTTTTATTGAGGTTTCTTATTTTTTTATAGTTTAGCTAGTCTATTACGGTTCTATATTATAGTGTTCCTTTTTTATTCAATACCTGAATACACTACAATCCCATTTATTTTAGGGCAGGTGCTCATTATAAATGCAGTGTTAGTTATAGCAATAACTAATTCCGACGCGTGAAAACGAAAACAATGTCACGTTTCTATCCTCATAGCAGAGTAGTAGACAGTATGAACAGACAGTCAGTAATGTCAAGACACTTCGTTTTCCACTTGCCACCAGGAATTGACACTTTGTCAAATGTATCATGTACGAAGAAATTAAAATAATAAATAATCTTTTCCCACTCTAGAGAATCGAACCCTCGGTTATCGCGTTTACAGTTAGACGCTGTCGCACTGCGCCATGTCATGTCATAGATTAATTATTTAATGATAGTTAGTTTTTCATTAAATTATAATAATTGTTTTATTAAATAATTATTAGTTATTGTAGTGTAAAAATGTATTTCCAATAAAATATTTCAACTTTGGTGGTGGTGCTATAGCAAGGTCTTATATAGCAAAATCTTACATAACAAGTCGGGTTACAAAAACATCTAGTGTCATAGAAGTTGCTTTTATAAGTCGTGGGTTGATTATAAAGGACGCTGGACGACAAAGCGACATATTAACCGTAACATGGATATAATGGTTAAAGCTTAAAACTCTATAACGATGTGGTGAACGAGAAGTTATCTCTATATTATCACCACGTCGTCTTGTTATCTATAAAAGTATATAAATATATTGACGACATTTTTACAACTCAAAGAACGATTTTATTTTTAGAGCCTTAGTTTATGCGTTATAAATAGACGCGTATACTTTTTATATATGTATTGGGAATATTTTAATGCGTCATTGAGGATAAGGATAAATAATTAAGAAACTAATTTAATACAAAATAGAAAGAATATTTGTAATATTACTTCTCAATATCGAAGAGCCATATGTGTATTTGGTGACACTTATCCTTGGTCGATAAATTATATGGTACGAGGGACACCTTTGTATGCGATCGTTGTTCTTCCGAGGGACAATAGAAAATGTATTTCAGCTTCCGTATTGTTACAAGGTCTGCAAATAACCTACTGTTAAGTCGTGTCGTCGACGTTTACCCTCTGGGGAAATGATTATATATTATTTTTCAGACGGAAAGCAGAATATAGAGTGTCTTGACAATAGCTTCTCTACTGCTCTGTTTAAAGGTATTATTAAGATTAAAGCGTAATACCGTGAATAAAATTGTCGTGAAAATTATTGAAATTAAAATAATCCTGTTATTTCGAGTACCACAATGGCGTATCGGCGACCCGATGTTCCCGTTCCCAGTTCCCAGTGTTCCCAGTCCCCTCATTCTTTTTTGCCCATGCTCGAGACGTTTGTTCGTTGTTAAGTGGCGAAGCTTAGGGCCCCGCTTTGTTTTAGGTATCAGAGTGGAGAAATGAAAATAATATATAATGTTCCACCAAATGAAAATCGAACTCGCAACCACATGTTTACCTTCCGCCGAAGTCCAATTGCGCCACGAAGGTGAATATTAAGAGAGAGAGATGAGCCTGTAGAAATTGTGTGCTTTTAATTGTATTTAGGATGAACTAAAATCCCATTTGTTTTAGGTCAGGTGCTCATAAAAAATTCAGCGTTAGTTATAACTTTTCATTGCAAAATAGCGCGCGACAGCAGTGTTATACTATTTTGCGATTTGAGTCATGAAATATAAAGCTTTTATAACCTCAGTAATTGCTTGGACAAACGATCTTGTACAGAATATAGTCATACAGCAGTTTATTATAGTTGTAGAAAATAGCAATAATTAATAAGAGTAACCGCTTGTAAAATAAAACGTGAAGTAAACATGGTTACTATATTGCTTACTGGCTGGCACGAAATTTACATTGAAAACACATAGTCATCACATCCATAGAATCCAAATCGTAAAAGATAATTCTATCATTTGAATACAATGGACTGAAACCTACAGAAAGAGAGCCTAAAATTACGCCTGGGAATGAATAAAAGAATTCAGCAAGATTGAAATTAGAAAGTTTTAGGAATAAAATTAAAGTGAGGTAAAAAAGCTATTTTACAAATTAAATTGGGCTCAAGATTTAGGATCCCAAGACTTGTAGTTAACTTTCCCTCAAATGAAAAGAGTAAAATTGCTAAATATAACAACTTTAGGAGTTTAAAACTAATACGATATCTGAACTGTTAAATAACTAAAACTCAAAAATATATTTTCCAATAAAAAATACTAAATGGAAACTAATTTTTCACAAAGTAATAATATAATACGAAGCAATTAAAAAGAAGAAGGCCTACAGTTAGTGTAAATAGAACAGTTTTATAATTTCTTTTATCAAAGTAAGCAAATAATAACTTGAAGCTTTAATTATAAGTTCGTTAATTAATATTTGAAGTGTTTAATTTATAAAAAGTTTATGAGGAAAAAGTCGACTCATGACGTATAGCTATGTACATACAAAATAGACAGTCTCGATGACTTCTTAGTCCAATTTTGAATATTAATCGATCTCATCTTAAAAGCGTTAAGTTCCGCCACTTAACACGCAATGCCTCCGAATTCGGCGGAAAGTGGGGAACGGAGTGTCTTAACACTAGGTTCCCTCTGCCTACCCTGCTGTGTGCGGGATACAGCGTGAAGCTAAAAAAAAAAAATCTTAAAAAATATTTTTAACAATGTATGATCATAACTAATACCGGGCTTTAAATTTCATTCATAATCTTTCTTTAGCATGCATAATAAAGTTTTTAACAAGCTTTTTTAACAAGGCAAATTGTTATTAATGTTATTAACTCTGTTTCTATTGGAAGATATAAATAAATATTTGGTATTTTTTTAAAGTAGGTATGTTTTTTGAGAATTCGTGTAGTTCAAGAGGATGATATAAATGTTAAATTATATATTTACAAAATAAACTTACAGGAGTAATTTTATTTTAATTGTTTATAGAAACTGGTTCAAATTTTTGAAATAGAAAAAATTAGCTAAAGGTATTTATTATATTTAATCTCGAACAATTTAGTATACTATTAGTAATTTAGTTAAGCTGAAAGCCTTAATGAATTATTACTTAGAAATTTATATATTTTTTTATAAATAAAATAATAAAGATAACAATAAGAATAGTAAGGGAATTAGGATTAAAAGGTTAGAAAAAAGAAACTCTCAAACTAAAACTATGCACCTAACAGGCCCTTCCAATTGCAGAGAAATTTCTCTCTGAGCAATTAAACTTGCGACCCAAGTGTAGTTAAGATACTGTTGGATCACTAGTCCCAGGAGAGGTTTTTAAAATAAACATTAAGCCGATGACGTCCCATATCCTCAACATTTAACACTGCTGAAACTTGTAAGTCAATCACGAGCTGACTTTTAGATGAACCTTTTTTATTAGCTCTATAGATCGTTTGTTGGTCATTATATTCTTTTGTGAGTTATTTGGAATGCTACACCTTGTTGTACACAAGTACCACTGAAAATAATAGACGCTTGTACAATGTGACATCGGTCGGTTGGAAGGGATGCACGACGTCCACTTCGACAATTTTATTCAGCACGAAATAATCGTTGACAAAAGCTTCAAACTTTTATTTTTCAATTTTATTTTTTACATACAGGGTTTTTTGGCCCTCATATAGGTGGTTCGAACCAAGGGACAAAACAATTTTTCCAAAGAAATATGGGTTGAAAAGTGAATGCTATTGTAACGCAAAACAACAGCGTCTCATCTGTAAGGATTGATTATAATTAATTTATTTTCACTATCTAATATGAAGCAATCTAAGCCTCGCGATGATAACTCAAATTTGGATGGAATGCGGAAAACGGAGTGTCTTATCCCTAGATTTTTTTATAGCTACCATGCTTCCGGAAAAAAATGTTTACTGAAATCTCAAAGTTAAGACTTTTTATTAGATTCAGTCTTTTAAGTCACTTGTATTTACTTTCTAAGTCACAAGAAAAGTTGTGTACAAGACCTTTTTGTGACCTTTCGTTTTTACTTCTATTTAATTTATAAAAAAAACTTTTGTCCTTCGGTTTTATTTCGAAAAGTTTCTAATTTCAATCTTGTTTTATTCTTTAACTTATTTCAACGTGTTATTTTATGTCTTATTCTTTATATTTCAACTAATACTATTAGAATGATTAAATTTGGTTATGCTAACTGTTTATGTTTCCAACTTAAGTGTTAGCTTTACGCTTTTTTCCGTAAAGCAGGGTAGTCAAAAAGAGCCTTTTGAAATTCCACTCAGTTCTTTCCTTTATGCACGAAACTGTGACTTTGTTAAACGGCGAGCTTTGTCTTAGAATCAGAGAGAATAAATGAAAATAATTTAAATACAGTCATTCTACACGTGGGAATCGATCCTATAACTATCGCCTTTACAATCAAACTGCACTGCGTTTCACTGCGCCACGATGGCCTCAGAAGTTTTATTCGAACTGTTAAAATTTTGTATGTGCATACAGAACTGTACTTAGATTTAATTAAATGGTAGATTAACATATAGTATAGTTACTTAAGTACTTCTTCTACTAGCATAATGAAATGGGAAATGATTTCCCTTAGTACACTTGATACACATACAATACATTAAAGATTCCACCAGATAATTCTCTACAGAAACACTTTTACGCTGTATGCCGCATATAGCAGGGTAGACAGAGTGAACCTAGTGATAGGACACTCCGTTTCCCACTTTTCGCCGAATATTGGAGGTACTGTGTATTAAGTGACAGAATCCCTTGAGTATTTTTATAATGTTAAAATATAATTAATAGTAATTTACAAATAACAATATGCAAAAAAAGAAGAGTTACTTGTATACCTACATTACTATAGTCACTTTTCAGTATTAACTTTATGCTGTATTGAATATTTGGTAAAAAAACATAATAATTTATAGTCTCGTGAAACGTTCCATATAAACAGAAAGTCATCAAACTCAAATATTTCAAACTATTCCAAACGCTCACCCAAATCCTGAGACACGGGTCGAGGTATGTGTGACGTGTTCCCTTCGTTGCTTTAGTGTAATATTGTGGGTTAGATTAGCTGGAAACAAATATCGATAGCTTATTTTTGGATACACAAAATATTTTAGATTTGAGAATCGATAAATATTAAACGAATAGCAGGCTATTTGACTTTTGCTCTAAACAATTAGTCGAACGGGGATTAGAACTTTGCTGAAATGTTTTTTATTAGTGATATATGTATATCCGTATATAGATCCCTTGATTGAACAGTATATTATTGAGCCTCACATGGTGAAGTGTAACAGTGTCAATCTGTATACATGATGGTTAAGAATTCGAATTCTAGTCGGGGGATTATTATTTTGTAATTATTTTCATGTTCTTCCTTTGGTAAGCCGACCGCATTATATGGAATTGGGGCGGAAAGTGTCATTGTCAATGTCATGACACTAGGCTACATTGCTAGCTACCATAAATAAATCTATATTCTATATTTATAAATATGTATACATCTAGGAGTATATTCATTAATCATAAATATGATACTCAAAAATAGATGTCAATATCAGATTAACTTGATACTTCGCTAAAACAAAGTAATATAAATAAGGCGTAATATAATAAATATATTACGAGTGTAAGATAAGAGTACCTAATATAAGTAAATGTCGCTTAATACATTAATATTATTAAAAAGATTTACTTCTATCTTTAACTAGTCACCTCATGACCATCGCCAACACCGTTTATGTTATGTTAATACGATATCCCGTGCTATGTAAATGTAAATATTATTTTCATAGCTTCTACTGTAAGACGTAAAATGAAATGAAAAATGTACTTTCATACTGCTTTTCCTTTACTTACTTGTTTAGTATGCTTCGGTTTTGGGCGGAAAGTGGCGAACAGTAACCGAACGTATTTTTACACCAGGATCTCTCTGACTAACCTGTTATGCGTGAAAAATAATTAAAAAGCAGAAAAAGATACTACAAATAAAAGAAAATATTTTAAAGGTTAACACGTTATATTCCACACACGTCTGTATACATGTATATGTCTGTCTCTTTTTCGCGATGCGTTTTCATTACATTGAGTTTCAAATCACAACCATTACAAAAAAGTTTAATTTCATTATTCAAAAATGTGTAAACAATAAATGTGCATTTTATTTACCGAAATGTCAACATCTTTTATAAAATAATAGGAATAAACTAGAGCGAACATTCTGAAAGTTATTCAATAAGCTTGACCGTGTATTCTCGCAAAACGAAATTATTGTAGCTTTCCGTCTCATATCTCTCGTCATGTATCAAAATGTTGGGACCCATTTGTCATATTTCATTATGATATGGACTATCAAAACTTTTTGAACTGATCCTATAATATAAAATTATGTAAAAAATGTCACTGTATTAGAGACAGCTTTTGTGTTTTCTTTAGAAAACGTATGAAAGTATGAACGTAGCGGAATTTGAACCTGTACATCTTGGAAACCGTCCAAGTTATCCGAATCGAATCCAAGTGATCCGTATCGAATGAGTAAAATTATTTTTATGTTTTCTATAAAATATTTTCAATTTTCCGAGTGTGTAAACGCTTTTGTGTACATTTAAGTATTCCTCATATAATAACTTGCTTTTTTTTTTCAGCTTCACGCTGTATCCCGCACACAGCAGGGTAGGCAGAGGGAACCTAGTATTAAGATACTCCGTTCCCCACTTTCCGCCGAATTCGGAGGCATTGCGTGTTAAGTGGCGGAACTTAACGCCGCGCTTTACCTCGACACCAGAGCGAAGAAAATGGAAATATTAAATATTTCCACTCCTCGAGCGGGAATGGAACCCACAACCAGTCGTTTACAGTCACACGCTTGTGCCACTGGGCCACGACTGGCCACAAATAACTTTTTATAACTTATAATAGTAAAGTATTTAACATTAATTTAACATCGACTCCGTGTGGCTGTAAACACTATGCTTGTGGGTTCGATTCACACTCACGGAAATAGTTATTTTTAAATTTTCATTTATTCGTTTTAGTTATAAAGCCAAAGCGCGACGTACAGTTTTGCCGTTCAACACGTAATTTGAGGATTTAGAGCGGAATGCGGAGAATAGAATTTCTAAGAATCTAAGTCTGCGTGAGTTGTTGTCAGACATGATGATAAAACGATCTCGATAGGTCGTCACTGTAGTCACCACTAAATCTGTAATCTCACTTTCAGAATATTCTCCTTGTGTTTTAGGTGTAAGTGTAATATATACTCTAAAGATATATAATGTGTAAATATTGCAATTGAATCAAACATGGGCTTGTGCTCAAACATTAAACAAATATCTCTTATCTTAAAAAAAAATAGATTAAATTTCCAATTATGATGAAGTCACTACTTATATTCATTATATAATATTACTAAGCGTTAGGTAATAAATGATACAACTTCGCTCTCCAATTTCAAAGTGATTTTAAGTAAGAATCTTATATGAATGTAAATTGTCATTCTGCGTATCAAATAGCTACCCGCTCGTAGTATTTCCCGCTTCACCTAAGTAATAGTATATTATTTTTTCATTTGTGTACAATTTTTCATCCCTTATTTCAGTTAATGACGCATAGGTTTTTTTAAAAAAAAGGGGTAGCCTGTATGTTTGACCTGACGTCGTTAACTGTTTTACTGACAAAAATCATCAATATTACTCTATTTTTGATAAAAACAAGTACCCAGACTCAAAAATAGGGGTCTGGGTCTTCAATTATTTTCATTTCGAATTCTATACAACCCGGACCGACGCTACGGTTAGCCGTGAAATCATAACTGACCGACACAGAGACTTTCGCATATGTAATATTATTATTTATATATATTAATACAGGTACTATTTACGTGTAATACACAACTATCCGGTGACTAATATAATAATATACTGCGTAAATATAGTTAAGAACGAAATATTATTACAGTGTGAATACAATTGTGGAAAAGAAAATTCATTAGGCTTATTGCAAACATCAGAGAGGCAGAGTGCGTGACTAGGAAGTCAGAGCTGTTTGAGCTTTGTAATAATATACATATGTTCTATTTACGCTTATCGTAAGGTTATTTTCTATATGTGTATGTCTATTTTAGAGTCTAAAAATTTCCCAAATTATACTTGCCTTCTCGGAGTGTCTTAACACTGTTTGTTTACTTTTCGTGGCGGGGAAAAGTTTGAAGCTGGAGTTAGACCTCTCCCTTCCGGCCGTGGTGAAGGCCATGGTAGAGAGTGAGAGGTCGTGGGACGCGGTCGTAGCCTTCTGCGAGGCGGTGGTGCTCGAGAAGGAGGTGGCGGAACGGGCGAGGGAGGTCTTCTCCAACCTCGCCATCCGCCGCCGACGACCGGGTCGCCGGAGGGCGGCACATGATCGTCGCCTTCCGCCCTAACCGGCCAGAGGGCGGTCAGCGTGGGGCTAGCTGACCGCCTACTCACCTGGCGCGAGTAGGCGCGCGCGGTTGCCCCCGTGCGCTGCTCCGAGCAGGCCGTCGAGGGTGACCTACACCACCCTTGACTCCGCGACGTGCCTTGCAGGCTCCCGCCGCCGGTGTCCTCGGATGATTGATTCGGTCCCCGTGGCCCGGCTAGTGGCGGTCGAGAAAGAGCACCGTCAGGTTTTAGTGGGTAACGGCGGCGTTACGTCCCGGGTCCCCACTCGAGCTGGTATCCGTAAAGGATTTCCTGAAGAAAAAAAAAAGAAAAAAAAAAAGGCCTACGTGCGTTCAGGTCACTTGATGATAGGTGAACCGACGCCATCGACCCCGGGAAACACCAGACTAGCTATTGTCTTGCTAATGATGAAAAAAACGTATTTAGTTTTACCCTTGTACATTTGATAAATGACTATTGGTACCGTGACGCGTAAAATACGTATTGTACCTACGTAGAAACGTGTACGTTTTTCATACAACAGTATATTATGTCAAATGTACCTCAGTGTTTGTAGCATGTATTTTATTAATTTAATATATTTTGAAGACAATAAAAAATATTATTTTTTCTCGTCACACGTCACAATTTCGTCCCAAATCCGGGCGTTATTTGCGTTAGTGCCACGTCGGAATTTGAAATTGAAATATTCGAATATTCTCTATATAAAGTTTTTGCCAAGTTCACTTTAAGACTGAATTAAAAAAAAACGACGGAAAGTCCAATTAAAACCATTTTAATTAAGAAAGAACGTATGTTCAAGCGGCAATTTCATAATTAAATACCTACAAATAAAATAATACAATAAAATGGTAATATATACTCAGTAAACTAGATAAGAGCTGGTATTATTTTTAATATACACCAAATTTTATTAAATTGTTACACAGTTAGGTGTTAAATAAATATGAATTGTTAGTGGCAATTGCAAATAACACTTATTTTAAATGTCTGCTATTAAATTGTAGATCTCCCATTCCATTAGAGCAATATTAATGGCTTGGACGCTTGCTGTTTTATTTTTGTTTTAATTATAATATTTGTTGTATATTGTTTATCCGGGTTGTCACTTCTGCTTAAAATATTATAATTACTAAGAAGCATTATGATAATAATTAACGACCAGCTGATTCTACCGCGTGATATACACAACTATATTCATGGTAAAGTATGGTACCTATAGTTAACGCAGCGAATGTGCGGGTGCACTTTTCATTACCTTATTTAGCAAATTGTCATCCTCTTTTTCAGCTTCTTGGAAGGTTATCAAGTAGGTACCTTTTCGTATAAACTTGCGTTATCAAATATTTTCCTTATCAAATTTAGATTTTTCGTATAAACTTTCATCCTCTATTCCAAATCTTTAGAGACATTTTTTTTAAAATGTCTTTGATTGTGATTCATCAAAATCACAAATATTGCTAAAATTGAACTGAAAATAATTTTGAATACAAAGATTATGCTTGTTACTTTTTTATATTTAATTATTAAAACATGTGTAAGTAAATCAATAGAATATTTATAGATATCAAAGGCTGGGAGTAAATAATGCATATACACTTATATATGTAATGTTATGTGTCTATATACAATCGTTTTGTACAAAAAAGTAAACCGGAATTATTAGAACACGAAATATTAATGAAAAAACAAAATATATTCATACAAAAACACTATTTTCATGAATAAATATTGACATTTTGTTTGGTGAAATATTGACACAGTATATTATAGAGACCGCGTAGAAGATAAACGAAATTGCTTAATAAAAATATACCTACATATGTTTATACTGGATATTTCATATATGTATATTTATTATTGGTATTTTTAGTAAAAAAATGACTATTGATAAAATTTACTTTAAAAAAAATTAAATAAAAAAATTGGGACTAAAGTTAATAACACAAATACCTTTTGTAATAAACACTAAGTATGCATGTATCATCTATATCTAATTTTAAGCTTTAAATAACTTCCATTGCGCTATACGATATTTGAAGAATGCAGGTTGAACAGGCTTCCTTTATAAATAGACTGTGATATTTATAAAGGATATCTGTTTAAGCTCCTATAGAAGCTAGAATATTTTCGTAGCAGGCGTGAATATTCGTGGGTTAATAAGACAAATTGCATATTCATTTTTTAAACATAAAGTATTCTTATTAGGATTTCTTTTGTTCGTAGAGTTTATTTGTTTTATTTTATTCATGAACTTAATTTAAAATTTGCTAGTTTTTAAAATAAAATTTAAATAACTTTTGATGGGGACTTTGAAATAGAAATACCTAAGAATGTATTATGTCTAGGAACTATGAAATACATTTATGAAAGTACGAGTATTTTCACAAACTTACATTAATAAACAATTAGTATTACCTTAAGCAATAAAAATAATAAGATTTCATGAAAAAAGGTGTACAAAGAGAATAGATAAATTAACATTATTTAAATCATTATAAGTATTATGAAATTCTATCATTTTGGGACCCCTACTATTTTATTTGAATTACGCACTAATTGACATTGAATCCTAACTTGTCCCAAGATTCTTGTGAAACTTGAAGAAACGTGAGGTATAACGTTTGTACGTGTTTCACATAAAATGAGACTTCCTAGTTACTTCCTTTTCACAAAATAATTTATTGATGATGACCTCGATCACAGTCGTACATGCTTCGGCCTGTCTTCATATAACCCTTCATTAGGATAGTCACAGAAAGAAGTGTCAAGACGCTTCGTAGTCCAACTTTTGCCTGGTCGGATATCAACGCCGCGCTTTGTTATGTTGTTCATCAGAGTGGCGAAAGGAAAACAAGTAAACTAGGTTACTTCTATAGAGTGGGTTCGATTCCAACTCGGTGGGACGATCAAAGCGCAGCGTTGATATTCGACCCGGTGAAAGTTGCATTACGGTCGATTACAGTCAGACATTATCCCACCACACCACGATAGCTGTTATAAGTATTAAACCTAATAAACATTAATAAATTATGTGTAGTAGAAAAGTAATTAACTAAGGTAAGAAATAGTTGGTAAAATATATTTTAAAAATAAAAGAGTTTTTTATCCTCAGTAGCTCCTTTCATCACCCGAGGATCATTTCAGTACTTAATTTACATGAAGTATCAACAACATCTAGCATTATTCACTTAGAATAGCTTGTTATTTCAGTGATAACTTCATATTAAAGCAAACTTGTACAATTATAATAGTTCTAATGAATTATGTAAGTAAATTCGTTTATGGTTAAACATAACTTGTTTACAAATTAATTTTGATTTGATTCGTTTTGTAATTATCACGTAATTTCATTATTTTGGGACAACTGAGATGGCTTTAACTTTTATAATTTCTAAATCTTGTAATAACTTTTAAACTAGTTAGAAAATAAGTTTAAAATGATTTAAGAAGAACTTGCTTGAGAGAATAGATAAAATTAACCAAATCTAAATACGAGCCTAATATTAAATTAATTTATTCATGAATATATATTTATTATTATAGACAAAAACCTGATCGTCATAATTTTATAAAAATGGAAGATTTGTCTTTAAAATAAGGGATATAATGTGAGTGCCTGCGCCCTGTGCCATGTTTATAAAATTGCGGTCTGGCCATCGCTGGCTCTTGCTCTAAAAGGCAGGATTAACGCTATAGAGGCTCGTCGTCCGAAAGTATCTTAAGTAAAGTTAAGTTCACTACTTACTGACCCTAGTTAAATTTTGCCCTATTTTGCTAACCGACAGGCCCATAAGTAGTTTCACGCGTTTTACCCAGTAGCAGGGTAGATAATGAGAACTTAGCGTAGATTTTCTCCGTTTCTCACTATCCACTCGAAATCAATGTTGAGTGGTGGGACTGAATGATGTGCTTTATCGTTAATACCAGAGAAGCAAAGAAATTAAATTAATTTAAATATCATAATTAAGCTTTCGAGTGGGAATCGAATTCACAACTCACGTTTGTAAAGAGTTATACTTAGTTAAAAATATATTATTTTAATAATAAGTTAATCGGTGCTTGTAACAAAAATGTTTAACGCTTGTAATTGCAGTTTTAGAATTATTACCACCAAATTATAGTAACATTAAAAACGTTTTATTTCACGCGCGGAACATGGCACGATTGTTGTTTAAAATGATATTATTTTTATAACAATTTTAGTAAACTCAACTGTAAAAATAAACTCAACTATAAAAAAAAATAAACAAACGTATGAAAGTCAAATAAAATTTTCGTATAATTTCTTGTATTCTAGAAAATTAGCGATAAACTTTTTTGGGGAACTAACTTTATACAAATAAATACTTTCACTATATCTCAGTTTAAAAAAGATGAAGCAATGCTACACTAAACTGAGCTTTTATAAGAAAATTCTTATTGAAAAGCGTCTAGACTAATATTCTTATTACTTAAAGCATACAAAAATAGTGTTTTGTATATACAAAATTTCATTATATGAGAGGGTTTTCTTGATAATAACAATTAAAAAAAATAATTCCTCTACATGAAAGTTATCATATTTTATAAACATATTTTTTTTAGTTTTGTGTAGTTCGTTTCGTTAGAACTCGAAATAATGGAAAAATAAGAGTAACGACACCATTACACCAATTGGAATTGAACCCACGACCAATCGCGATAAGAGTCAGAAGCTGTCTAACTGCACAATGATGATCTCTCGTTAAACAATTTTTTAATTTCATTATTCATATTATTTACACAAATTGAGCTTAATATATGTATGCAATCCCTTCTTATCGATTCTCTATATATTAAATTATCATCAGAACTTTATTGGTTATTGTACTTAATTGTTATTTTATCCCACTAAGAGTGTGATTAGCATATTAATGCCTTGATCACAGCGATAAACTTGTTTATACGACCCGTAAGTCGTAAAGTAAAATTATAGGCTTTTACTTTAGTTGTTAATAGTGTTAGTGGTATATATAAGGTTATTTATTTCCACACATTCCCACATTTAGTAGGGAAGGTAGAGGGAGGAGATGATCTAGTAATAAGTTACTTCCATATTTCTATGCTGATTGCCCTATTCTTTATATTACTTTTATATTTAGTTTGTGTACATGCGAACAATATGAAAATATGTACTTAATCAATAAAAAAACATTGTCCGCGGAATACTTTTTTATTCACTATAAACTTTATAGCTAAACTGATTATAATGGCTGTCGACAGATGGGAGTTAGAAAAAAAGAAAAAATATATATCATTTGTATTAATTTAATTGAATAAGTATTTGTATTAATTTAATTGAACAGGATTTCACGTTGAGGCCATCGTAGTGCAGTGGGATTGTAAACGCGATTGGTCGTTGGTTGGATTATTTGTAAACCATAGTGTAGTATACTGTAATGTTACAAAACACGTCTTAGTCGAGAGACGCACGCTATGACAAATAAACCACAGATTTATTGTGAGTTCTATTTCCAGACAGGGGAATGATTATATTTAAAGTTATTTTTAGTTAGCCACTCTTATATGGCAAAACGCGGCGTTGACTGCCGACCACCAGTCTTCATTAAATGTCTCAATTTTGGGCGTAAAGTAGAGAACAGGATACATATACATTTGACATTTTGTTGTCTATACTACTAAGATATGTGCAAAAAAGGATAACTTCAAAAAAGATAACTTTGTGATGCAAAATTGCTATTTTAATGCATTTGTTATACATTTTACATTTTTAGTGCAATATTAAAAATAATTAAACTGTACACTGCAAAACAAGACAAAAAGTTTCGAATTTGTCGTGGAAAAGCGAGAACGGAGTGTCTTGACACTACGTTCCCTTTAAATATTTGTGGGAAAAACATCAAAGTGAAAAGAAATATTAATTAGTTTTATGAGGCGATTATCGTGGCGCAGTGTACTTAGTATCTGACTGTAAACACGATGTTTGTGGGTTCGATTCCCACTCGGGTAAGGATTATATATTATTTTCATTTTCATCCGTGGCGTTCCGGCACTCAACATGTAATGTTTCGATTGCGACTGAAATGTGGAGAACGGAGTGTCTTGACAAGAAGTTCTCTGTGATTTGCTTGCGATGCTGAAAAAGCGCAAAGCAAAAAAAAAAGGAATGAATTCGTTCAGTGGTTAAATCCATCTCTATCGGGTATTGTCTTACACCATCTTGAACACAGTGAACAAATTTAGCAAAATAAAGTTTAGAATTAATGAGTGATTAAAATTTATTAAAATAATTATTGTACGTTTAGGAATATGCTTAATAATAAACGAGGGAAAAAGGTTTAGATAAAATAATTTGAATATCATAATAAAATGTCTATTTACAATATTATTTTATATGTTACATCAATTACAAACAAACACACAGTATAAAAATTATAAATATTATTTTATATGCATACAAACATATTAGATAGAGTATGAGAAATAAAAAAAAAACAATATAAATATAACAGGTTAAGGACATTGATAGTTATAGAATTAACAAAATCAATTTTTAAAAATCATTTTTTTTTGTTATAAATAGGTCGATTATAAAAATTTATTCTTGAGATAATGCCAGATATTATCGTTTGTATTTTTCAATTTTAACAACCAAGGGATAACAGAAGAATATATTACAACAATCATAAATGTAAATGATAGAAAGACACGATATTAATAGGGATTCACATCACAGGGATAGGGATCACATTTATAAAAGTATGAATAAAACTAATTTCGTACAAACACATTTTAAATTATTTTAACATCGTAATAATATGTACAAATAATAAATATAAAACAACATCACTGGTACTTGAAATCTTGCCACAAAGTTAAGTCAATTGTAGGTAATTTGTCACAAGGTACGGGCATGTTCCTGCAAAAGATAAACAAGAGTCAATGAAAACTGAAATAGACTCTCGCCGTTGGCTCAAAATATCCTATTCTGTATTATGAAAATGAAATATGGGCAAACTTCAACATGGCGGACAAATTTTGCAAGTCTACAGCTGACACAGTGCTGACAGTTGCTTTTCAAGCTTCTTTTAATTAAAAATGTTTGAATTTATATGAATATTTAAGGAAAACAAAATATTGTTGTAAATATTCTACGTGTTTATGGGCTTATCCTTTCTAACGGAGAATTTGGAAAACGGAATGTCATGACAGGTAGCTTCTCTCGTATATATTAGCGAAATAAAGCATAAAATTAATATTATTTATCTTAGATTGCCCTTTTATTTAATTTATTTTCATATATATGTAAATATATAGACGATGACAGTTATAATATATACGAAATAAATAACGCGTAGCGGAATATAATGGAATGTATATAAGTAGGTACTTACCCAGACGAAATTTGCTGGAACGCTTTGGGCTGCATATGACGGATATCATCGCTATTGTCACACAATATCCGTGCAATTGATGAGCCTTGGCGAATAGATTCCAGTTGTTCTGATTGAATAACAAATATGTTATTAACATTTCCTTAATATTTTGATAATAATGATTGATTTTCGAGACAAAATAACATCTAAAAATAGTTATGTGTAAATTATGTTTTACTTCAATAATCTATTTTAATAATTTGAACAATTGAAGTTTAAAATAAAAAAAAATACATGTAAATTAAAATCAATTATGAACAAGTGAAAAAAATCAGTTTCGAATTAATTTATAAAGTCCGTCTGCTTGTTATCTTGACTGATATCTAAATATACTATGACGTAGTAAGTAGTTTAGTTAAATAAACTTACGTAATGAGAACGCAATTTCCGGATCGCCGTTTTCAAAGAAGTGTCGATCCCCGACTCGAGTTCTATAAAACTGCTCGGTGAGTATACATAAGAAGGTTGGTCCCACTTGTGTTCCGGGCACGTTCTTTTCGATAGACCCTCCTACTACTAAGTCCACGTCTTCGGGGTTTTCGTATAACACTTTCAATATTTCAACGTTCTGTAAACAATGAATATTTTATTAGTATACGCCTGTGACAGAAACCTAAACCTGTGTCTAAACGTGATTGGTTGGGGGTTTTATAACCACAAAAAGAAATTGGTTATATTGTAATTATTTTCATGTTTACGTTTTGGTATCCAAAGCAAGGCGCGGCGTTGAGTTCCGTCACCCAACACGTAATGTTTGAATTTCGAGAGGAAAGTGGCCAACGGACTGTTTTGATATTAGGCTCTGACTACCGTGCTGTAGGCGAAAAAGCGTGGAGCTGCTAAAAATGTATATATTGAGACGGCCGCAAAAACATTTTTGTATGCAATGTCATAAAATAAATTAATTTAATTAACATAGCATGTATTGTTATGCTTTATTTTTTTTTTGTAGATGTTTATAGTAATCAAACTATAACCTTCTCTATTGCAATCACACATTGCCAATTTTTATTACTTCATTTGAAATATTTGTCGTGGTAGTTTAGGAGGTAAGTATATAATAAACAGTGGAAAATGGCAGCAGTAATAAATTATATCATAAGGGTAACGCAAACTAAATGAATATATTTAAACATGTATTACAACAATCAGATTTTTAATCTATTTGAAATAAATATAAAACATACTTTTTTAAATTAGAGTCAGATATCTATTGGGCATATGTAATATTTCCTTTTTATAACAAAAAGGCAACACGGTTTTTATGTTCTATAGCAGAGTTGAATATGTATAAGAAACTTCAACGAGGTCGAACCGCCCGTAAGCACGAGAATTGGCAAAAGTACAAAATATTCCACTGTAGAATAAATATTCTTGTCAGATTGTACGCTTAAAGTTTAGGAACAAACAGTACCAAAACATTTCAAATTTTACTATCATCATATTTACAATTTCGTGAATAACAAACTTGCTACGTGATTCGGACTTTTATATAAGTAGAATATAGATAAATATATTTCGTTGTTAACGTTTGAAGTGCCTAGCAGTAGCAGTGCAGTGCAGCCTAATGGCCTAGCAGTGCTAGTGCGCTTGCACGGTTTTTAAGAAGTGCGGGTTAGAGTCTCGTTTGGTACAAATTTTTATACTTATTCAAAATCGCTTTTCTATTTCATAAGAGTGTGAATAATACTTTAAAATATTAAGGCTTTCTATAGATATTTTTTAATATCAAATTCTAATGTTGTGTATGACATATGAATCTATATTACTAATTCCGAAAACGGTTACGCTATATTGGATAAAAGTCGTACTAAATAATAAAACTTAAAAAAAATGAAGATTTCGAGCCGACAGCATATGTATGTACCTGTGGATATAATTAGAGGCAGAATTCGGATTATCGAGTATTTTGTTAAATTCTAATGGAAAATTTTAATAATCTACAGAATCATTTAAAACTTAAAAGAACGAAAGTCAAATTGTAAAAATTACGTAAAAAAAAAACATTTATTACAGGAGCAACATAATATGTAGTGGTGCAGTATATGGCAATTATTTTAAATAGAATTTGCTACGATAGTAGCAGATATGAAAAACTTTGATAAATCGACACGTAAAGTGTCGACTCTTGTAAAGTTTAAAAACTGTAATTTATTTTCTTACTAATAAAAAAGTATTGAAGACAAAAACATACTCTTAGGTCAAAACACATAGTTGGGTTCTTTCATTTAAATTCTTGCTAAGCCGAGGCAACTGTTTGTAGTACAGTACAAATAAACGACCTTAGAGGAACACAAATCTGAAGTCAAAATGTAGTGGGACATTCTTGGTGTTAGATTACTATGTAAAATTCTGTTTAAGATATTTTTTTCGCGACTTTTACGTATTTTTGGATAAATCACGTAAATTTTTAGTATTCCAAAATATGAGTCTACCTGTAACCATAGTATAAAATCCTCGAAAGGTCAAGTTTTCAAAAATTAATTTTTGAATACTAAAAATATAAGCGATGAAATCGGTTAAAATTGTTTTATTTCAAAATATTCTGTTTACAAAGTGTAACTTCATACACGAAAAGTTATAAAATAAACGTTACAAAGATAAAATTTCAATCAGAAAAGGGTATAAGTTAATAAAAGCCAATAACTTGGTTTGCTAAAAGAGCGTTCCGAAGGTTTTAGATGACTAGTTTTATGTTTATTTACACATATAGGTAAGTACGACTCAACCATAAAAATGTTAACGAACTCTTCATGAAATAAATATTTATATAAAAATAGTTTCAGTATATAATTTTAATACATTGTACATAGATATCTAATTTAGATTTTTAGATTAGATTAGATTTTAGATATTTATTATTTTTATTTATCATCAAATAGTGTTACTATTGGTGTAGTTTTGCATAACAATATTTTGAAATAGATTTGTTGCCTGTCTGTATGTAGATAAAAATGTGTTGTGTGTAATAATAAAATAAACTGAACGGTTTTTATGTTAGGCCTATATGCCGTAATCCCTAAGGAATAAAACAAACACTTAAAGTAAAGTGGCATTTCTATTCTTCTTTTTTGAATTTCACACATCGCTTGCATTTTAGTGCACAAGCGAATAAATAGTAAATTTACTTTTCTATTTTCAAGCCAAATATAGAACGTGTTGAGTGGTGAATATTCAAAAGCATGAAAATAAAATATCTCGAGTTTAAATTCATAAAGTCAAAGGACTTGTTGTCAATGTTTTATGAAATAAAGCTTATCAAGGTGAAAGAGAACTCCGTTCTTCTTCACTACAACGAACTATTATTATTGCATGTTAAATGGCGGAACTTAAAGCTGCACTTGTTTAATTAGGGTAATTTCAAAATTAATACAATTTTCTAAGAAGTAGAGAGAAATAAACAGAATCAATGTTCAATAAAAGAGTCGTCGACATGTAATGCATCGTTTATCCGGGAACATTCGCACATACAAATTCGCAAGTGAACCCATAAAATGTCATCGTAAAACTTTCTTTGTATGTATTTTGATGTACCTCAGTCACCAGAGTCACAAAATTTTGATTTCCTGATTAAATGTTCTGATATTAACTTTAAAATGGCAATCAAATGTACAAATGTTATTAGATACAATGCGAACGTGTCGTAATATTTTGATGCGTAAGAATGACTACTACATAAGAAAAATAAGATATAAGCGTTGTATGTTATAAAAAATTGAGTGATTTCCCCACGTTTTTCTCCATAAGAGGGTAGTCAGAGAGAACTTAGTGTCAAGAGAATCTGTTCTACACTCTCCGCTTGAAAACGAAGTATTACGCGTTTAGTGGCAAAAATTAACGCAGCGCTATATTTAGATACTTAAGCGAAGAAACTAAGATAATTTAAGAATAGAAATTCCTCCGAGTAGGTATAAAACCCACAACCATCACGTTTTCAATCAGGTGGTACTGTCCAGTTTCAAACAGTGCAGGGGTCACGCTTGACGCGATCTCGAGATTAACCACCTCGCAATTTGAAATAATAGCCCCCATAACTCCCACGCGTTTTGGGCCACGGGGCCGTCCCTCGACACTCGATCTAGCCATCCTGCAGGGCGTCTCCCTCAGGCTGCGCTCCATCGAGTCAATCTCAGAATTAGACTCAGATCATAGACCCGTTTTAGTTAAACTAGGGCCAGATAGTCAATCGATTCCCGCGAAGGCCACAGTTACGGATTGGAAAACGTTCTCGGAACTCATACGCGATGCAGATTCCGAACTCGTAGACAACCCGTCACCCGACAGACTCGAATCAGTAGAAGCAGCCAAGACTGCAATCAATAAACTCACGTCGCGATTAAATTCCACGCTCGACAATTGTTCA
Source organism: Dryas iulia moderata (assembly GCA_019049465.1). Taxonomy (NCBI): domain Eukaryota; kingdom Metazoa; phylum Arthropoda; class Insecta; order Lepidoptera; family Nymphalidae; genus Dryas; species Dryas iulia. Next base: position 5,735,746 of record CM032419.1, on the reverse strand, counting down.
AGGGAGATCGAAGTGCGCCCCGACGGCCGCTACAATCCCCCTCGCGATTTAAAACGTTTAATTACGCGCAAAAACAAGGCAACTAGGGACCACGACGCGTTTCCCAGTGCCGAACACCGTTCGAAACTCTGGAACCTCCAAAGACAGGTTCGATCCCGGTTCGCGGAGCTCAGAGAGGAAAGTTGGGATCACCGACTCGCGATAATCTCGCCATCTCATTTAGCGTTTTACAAGTTGGCGAGATCCTTCAAAGACGACACGGTCGTAACAATGCCTCCTTTAGTACGTCCGGACGGAACGATAGCCGCCGACGATTTAGCTAAAGCTGAATGCCTAGCCGACTGCCTCGAAAGGCAATGCTCCCCTTCGGAACTACCGTGCGATCCAAAACACGTCGCCGCGGTGGACGCACAGGTAGAAACGTGGGCGCCGTTACCACCAGTAGGAGAACCGATTCGCCCAACCTCCGTCGAAGAGGTCAAAGATATCATTAAAGGCCTTAAGCCTAAGAAAGCCCCAGGTCCTGACCGCGTTTCAAACAGGGTCCTGAAGTGTCTCCCGATTCACTTAGTAACGCTCCTCGTAACTATTTTTAATACACTCATGCAAGAGTGCTCATTCCCTAGGAAGTGGAAAGAAGCCATCGTTATAGGCTTCCACAAACCGGGTAAACCGCGCGCGTCACCCGCCAATTATCGCCCCATCAGTCTTCTCAGCGCTAGGCGCTCAGCGTAGGCAAAATATACGAGCGTATACTACTCTCGCGACTTCAGGCCATCGTCGAGGCCAAGAATCTCATCCCGCCCGAACAATTCGGCTTCAGAGCCAAACATTCCAGCGTTCACCAGGTACACCGCCTCACGGAACACCTGTTATTAAGAGCGAGATTGATGCCATCAGCGGCAATTTTCTTAGACGTCGCCAAGGCTTTCGACAAAGTCTGGCCCAACGGCCTTCTAGTCAAATTAATGAACGCTCAATTCCCTGATAGGCTCGTTCACATTCTGAGAGACTATCTCTCACACCGTTCCTTCAGATATCGGGTCTAAGGCACCCTCTGTTCAAGCCGCCCCGTTAGAGCCGGAGTCCCGCAAGGCTCCATATTATCCCCGCTTCTGTAACATCTGTACACCCACGACGTTCCGAAAGTCGGTGAGAGCAATCTCGCTCTCTACGCGGACGATACCGCAATCTACGCTTCCGGCAGAGTGTCAGTCAATATAGCGAATAACTTGCAAAAAGCCATGAACCATCTCGGTAGATGGCTAACTAAATGGCGGATAGAAGTCAACCCGGAGAAAAGCTCCTTAGTATACTTCCCTCTTCGCCGAACCGACGACATACCAACCGTCCGTCTGCTAGGCAAACCGATTCCCGAGGCTAATTCCGCGAAATACCTCGGCGTAATCATAGATAGGAAACTCTCCTTCAGAGAGCACATAACGTACGTCCGCCGCAAAGCGAGCTTCGTATTAAGTCGATTATATCCTCTACTTTGCGCCAAAAGTAAGATGTCCCTCCGCAACAAGATCTGCCTGTACAAAACGTGTGTCAGGCCCATCTTCGCGTACGCCTGTGTTGTATTCGGACACACAGACCTTCGTAGACTTCAGATTTTGCAAAATAAATTCTTGCGCTACGCCACGGGCGCCCCGTGGTACGTACGTAACTTAGATTTGCACAAAGACACTAAGCTCGATTCGGTAAAAGAGCACTGCCGGAAACTCTCCAGTAGCTACTTCGAAAAAGCAGCTACGCATCCGAACCCGCTGGTGGTAAGCGCCTGCGATTATACGGTCAGCAAAAGACGCCCTGCGAGGCCTAGGGAAATTCTCACCCAAACTGACGCCATTACTGAAGTGTTAGGTAAATTCAAACACACACGCAAACGCACACGATACACACACCGTCCCCGCCGGTGGAGACGAGGTCCCAGTTATTCAACGGTCCGATACCGCCCCGGGCACCAGCGCCCCTAGCTAGGCCTAGCTCGGACAGAGCGAAGCAAAGTCCCCCACTAAAACGGTGTCGCAAGTCGAGGTTCGAGTCTCAACTGAGACGCCCTTGCCATGTCGTCGTCGTCATTTAATGGCTTCCTCACAAGCGAGGATTCCAAGCCAAGGTCAGAGCTCATATAGCTCGGCCTCCCTCAAAGCCTGGTGAAGCTGTCGAGGCCGCTCTGGCCAACAGCATACTACACAGTCGAAAAAAAAAAAAAAAAAACGTTTTCAATCAGACGCTGTCCCGCTACGTTATGACATAACGTCATCGTAGAAAATTGTCTTTAGTACAGATCAAATAACCATTATAGCTGTTAATAAGTAAAAAGTAATACTTGATCGTAATATCATTCAAAGTTAAATGTGTCACCTTATTTTGCATCTCTTTCAACCGGCCCATTAGCTCAGTTGGTTAGAGCGTCGTGCTAATAACGCGAAGGTCGCGGGTTCGATCCCCTCATGGGCCATACCTTTTTTATTCTTCATCTTAAAGTATATATAAAAATCATAATATTCATATAAGTAACGTGATACAGATTTTTTTTCTGTATTGTACATAACAAAATAATAACTGGCAAAAATGTTTCCTTTGTCGAAAATCTCGGCATTTAAAATGGTTTATTACGCTATTTCTTTAGACGCCTTTTAGCCTTTAATGGAATTGTTAAAAGCATCATTCATCTGTAACGACTGTTACTTATTATATAAAGAAAAAAATGAAATCTGATAGAATATCAAATTGGATAATGGTAATAAAATAATTAACAACGAGATTTTACAGTACGTACTACTTATATATTGCTGACTAGTAGCGGCCCGCAACTTTGTTTGCGTGGACTTAATGGCCCTTCTCAACATAATACCCATCACGCTGAACTCCTTACGTTAAGATGCAATTTACTTATATCTAATAGTATAGTTGGTCTATTATTGTTCTCGTGAAGTATTTCACTCTTCGAAATTAATTACAGCCTAAGTCCTGCCTAAGCTTAAAGGTGTCACATGTAAAAAGGTTTCATTCAAATAAGTCGAGTAGTTCCGAATATGTGCGCGTACAAACATTCTGTTTTTACTGATTCATTATGGTATAGATTTTACGTAAAGACTGTAGTTTGATTGACAATCTGTATCGCAACGTCTAATGAGTTTCAGTCAGTTCCTTAATCTATTTAGCATATGTTAATGATATAAGAGTGTGTATACATTGATGAGTATGTATCAAATACTAATTAAAGGAAACGGTATTAGTCCTGTATTTTGTCGAATTAGGTAAAGTTAAACTTATCAGTAAATTTTGAAAAACTAAATGAATAAATATTATTAAAGTTTTATGATAGGAGTAGATAAAAAAAAAATCGTATTAGACCCATTATCTTTTATGTTGCAATTTTTATGTATTATTATTGTTAGAATATAATTTGATTTGAGATATATGAGAACAAAGTGTGTACTTAGTTATAATACAATAAGTATATTACAATTATTTTTATTTTTAATTGATAATTAATAATATTTTGTCAGTATTTACATGTAATAAAATAATTTCCAATTTTAGTTAACCGAAGCGATAAGAACGGTACACAATATATGGGTATAAAGTGGAGAATTATAGAGTTTTATCTACCATTCCTACAATGAAAAGAAATCTAGGAACTCTTAAAATTCATTATATATAAATTTAGCTATAACTTTACGTATAATAAAAAAATATATTTAAATATATGCTATCAATACCTAGCACAGATGTAAGCCAGAACACTACAACAAATAATCCAGCAAATAAAAACAAAAAACTACTCTGCACGTGCAAAGTGAGGACGACACACATCTAAACTTTTGCGGCTTTTGTAGACTTAGAAAACTATCTTAGCTGGTACTAGGATCAGGATTATTATGTCACTATAGAGATGGATTGTGAGATTTGTATATTATAAGAATGAAGTAGGCATAGAAGATAATGACTTATGGGTAATAATAGTTTGCTTCTGACTGTAAACACGATTGATTGTGGGTTCGATGCCGCTCGGGGAAATTATTATATTTAAATTATCTATATATATAGTATTCAAATTATATTCATTTTGCTCCTAAGAGAGAACGCGGCGTTTAATTCCACTCCTCGACACGTATCAAGAAATTAGGTGGAAAGTGCGAACGGTGCGGCTTGACTGTAGTGAAGTACTGTCTGACTACCCTTCTATACATATTTTTATATAAATATCATGGAAAAACATTAGTCATTTTCTTTTTATTTATAAAACAAATGAAAAAAAATAATAAAAGAAATAACAAACCTTTTTAGGAATAAAATCTCGCATTTCATAGAAAGTCTTAGGGACAGGCAATCCGCAAGCGGCGCGCGTTGCTATGTAGCTGCCGAGGCCGTGGTCGCGACCGCGCTGGATGTCCGTCGCACGGAGATCACCGCCGAATGTGTTGTTGCGCCTTTGAAAATATTAAATCATTACTAATAGTTATTATAACATAATAATAAGTACTAAATAAAAAAAAGCTACACATATTACAAATTGCTTTATATGTAATCACAGGTGCATTGTATTTCTTGTAGAACACAAGTTTGATTCAGAAGTTTGAAATATTTACATACCAATTATACTACTACTATTTCATTTTTTACCACATAAACATATATTTTGTATTATGTAGTATTTAATTAAATAATTGTTTTAAAAATATATATGAGTCCAACTAATTTTATTTATTTTGTGATACATTAAATTGTAAAGCAAAATAAAAATGTATGTGATCCACATCACGTACGTGTTACTTACAAAGGTAATTAAATACATAAAAAAAATATTGTACCTATTGTAAATAATTTCCTCGGCATATTTTGTTATACTTAAGAATAGAAAATAATTACACGTTTTAACATTATGTTATATAGCAAAAGTTTAGACATTTATTTTTTCAATGATGTATAGGGACTATGAATTATTTGTTATATAAGGGAGAGTCGGATAGCCCCGGACGGAGAGTAGCCCCGAACGGCGGGTAGCCCCGGACAACCAGGATTTCTAAGAAACTAAGCACAATACTTAGGCAACGCTATATGATAAAGATACCTAAAAAATATTTCTTAAAATCAATAGCAAAAAGAAGCACAAACTGATTAAAGTAGCTTCATCTAACTATCGTTTGTGAATTATATTCGGTTCTAATATAACTTATAAATCTTTAACGTATAAATCTCTAAAACGTAAAGGTAAAACTTTTTTTACGAAAATTACACGGCTAGGAGGATAATATACTTTTGTATAATAGTCAAAATTCATTATACACTAGCGGAAATAATTAAAAGAACATAAGATTTTTCCAAATTTTTAGAGGTTTTTTAAGTTTGAGGCTGTATTAAAAAAAAAATCATTTTATAGTTTAAGGTAGAAACCTTAAACTATAAAATTCTTGTTTTTTATTACAATGCAGCCAGTTTTGACAAAAATACAGCCTTAAACTTAAAAAACCTCTAAAAATTTGGAAAAATCTTATGTTCTTTTAATTATTTCCGCTAGTGTATAATGAATTTAATGATTTTTTGTATTAATAGTTTTGAGATATTAACGAGAAAAAATGTAATTTTTTCAGTTCTTTTTGTGGTCTAAAAAGTTAAAATATTTTTTTTCAACTTAACCACTGTATGGATATAACTTGTTTATTACGAATAACTTGTTTATCTAGCTTTAACTTGCTGTTCTTAAACAATCGATACATCTACTTCTCGCTGAGATATATAGTTCTGAATGAAAAAGGATCTTTTTGTCTTTAACAATAAATATTTCAGTAACCGCTGATTGCACAAGAAATATAAGGAGTGTTTTGAAATCTTAAAAATCAGCTACGGATTTTTGAAAAAAACAATTATCTTCTTTACATTATTTTTAAAAATTATCAAAAAAAGGACTCTTATTGGCTTTTGGGAAAATCAGGCGTTAGTTTGGATATATCAAGAATCCTGATAATGATCACTGTGCGTTTTACAGTTCAATATATTCACAAAAACTTACAAAGTTTGGATTAAATCCATCAAACCGTTTTTTGTTTCATTCGATCAAATTCTTAAAGAAAATTAAAGGATCGCGATTACGACTTTGAAAAATCACCTTTAACAAAATAAAAAACGAAATGATATTTCAGATTTTTTCATGTTTTTTTATTGATAACAGTGTTTAAATTTATAGGTTTCTTATATCTTACAACAATTTAAATTGTTAATTACTTAAGATAGCTTGTTATGGCATTCAGTTAATTAATCAACGTAAATTAAAAAATAAAAAAAATATACTTTTCTACATAATGCCGTTTAATTTTTTCTATTTCAAATTTTTCAAAAAACGGTATGTTAAGAAAAAGTTTGTTTATGAAAATTAATTACATAAGATACTTATTATATTTTTAATATTTACTTAAGAATAAGTATACAAAGTAATAATAATATCGTCAAAATTTCTTACGAAACTTTGAAGTTCCTTTCCCTTGTATTATACAGTCTATTTGCATAATGAGCGGTTACGAAATAAATCAGGTAAAATATTTGTGAATTTTTGCAACTAAATTAATTATATCTGAAAAATATGTAATAATTTGTATAAATTTAATACGAGGTAAGGTAAGATAAAATAAATAATTACGAGGTTTCTCTATCAATATTATTCCTTTGATATTATATATGTAGCTACCGGCTTCGTGTACGGTTGTTAAAATTTTACTAATTACTTAGAATTAAGTAATCAACTTTCTGTGTTCCTGTATATTTTTAATATGCTTAAAAGTAACTTAAAAATACGCGTAAAAAATGAATCACAAGCAAAAGTTGTCAAAAGCACAAAGCGTTACGCACTGAGTGACTGATAGACAAAACATTCGACACTATCTAACCTAGGTTCCTTGGGGACAGTACAGGAGCATTAAGAGAATATTATCCGAAATTTCGTTAAGGAGGAAAACATAAATATTATTTACGTTTAACAGTCGAAATTATATAAAATAAATGGTAATAACATTATATAAAGTTCACCAAATCCACTCAAATGAAGTGGCAGGTGACATCTTGTTATGAAAATAAATAAGAAAAAAAGGCACTCACTTGAACAAAAATTGCGTAATTTCACTGTCCCAAAACCGGTCGCTGAAACCTTGTGGTTGATAGGTGAGCCCTCTTGTTAAGTCGTCGAACGCGTTTTCAAGTTCCAGCAACAAAGGTCTGTTGAACCAATCGCTCAGACGAACAATGCCAGCTAAGTGCCTGTTTTCTGTGACTAACCTGTAAACGTTATATTATAATTATGTGGCTTATATTTAGGGTAAGACCTTTATAATATTTCTGACATTGACATTACTTCTACATATTTAAAGTAAAATGGTTTCGAGGACAATATATCTTTTGTTGCTTAATAAGGTTTGAAATTATTATTATAAGTAATTTTAAATACTACATGCTTTTTCTACGAGGATCCAAACTATTTTAGGTTCCTCTTTGTCGATCTAACATTCACAATATTTATATACACGCAATCTCTTCAGATTCACGCTGATTCCCTCGTATCCCCGCTCTTCCCTTCTGAATTCGAGACATTACGTGTTAGGAGGCGGAATTCAAAGTGGAAAAATTAAAATAACAATATTTTTTTCTTCGGTAAGAATCGAACCCATCATCAATTACAGTCATACGCTGCCCAACTGGTCTACGATGATCTCAATTAGCAATAAGTCGTCAAGCTTGATGTAACATGTTTTAGAATGTTTTTTTCTATAAGGTACCTTTAAGGACTTAGAAAGAGCTGTTTTCATAACATCAATGTACACTTACTGTAAATATCCTCTGATCAGCGTGTGAAAATGTCTAAACGCTGCAGTCGCGTGCTCATCTAGCACTGTGGGATCGACTTGTGGATTATAATCGTTTACGTATCCATGTGCGCCGGGATAGATAAGCTTATTCTTAACCATGTTTTCATAACCTATAATAAAAAAGGATATATTTTGTCATAGTTTCTATTAATAGCGTACTAGTAAAATAGGCAGAGAGATACTAGCGTAAAGACACTCTGTTCTCCACTTTGAAATATTGGCGCAGTTTACCGCCGCGATTTGTCTTAGAAACTAGAGTAGAGAACTAAATGAACATAATCATTCTTTCGAGTTGGTATCAAACCCATCGCATCAGACGATATTAGTAATAGTGTAGTGTAATGGAGAAAAAATATTTTAAAGTAGTATTTAATAATAAAATTATAATCATCTGAGCATATAACTATAAGCTTAAAATTAAATAAAAAATATTTTTATAAAATATAATTCTGAGTAATTATCATAATTGAATAATTAGCATCTTTTCTCTAGCGAATAATATCTTGAGCGCCGCATTGTAAAAATCTAACAACAAAAGGTTTTAACAGCCGCACTGAAATCTCGTTGTGGGAGGATGTGTTCTTAGAGACTAATTGGGTAGAATGCTTGGTCGTATAATCCAAGAGGCGCAAGATTAATTACTGCTACGTTCAAACAATATTTTATAGGGAATTTCAATATAAGCTAAGTCAAGCCAATTTAAACATATGATATTTTCATATCATTTCATATAAAACGGAAAAAACCGCTTTTTTAAAGCGACTGTTGATTATATAATGTAGCTTTTTCCATTTTTAGTAGGTTTTAAATAATTATTATGAATTTCATGTTATGTGTGACTATAACTATGTATCTACTAGAAGGTAAAGTTTGTACATACATTTGTTCAGCCAAATTTTGAACAACTACTGTCGAGGTTAATTTAACTTGCAAATTATAGGATCACAAGCGCCTTGGTATATAAAAATATTTTACGTAACAGTTTGCTTTGCTGCCATACTGTTATTATATTTGTATTAATTTTGTAATCATAATGGTCGTCCTATTTGTCTCTTTACTATCATGGTATTGATGGCAAGTCGTAAAATAATGCTGATATACCCGCAAAAGGTTGTTAAGTAAAATTATAGGCACTATTAATCCTATAATAAACTAAAGAAAGTAGGTTTGTATATCATGGGAAATATATTCTTCTTATGATAATAACTTATTTATATATTTTATTCATATATTATACATAAGCTTCTGGTAACTTCTTAGTAAATTTCGTTAAAAATATCACCTGAAACAAAGACGTTTCAGTTCGCTTTATAATTTTATGCAGACCGTTTATTTATATTACAGATATGCTCCCGGCAATATATTAAGTTGTACCTAAGTACTGAAATTTGTTTTAACAAGCAATATGATTGCGAAGTACATATTGTTTAGTTAGGCCTTACTTAATTTTTTATTGTAATCTATTTTATAATGTATCAATGTTTATAATGAATGAATGTTTATAATTAATAGAATTTTTAATATTTTAAGAAGTATGATTTCGGCCTGATAGGCCCATTGCTAAAAGACGTAGCTCACCCTTACCACGAATAAATGCATCTGATATATGCATATATTTATAACGAGATAAATATTGCTGACGTCAAATAAACTTCAAACCTTATTTCTATGGAGAAAACTTTTATTGAATATTAGCATATTAGAGCCCTCTATCTATAACTTGTTATATTTATATATTTTTTACATCTAATCGCCATATAGCAATACAAAAAAAACTTTAAAAGCATTGGGTTTTAAACTCAAACTGTCTAACTGTGTGCAAAACCACATGCAGGAACAAATGTAATAATCAATATGTTATGCGTTTAAAATTAGTTCCGCTGCGCCAGAATGTCAAGTTCATTACGTCAGTCTTTATGTAATTACTATTTGCAGCCGTCGGTTCCTGTCTACTGTTTAAATATTAAGTCAGTTATACAAATAGTGCATAATAATATATTTAAAATGACAATTAAATGACATTTATTTATTGTTATTTACATGAAATGGTCACCTTCAATATTTTTTCCTTATTTTATTTGCGCATCTGCCGTGTTTTGCATAGTAACCTACTGAAAGTTTCTCGGTTTTCAAATGTCTTACTTACCCAAAAAGATAGGTAAATATTCATAGTAGTTAATATGTTGTATTTCAGCGATAACTATGCGTCGGGCTTCTTGGTACACAGTCTCGTCGTTCCAATGTGGATTAAGAGCATATAAAATGTCGGCCACTCTATTGTGCTCTCTCAACAAAATGATCTGGAGGATTGTTAGTTGCGGGTTTTGATTAACTCTGATATCACCTGTACAAAAAAATAATTTACTACTAATAACACTTATTTTTAGTTTTGTCCTTGAATTGGGTTATAAGTACAAAAATCTTTTTACCTGCCAAATAACAAGGTTCATTCGGAGATTGTGCAGATTCACAGGTGAGAGTAACATTAGGGTCTTGTGGGGGCCACTGGCGACCTCCTCGCAAGATGGTTGTCAAGCGTCCTCCAGAGAAAGCGCGAATCGCATTAGCTTGGTTTGCACTGCTGCCATAGACGTTTGATACATCCATATACGCTGTTACTGTGCTAAGCTAAAAGACAAATTTTACGATATATTATAAATAATAATTACTTTTTATTTAATCTTAACAAGCAAATCGAGATCGTTGCCGCAGTAAAACAGTCTGTTTGTAAATGTGGCTAGGATGTGGAGGTTTTCCATTTCGGGTATTGACATTTGCAGCTTATAGTTCCACCAGTCGAAAAGACAACAGCGGATCTTGATTCTAGGCTCTCTCTTAACTACCCTCTGCCTATGCGTGATGTTGTAAATTTTTCTTTTTAATTAAACAGTTTTACAATTTTGCAAATAAAAATATAATTCTATAAGACACGAAAAATACATAAATAAAACTAAATATACATAAATATTTATCATAATAAACCTTTGAAAACAGAGTGATTATTATATTGTATATAAATGAAATAACTAAAGAAATTAAAATTCATCTTTCTACAATATGATTAATAACTTCAAATTTACTAACAGAACTTCAACAAATTTTGTTAGATGAATTTCGTATTAGCGCTTAACGTCAAGACGTCAAGCTTAAAGTCAAAATATTTATATTAGTATTCAGACTATGTTGAATGTACTTATTATAACGTTTTAGTTTAATTATATGCTACACTGATCTTAATAATATATCAACGATAGTGTCAATGAAAATTTAAGCAAATTTCTTCGTATTTTAACTAGTCTAACATTAAAATATATATGCACAAAATTTCATTCTAATTAAATGACTGAATATATATAAATTTTTATTACATTTACACTGACTGAATAAATATAAATTTTAATTACAAGCCATGCACGGATGAAGGTGATATAGCAAAATTCGAATTTAAAGAAAATTGAGTTTAAAGTTTTGTTAAAAAAATAATGACAACCACAAAAATAAAAGATTAAATAATAAAAAATGTTAAACGACTTTAAAGTATTAAAAATATTAACAAAAAAAACATGTCATTTGCACTTAATTTTTTTACTGAACTACTTACTATATATGTATTGTGTACAATAAGTTAGGAATATAACATAATATATTTTTATTAAATCATTTAATTAAATTTAATAATATTATAAAATACATACTATTCATAATTCATATTTTAGGCAAATAAAAATTATTTTTTTTATAATATAATGTAGGCTGAATGATATACTGGCAGGTGATAGTTTATGACATAAAAAAAAGATACAGGGCTTGGTAGGAGTGTGGCTTAAAAAAGCGCGCGAAACGATGCATGAAAATTTACCAATATAAATTTACAAAAAAAAAATGAAGAACGTGAATGTAAACATGTAAGTGGCTTTTGTATAAGAGAATGTAAAATTTAAAATAGACCGAAAATGAAATATGTATTAAAGCTTTGATTGCATTCGCGGGTGGAAATATTTACATTATTAGTCTAAAAGTTGCATAAAGTTGTTAAGAATAAAATAATTTAATAAAATTAAGTCGTTAGAGTAATCTTGCTATAAGAAATGTAAAATTTGAAATACAAATGAATGAAGAATATCTGCCGCACCGCGGCGCACCGCCATCTTTATGAATGTTGTATGAACATTTTAACTTACATTTTCCTGAATATATAAAATACTCGCATATTTACAGCTTAACCATTATAAATAAAATATTGATATATGATACGTTAGACATTAAAGTCTTTATAATCGTAACGATTTGTGTTATTTACGAATACAACAATAAAAAATCCTAACCATGTGGCGTATTATATGCCAAGATATTATTTAAAGAATAATAGTGTTAAAGATAGGTAGATTACTTTACAAACTGAGAAAATACGTAAAAGTGGAATATATATTCGCTATTTTAATCAAACGTTTATATTTCATGCCTACAGTTGAACATGTTCAATACAAGTCATATAATACACATGTTCTACTGATAGGTCACTTTTTACTATTCTTGATCCTAATCACAACGCAACGGGGAAATGAAAATGAATGAGATATATCCCATGAATGGGGAATTAATTCACAAACATATGCTAAACTGCCTTTGTCCATTGACGATCTGAAATTCTGAATTTTAGAGATTTTCTATAAATGTATATAAATCCATAAAAATAACATTGAATCCAACACGTTAGAGTCGTTTAGTTACTATAAAATCTTTATAGTCTTAGTATTTGTCGCTCTAGAGATTTTTGATATAATTTATTGACTAGAGTTAAGGAACATAAATCTGTGTCAGTTTTGTATATCTAAGCGAAGCTGCAAGTACAAGCTATCTGGCATCTCATCCATCAAATTATTACATTTACAAATTACTGCAGATCAATTTTACATAACTTACGAGAATTACTAAGTCCTCTCACTATATACTTTATTATCATTGTATTGTTTATTTTAACACGTCGAATCAATTTTGTTACACTGTTTGAGTACGAAGATTTATAGAAATAATGTAAATTGGAACAGACGAATGTATAAATGTGAACATTTAAAAAAACTGAATAGTTATTGATGTTAAATTCATGACGAATTTATTTCAGCTATTTATTTGAAAAATATTGTACTATATTAAGCTTCCAACATACACAATTAAAATTTAAATTTTGTCTACTCACCAGGGGTCAGAATTGAAAATAAAATACAATCATTCCCCCGCGTATTGTAAAAAATAAAAACTTACAGGTTCAGCTGGTGCGTACGGCGACGTACATCCTCTGTCTCTCGTAGTGCCAGTTCTTACAAAGTTCATACACTGAGTACCGACTTGAGAGTGGACTGGATCGTTAGGCGGTATAATGATGGGCGCACATAAGGGATTTGTATGCGCATCGGCAGATAACTGGCCGTTGTCGTCGCAACAAGTTAGTGGATCTTTATCTGTTAATTAAAAATAAATTAAATACAAATAAAAATTATACAATAGATCTATATGAGCGTTTAAGGTCATTCCCATGATATAAAGCTTCACACACACACACACACACACACACACACACACACACTCACACAAAACAAAGAAAACGAAAACGTAAAACTTTTAAATAAAACATGATTACCAAAGTAATGTATATTATGTCTACGTAAAAATGATGTTTATATAATATATAAGACGATGATGATTTATGATTTCGAAAAAAAATCCATTAGAGAATTAAAAGGCCAATAAATACAATATGCTGATATTGATTTTTGTATAATGTTTATTGTCGTATTATTTTATTAAGAAATCTAAACTTAATTTAATATACTACCACATAATTTTCGTTTTAAAATGAATTAATTTGTAAAAGTATTCTAATTTTATTTTTTGTTTAATATTTTGAGTATAACTGAATAACATTATTCATTTAATATAATGTCAAATAAAGCTTCAAATTTTAAATATCGTTTCTATTGTTGAATACAAATCTAAGATGTGTATGGCAAGGTTGAAATTTAGTATTCGAAATTTACTATAAGGTAATTAGAAAAACAAGGAATAGCATGATCTTAAATGATAAATTTACTAATTAGTAAGGATAAATCTTCCTCTCCTCCTAATATTTTATATAATTGAAAAAAAAAATTATTAATTGGAGCCCACAACCTCGATTGCGTGGGCCATGAAACGTATTTTTTTTTTATTAATCTCTTTATTCTCTCCTATAGTCCCTAAGGACCACCAAGCCAAATTTCAACATCTTACGTCAAGCAGTCTTTCAGTAACTTGGTTAGTAACGATATAGTTTTTTATGAACAAATATTCATGAGAATTAGTTGTAAAAACACACACAAAAACAATCAAGCCAAAATCGTTAATAGATAAAAATAATAGATATGAAGGTACAATCACAATTATGATCATCTACCTTGTTATAGATATATACCTGATACCTGATCTGTAATAGAAAATATAAAATATTATGAATACCGTTTCTTTTTCGCCTTCTAAATAGTTAGAAACAAACAGCTCTTATGCGTATTCCATAAATATATTGTGATAAATTGAATGAAAAATATTGATATTGTGTGATAAATTTGAAGGATCACTTAATAAATAAAAATAAATTACATGTGCATATCACAATTTAAAAGCTTTTTTTAAAGCTTGCTTTCTAGATAACTTAAAATAATATAAAACATAACATTGTATTATGAACATTATAAGTGTGACAATTACCTAATACTCAGAAATTCATAAATGTAAGCCTTCTATGTATAGAAATTCATAAATATACGTCTTAATAATTTCACGGTTATCACTACTACAGTATACAGACATATATTATCGAAATTATTTTTCTAGTTATTGGAATTTCAAAATAAAATCGATGCATAGAAATTGACGGTACATTTTAACTATACAAATAAACATAATTGAAATATCTGTTTGCAATATTAAAATAACAGCTTACGCGTATGCGTGTGTTCTCAGTCAGACTATTTCTTCAGACTAATCTCTAGAACGTCTAAACCAATTTTGACGGTAATTTCAATGGCAAATAGTTGATGTGTAATAATACTATGTGATGTACTCGTAGGTTATTTTATGTTAAAATTATATCTTTTTGTTAAATTTCACGCGGACTAAGTCGCGTAAACAGCTAATTATATAATAATAACATATACTTACGACTCTGCGCAACGCCCGCTGTAAGAGACATGTCATGCGTTATAATCTGGCCCCACTGTTGAGCGTTCAGATTCCACACTGGGTCCACGAGGTTCTTTTCGGGGAACAAATAGTTGCTTACAGTTCTAGCATTCGGGAGTTCATTGCCAGAAACAGAGCGAGCAAACTCACTTATACCTGAAAAGTTGAAAAAATATATATTGCATATTTTTTATATTTTTCAAGTGTTTTGTTTTTCGAAATGAACACTGTTAAAGCGAAGACCACTTATCCATATATTTTTATTATTTTACTTACATTTCGATTATCTTATTTTACTTATTTTTCCTTATTAATTATTAAAAGCAGAAGTTAATACAAAATAGCACACTATGCCACTAAAAAAAAGCAACGTTCATTATATCTCTATAACAGAAATGATGTCTATTTCTCTTACGTGAATTTTAACTTACTTCTAGTATGTATTTGTAATCATCATTTTGGAATAGGTAAGTAAGTTGTAACTTAGTTTGACACATGATATTTTTATTACCGACTAAACAAATTAGTTATACGGTTACTTTTTTAGTTTTTTAAAGTAACCATAAATGATATGAATGATAATAATAATAATTCTTCGACAAGCAGATTATAGTCACAGCGACCATTTGCAATAAGTTAGAGTAGCCATCTGCACGAAGATATTATAGTGGACGAGTGAAATGTGATATACTATTTTACTTTAAGCTATATATATCGAGACTTTCATGTTTGAATAAAGTTTGTTTCGTCGTTTATTTTTGATTAAAAATTGTCATAAAATGTTTTATGGGGCTCTGACAATTGACATTGTTTATAGCTTAGAAAGTTGATTAAATGTAAAATCTTTCATAACGGGTCAGATAAAAACAAATATAAAACCTTAAGATGTAGGAGTATATTGTTACAATTAAAAAAATACAATACATGTACTAAGATTACTTTGACAAACTCATTATAATCGGTTTTACAGAAAGTATTTTTGTAGATTAGGTAGAGAGATACTATT
Organism: Dryas iulia moderata; assembly: GCA_019049465.1. NCBI lineage: Eukaryota > Metazoa > Arthropoda > Insecta > Lepidoptera > Nymphalidae > Dryas > Dryas iulia. The sequence goes on along the minus strand of CM032419.1, from coordinate 5,719,657 downwards.
AGATAACTCTGATTATTTTCACACTAAATCGGAGAAATTACGAAGTGATAACACAGTATATGTTACTAAAGAAGCTAAGAAAAAGAGAACATAATATATTCAATAAAAGCATTCTCATAAATATTCTATCCATTGTGAACAAATGCGCTAAGAGGCGATGGCGTCACACGGTAATTAATTTAAATGATTGCTTGAATGGTTTTTAATACTTATTTTATTTAAGAGCTATATCTCGATTCCCTTAATATCCTTATTAATTTATAAAATGATTTACAATCTAAACTTTTGACTTTCAAATAAAAGCGAAATCGTTTAATTGGGTGTATAATAAAAGAATTATTTTCCTGGCTCGTTGAAAAACAATAAAATATATTATGGCGTAAATACTGTTGTCTCGTTTCAGAAATCTTTTAATGCATTTTAAATAAATGTTATTAAATATTCGTTCAGGAAGCTTATTAGAAAGGCAATTTATGTGATGTTTTTGTTAATCATATTAAGAATGTATATTATGGAAGCGCCAAAGAGAAAATCGCTTACAGTGCAATTTAGCTTGAGATTAAAAATGTCGTGACACACAAAATACCAAGAATAATTAAAATAAAGATATTTTGATATGAGCCTTATATAATGTTATTTTAGGACTTAATCTTCTTTTCTTGACGTTGTGGCACAATGTCGGCGTGACATTTAAAGTTTTGTTGACGGTCATAGGTTCAAAATTTGTAATAGCTAATATTTATATTTAAAGATATCAAGAGTAGCCTCTATGGCGCTTCTCATATCACCTCGCGGCGCAATCCACGCTTATATTATAAATGCGAATGTCTGTGTGTTTGTCTGTCATGCTTTCACGGCTAAACTACCAGTCCGATTTGGATGAAATTTAGAACGAAAGTAGTAAACGTTACTCGGTCTAATATAGGCTACTTATTTTTTCAAAAATCAACCGCTAAAGGGTTGAAATATGGGATGAAAGTTTATATGAAAAATCTAAACCGCTTTTCAACAAGAAAATCTATATAAATATAATAAATTATAGCATTTTAAATTACTTGAACAGTAAATTACTTTAATAATCTGCACTTACCATCACCATACTTGTAAGCGACTAGTCTGCCATAAGGAGTTTGTGGGATTCCCCATGTAGGTCTAAGCAGGTTATTACAAGTACCATCTATGGATCTATATTTGGACTTCGCACAAAACGGTGGCGCAATACCACATGTTTGTGTGGCTGGATCTTGACCAGATCCTGGAGGCGGTGGAGGGTTACTGAAACTAATGTTATTAAATGTTAGTCATTAGAAAAAAAATATTTATTATTATTGTTATACTGCATTAGACAGGTACAGGTAGCAAGTTCGGTTGATTTGCTTTTATCTTCTACAAAAAATCATAAAAAATAACGGAAACTTTACTGAAAACATACATATATTGCATTGTAAAATACAGATTTAATAAGTAATAAATAGTTATATTACTGAATAAACTCGTTTATTAATGTACATAGTGTAACGATACATACTATGTATAAATAAACGTAGGAATATAAAAAAAAAATAATATAATTTAATGATAATAAAAAAATATATACAATTTTATGGAATAGGTTAAACAAATAATAAAAAAATATTTAATTAATATTTTCAGAAAAAGCAACGTTGGCTGTATGAGTTGCTGGCATATTATTGTTTATTATTTTTACCCGCGACGGAACGGCGACTGTATATGTGTTTGGGGTGAGAGGTTGTTTGTTTGTTTGTTTGTTTGTTTGTTTGTTTGTTTGTTTGTTTGTGTGTTTGTGCAAATTACTATGTCAATTATTTCCAAAACTATAAGTCCGATTTTGATACGGTTTTCTATGATAGGTTAAGGTTCAATTGGCGTATGTTCTTAGATATGTCTTATTGGCTTAACTCACCAGGGGGCGCTGCAGTAAGCATTTTACGTGAAAACGAATGTTTTCAACTATCTCAAAAAATAGTAGTCTGATTTCAATAGATTTTCAGTGATAGATTCAGGTTTAATTGGTGGATGTTCTTGGATATGTTTTATCGTGTCAAACCACCAGGGGGCGCTGCGGTAAGCATTTGTTTGTACTTTTTTTGTATTTATTTGTCTAAAACCGAAACTACTGCTCCGATTGAAAAGAGTTTTCATAAAAAGATTCATCTTTGCTTGATGCATATTTTAAGTTTTTCCTTTTTTTGTTACGGGGAAAACTCACCAGGGGGCGCAGCAGTAAACATTTGTTTATGCAAATCAAAAACTACTGGTCCGATTTACATGTAACTTTAAAAGATAGGTTCAGGCTTAATTGGTGCATCTTTTTATATATGTGCTACAGTGACCACTCATTAGGGGGCGCTGTAGTAAGCATTGGTTTGAGTTATTTTGTGTAAAACCAAAATTTTTCTTGTATTTATATGTCTAAAACCGAAATTACTCATCCGATTGGCTAGAGTTTTCAGAATTAGATTCAGCTTTGCTTGCTGCATATTTTAAGATTTTTCTTTTTTTGTTACGATGAAAATTCACCAGGGGGCGCTGCAGTAAACATTTGTTTATGCAGAGCAAAAACTACTAATCCGATTTAGATGAAATTTTCAACGATAAATTCAGGTTTAATTGGTGCTTCTTTTCATATATGCGTTACGGTGACCACTCACCAGGGGGCGCTGTAGTAAGTACATTTGTTTGTGTAAAACTAAAACTACGAGTCCTATTTGAATTCAGTTTTCAATGATAGATTCAAGTTTACTTAGTGCATATTTTTATATATGTGTCATGTATGTTTACTTAGTGCATATTTTCATGTATGTGTCAACTCTCTAGGGGGCGCTGCAGTAAGTAGCTGCTTCTATTTTTTTGTGTAAAACCAAAACGACTAGTACAATTGTCAAGAGTTTTCAATATTAGATTCCGCTTTACTTAAAGCATGTTTTTAAATTTATATTACGGTGACAAGTCACCAGGGGGCGCTGCAGTAAAATATTGTTTGTGCAAAGATAAAATGACAAATTTGATTTGGATGCAGTTTCAATAATAAGCTCAAGTTTAATTAGTGCATGTTCTTGGATATGTTTTATCGTGTTAACTCACCAGGGGGCGCTGCAGTAAACGATTGTTTGTAATATTTAATGCAAAACCACAACTACTAGTCCGATTAGGCAGAGTTTTTAGTATTAGAGTTACCTTTACTTGGTGTAAGTTTTTAGGTTTTTTTTACGTCAAGAACTCACCAGGGGGCGCTGCATTAAACATTTAATTATGCAAAGCTAAAACTACAAGTCCGATTTGGATGCAGTTATCAAAGATAGGATCAGGCTTAATTAGCGCGAGTTCTCGTATATGTGTCATGGTGACACCTCACCAGGGGGCGCAGCAGTAAGCATATGCTTTTATTTTTTGTGTGAAACCTATTTAGATGCGGTTTTCCGTGATAGGTTCTGATTTAACTGCGTGTTTTTATATGCCATATCTACCACGAACTACCACGGGGCGCTCCAGTATAAATTAGTTTGTTCAAAATCAAAACTACTAGTGGGTTTTGTGATTTTTCACTGATTTGGTTAGATTTAAGTTTCGTGGAAATGTTACGGTGACAATCTGCCAGGCGCTGCAATAAGCATTTGATAACCAGAAAGCATTGGGTTTATAATTTCTTTTGGATTTGCATGAAGATTAATATAAAGTATTTCAATATTATGTAATAATATATAATGTATATCTATTCACTTTAAAAAGTTTAAAATAAAAAACAAAATTAAAAATTTTGAAAAAACCCACGACGGTTTAATTGTAATTGTAAAAGGATAAAATAACTATAAATCCCCCGCCTAAAAGAATATATGTAACGAGATGATGGGGACGACTTCGTCGGGGGCTGCCAGTTGCAACCTCTATTTTAAATATAGTAGCTATCAGTATGGATTTTGTTTTAAAGTCTTTAAAATACCAGTTATCAAAACTGTAAATTCATTTTAATATTTATTTTTTTTGCCAAAACTGTTTTAACAGCAAGAAAACCTATGAGAAGGTTTGTGCAAACTTAAAGTAATGACAGCTCACGACGAAGCCGTCCCCATCATCTCGTTACATATATTCTTTTAGGCGGGGGATTTATAGTTATTTTATCCTTTTACAATTACAATTAAACCGTCGTGGGTATTTTCAAAATTTTTAATTTTGTTTTTTTTAAAAATGGAATAGAAAGAGAAAGGGAGCATGGCGGGAGCGTGGCGTCGGTAAAAGTGACGCTTAGGAAATTATTGATATTAAATTGCAAATATTATAAATTGAATACAAGGAAATGGATATTTAATAAATAAATTTAACATATTAAATGCAAAGTGATCGAAATATAATAATTTTATGATAATCAAGTTTGGTAAGATGCATATTTGTTAATTATGAAGAATTTCTTGGTGAGTTCTTATTTTACATTTATAATATAAAAATAACAAAGCGAATATTGAAATGAATATTAAAATAATAATAACTAAGTAATATAATAGTATTAAAGGCAATAAATATTTTAAATATTAGTTGTATAAAAAAGAAAACATATAATTTGCAGTACAAATTAATTAAATATTTGGCGTATGGCGGCGCCATCTTAAAATAGTGTTGTATGAACACTATAGTTTACATTTTCCTAAATATTATAAATTTATAAATTAATTGAAAGTTGCGAGTGTAAATAATATTTATTAAATAAAATTAAATGATGCATTGAATAATAACATATTTTATGGCAAATATTCTCATACGAATGTATGAAATTTAAAATAATATAAATATGTACTACATGTATAGGGGCGATGCATGTAGTACAAATAATAATAATAAGATATTAATATAGCGTTTGATAGCTGGATATTTTATGGCAATAATTGGCACGATCACATACGAATGTGTAAATCTTAAAAAACAAATATAAACTACATGTACAGGGGCGATGCATGTACTGTCTCTCGACTGTCAGGGTTCGGTTATAGCTTATAGCTTACTGATAAGCGATGTCAGTGACACAATCAATGTAGCTTTGCAGCACCGAGGCCAACATGCTTGGTAAAGTGATCCGCTATAGCGACGTTGGTTAGTTGTATCCTTTCTGATGCTGTCTTGTGTTGCGTAAGCGATGCTTGTACAAAGTCGGATTGTGGTATAACGTGTGACATGCGACTGTCGTGGGTTCAGGTAGCTTATAGCTTACTGATAAGCGATGTCGGTGACACAATCAATGTAGCTTTGCAGCACCGAGGCCGACATGTTTGGTAAAGTGATCCGCTATAGCGACGTGGGTTAGTTGTATCCTTTCTGATGCTGTCTTGCGTTGCGTAAGCGATGCTTGTACAAAGTCGGATTGTGGTATAACGTGTGACATGCGACTGTCGTGGGTTCAGGTAGCTTATAGCTTATAGCTTAACCAGTGACGTTGGTCTCACAAACCATTAATGTATATCGGCTTAACAACCCGACGAATTCATTGGTCTCACAAACCAGTGACGTATATCGGCTTAACAACCCGACGAATTCATTGGTCTCACAAACCAGTGACGTATATCGGCTTCACAACCCGACGAATCCATTGGCCTCACAAACCAGTGGCGTATATCGGCTTAACAACCCGACGAATTATATTGGTCTCACAAACCAGTAACGTATATCGGCTTCACAACCCGACGAATTCATTGGTCTCACAAACCAGTGACGTATATCGGCTTCACAACCCGACGAATTACATTGGCCTCACAAACCAATGTACAACTAATTAAATATATATAATAAGCGTAACAAGTACCTTTGAGAAAGATCACACACAAACTTAACAAACATGACGTGACAGCTAACTAATAATTGATCGTTTGCTAAGGCATCGTAAGTATCATATACGTGAACTGTTTCGTTGTGTCTCGGAGGGTTCAATATGATCGGTCGGATCCGCCGATCGGACGGAACTCACGGCAAGTGGCGGGGCGGGGCCACACGGCCATTTTTCTCTTAATATAGCTATCTTGCATAGTTGTAAGTGAGAGATAAATGAGACGATCCTAGGGCTTTTCCTCGGACGAGCTCTGGGTGATTGCAACGGATAGTTTGTGTTAGATACTTGCATGTCTAGAACCCTTCTGATGGCTAATTAATATATAAATGAGTCTATACCTTCTGATGGCAAATTTATAATTAAGAAGGAAAACCTTCTGATGGCTAATTTATATATAAAATGAGTCAATACCTTTCTGATGGCAATTATAATTCAAAAGATTACCTTCTGATGGCTTATTATATGTATTTAATATATTACACGTAGAATTTCCTAACACTGTTACCTCTGAATCTCAAAAAGAACTTGAGTTACTTACATACATAACAATAAAGGTCCTAACCACAAGACGTATCATGAGCCAAGGCATGATTTGATTAATATATTTTCAAACATTTCAGATCGATGAAGGGATGAGTTCAATGAAGGGGGGGAGACCAGTTACAATAGTTGCTTATAAAATCTAACATCTAATTGTTTTATTAACATATATTAATATATAATTAGGAACATATTTATTTACACAAAGAAATAAAAAGGTTATTGAACGAAAATATTTACACTAACCACTTAGCTTTATTTAATCTAGCTTATCACTTTAAGTATACATATTACATGTATGTATTTGCTATTTCAATACTAGTATATTAAAAAAAGCTTAATGTTTTTTACCGCATAGCGGGATCATCAGACTATATTTAGTGTCATTACCCACTTTCTACCCGAAATGAGACATTGAGTATTAAGTGGCAGAAAAAACCCCACGTTTTATCTTTAACATCAGAGCGGATAAATGAAAATAATATACAATCATTCCTCCGAGTGGGAATCGAACCCATAACCATTGCGTTTATAGCTAGACGCTCTCCTACTCCGCGATGATGGCCCCAAAAATTATAAAAAATCATTATAACTGGGATTTGATTTGTACATATGTTGTGTAAAGTAAGTCGATTTCATAAAAAAAATAATACATGAAGCTATGAAGGAAAATGATTTCCTCAAAAGATAACAAGATACCAACATTTCTATAGTTGAGTACAAATTACGTGACACAATAAACCAATTTTGTCACATCGTTAATGTTGCTTTGAAAATTCTCGCTCACATAACAAAGTGAAATCAAAGTCAGCTACGTCATAGAATGTAAAAATGATCAGAACTAGCACATGTGTTGAGCCTCTGTAACTTTACGCCAATTGATAGAATAATAAATTAAGAATTTTGATAAAAATAACCTTAGTTTGAGTTTTTCCGCGAGTTCTTCTATATCCATCGCCTTCAGGTAGCTGTTAACATAATTGGTGCAAAATTAGCTTCATGCAACATTTATCTCTACTATATTATATTCTAGTGATGTTATTTATACAAAAGTACGTGATATTTCTAAGAGTTGTGGTACGAATGAAGCTGTCATACCTAATAATATTTCCTCAAAATTATTTGATTATTATTAAAATTAATAGTTAAAGAAATAAAACATCACAAGTGTTATATATTTACTCAACATATATAAAACAATAATTCTAAGTAATTGACAGTTTCATTCGTTTTCATTTAATTAGTAAATGCAATATTAGTTACATTTGTCTACTGAATAACATCTAACAAAAAGCATTAGCTGGAGCGAATCTACAAACAAATTTAATTAGAACTTTCCAACGGAATGGTATAAGAAGATATTATTTGGGTAGAAAATAAGGTTCATAATTAGAATCAGAAAATCTAGTATGTGAACATAACAGTAAAACAGACCGCCTTTCCCACAGATAGACTTTTATTTTATGTAAAAGTAAGAAATATTATTATGTAAATTACCATAATAATTATAATTATATATCAAAGCTAACTTACCGCACGTATTTTACTGAAGGCAATGTTTGTGGATTCAAAATTAACCAGCGAAAGTTCATATATTTTTTTTATATTTCCTGGTTCAGAACATCGATAAAACGGACAGAGTTATAAGATAAACGAAAACAAAAAAAGACAGAGAAAAGAAAGAACAAGAGAAAGATAATTTACTATATATTATCTGTTTAACTAGCAAAATGTGAGAGATACGTAGTTCTTAAAAAAATAAAAAAGCAAGCCATGACAGCATTAATTACTAATTAATAAATAACCAATTAACAGAGGGTGTCCTACTAAATATCTGTCCGATATTTGGTTTTGGGCATACGGGTACGCGACCCCGGATCCTCGAGCCACCACTTTCATACCCCTACCCAATCCATGAAAGTGGTGTCCTATCTGCCTCTTTCCTAATCTCTCCTCCTCTTTTTCCTAATCTCTACCCCTTTTACCTTTTCCCTTCCTCGGTTTTACCCATAACAGGGGTTTTGGAGGTCAGACGGCAGTCGCTCCTTTAAAACCACCCTTCGCCATTATTATGAGTGACAACAAGGACACGCTGGGTACGGCTAGGGCGTCGCCGCTAAACGACGCGCAGGCACATCGCCCTACACCTGCGATAAGTGGGCAAGGGCTACCGTGTCAAGTACGGGCACGGCTAAAGACGTCAGTACCCAAACGGAAACTCCGCTTTGCAACGTGGAATATTGGCTCTCTTACCGGACGATGCAGAGAACTCGCAGATGTACTCATGAGACGTCGGGTCCAGTGTGCGTTCCTCCAGGAAACTCGCTGGAAGGGCAATAAGTCTCAGAACATCGGACAGGGTTACCGGCTGATATACACTGGGTCGCCTTCAGGTAAAGCTGGTGTAGCGGTAGTGCTATCTGAAGAGCTTCGGAATGGTCTTCTTGAAGTCGACCGTCGCTGCGACCGCCTGATGCGGGTGCGGGTACTGATTGAGGGAGTCATTACTAACTTAATCAGTGTCTATGCTCCTCAGGCGGGTTGTAGCGGGTCCGAAAAAGAGACATTCTGGGAGCAATTTGAAGAGGTTCTACGCGCTATACCAGCTGCTGAAGGGGGGGATTTGAACAGTCACGTAGGTAAGGCTGCGGATACGTATGAACGTGTGCACGGTGGTTTTGGTTACGGTCGTCGCAATACAGAGGGAGAAAATTTTCTCAGAACCTGTATTGTGTCTGACTTGGCCGTCGTGAACACGTTCTTCCAAAAGACTCCGCAGCACCTTATCACGTATAAGAGCGGATCCCACTCAACTCAAATAGATTACCTGCTGACCAGACGGTGTCATATCGGCATAAGGTGACTAACTGTAAGGTGAGACCAGTTACAAGCCTAACGGCCCAACATCGTCTTCTTGTCATGGACTATGTCGTTACCCCGAAAAAGAAAGTAGCCGAGAAACGTAAGCCTCGGATCAGGTGGTGGTTGCTGAATGGACCGATGCAAACCGACTTTCGGGCAGAGGTTGAGAGTCAAAATCTTTCGACTAATACCGAAACTGCTCAGGAAGCTTGGGATCGAGCCCAGTCGGCAATTATCGCAGCAGGTAAACGAATTCTTGGCCTTTCTAGGGGAGGACGGGTCATCGACAGGGAGACATGGTGGTGGAATGACGAAGTGCAGGAGGTGATTCGTGGAAAGAAGGCTGCCTTTAAGGAGTGGCAACAATCCAACTCTCCTGAAGACAGACTAGAGTACATAGCAGTGAAACGTGCCAGTAAAAGAGCTGTTGCCAGAGCCCTCAGTGACAGGTTATCACCTTTATATGATACGCTTGAAACTGCGGAGGGGCAGAAGCTCATTTACAAATTGGCACGAGCTCAGGATAAAGCGACGCAAGATATCGCCAAATGTCTTTGCGCCAAAGATTCCTGGGGCACGCTGCTGTGGAATCATGCCTCTGTGAAGGAGAGATGGAGATGCTACTTCAAGGAGTTGCTGAATACTCAGCACCCGTGCAACCTTCCAACCGAACCACCTCCTAATCTTGGACTTATTGCCCCGATTACACCTGACGAAACTCGGAATTGTCTTCGGCACATCAAGAATCGGAAAGCGGTGGGACCTGATGACATTCCGATCGAAGCGCGGAAATTTGCATAGGGCTCTCTTGGTGTGCTCATACTTACGGATGTTTTAAACCACATCTTGAACACAGGGACTATGCCACGTCAGTGGCGTTACAGCTTCATAACCCCTATTTACAAAGGCAGGGGCAGTGTTCAGGATTGCGGTAGTTATAGGGGCGTTAAGATCATGAGTCACACCATGAAGCTCTTTGAGCGCATGATCGACCTCAGGCTCCGCCGAGAGTGTACAGTCTCTGAATGTCAATATGGGTTTCAGCCAGGATCGAGCACCTTGGACGCCATTTTTGCCCTCAGAACTCTGATGGAGGCATACAGGGAAAAAAGGACAGTTCTGCATGTGACATTCCTAGATCTGCAGAAGGCCTTTGCCTGTGTGCCTCGTCAATGTATTTGGTGGGCATTGCGATCCAAAGGGATCCCTGAGGCCCATATTGACATCATCAGAGACATGTACCGCGATTCCGTTTCAATGGTTAGGACTGCTGTTGGCGATACAAAACCCTTTCCGATTTCTGTTGGGGTTCACCAAGGCTCGGCTCTTAGCCCGTTCTTGTTCAATGTAGTGCTGGACACTGTCTCGGCTTACATCCAGGACCAGCCCCCGTGGCTGCTGATGTATGCCGATGACATACCGCTCATTGACGAGAGCCGGCTGACGCTGGAGCGGAGAGTGAACCTCTGGAAGGGTACGCTTGAGAACGGCGGTCTTAAACTAAATGTGACGAAGACCGAGTACATGGCTTGCGGGAGCCCGGACTCATGCACTATCCAAATAGGTCCTGAACCAGCCGTTAAGTCGGAAAAGTTCAGGTACCTTGGATCTATTCTGCACGAGTCCGGAGGCATCGATCACGATGTCCAAGCCCGTATCAGCGCTGCTTGGGCTAAATGGCGTGAGGTCACAGGTGTGGTCTGCGACCGCAGAATACCACCCAAGCTCAAGGGACTGATATCAACAAGCATAATCCGACCGGTTCTCTTATATGGCAGCGAATGTTGGCCAGCACTGTCCAGGCACACTCAGCAGCTTCACGTCACGGAGATAAAGATGCTGAGGTGGATGTGTGGCGTTACGCGGGCTGACCGCATACGCAACACATTTATCCGAGGTAGTCTTGGTGTCCGTGACGTAGCGGATAAGCTTCAAGAGAGTCGCCTGAGATGGTATGGCCACGTTGCACGCCGGCCTGAGAACTATGTCGGAAGAATTTGCCTCGATATATCTGTCCCTGGAGCAAAACCCCCAGGACGCCCAAGAAAGCGATGGCTGGACATCGTGAAGCACGATATGAGAGCCAATGGACTTACCACCGAGGATGCTAAAGACCGTGCAAAGTGGAGAAGGTTAAGTAGGAAGGCAGACCCTGGCTAGAGCCGGGATAGTGCCAGGAAGAAGAGAATACATATTTATATCACAGAATTAATATAATATTAGTAACAAATTAATTATCGATTCTCAACTTACCCCAGTCCATTGACAGGGAGTCTTTGAGCCGCAACAATACCTGCAGGGTAGTTAGAGGGTGAAATTTGTTGTAAAAATGCCTGGCCGGGAGACTGTTGTAAGTGTAAAAACTGCCCTAACGTCACTCCAAATATAGCCGCAAGGCTAAGTGTAAATTTGAACATGTTTATCTGAAACAAAATAATGTTAATATAAATATTTGTCTTAGTTGTAAAAGCATTTTAAAAAAATATTACATAAATAGAAGCCGTCGTAAGTCAGTGGGAAAGCATCTGCCTGTAAACTCATAGGTTGTGAGTTCGATTCACTAGGGGAATGATTATATAGGGGAATGATATATGATATTCTTTTCAGTTCTTTGTTTGGTTCTTTCTTAGATCTCGCTTTTAAGACTTCCGTCTTTAAATCTCTTAGTGAAGAATTACCACAAAGGAGCACCTCAAACTCTGTTATAAGGAAAAAACGTAAAACTGATGTAAAATCATTAGTGAACTTAATAAAGACTTCATTTAATCAAAGTCCTTATAATTAAAATGTTCTACCACCAATTATGAAGACGGTTCACATTTTGAAAATGAATGTTTCCTTTTAAATATTACTCTTCACGCAAATAAACAAATTACTCTAAATAAATTATGGATATTACGTGACTTAAAGAATTATCTTTGTTTGGATAAACGCTTGACACATTTTTATTATAAACATTGCAAACTTCAACGGATACTGAAAGTATTTCTTTATCTTTTCAATGTAAAATTGTGCATTTTTTTTATTTTGCTGCTTCTTTCAAAATATAAATTTCTTGCTAATTAACAATACATTTAATTAACAGGATATCCTGATGATTAAAAAGTTATTTATTTGATATATGTAACATTAATGTTTTTTTATTTTATTTTTAACAAAATAATGATTATATCCTGAAGACTTATAGTACGATAAATAATTGGAGTAGTCGATCCACGTTTTCGAATAAAGTGGAAGTAATCTTAGATTGAAAACATAATCCGGTAGGAGCGACTAGTTTATATTGTTATTTTAAATTAAGTTCTTGAGTTATTAATAAATATAGGAAGATAGTCGTAATTAAATGTAATTGATCCCAAAGCCGAATGTTCTCATATTATGTAATGTATGGGATTCCTAATATCCAAAATGGATTACGGGAACCCTTCCTATAAACAGAATTGATATTTCTGAAACTTCTGTTGCTAGGGACGTCAGCAGTCGGTGCGTATCGGTGAGACTAATTCTGACTGGTGCAAAGTGACGGCTGGCGTGCCTCAAGGCTGTATTTTATCTCCCCTTCTATTATATATATTTATTAATTCTATTACATCCATTTTAACCTCTAGATACCATCTTTATGCTGATGACTTGCAGCTTTATGAACATGCAGGAGTGGATAATATCGTGGAGGCTATCGAAAATTTAAATGCCAACTTGCGACAAATATTTACGTGGTCTTCGAAATACGGCATTGATGTGAATGCTAGTAAATGTCAAGCCATAATTATTGGAAGTAATCGACAACTCGCTAAACTTAATTTGAATAATCTGCCCAATATTATTTACAACGGCACGGCAATAAATTTCACCAGCACTGTGAAAGATCTAGGTCTCGTTATAGATAATAAATTGACTTGGAGTGGTTATGTTGCTGAAATTTCCCGCAAAATCTACTCTTCCCTGCATTCCGTGATGCGACTTAAAATTTTTTTGCCTGTGCACACTAAAATTCAACTGGTTAACACCTTGCTGCTTCCTATAATTGATTACGGTGATGCTTGCTGTTTAGATATAAATAAAGATCTTATAAACAAGCTTGAACGGATACTTAATACCTGTATACGATTTATTTATAACTTACGCAAGTATGACCGAGTGTCGTCTTATAGGAAGCAACTTGGTTGGCTCACGGTGGCTGATCGTAGAAAGACCAGGATCCTTTCTTTAGTTTTCTCTATTCTGTACGATCCTAATTCTCCCACTTATTTATCTTCAGACTTCTCCTTCCTTTCTTCTTTCCACGATAGGTCCTTGCGCTCCCAGGGAAATTTCTCGCTCTCTATTCCGAGTCATACCTCGGGCTTCATGTCGGACTCGTTTGCTGTCACTGGTGTCAGGCTTTGGAACGAATTACCCGAGTCCATTAGAAGGGCTCCCTCTCGTGAAACTTTTAAGCGTCGGGTGAGAGAGTTCTTTTTAAAAAAATCATCTGTATAGCACATATATCTACCAATACATTATTTATGTATGTATGTATGTATTTATGTATGTTTGTAATTATGTATGTATTTAACTATTTTTTATTTATTTAGGTATATATATATATATATATATATATATATATATATATATATATATATATATATATATATATATATATATATATATATATATATATATATATATATATATATATATATATATATATATATATATATATATATATTTTACGTATATATTAGTATTATTATAGTTTTTTTTTTAAATATACGCATATGTATGTATGATGTTTTATGTATATGTATCTATCACCATTTTCATTCTTTTGTGCACCAACACTATTAATTATTTTTTACATGATGAGGTTGGCTGGAAGAGAATGCTTTTTAGCGTTAAGCCCGCCTTTTGTGCAATCTTTCTTTTGTGTACAATAAAGAATAAATAAATAAATAAATAAATGCTATTATATAAAGCTTTGAAACGGAAATTAAGATCGTATAATTTAATGGAACGCATTACAATCCTTTTCGTCATTCTCTGAGCTTTTTTAACTAAAATTTTTTTTTTCACTGCTTGGGCTTAGAAATATTCATATCTTGAAAATGTTGATAACCAATCAAAAATAAATGCTATCTAACTGAATAAGTTGAGAGTTCGATTCTGACATAAAAATGTTATTTCAAATATTTATGAGTCTTCTGTCTAGTTAAATAATGTTTCTATTTCACTTTATGTATCTAAATAGGCAGTACTTAAATATTATAGATATTTACTTGGAATTTTAAATACGCTGAAAAGTTTTGTCAAAAACCGAACAGAAATCGAATCCATGATCAGTTGTGCTTACAGTCGTACACTGCACTATGATAGCCAACAAGTGGTCGATTTTTATATAGTGTAAAACGAGCAAATAATAAAATATTTTTTGTGTGTGATGATACCAATGGTATAATGTAAACGACATATTATATGATTGATAGAAGCTTAAAATTGCATTTATTGCCAGTGGGGCGTATTTTGTAACAGGACAATTTGTTATCGAATATGAACATTTTATTTAACCATGAAAAATATCAGCAGGAAAGTCAGCAGTCAGGGAGAGTCAAAAGTATTTCGTTCTCCACTTTCCACCTATTGTGAAGGAAGGAAACCCAACACTGCGTTTTGTCTTAGGTACTAGAGCAGAGAAATAAATAAATAAATATAGTCTTAATATTATCATTATTGTACTATACTGTACCGAGTAGGGATCGAATCCACAACCAATCGTGGGTAACAGTTGAACAGTGACGTACTAGGACTGCGCCACACTGTTTAGTAATAAGGCCAACTTCATATTTGTTAAAATATTAGTCACGAATATAAAATGCCCTATATTATATTCAACATTATTTTTGTAAATACAAGTGCAAAATGTTTACGAGCACGCTTGCAGAGTATCGCTATTAGGAAGAGCTAAAGAAATATGGGCCATAAAAATTACGTACAGAAAATTGACTTGAGGGAAATCGGTAGTCCTTCTAATGTATCATAAAGAGTAGCTTTTCTAATCTATTGGAACACAGTCTATTTTATCTGAATAAAAAAAAACAGCAAAAATATAAAAAATATACTTTCCTTGAAGAATACTTTACCAAAGGTAACCTAATGGGAATCTTGTATGGACACTATATGGACACCACTGTAGAATAGTCAGAGAGAAGTAGTAACTAGTGTCAGGATACTCGGTTCACCGCCCGAAACTATGTGAGGCAAGATATAGCAAGTTAAGATTTAGAACTTAACGCCGAGCTTAGTTTTAGGTACCAAAGTGTAATATATTTTTCTCTTATTATTCCATATCTTTGAGTTACTTTAAAGTAGATTTAGTGACCCTTTTGAATTTGCAGTTTTTGAACGTATTTTAAAGCGCATTCTTTATTTATTTTAAAATCCTTAAGTATCTTCAGATAAATTTAGCACGACAATTTAGTAACAAACTATTCTCTTCGATTCAATGTATGACAGGTAGACGAAATCATTGTTGAAATTTGACTTTTAGACTTTGTATTCCAGTTTAGGTGGTAATTAACACAGAGTTAATAATATCATAATGTTTTCCTTAGACTATCATTTACTTTGAATTTGACTGTCTGTATTGTAGTTACATTAAATGTATAAAAATATAAATTGAATAGTTGAAATGTATATTAAGCAAGAAATTAGATAACATTATTATTTAAATGTTCATTGCAGGCATGCGCCATACAGCCAAGGCAAGATGACCAAACAAAAATCACTTAAAACACGTGACTGTCAATGGTTTGAAAATGAACGAGAATATTATCAAATTTATACAATAATATTATAGCACCTTAGTTACCTAGTCAGCTAAATTCAATAATATAAAATGCTTCAATTTCACCTAATTGGCCTGATCTTTCTCTTACATTGTTGCTGTTAAACGTCAATTTCTATGAACAAGTGAAAACGCTGCAAAACATAGCTCGCCAATACGGAAATCATGCGGGGTAATATAACTTTGTAACTTAAAAATTTACTGCAAACATAAAATGACTTATTAGATTTTATTAATTTTATGTCTGCCCAAAATTCAGACATTGTGGATTAAGTGATGGAACTTAACGTAACACTTTGTTTATAGTCTGACTAACAGTCCGACTTTGTCCAACTTTCGCCGCAATAACCAATATGATGCAAGTAAACAATTTCCTATTACGAAAGTGTTCTTTTGTAGAGAAATACACTAAAAATATTATTTAACTAAAAAGGAAATCAACATATATTTTTTTCTATCGACTCAAATTATTTAGCACGATTAAATACTGTGCTCTTCTTAAGGTTTGCACTCCAATATATGTGTGTACATGGACACATGCGCATACATAAATACTTCATACATTAACATTCAGTTTAAACGAGATGTAATGTTTAGTGATTAAATTAACTATGTTGTACTTATCATTGCTAAAGTTTAATAATATACTATAATAAATATTTTTGTTGAACAGTCTGTCATCCACTTTCCGATATCTAGACATTTCGAAATAATTGGCGGAACTTAATGTCTTAAGTATCAGAGCGGAGGAATGAAAATAATATACTATTATTCCCCCGAGTAGGAATGGGACCAAAAACCATCGTGCTTACATATGCTGTCCCACCGGGCCACTACGGAATTTACTCTTATAGCGTTAATTTAATTTCTGTTGTACCTTTCATGATGACAAAAAACCATAGCCATTGAAATAGGGTACCTAAGGTGTATAATGACTGTTGTAAAAATATATACATCTGTCGTAAAAGTTTACAAACCCCTGTATGGTCTGCAAAATTAATTTCAAAATACAACACCTGCGTTTTATTGCTTCCGTTATATAAATATTAATTCATTTAAAAATTTGAACGTAACTCAAGCGCTTCTCGCTGAAATAACTTAGACGTTGAAAATTAGGAAATATACAAATCGCTATTTAAGAATAATGAAAAAAAAATTTTTTTGTAGAAAGTTGTCTAAAAATGTCTTTCTCAATTTCCCAAGTGCATTAAATAACACTTTAAAATGTTTTTTTGGTTATTCATGCATATGCAATGTATGAAGAAAAGCGATCCTTGAAGTATTGGAAATGAGATCCTTCTAAATGTAAACCTTCAGAGCAGGAGACGGTTGATAAATGATCGGGTTTTATCTGAAGAATGTTTACAATATGTTATGCAAATATTTTAGATGTTATCTTATTTTGTTATATCCATAGTGAAATATATAGCAAATGGGGCAAAGTAATGTAAGTAATAAGACACGGTTTGTTTACTTCGAATATACTTTAAATACGAAAATATGCGTGTCTTGTAAACTAGTTTATATCCACAATTTCCGTTGCGTGGATTTTATGACATACTACTTCCATTTATTAGAGAAAAATATGAAAACTTCCCACTCCGGGGATGGTTATAGGGGAGAAGTGGCATGAAGGAGCCAAGTTTTGAAAGAGCCACTTGCATTATTTCGGTAGTTTAAGAGTAGATCTGGCTGGAAATTATATTTTTAAGAAGCAATACTGATTTCCTATCACCCACAAGCATTTGACAGTTGGCTGAAACCGTTCGACGCCGGTACGTCGAGTCAAAGTTTTTTCCACTAAAAAGTAAGTATTCCTTTTCACTTATGTTGTTTTTTAGTAAATTATTGTAAACAAATAGAGGTACAGGGATTATTGATTGAGTTTGTGCATATATTTGGCTTTGTAGATACGTAAAAACTAAGCCGAAAACTTTCGACATTGTTCTTATTTTGAAGGTTTTATTTTTTTAAAGAAAAGGTTATGAAAGAGCCGAGTGAATAAGCCTTAAAAGAGCCTCTTTCATGCCTGGCTTTTTCATAACCTTGTATTTAAATTTTGTAAATAATATGCAATAATAATAATTACGCTTTCTTTTTAATATATTTTTAATAGCTTATTTTACATATGGCATTACGGATAAAAATGGTATAAAAAAAAGGAAGTAGACCCGAAAAATCGGTAATTGAAGGAGCAGAAAGTGAAGTTTTGGAAAAAGGCCAGTCTCTAAACAAAACTGCACTCGCCGTAGATATATCAAGGGCTAACTTAGTTAAAATATATTTATGAAAGTAAAAGCTTCTGGTGAAACATTTTATAAGCACTTTCCTAATATATCCTATATTAGGAAAGTGCTTATAAAATGCAAATATAAAGCTTCTGGTGAAACATTTTATAAGCACTTTCCTAATATATCCTATATTAGGAAAGTGCTTATATAATAAGCAAATTTTCACTTTAGAGCAAGAGAATATACTTGCGGACTACTTGAAGACTGCTTTTAAAATGTGTTATGGGCTGAATGAGAAGAACACAAACGACAACAAACAAGAAAGCTTTGATTATTCCATGGCAAATGATGTCCTATCTAAATAGCAAAAAAAATGAAACTGCGAGTGATGATTAGTTAAAGATTTTAAAGCTCTCAAATGAGTCATTTTTTAGATTCTTAAAGATTTTATAGTGTTGTTTTTTCTAGAAGATATCATTTGTTATTTTGTAAAAAATGGTTATTTATAATTAATAATCTACCTTTTATATTTTGAGATGGTATAATAATAGTTATGACTGAATAATGTATTGAGATTAAAGTGTTTCCTAGTTTGTCATTAATGACTGATGGAGTTAATTTCATTAGTATATTAAAAATGTTAGATTTAAAAGACTTTTTTAGATATTTTTTTTAAATTTTATAATCATTTTCAATAAACGCTATGTTTACCACAAAACTTTATAATACAAACTAGCTCTTTCAAAACTTTTAGTGGCTCTTTCAATACTGAAAAGTTATGAAAGAGCCAAATTACATACTTTTTAAAAATGATAATTTGATTGACTATTATATTATATTTAAGGTGTTTTCCTAAGAAAATATCAAGTCCAATAAATAAAGAATAGTTTGAGAAAAAATAAATTATAATTTCTTTCATTTCAAGTGTACAATTTGCTCTGTTTAGCAAACTGGCTCTTTCATGCCACTTCTCCCCTAATTATACAAAATATAAAATTATAAATCCATATAAGAATATTATTTACTAAATGAAGTATATCTGTCTATTCTCTTGAATGGGAATCAAATTTTTATATAATGTCAATAAAAAACGCCAGTAACATTGATTTTTTTATTAAGGCTACATTTCCTTATTGTCATTCAAACTTTATATGAGTCTTAATCAGATGTTCCAGATCTTTAATTTTAATATGTCAACGGATAATGTTTGTCACGCTGAACAGCTTTTATTGAGGTTTCATAGTTTTTTTATAGTTTAGCTATTACGGTTTATTATAGTTTTATATTATAGTGTTCCTTTTTTATTCAATACTCAAATACCTGCAATAGCTAATTGCGACGCGTGAAAACGAAAACAATGTCACGTTTCTATCCTCATAGCAGAGTAGTAGACAGTGTGAACAGACTGTCAGTAGTGTCAAGACACTTCGTTTTCCACTTGCCACCAGGAATTGACACTTTGTCTAATATACCATGTACGAAGAAATTAAAATAATAAATAATCTTTTCCCACTCTAGAGAATCGAACCCTCGGTTATCGCGTTTACAGTTAGACGCTGTCCCACTGCGCCATGTCATGTCATAGATTAATTATTTAATGATAGTTAGTTTTTCATTAAATTATAATAATTGTTTTATTAAATAATTATTAGTTGTTGTAGTGTAAAAATGTATTTCCAATAAAATATTTCAATTTTGGTGGTGGTGCTATAGCAAGGTCTTATATAGCAAAATCTTACATAACAAGTCGGGTTACAAAAAACATCTAGTGTCATAGAAGTTGCTTTTATAAGTAGTGGGTTGATTATAAAGGACACTGGACGACAAAGTGACATATTAACCGTAACATGGATATAATGGTTAAAGCTTAAAAACTATAACGATGTGGCAAACGAGAAATTATCTTTATATTATCACCACGTCGTCTTGTTATCTATTAAAGTATATAAATATATTGACGACATTTTTACAACTCAAAGAACGATTTTATGTTTAGAGCCTTAGTTTATACGATATAAATAGACGCATATACTTTATATATATGTATTGGTTATACTTTAATGCGTCATTAAGGATAAGGATAAATAAGTAAGAAACTAATTTAATACAAAATAGAAAGAACATTTGTAATATTACTTAATAACGAAGAGACGTATCCTTGGTCGATAAATTATATGGTACGAGGGACACCTTTGTATGCGATCGTTGTTCTTTCGAGGGACAATAGAAAATGTATTTTATCAGAAAATGTATATTATCAGCTTCCGCATTGATACAAGGTCTGCAAATAACCTACTGTTAAGTCGTGTCGACGACGTTTACCCTTTGGGGAAATGATTGTATATTATTTTTCAGACGGAAAGTAGAATATAGAGTGTCTTGACACTAGCTTCTGTACTGCTCTTTTAAAAGGTATTATTAAGATTGAAGCTTAATATCGTGAATTAAATTGTCGTGAAAATATAGAAAGTAAAATAATCCCGTAATTTCAAATACTTTTCACCTGTACCACAATGGCGTATCGGCGACCCGATGTTCCCGTTCCCAGTTCCCAGTGTTCCCAGTCCCCTCATTCTTTTTTGCCCATGCTCGAGACGTTTTTTCGTTGTTAAGTGGCGAATCTTAGGGCCCCGCTTTGTTTTAGGTATCAGAGTGGAGAAATGAAAATAATATATAATGTTCCCCCAAATGAAAATCGAGCTCACAACCATCGTGTTTACCTTCCGCCGTCGTCCAATTGCGCCACGGAGGTCTCTATGAGCCTGTAGAAATTATGCTTTTAATTGTATTTCGGATGAAATACAATCGTATTTGCTTTAGGTCAGGTGCTCATAAAAAATGCAGTGTTAGTTATAACTTTTCATTGCAAAATAACAGCAGTGTTATTTGAGTCATGAAATATATAAAGCTTTTATAACCTCAGTAATTGTTCGGACAAACGATCTTGTACAGTATATAGTAATACAGTACTTTATTTTAGTCGTAGAAAATAGCAATAATTAATAAGAGTAACCGCATGTAAAATAAAACGTGAAGTAAACATGGTTACTATAGGGCTTACTGGCTGGCACGAAATTTTCATCCGTGGCGTTCCGGCACTCAACATGTAATGTTTCGATTGCGAGTGAAATGTGGAGAACGAAGTGTCTTGACAAGAAGTTCTCTGTGATTTGCTTGCTATGCGGAAAAAGCGCAAAGCTAAAGAAAAAAGGAATGAATCCGTTGAGTGGTTAAATCCATTCTCTGTCGGGTATTGTCTTCCACCGTCTTGAACACAGTGAACAAATTTAGCAAAATATAGTTTAGAGTTAATGAGTGATCAAAATTTATTAAAATAATTGTTGTACGTTTAGGAATATGCTTAATAATAAACGAGGGAAAAAGGTTTAGATAAAATAATTTGAATATCATAATAAAATGTCTATTTACAATATTATTTTATATGTTACATCAATTACAAACAAACACACAGTATAAAAATTATAAATATTATTTTATATGCATACAAACATCTTTGATAGAGTATGAGAAATAAAAAAAAAACAATATCAATATAACAGCTTAAGGACATTGACAGTTATGGAATTAACAAAATCGATTTTAAAAATCATTTTTTTTTATTATGAATGGTCGATTATAAAAATGTATTCTTGAGAAAATGTCAGATATTTTCATTTGTATTTTTAATATCCAAGGGATAACAGATGAATATATTACAACAATCATAAATGTAAATGATAGAAAGACGCGATATTAATAGGGATTCACATCACAGGGATAGGGATCACATTTATAAAAGTATGAATAAAACTAATTTCATACAAACACATTTTAAATTATTTTAACATCGTAATAATATGTACAAATAATAAATATAAAACAACATCACTGGTACTTGAAATCTTGCCACAAAGTTAAGTCAATTGTAGGTAATTTGTCACAAGGTACGGGCATGTTCCTGCAAAAGATAAACAAGAGTCAATGAAAACTGAAATAGACTCTCGCCGTTGGCTCAAAATATCCTATTCTGTATTATGAAAATAAAATCTGGGCTAACTTGAAAATGGAGGGCAAATTTTTGCAAGTCTACAGCTGATATAGCAGTTGCTTTTAAAGTTCCTTTTAATTATTAATGTTTTATGTGGTTTGATAGAATGCTGCAATTTTTATTATTAAGAATATATTTATATGAATATTTATAAAAAATAATAAAATATTGTAAATATTTTACGGTTTATGGGTTTTATCCTTTGTAACGAAGTAAACGGAGAACGGAATGTCATGACACTATGTTCTCTCGTATATCTTAGCAAGATAAAGCATATAATTCCTGTTATTTTTCTTAAACTGCCCTTTTATTTAATTTATTTTTATGTATATGTAAATATAAAAACTGATGTCAGTCAGAATATATATGAAATAAATAACGCGCAGCGGAATATACTGGAATGTATATAAGTAGGTACTTACCCAGACGAAATTTGCTGGAACGCTTTGGGCTGCATATGACGGATATCATCGCTATTGTCACACAATATCCGTGCAATTGATGAGCCTTGGCGAATAGATTCCAGTTGTTCTGATTGAATAATAAATATATTATTAACATTTCTTTAATATTTTGATAATAATTATTGATTTTCGAGATCAAACAACATCCAATAATAGTTACTGTGTAAATTATGTCTGACTTCAATAATCAATTTTAATAATTTGAACAATTGAAGTTTAAAATAAAAAATAATATATGTAAATAAAAATCAATTATGAACAAGTGAAAAAAATCAGTTTCGAATTAATTTATAAACGTCTGCTTGTTTTCTTGACTGATATCTAAATATACTATGACGTAGTAAGTAGTTTAGTTAAATAAACTTACGTAATGAGAACGCAATTTCCGGATCGCCGTTTTCAAAGAAGTGTCGATCTCCGACTCGAGTTCTATAAAACTGCTCGGTGAGTATACATAAGAAGGTTGGTCCCACTTGTGTTCCGGGCACGTTCTTTTCGATAGACCCTCCTACTACTAAGTCCACGTCTTCGGGGTTTTCGTATAACACTTTCAATATTTCAACGTTCTGTAAACAATGAAGATTTTATTAGTATACGCCTGTGACAGTGTCTAAACGTGATTGGTTGGGGGTTTTATAACCACAAAAAGAAATTGGTTATATTGTAATTTTTTTCATGTTTACGCTTTGGTACCCAAAGCAAAGCGCGGCATTGAGTTCCGTCACTCAACACGTAATGTTTGGATTTCGAGAGGAAAGTGGCGAACGGACTGTTTTGATATTAGGCTCTGACTACCGTGCTGTAGGCGAAAAAGCGTGGAGCTGCTAAAAATGTATATATTGAGACGGCCGCAAAAACATTTTTGTATGAAATGTCATAAAATAAATTAATTTAATTAACATAGCATGTATTGTTATGCTTTATTTTTTTTTGTAGATGTTTATAGTAATCAGACATAACCTTCTCTATTGCAATCACACATTGCCAATTTTTATTACTTCATTTGAAATATTTGTCGTGGTAGTTTAGGAGTTAAGTATATAAAAAACAGAGGAAAATAGCAGTAATAAATTATAAAGTCATAAGGGTAACGCAAACTAAATGAATATATTTAAACATGTATTACAACAATCAGATTTTTAATCTATTTGAAATAAATATAAAACATACTTTTTTAAATTAGAGTCAGATATCTATTGGGCATATGTAATATTTCCTTTTTATAACAAAAAGGCAACACGGTTTTTATGTTCTATAGCAGAGTTGAATATGTATAAGAAACTTCAACGAGGTCGAACCGCCCGTAAGCACGAGAATTGGCAAAAGTACAAAATATTCCACTGTAGAATAAATATTCTTGTCAGATTGTACGCTTAAAGTTTAAGAAACACTGTCATGTCGTGTTCGCAAACAGTACCAAAACATTTCAAATTTTACTATCATCATATTTACAATTTCGTCTGAATAACAAACTAAATTTCTTAGTTGCTACGTGATTCGGACTTTTGTACAGAAAAAATATGTGAATATATTTTTTTTTATATCTTCACGCTGTATCCCGCACACAGCAGGGTAGGCAGAGGGAACCTAATATTAAGATACTCCGTTCCCCCACTTTCCGCCGAATTCGGAGGCATTGCGTGTTAAGTGGCGGAACTTAACGCCGCGCTTTACCTCGACACCAGAGCGAAGAAAAACTTTTATACTTATTCGAAATCGTTTTTCTATTTCATAAGTGCGTGAATAATACTTTTAAAATATTAAGGCTTTCTATAGATATTTTTTAATATCAAATTCTAATGTGGTTGTGTATGACATATGAATCTATATTACTAATTCCGAAAACGGTTACGCTATATTGGATAAAAGTCGTACTAAATAATAAAACTTAAAAAAAAAAGAAGATTTCGAGCCGACAGCATATGTACCTATGGATATAATTAGAGGCAGAATTCGGATTATCAAGTATTTTGTTAAATTCTTATGGAAAATTTTAATAATCTACAGAATTCATTTAAAACTTAAAAGAACGAAGGTGAAATTGTAAAAGTTACGTATTTCATCAAATTAAAAAATATATATTTATTACAGGAGCAACATAATATGTAGTAGTGCAGTATATGGAAATTATTTTAAATAGAATTTGCTACGATAGTAGCAGATATAAATAACAACGATAAATCGACACGTGAAGTATCGACTCTTGTAACGTTTAAAAACCGTAATTTATTTTCTTCTTGAAAATAAAGTATTGAAGACAAAAACATACTCTTAGGTCAAAACACATAGTTGGGTTCTTTCATTTAAATTCTTGCTAATCCGAGACAACTGTTTGTAGTACAGTACAAATAAACGACCTCAGAGGAACACAAATCTGAAGTCAAAATGTAGTGGGACATTCTTGGTGTTAGAGTACTATGTAACATTCTGTTTAAGATCATTTCTTTACGCGACTTTTACCCATTGTTAGATTAATCGCGTATATTTTTAGTATTCGTTAATGATGAGTCTACCTGTAACCATAGTATAAAGTCCTCGAAAGATCGAGTTTTCAAAAAATGTTTTTGAATACCAAAAATATAAGCGATGAAATCGGTTAAAATAGTTTTATTTCAAAATATTCTGTTTACAACGTGTAACTTCATACACGAAAAGTTATAAAATAAACGTTATAAAGATAAAATTTCAATCAGAAAAGGGTATAAGTTAATAAAAGCCAATAACTTGGTTTGCTAAAAGAGCGTTCCTAAGGTTCTAGATGGCCATTTTTATGTTTATTTACACATATACGTAGGTACGACTCAACCATAAAAATGTTAACGAACTTTTCATGAAATAAATATTTATATAAAAATATTTTCAGTATACAATTTTAATACATTTTACATAGATATCTAATTTAGATTTTTAGATAAGATTAGATTTTAGATATTTATTATTTTTATTTATCATCAAATAGTGTTACTATTGATGTAGTTTTGCATAACAATATTTTGAAATAGCTTTGTTGTCTGTCTGTATGTAGATAAAAATGTGTTGTGTGTAAGATTAAAATAAACTGAACGGTTTTTACGTTAGGCCTCTATGTCGTAATACCTAAGGAATAAAGCAAACACTTAAAGTAAAGTAGCATTCCTTTCATTCTTTTTTGGATTTCACACATCGCTTGCATTCTATGGCACAAGCAAATAAAATGTATTACAGTAATTTACTTTCCTATTTTCCAGCCAAATATAGAGCGTATTGAGGGATGAATATTCAAAAACATGAAGAAAGATTTCATCTCCATTAGTATTTAGAACTGCTGTCATATCATTTTTTATTAAATAAACGTTATTTAATTACAGCTTTACGATTTTTCCCGTAAAGCAGAGTAGCCAGAGAGATCATAATGTCAAAACACTTCGTTCTTCACTTTCTGCTCGAAATCTAGATAAGTCGCACGTTAAGTAGCGGAACTTAACGCAGCACTTGTTTAACTAATTATTTAAAAAGTAATACAATTTTGTAAGAAAGTAGAGACAAATAAATAGAATCAATGCTCAATAAAAGAATCGTCGACAAATAATGCATCGTTTATCCGGGAACATTCGCACATACAAATTCGCAAGAGAACCCATAAAACGTCATCGTAAAACTTTCTTTGTCTGTATTTTGATGTACCTACAGTCACAAAATTTTGATTTCCTTATTAAATGTTCTGATATTAACTTTAAAATGGCAATCAAATGTAAAAATGTTATTAGATACAATGCGAACGTGTCGTAATATTTAGATGCGTAAGAATAACTACTATATAAGAAAAATAAGATATAAGCGTTGTATGTAATAAAAAATACGTTTTCCCGCATAAGAGGGTAGTCAGAAAAAACTTAGTGTCAAGACAATCTGTTCTGCACTTTCCGCTTGAAAACGAAGTATTACGCGTTGAGTGGCAAAAATTAACGCAGCGCTATATTTAGATACTAAAGCAAAGAAACTAAGATAATTTAAGAATAGAAATTCCTCCGAGTAGGTATAAAACCCACAACCATCACATTTTCAATCAGACGCTGTCCCGCTACGCTATGACATAACGTCATCGTAGAAAACTGTCTTTAGTACAGATCAAATAAACATATCTACCTATGTCTTTATAATGTTATAGCTGTAAGTAAGTAAAAAGTAAAACTTGATCGTAATATCATTCAAAGTTGAATGTGTCACCTTATTTTGTATCTCTTTCAACCGGCCCATTAGCTCAGTTGGTTAGAGCGTCGTGCTAATAACGCGAAGGTCGCGGGTTCGATCCCCTCATGGGCCATATTTTTTTTATTCTTCATCTTAAAGTATATATAAAAATCATAATATTCATATAAGTAACGTGATACAGATTTTTTTTCTGTATTGTACATAACAAAATAATAACTGGCAAAAATGTTTCCTTTGTCGAAAATCTCGGCATTTAAAATGGTTTATTACGCTATTTCTTTAGACGCCTTTTAGCCTTTAATGGAATTGTTAAAAGCATCATTCATCTGTAACGACTGTTACTTATTATATAAAGAAAAAAAATGAAATCTGATAGAATATGAAATTGGATAATGGTAATAAAATAATTAACAACGAGATTTTACGGAACGTACTACTTATATATTGCTGACTAGTAGCGGCCCGCAACTTTGTTTGCGTGGACTTAATGGACCTTCTCACTGGAATCACGCTGAACTACTTATTTTAAGACGCAATATACTTATATCTAATAGTATAGTTGGTCTATTATTGTTCTCGTGAAGTATTTCACTCTTCGAAATTAATTACAGCCTAAGTCCTGCGTAAGCTTAAAGGTGTCACATCTAAAAAGGTTTCATTCAAATAAGTCGAGTAGTTCCGAATATGTGCGCGTACAAACATTCTGTTTCTACTGATTCATTATGGTATAGATTTTACGTAAAGACTGTAGTTTGATTGACAATCTGTATCGCAACGTCTAATGAGTTTCTGTCAGTTCCTTAGTCTATTTAGCATATGTAAATGATATAAGAGTGTGTACAACTGTACATACCTTGATGAGTATGTATCAAATACTAATTAGAGGAAACGGTATTAGTCCTGTATTTTGTCGAATTAGGTAAAGTTAAACTTATCAGTAAATTTTGAAAATCAAAATAAATCAAAATTATTAAAGTTTTATGATAGGAGTAGATAAAAAAAATCGAATTGGACCCCATTATTTTTTACGTTGCAATTTTTATGTATTATTATTATAAGAATATAATTTGATTTGAGAAATATGAGAACAAAGTGTGTACTTAGTTATAATACACTAAGTATATTAATACAATTATT
The DNA here is from genome assembly GCA_019049465.1 of Dryas iulia moderata. Classification (NCBI taxonomy): domain Eukaryota; kingdom Metazoa; phylum Arthropoda; class Insecta; order Lepidoptera; family Nymphalidae; genus Dryas; species Dryas iulia. Next base: position 5,691,531 of record CM032419.1, on the reverse strand, counting down.
TTTATTAATTGATAATTAATAATATTTTGTCAGTATTTACATGTAATAAAATAATTTCCAATTTTAGTTAACCGCAGCGATAAGAACGGTACACAATATATGGGTATAAAGTGGAAAATTATAGAGTTTTATCTACCATTCCTACATTGAAAAGAATTCTAGGAACTCTTAAAATTCATTATATATAAATTTAGCTATAACTTTACGTATAATATAAATAATATATTTTTAAATATATGCTATCAATACCTAGCACCGATGTAAGCCAGAACACTACAACAAATAATCCAGCAAATAAAAACAAAAAACTACTCTACACGTGCAAAGTGAGGACGACACACATCTAAACTTTTGCGGCTTTTGTAGACTTAGAAAACTATCTTAGCTGGTACTAGGATCAGGATTATTATGTCACTGTAGAGATGGATTGTGAGATTTATATATTGTAAGAATGAAGTAGGCATATAAGATAATGACTTATGGCTAAATATGTATTAGGTACGTATACTCGTATATATAGTAGTCGATATTTAGTTGCTTTTAATAGTTTGCATCTGACTGTAAGCACGATTGTGATGTGGGTTCGATGCCGCTCGGGGAAATTATGATGTTTAAATTATCTCGAAATTATTGTTTTCAAATTATATTCATTTCGCTTCTAAGAGAAAACGC